>CAWUFW010001989.1:0-642500 GCA_963921515.1 Calotriton arnoldi
TGAAGTAACTGGCAATTTTGGGTACGGGATAGGTAGTTTAGTTGCAAGGTTAGGCAGCGTTCAACTCACCACCACTACGCATCTCGCCTTGTCTGGTTGTAGTAGATCCCCACTTCTGACATACAAGCAGCAGGACCTCGTTTTCAGAAGACCTGATGTCTCCTAAATGGTATTGTATGTTTCAGAACATGCTGCATTGTATCTCGCCTCTGCAGGGCGCTGTGGATTGAAAAATGGAACCTGGCGACAAGACTTGAGTGTGACAGCGCAGTAATCTTATCTAAGAAAAGTGTAAAAGTCAAAGACCGCAGAAGTTCAGTAAACAAGGTATCCATGTCCTTTGTACTAAGAAAAATGTTAAGTTCCTTCCAGGACTGGCTTTAGCGCTGGTGGCGCCTGGTGCGACAATCTCTGTTGGCTCCCCTCCCCTCAATAATCTCATTCTCCATGAATTCCCTCTCAACCACCAGTGCTTTATTTATAAACGAATGAGTGCCAGTGCCTAAAGCGCTGCTCTTAAACCTGCGGGTACACTTAAATGCCAGCAGATGGAACACCAAGGCTGAGTAATCTTGAATCCACCTCTTTAACGGACTACCAGACACTCCCTGTTCCTTTATCTTAATCTTACAGGCTCCTGCTTTCTCCCTTTGTGATGGTTTGTCCGTCTTGCTCTTCCTGTTTTTCTACTTTGTTTGTTTTTTCATATCTTGTGCTTTTTGTAAATGTCTGATGTCGAAAAATAAGTGTTGGTCCTCAAAAAATAGTGCTGGTGCCCCCATTGGCAACCACCAGCTCAAATTACGCACCGACTACTACACTCCTCTAGTGCTCCTCACATGCATTTCATTTGTTATATAGCAATACTCATACCAGTGTAGAGTGTCAGAGCACTTTCTATCAAACACACATTATACAGAGCCAATGGATCATACGTGTGTAAATCAGTCTACAGTGAATATTACATAGAAAATGAGGATAACAAGTCACTGATACTAGTAGAAAGCATATTTTAAGAGTATTTGGTCAGGAGAAGACAAATCTCAGGATTTAAAACGTACCACAGTGGTTGGCTTTACTAAATAATGTGTATTTCTACTCAAAAGATCCCTTTTTAGCAACATTAGGATAATGAAAGACTGGGGGAAAAAGGTAACGTACTAACCTATACCTTGCAGTTTGCATGCAGGTCTTTGATGACAGTTCAAAGCTCACTGTGATATATGCAGGATGTAACTTATGAACTACAAGTAACACAAGGGTCTCTGTGGCAAAAGCAGAAACCCACTGAGCTATCCACATACAATACAGTTTGGTGATTTGTGTGGTGCACGTTCTTTGCAGCAGGCATATTAATCCTCTGTGATACTTTATGATGAGTGGAAACTGGCACTAGACAAAACTTCAATCTCTCTCCAGCAGGAACATTAATCACCAGAGTTATCTTGACACTTTTATTGTTGCCTGAACACTGCAGGGCACACAAGGAACTCTGCAGCATGTGATTTTTAAACCCTGTTATTTGTAAACACTGCATCAGCACTGCCTTGTGTTACTTCGCACCAGGTAAGCTACTACATGGGTAGAGCATGGGCATTGCTATGCATCCACCCCTGTATTATGATGCAAACTCAGATTTACAAAGACTTGTAAACCTGGGTTTGTGCCAAAATGGTGCGCCTACGCTACAGAAATGTACCAAGGAAAAATATCTTTATTTCTCCTCATTAATTCCTCTTTCCACGTGTGCTGCATTCTGCAGCACACATAGAAAGCAAATATGCCTCCAATGATTGTTTTTGTGCAGGAAAATGTCTCTTCCTACACAAAAACAATTCTGCCTGTAACGCAGACACCCTTGCACTACTGTGCAAGGTTGCCTGTGTTGGAGCTAGGTAGCCTCAAGTGCGTCATCACAAGGAGAAAGTAGAATTACACCATATTTTTGTGAATATGGGGCATTTTAACCTCCTCCCTTTTACTCAACACAGTTCGGCAAGTTGCCTTACTGCACTGTGTTGTATGAAAGAAAAGTAAATCTGCCCCTGATGTCTACCAGCTGCTCTTAAATGCTGAGAGGGCCAGCTAAGAGAGGCAATCTCAGGAGACTTCTTGGTATCTGAAAGTCTGGTTTAGTGAGTTTGGACTGCAGGTTCAGGAACTGAACCCACCCAGAAAATGTGCCACCCCATCTCCCCCTCCCACAAATGTGCAGGGGCAGGTTCCAAAAACTGGCCTTTTATATCTAAAATTTCACATTACCAAGTCATGAACAGACCTTATTTTACTTTGCATTGGAAAGTTTTTCTAAAGCGCTACCAGGTCAGGAGACATTGTACCTCTGTGTAATGATATCATGTTTAAAAAGTTGGCATGTCATAATAGAATTACAATGTAGAGTACACTTGAGCTTTTAATACACCAATATTATTTCCTACAACCCACAAAGAGATAGAATTTCAGAAGATGTGAAATTGTGAGGGTTCACAAATATAAATCAGTCTCAACTGTAAAAATGACTAGAATTTATAATTGAAAAGTTCGGTATCAGGCTAAGTATAAAGCCACAAACTACAGGCCTGATTAGCAATGGCAAGGTAAACCTGTGAGAAAGGTACGCATGTTACTTAACTCTTGCACTATTGAGAAACTTCACTACTTTTGTCTATTCAAAATTCACAAATGTAAAGTTAATCAAAAGTGTAGACTTAGACGTCTCCATACCCTCAATTTAGAGGGGGAAGTGAGAATAATCATAAATTACAAGAGGATAGTCACTACAAGGAACTTATAACCATATTTTATGTGTGGTGGGATCTTCCCACTCATTGTGGAACCTCCACACTCATATTTCTTTAAACGATATAAATACTGCCCACAGCACATGATCTGTTTTTTGCCTCTACGTTGTCTTGTGGATCCTGCAGCCCACCACCTTCAGGAACAACCATGCAGACCACAAATCACTACAAGAAGAGCAACGTTACTCAGGAAATCTCAAGGGTTCCAGCCCATATACAAAGGGGAAATGAAAAATGCCATAGTACATAAAGAGTCCAAAAATAAGAGTCCACTGTGCCTAATTATAATAAAGTTATTCCCTCAGCCTGGGAGAGTGTGTCCAAACTGTGTTCCTGGTCTTGGGGCAAAAGTTCCAGGGCATCTTGATTAACTCTTCACAACGATACTCTAATCCTCCTGAGTGTGGACATCAAATGGTTGTCCATGGCAAAGCCAGACACCCCACTGGAAGAACTCAACATTGGGACAGCAGGGGAAACAGGGATCACGGATGAATTGGGAGATGGGAATACGGGAGGTGAGGTAGGTTGCAGAGGCAGACGAGCCATAAGACCTGCTATCAAGGCGGCCATGAGGCCGCATAAAGTTCAGAGATGCACAGTGACCATCTCCGATAGTATCCAGACTTCAAGAAACAAGTCCCGGATGTCCAGAGAGTTCACAAATACAAACGTATCCGTTTGGCCATAGGGCCTCCTTGAGAGCATCCAAGAACACATACTCAGGGTGAAGGGATTGGGCTGCACAAGAATTATGTGGTGTGTCAGGTAACAGAAGTGTCCCTCAACTGTAGTTCTTCTAGGCACGCACTGGTAGTAGGACATGATGAATGGACAGGGCATGCAGTTGGAGGCTCTCATGGAATGGGGGCTTCAGGAGTTAAGGATGGGCAGGGTCCAGGCCTGGATGATATTAAGGTCCTGCTCTTGGGACACCTCAGGTTGGTCTTGTTCAAGGCCAGGAGGAGAACCAAGATCTAGTTCCTCTTGGCAGTCAGTGTCCAGACTCACTGCCACTCCAGTGGCTGTTCAGCCTCTGCCAGTAGGCTATTGGTGAATGACTGTTTTAGTCTCCGGCCGGGCGCACTACCCTTTCCAGTGGTGGGTTCCTCTTACTCGCTGGTGGTGTGAAGTGGTTGTGCCCACATCAAAGCGATGGATCTACGTTCTTGCCGCTGGTTCTGCTCTGATCTTCCTTAGCCAGCTGGCCAGACTTTTTAAATTCCTTGGGTCAATACTGCATATTGACCTAACTTTGGTGAAAGGTGTAAACATTTTTCCACTGTACAAGTGCTGACATTGTGGAGCTTTAAGAAACGTGTCACTATTCTCTGCTTTCATACTCAAATGTTGATAATTACAAATAGTTACAATTGAAAATTCTCGAAATATCTGTGGATTGAGGCGAAAGGGGTAGTAAGAGCTTGTTTCACACATTGGTTATCTGAGAGTAGAGAGTTTTTAAACATAGCCAAAAAACATTGTAAATGATGTTGAAGTGCTCTACACATTTTTTATTTTCAAATGTTCCATACATTATTAATTATTTGTGTGAGCTTGGAAGACAACAAGCAACCATTATACGGTGGTTAGGAAGTTAAGTAAAGGTGCACAATGCTAGCATCACATAAACTAAAATTGTCAAAATAAAAATGTTACGGATTTCAAATTTATAATGTGCGTTTTAACTTTTTTGATGTCAGAATTTCCAAGTATGTAAAAAGCATTTCCAAAATTTCAAAATCAGATGATTAGTCAATCAAAACTAAACAATTAAAAAACATGCATGTTAGGTAATGTTATTTTTCAAACCTTTTGTTCCGCACAAAACAAGATAAATATGACATTGAAGGTTATAACAAAGTTAACAGTGAACACATGACAGGAGACAACTCTCAAAATGCACATGCACTTAGGTGCCTACTACTAATATATACTTATCATATGTCTGCTGCTCAAACTCTTCCAGCTGACAACGACGGTCAGTCAGGCAGTTTTCAGGACCCTTTGATACAATGGTGCCATGCTGCAATGCCTACAATGTGGCTGGGAGGACAAGTCTATAATGTCCTCAGCCTTAATCCAGGCCAAGTGACAAAGGTCCTCCCAGCACTTGCTTCATAACTTCCCCTGCCGGGTGTGGACACCTACTGCACTGCAGTGCAATGCCAGGTCTTTCCAGATGTGTGCCCTTACTGCATTGCTAAGTTTCGTATCTGGACCCCCATAACGCTGAGGGTACTTGTCGATGATACTCTGCTAATGATCTCCAATGCACCCTCAGAGAATGGGCAGACCTTCTCATCAAATCCCTCAGACATGTTCGGAGCAAGAATTACAAGGAGCAGCAGGATGGAGGAGGATGGTGTTGTGAAGAGAGGATGGCTACAAATAACAACAAATTGAGTGATCTCCTCTTCCTGTATGTCATTACCTGCTTGTTATGGTAGACATAGATCTCTGCCCCATTTGCAGAAGGGAGACTCTGCACTAACAGCAGAGACTCCTCATGTGGGAGGTGTAGGGTGTGAGGAGATAGGGAGAGACAGCAAATCTCCTGCGAACCAATAAATTGATTTTTTGACAAAGGTGCCTCTGTTCTAAATGTACTACATCATGTCTACATGCAGTGTGTGTATTGTTTTGTCGTAATTATTCATTATATTTGAGAAGCCACCTGCAGATGCACACTTAGCACGAGTGTGAGATGTTACGTACCAATAAGCCACATGTCACCAAAATCCTCAGCAAGCAAGCAACTTGCAAGATGTGACGGTAGGAAAATGTAGATGCTGTGTGTGCTTACAGGAAAGGCAGTATACACCACAGTGAAGAAGCCTCTGGCATCGCAAACAGCCTGCATATTGATGTTGATGTCTGCTTCGGGAAATGCTTGCTGTACGGTGAAGTGGCTGAAGTGCTACATGGGTGCAGTCAATTCAATTCATAATCTTCATTCTATTTTACAGATAAAATCATAAAAGTCAAGTCATTAAAAATGACATACAATTTCTCATTACCAAACTCATTCTTAATTTAAAACCCCCATCAAAAAGCGTACAAGTAAAAAGAAAATAGAAGGACTATTTAATAGCTGTAAAAACAATAAGGCAGGCCAAACTTGAGTAAACTTCAGTGGTTTTAAGATTGGGCGTAAAATTTTTTGTCTCAGATTATTTTATTTTGAACAAAACATGACAACGTGCAATGTATCATTAATCGATGTGTTGTCAGAGTTGCACTGGGGCAAGTCCGAATTCGTAAAACAACCATGATTAAAAGGGATTAGGCGAGGGAATAAATTCAACCTGAAGTACGTCAATATGTGGCGTTGATGTCGTGTCATATTCCAGGTCAAATAAGGTTCAGTATTACGGACAGTTTTCACTAATATTGCATGTCGCATGGGATGTTTCAAAATCCTCACATTCTGATGCCAACTTATCCCTAAAGGCGGTTTCGATCCACTTGCAATTAGAGCGAGTTGTGACAAAAGGATTGTCATATAGATCAGGCCTCTTCAAGGCCCGGAGGTTACGCTCCACATATGCCAGCCATGGTATCAGGGAGGATTTTTCTAATTTTAAACAATCCTGCAAGATTAGTCTGTTAAGACTAAGTTCCTCATTTACCCAAATTGAGTTCCACAGCTTTAGAGGGCAAAGGCAAAGCTGGTCTATAATAAACTCTAAATCTAGTTCTTCATGTACAATTTCGTAAGGTACACTGTGTGGACGTCCCAGGAGGCCCCTTAAAAATGTATTTTTGGCTACTTGGAGTGGGGCATCCCGGCCATAGCCCCAAATTCCACTGCCATAAATCACTAGTGGGATACACTTGGCCCTGTAAATTTCCAAGATCGATTGAATATGAGTGCACCCAAGCCTGCGAGAAGAATCTCCAATACTAAATATCGCTCTATTAAAAGATAAAACATTCTGACATAAGTGAGTGCCAATTAAACTCAGAGTCCAATTGGACCCCCAAGTACCTAAACTTATCTACTTGACTGATATGTTGGCCATCTACTACATGTTTCATCATTTTCGTGTTTGGTGGGCAAATCTTAAAAACATGTGACTTTGAAAAATTTGCCGTCAGGTCAAGGCTACTCATAAAACTAATAAAAAGTTTAAGAAGTTTTTGCAAGCCTTTGGCTGTATGAGCAATTAAAACAGTATTGTCCGCGTAGAGCAAGGCAGGTATAGAACGGCCTCCTACTTTTGGAACGTCAACACCCGGAACTGTCAGAGCTTGCTCTATGTGGTTGATATAAAAAATAAATAAAATGGAGATTAATTAGAGCCTTGCCGAACCCGGCGACGGAATTTAAAGTGCTCAGTGCATTCCCCATTCGGACCAAACCTGACACTAGCTGGAAGATTATTGTGCAAATCCCACAAAAAATGTATTAAAACTGGGTCGACATCCATCTGTTCCATCAAGGACCAAAGCTTAGAGAGATTGACTCTATCGAAGGCAGAGCTAAGGTCCGTGAAGGCCAGATGGAATGCGCCCTTCTTGGCCTTAGTATATTTACAGGCCAATAAATAGAGATTCAGACTTTGCTCTATACTGCCCTGGCCAGAGCGGAACCCATATTGGAGGTCAGATAAAAAGCCTCTCCCCTCAGCCCAATCCGCTAGGCGAATTAATAAAATCCAGCCAATAATCTTCACCTCTGAGTCTATAAGAGAAATGGGCCTAAAACATGCAGGGTCTGACCTTTTTAAAAACAGGGGGGCATATTCTTAAGGAATTATCGCCGAGTTAACGGCACCTTATCGCAGCCAAAGTCGCGATAAAATTATCGCCCCATTCACAAGCTGGTACCAACAGCCGATACCACCAGTTTACTTGAGAAAGCATCCGCAAAAAACATCGCCACAGATGACCCCGGCAACTATCGCTAATGAGATGCAGAGTAGGCGTTCCCGAGCAAAAAGCCGCGACAACACCACACCTCAACATTCTCAATGACCAGCCACATCGGCGGTAAGACCACAAAACAGGCGATAAGGCGCGTTAGCAGCAGGAAATTAACACCTGCTCCGACCTGGTGTAAAGTCGGACGACAACCTGCACCATCAAAGGGAGCCCAGCCCAGAGCCACACATGAAGAACAACAGATGCCATGGAGCCACTCACCATGCATCCCGGAGCCCCGAGAGAGCAACAACACCCACCGCCACCACCCCCAGGACCGCCACCCCCCCTCCCGGGCCCCCGCCCCAGACCACCACAGAGGCAGCGCAGACAAAGACAGCGGACCTTCAGGAAATGCACCAGCCTCACAGACCAAACACCAGACAACGTCAATGCCCACTACAGGCTCAAAAAGGCAACCATCCTCCGCATCCTGAACATCATTGCCCACAGGCTGACGGTACCAACACAGCGGACAACCAACATCCCTCCGCAGACAAAGCTGCTGGCTGTGCTGCACCTGTTGGCCTCTGGTACCTCCCAACCAACAACCGCCAGAGTCGGAGGAGTCTCACAGCCAGCCCCATCCAAGTTCCTCACACCTGTCCTGGATGCCATCATCAGCCAGGTACCCCAGTACCCATACGTCCCCCACAATGCGCAGGAACAGCTGGAGACCAAGCAAGGACTATACGCCATAGCTGGCTTCCCGCACGTGTTGGGGGCAATCTACTGCACACATGTCCTACTTGTGCCCCCTGCCAACACTGCACACAATTACCGCAACAGAAAGCACACGGATTCCATCAACGTGCAGGCAATAGTGGACCACAGGGGACTCTTCACCAATGTCGTATCCAACTAACCAGGCAGTGTGCATGATCCCCTCATCTTCCGACAGTCCATCATCAACCAGCGCTTCCAGGATGGCACCTATGGGAATGCACTGCTCGTTGGCAAGTACCAAATGAACACACCACACACCGCAACTCCACAATCATGCAAGTCACAACTCTGGCACTGCACACGTCACAAAATCACATACAACATGCCAAAAAACATGCCCACCCGCCAGTCACGACAGCACAACTCACTGTGGCAACCTTGGTTAGCCATGTACATGAGCCATCAATGGCATGGCACCCCAGCCACACAATAGCAGAATGTGGGGAGAGGTGGAAACCAGGCATGCACGAAGGAGGCAAGTGACCCATGAATGAGAATGTACACAATGCCAAGTGTGGCGTGGAAGTGCTGGACAGACTGCAGCATGCAGACCACAGACATATCCATGTCTACATGCACTGCTGGTGTTTGGTGTGTAGTGGACAGTGGACGCAACCATGTCACCCCAGCCAGTGGGGAAGATCGCAGAAATGTAGCATGTGACGTCCCCCCTGTAAGCGTGTGCGGAGTGGGCTGGCCCGGAGGACGCCAGGCCAGCGTAGGGGTGTGAATAAAAGGCACGTAGCACTGGGCGTGGTTCTCTTCCGGAATGCCCAACGTGTCTGCCAGGGCGGCGCCTCCCACCCTGCCATGAGGCCGATGCCATCGCCGTGAGCGGGGTGGCCTGCGATCCTGTGCGCCTGCTGCACTCCGGGCCGCTGGTCCCCCAACCCGTCATGCCCACCCCTGCGCAGCCAGGCCTCACTGCTCACCTGCCGACACCGGCGTGTGTCAAAGAGGGCCCACCACGTGCCGGCACAAGCTCCAAGCCCGAAGCCTGTGACCTTGGCAGCCTCCTCAGACCATCACGGCCTCCGCGACACAGGCCCGCTTTACTCCTTTTTCGTTGACGTACTCCACCGCTGCCTCCGGCCTACACTACGGTCAAGTAGGTCACACATTTGGAACTGAGTCTTGATTACACAATGGCAGAGTACATATCTATGGCATCGTTTATATCTCTATACTCCCTTCGATGTGGTGCCACCAACTCTGTGCATAGCATTCCGACCACACGTGTCTGTGGGCCCTTGCGGACTTCTGCCTTCGGCCTACACAGTGGTCCAGCAGTCCTCACACCAATCCAATACAGTCCGTAACAGGCAGGACACGGCATCGTCGCTGGCTAAACACCCGCTCAGCTCTGGTGCCTCCACCTCCGTCAACCAGGAATCTTCTCCACATGCCATTTCAATGCCATGTGTTAGAGATCCAGGAGGAGCTGGCTGCACAGCGGGTGCCCCACGCTGACCGCTGCCTCTGGCACCCACTGCGGTCGAGTAGGACACACAATTGGAACTGAGTCTTGATTTGTTTATTGCAGAGTTTATATCATTGTACAGGCCTCATCGCAGACTGCATCCCCTTCCGGCTCTGGTGCCACGGACTCTGTGCCACGGGAGTCATGGACACTCTCTGGTTGAACGTTGGTGGCGTCTGAGTCTATGGCCTGGGGGTTGTCTTTATCATCATGTAGCTGGTACTGACATTGTGGGAAAGAGGAGACTGTAGCATTCAACTCCTCCATATTGCCTGTTTCTGCTTGCTTCTGCCCTCTGCATCATGCCCTGGATGGACACCTTCCACTGTCCCCCGTAACACTCTGCGACATTCTCCTTGGACATCAACGAGGACCCGCTCAGCTCCCGTGGCCCTACCTCAGTGCATCGCAAGTCACCGTCCCGTGGCGGGGTGCCTGTGCCGGCCGCTGAGCATCCGGGGCCACCGACTCTGTGCAGCTCAAGTCATGGACCCTTGCTGTTTGTACTTTGAACTCCTGATTGTCTGATCACTGTTGTAGTTGTTGCCAGCACCAACCAACCCCTGAGGGGTGGCTCACACTACCCAACACCCATCCAGCACAGGCGTCACTGGACGTGTGACCCTGGCAATAAAAGGGGCCGGGCGCACGTGCCCGTAGCCAGTTCCACAAATTATCTCAGTGTGTCCGTGTGGTCATTCTGTATGCATGTGGGCCCCGGGCCATACCACATTACATTGTGCTGTGTACAGCGTGCACAACCTTGTCACCTCAGGCAGTGGGGTGGACCTGGGACATGTATCTGTGTCGGACCCCCCTGTGGGCGTGAGGGAGTGGACCGGCGTGCGGCAGTACGGCGTAGGGGTGTGGCCATTCAACACGTGGCTCTGGGCGTGGTTAAGTGTAGGCCTTGCCAAGGCAGTAACTAATGCGTGTATCTCAGGTGTAGTGTCGGCACCACCTGTCACGCAATATACAATGTTGCTATGTAGCATGCCCCCGGAGTAAGGGCTCGGCCGAGGGGTAAATGAGGGTGCGCAAGCCCGCTCGGGGTCAGGTATCAGACATGCCAACTGTTGTGTGTGTCGCTATCTCCGCAGCATAAGCCAAAGGTCTACCCTCAACCGCATGGCGAGTTCAGCCAGGCATGAACTCTACATCTGTGTCCACCCTGTCCTTACCATAGGCCTACACACACGTGTCCGTCCACCTTCAGCGCACGACATCACTGTGTCGTTGTCAGGCTTGTGGACATGCGCAGACAGGCATGACAATAGTGTGCCGTAGGGGTGCAAGTGATGCATCCGTGCTGCGCACACTAGTGGATGGGCTCGGGGGGAAGGAGGAGCAGCAGTGAGGCTACGTAATACACATTGATGCCGCTCACTTGCAACATGCAGTACATGTCATGCAGGAATCACAAAGTCACACATATCACACACCAATGAACCACTGAGCCTGCCAACACATCATGCAGAACCAACTATTGACTCCTGTCTCTCTGCACAGTCACAGGTGACCAAGGATATGCACTCTGCGCTTGGATGATGACACCCCTCCAAGCCCCGGATACACAGGCCCAGAGGCAGTACAATGCGGTCCAGAAACGCACCAGGGGCATCGTGGAACCCACATTTGGCATGTTGAAGTTATGTTTCAGGTGCCTGGACGTCACAGGTGGGAGGCTCCTGTACAGCCCAGACATCGTGTGCAAGATGATCGTTGCATGTTGTGTGTTGCACAACATATGTGTACGCAGCAAGGCCCCATGGATACAAGTGACAGATGCACCGGACAATGATGATGATGATGATGAGGCAGGTGGCCCACACCCCACTGCAGCCGCAGCAGGAATTGCCAGTAGGAACACCATCATTGACAATTTCTTCACATGAGCACGTCACATTGTGACAGTCCTTGACAATCATGGGACAGTACAATATGACCACAGGCACAGCATGTGCTACTAAATGCTTTCAAAATACACATTCCCTGAGTGCATGTCACTGATCTGTACAGGCACATCACTCAGACAAGTGTGAGTGCGACATGTATTGCTGACATTTTATGATTTGTCCATGGATGGTGGGTGTGTCACCTCTGAGCAGACGGGCTGTTTAGTGTGTCACGTATTCGGACTGCCAGTTCTGTGTGTCGCAGTTAGTAGGGAATCCCACTCTTCGGCGTTTCACATGTGTCCAAATTCATTCCATTTTGGCTGCCATTTGTGTCCTACAGGTGACAGCAGGGCTCCTTTTGGGGTCAGATATGTACAACCATGATGCAGGGATGCCCCCTGTGGCTCAAGTCCCACAACATGGGCAACATGTACGTAAGCGGGAGTCACTGCCCCTACATTCGTCCACGCTTTCATGGTGGATTGATCATGGTCATGACACGTCTGTGTGCAGGAGGGGTTGCTTGTCCCTCTGCAATGTGAAGGGGAGATGCGGTTTCAATGTGTGTTCCATGCATGGTTCTGCATTGGCGCAGTTTACATTCAGACTGCATGTCAATGTACATTGTGACTGTGAGGAGATGCCTATTTGATGCGGGACAATGGTCATCTGTTCTACGTCACGGATGTGTGGTTGTGCTCGTACATTGTCATCTCACCATATTTTTGATCTGCTTTTATGGTGCATTTTCCCGCATGACGCGTGGGGATTGCATGCCTATAGCTGGTTATCGCTGAATTTTGTATCGCGATTGGCATCATCGCTACTATTTTCGCGTTCGTGTTTCGCGTTTTTTCTGCGTCGCGTTAGTTGTAACACGTTCTTTTGACGCGCTATCGTGGGACTATCGCATGGGGCCGCCGTGTTGTGAATACCACGTTGACACAGAGTTGTTTTCCCGCGAAAGACTGCGATGTGAAGAGTTGCGTTAAGCTAATTTTGCAGTAGTTATCACAGGTTCTTGAGAATATGCCCCAGGGACTATTTTTGAGCGAGACCAGGTTTGTGGGAGAGGACCGGAGGCTGCAGAATTTAGATGCAATGTTAGTAACGGGGCCCATAAATCTATGCATGTTTTGAAGAGGCCCCCTGGAACCCCATTGGGTCCTGGAGCTTTATTTAATGGCAGCTGGGAGATAGCAGCTCTGACCTCTGATAAATTGAAAATTATATGATGAGCAGTCTGGCAGCTCAGGCTCCTCATCTAGGCTATAAATGGCCTTAAAATGAACAACCCAGGCCTGAGAAGGAATAGTACAGGCCTGGGTAGAGAGGTAATCTTTACTAAAAAGAGGTGAATTAACGACGCTCCAGAAAACAGAACTGTCGCGCTGCCGGCCGGCAATTATTAGCTTGTTCCAGGCTTTCTCTTTAAGTTGGGCTTTGCATTCCTTACAGGCTGTTTTAAATGCTGCCCTGGCACTTTTGACCTTCTCTTGGCACCAGGGCTTCGCATGCATGAAGTTCCAAAGGTCCTTATGGGTTTTAGAACACCGGCTATCAAACCATCTTTCTACATGTGATGCCGGTGGTGGGGCATTTTTATAGAGCGCAGATTTGATAAACCTGCTAATGTTAGAAAATGATGCCAAGATTCTCTGTGGTAACTCTTTTTCGGACAAACAACAAAGAAAGTCAGGTTGACACGAGGTGATCACATTTTGGACAAAAACTGAAGGAACAATACTGGCCCACCTCACTCTTCGGCCCTGATCGGTCAAGGTGATGGACTTCTTATAAAACGGTACTGCTCCCAATGATTTATTATCCCAGAAAAATAAAGCTGTTAACGGGTTATGGTCGCTCAAATTGTGCCTTAGGACCTTAAAATCTGAGAGGGCAGAAAAGAAGCAACCGGAAACAAAGATGTAATCAGTAACAGTGCTATGACCCCCCACCCCCTAAAATGTAGGTATTCGCTCACTTGAGTGGTCCTGATTGCTAACCATTAGATTCACTAAATTGAACTCAGAAATAAGATTATTCACAGCATCACCTTGGCGAGTATGCATAAAATGCACCTGATTTCCAAATGAGTCCTCAAAATCAGAATCCCTGTGAGATGTACACGAGTGACAGGGGTGCAAGTTAAAGTCCCCGGCAACCATAATTATAGTAAATGGGGGTTGAGATTGTTAAAAATCATTACTAAATGCTTTAAGACAAATAACAGCATCTGGGTCATTTCTTGACGTAACCGCATTATACAAATTAATGAGAAGCAGTCTGTACTTGTTGGGGAATGTTAAAAGGATACCCAGAATAGCCTTAAAATTAGACTTAAGAACCTCTACCTTACATTTGTGCTCTAGTTTAATTAGAGTTATTAAGCCGCCACTAGCTTGCCCACTAGAGGAGCGGGTAGCTGGGACTGAATTTGAGGCAAAACCATCAAGATGTAAACAACCCTCAGTATCCCACATTTCCTGTAAACAAATAAAGTCAAAGTTATTCAACATGCATAGCCAACCAACATCTGTAAGCTTGCGCTGTACCCCGGCTATTTTCCAACTAAGAACCGCAACAGTGTCTAGATTCATAGGGGGTCATTAGGATGGCAGGTGGATCGCCACCGCCGGGCTGGCGGTGAGGACCGGCGGTGGCGATCCGCGTGCCATCACCCTGAATATTCCCACCGCCAAATTAGGATGGCAGTGGGAATGGTACCGCGGCGGACGGAAAGACCGTCCGCCGTGGTCTTGCAAAGCGGTCCTTTTCCGCCCGCCTTGTGGGACACGGTACAATGGGCCAATGACGGCAGTGCCGTGCAGACACCGCCGTGGGCATTACGATGCCTGTCTTTTGCGGCGGAGATCCCGCCGCAAAAAGACAGGCGGAGAATGCCTTTGGGGGCCCGTTGCGGGCCCCCGGGGGGTGGGGGGGTGGGGTGCTGCACGTGGGGTGTACCCATGGTACCCCCCTGCATTTGCATGTACAAGGTGGCAGGCACCGCACGGTGCCTGTCACGTTGTACATGCAAATGCACAACATGTATTTGTACATTGCGGCGGGTGCTGCTTGCAGCACCGCCCGCCGCAATGTAAAAATACGGGATGCGCCCGCCAGTGTGGCGGGCACATCCTAATTCGTATAGCGGGACCGCCGCACCTATGGCGGCCGGTCCCTTTTGCCAAAGTCCTCCCGCCATCGTAATGACCCCCATAGTGCCCGGTTCCTGGTTCAAAAGCAACAGAATTCAGAGTGTCAGTGATGGAAGTAGGACCCAGTCAATCAGGGTCTTCCAGCTCATTCAGGGGTAAAAAGCGGTTACTTAGTTGTAAAGTGGTAATGTCAGCTAAGGCAGAAAGATTGGTTGGTTCAAGACGTGACTTTTTTGGAATCAGTTCCTAATCTCTCCTGACCAGGGCATCAGAGTTTACCGGCGGATAGAAAAAGCCCAAAGGAAGAATGGATATGCGGTCTATTGATGCAACTTTTGCCTCCATGGTGTGGAGAATCAAGCCAGCTTGGACAGGATTGTTCAAATTCACTATTCTACAATCACCCAGAGATGTCTTGTGGGACTGACCTATCCAGCCCACCCAACGGGCCATTATGATTTCTTCTGCCAGAATCTGGGTGAGAGGCTGGTGAACATTCGCCCTGGTTGCCAGTCAGTGGATTACTTTATTCTTGAGCTGGGCATAATTTTCCTGTGTGTCCTTCCCCAAAGGAGGTACATCCACCAACACAACAATATATGGATTCACCGCCGGGGGCAGTTGAATGGTAACATTGGAGGGATAGTGCACTAAAGGGACGTTGTGATAGAGGCGGTCGAAACTGGGTTGGGACATCTTCCCTGGGTTATCAACTGTGGTTTGGCAGAGGCTTGCTGCCTGAAATTGGCTTAAACTGGGGCGGATTGATGGTGAAGACCAGCTCTCCGGGGTGGTTGTAATGGGGCTGTAGGTAGAGCCTGAGCCTGGACCTGGGGAGAAGCACTAGTCCATAGGTTTTCGGTAACACCGCTGGAGGAAGTACTAATACCTATATTCAGCGTACTCTTATGAAAGTCATTAAGCCAGCTGATACTAGAATATAGCTTGTTCATAGACCCTTTCAACAGCCCCCCTGTTTGCTTAAGAGCAGTTATCTGGGTGTCAAAGGCATTTAAAGCTGTGAGAATCTTGGTTTCCAGATTTTTAAAAGCCGCCACAAGGGAATCCTCAGTTGTATCCTGCCCACGAGTTGTGAGATTATCAAATTTAGAGATAACTGGAGCTTTTCTAGGACCGGGTGTATCCTTCTTTGATGGTTTAACAGGGAGAGGTTGGCCCAGAGTAGATGTTTTACATCGGGCACCCATGTTACCCGCCTTTCGATGTTTAGTGGAACATTTCAAGCTGTTGTACCTCGGTGTGGGCTGTAAGGCCAGGCTACTCAAAGGGCCGGCCAAAGAGTCTTTAGAGGTAGAGGGGAGGGTTCACTGATAGAATATCGACCCCCAAAATATCCCCATACACAATTATCGAGTTATAAATATCGGTCAAAAATATCGACATCCTATATTTTTAATGGTAAGTACAAAAATACTGAGAAAAAAAATATCAATGTAAAAAATATAGTTGTACAAAATATCGATTTTAATATATGTATAAAAAATAATATTAAATATATTAAATAATAAAATGAACTTAAAAATGAATTAGATTTAATATACATTTTAACAAATATAACAAATAAATGTAATTAAAAAGAAAATTAAACATACATATATAAAATGTTATATATATATATATACATATATTTACTTTAAAACAATTAATAAACTATTAATTTTAATTTATTTTATAATTCTATTTATGAAAATTTACAAATAAATATATATATATATACACATACACCACATACACCAATAACATAAAATCTAATAAAAAATAATTATATTATAAATTAAAACATTAAACTATTTAAAAGTCTTTAAACTTACATTTTCCACTTCAGTGAGTGCAACAGTAGGGAAAGTGTTGGATAGCAAAGGGGTAACAATTACTATTCCCACTCAACAGTAAGGAAAGTGTTGGATAGCAAAGGGGTAAAAATTACTATTCCCACTCTATTGAGTGCAACAGTAGGGAAAGTGTTGGATAGCGGGGGGGTAAAAAATGTTATTCCCACTCCAGTGAGTGCCACAGTAGGGAAAGTGTTGGATAGCGGAGGGGTAAAAATTACTATTCCCACTCCAGTGAGTGCAACAGTAGGGAAAGTGTTGGATAGCGGAGGGGTAAAAATTACTATTCCCACTCCAGTGAGTACAACAGTAGGGAAAGTGTTGGATAGCGGGGGAATAAAAATGACTATTCCCACTCAAGTGAGTGCAACAATAGGGAAAGTGTTGGATAGTGGAGGGGTAAAAAATACTATTCCCACTCCAGTTCGTGCAACGATAGGGAAAGTGTTGGATAGCGGATGGCTAAAAATTAATATTCCCACTCCAGTCAGTTCAAAATTAAAAACAAACAAAATATCACCAACACAAAATATATTTAAAAAAAATGAAAAATATATAAAAATATTTAAAAAATCTAAAAATAGAAACATATTATAATGTTAAATAGATATGACAAAAACCTAGAAATAGTATATTAAATAAATTTAAAAATAATTTACAAACAAATAACTATTTATAATTAGAAATTATTTATAAACAAAAACATTAATTATTACATAAATCTAATCTTTTTATTTCCTACCCTATAACACCACACAATTCAAAACACACATCTACATTTAAAAAAATCTACCTCCATAATTTACATAATTAACTATCAATTAAAGAAATATTATTATTTAAAAAGCAAATTAAAACAGATAAAAATTAATTTAATCCCCAAACGTTACCCCTATAAAACCAAAACTCACACACAAAAATAAACAATTACCCTGATTAATTATCAATTGATGAATATTAATGATCAACTCATTTTTAATTAATTAAACATAAATTACTTTCCACCCTCTACCCCTATAAACCCCACAACCCACACCTACAAATCCTTACACAATGTCCATAATTAATTTCAAAATAATAAATTAATATCAATTAACTACTTAATAATTAATTAAAAATACATTACTTCCCACCCTTTACCACTATGAACCCCACAACTCACATCTCAAATTAATCACACAATTGCCATATTGAAATTTTAACTAATTATTAGCATTAATTAACAAATAATTATTAATTAATTAAAAATAAATTACTTCCCATCCTTTACCCCTATAAACCACACAACCCACTCCTAAAGAAATGACACAATTTACATAATTAATTACCAATTAATTAATTAGTAATAATTAACAACTAATTAATAATTCCTTAATAATAAATTACTTCCTACAATTAGCACTATAAAATACTAAATTACATACTATATTAATGAACATTTTAAAAATCATTAATTTATGATAATTAAATTACTTCCCACCCTTTACCCTAAAAACCCCACAACCCGCTCCTAAAAAAATAACATGAGTACCATAATTAATCACCAATTAATTAATTAATAATTAATTAACAACCAATTGATAATTAATAATAAATTACTTACCACAATTAACACTAACAAAGTCTTAAATCAAATGAATATTACTAAATAAAAAATAATTAATTAATGAATTATAATTAAATTACTTCCCACCCTATTCCCCTATAAACCCACAACCCGATACAGTACTAAAAGACGCAAAATTTAATTAAAATAAAATTGATAACTACTAAAAATTTAACACATATATTAAAAAACAAAAACAATACTTATACAAAAAAATAGATCACATACATTTAAAATACATTCTAAAATATATAACACTAATGAGAAAATTGATATTTTAAACAACTATATTTTTGCAAACGATATTAATGCCTTAGGGGCACATTACGATACCCGGCGTAAAAAAATCCGCCAGGCATGGAAGCGGCAAAAATCCGCCCGCACACACCGCCTGAACACCGACCACGCCATTATGAGTACACAAACCGAAAACCGCCATCGGCGGAAAAATCACACAAAATACCGCCCGCCATCGTCCGAGTCGGAGTCAAACCGCCCGCCACGGACGGAAACACGCACGACAACACAAAACCGCCCGCCCACACGGCCGACACACCGCACGTGAAATTACGATCGCACCGCCATGAGCGCGGAAAAACAACAAAAATACCGCCCGCCAGCGCAAACAACGCCGATGAGAATCGACACGGCCGAAGCCATGGCGCCCACGTACCTGCACAGAAACCATCCGCACACAAAACCAATAGCACACAACATGGCCAACAAGTCCACACAGCAAGGCACACACAAATACACAAGCACAGTACACATCCCGAAAACACCCCCCGGACAAACAAAAAATACAAAGGCCAGAACCCCAGACACAACACACCTGAAAACAACAGACCATGAGGACACACCCACATAGGTGAGTACAAAAGCAGCACTCCCACAGACCACAACCCCTTGCTACATTGCAAACCAGAGAGGAGAGGAGAGGACACAGTGACACAGCAAGGACAGCAGCACACCACAGAAACGCACACATCACAACCACCACCACCACCACCACCACCAAACACCGGCACCACAAACCCCCTGCACATTACACAACACACACCGCACCAGCACCACAAACACCATGGCACCACAAAGGATGCCCAAGTTCACGCCCATGGAGCTGACGGTCATGGTCGACGAGATCATCAAGGTGTACCCACAAATCTATGGGAACATGGTCCAGCACACACCACTAGCCACCAGAAACAGAATGTGGACCCGGATCGTAGACCAGGTCAATGCAGTCGGGACCCTGCCCAGGAACAGAACCGAGATAAACAAACGTTGGAATGACGTAAAGAGCCTGGTCAAGAAGAAGGAGGGCAAAAACAGAGAGCTGGCTGCCGTCACTGGCGGAGGGAATCCCGCGCTCTTTAAGACCTTCAAAGCGTGGGAGGAGAAGGTGCGAGTCGTAATCCATCCGGAGATCCTCGCCGGATTAGCAGGGGAGTGGAGGCTGGTAAGTACAAACTAATGTATACCAGCACACCGCTATGTACTCACATGCGCAACTACCATGCCACAGCTCCCAGGGACAAACACCCCCATGTCCAGCACACAATACACAACACATCACACGCACATGCAACAGACACTACCACACACAGCCCAAACCTAACAACTGTAAGATGCGTGGGGACATGTGTACACTAAGCCAGCCACGTAACCACCAACAGGTCCCCAAATATGCCAGAAGCGCCACAACGAGCACCCACCACACCCATGTGTCCGCCACAGCTGCACTAACCGACAAGTAACAGGTAAGTGGCAGGAACACAAAGTGCAGTGGGTGGGACGGTGGACAGCCCAAGTACAACACACACCAGGCCCCAGTCCCACAGCACAGCAAGGAGGAGCATCCCCCACACCCCACAGCCACGTGTCAGCCACCGCAGTGCACAACGACAGCCGAAAGGCAGACATCACGGTCCACAGCAATCGGTGTCAGTGGGTGTCCAGCCACCCCCACGACCCACTACACCCCCCACCCCCACAGACCTGCAACATGGAGCACCCCCGCTTAGAGCCATGTGGCATCCAGTACAGTGCACGCACGAACAACTTGCAGGTGGGAAACTGGACAGGGCTGGATTACTGGAGGCATGAGGACCATAACACCACCAACACATGGGACATGTCACGTAGCAGCACGAACACGCAGCACCGCCCACCGTCACGAACAAGTGAACAATGTGCACACGGACATGAACAGCAGACTCACACCCCACATGACCCATCACAGACATAGCAACACCCAAGGAGCCACGTCTGCATGCACAAGCCACACTGAATATAGTCCCACACGGCAGCCACTGTGCAACTCATCACACACAACCGAAACACCATTGAAGTCCTGTCCATGTAGCCCCCACTGCCTGTCAACCCCACACCCCACAACTACGCCTATGTAAGACAAACAACACTAGACGCAACAGAGCGGAACAACAGAAATGCACACGAACACCACTGAACCCATCAAACTCACAGACACACCATGCACATACAACATACCATCCATCCCATCCGTCAGCCCCAGTCACATGAAAGGCATGTCATCCGCACAGCTGCCACACATACAGCAGTCACGCTAAGACACATGCCCATGACCAACCATGTGCCAGAAGTCAATTAAGCGCACGACACACTGTGAGCAACAACACACAACATGGGCCACACCCCCCCGAGCACTGCAGTGATGCACATGGCACAGGGCAGCACGCACACCAAGGAGATGGGACAACTGCAATACGTTGGCTGGCACACAACTATCACTCACTCATAACGATGCGTCCAATGCCATGTCCAGTAACCACAACAGACAGCAAATATGCAGGGCATGTCAGGCATGCACACACCTCAGACCATGCACTGTCATGCTGCCACAACACATGTCACGTTCGGCACCCATGGCTCACAGCATGTACCCCAAAAGCATATCCCCTCCCAAATGCGAATCTGGGGCATAGCCCCCATGTTGCCATATGCGTTCCTAAGCGTTCCATTTGAACCCCAAAAGCATATTCCATCCCAAATGCGAATCTGGGGCATGGCCCCCATGTTGCCATATGCGTTCCTAAGCGTTCCATTTGAACCCCAAAAGCAAAGTACAAACCAGACCCAGGATGGGCCAGGAGCCCGCATACACCAGAGTCACAATGAGTAGGGGCAAAGCAACACACCCATCGGCATGGCCAATCCGTCCCATGCCACATGTGCACAGCACACAGTCCCATTGCCTAGCACACACAACTACAGATGCCACAGCCACACACTCGCCTCCGGGAAACCCATGTACGAGATTGCACGAACTGCCAATGTCAGACGACTAATACATACTTCGCCAGGTGCAACACAATAACAAATCTCATTCTCTCCACAGGTGACGAACTGCTGGACGCTGGGGATGGAGACAGCAGCCAGCACAGCCAGCCTACAAGCCCCCAACGAGGACACACGGATCTGGAGGATCTGTCCACCTCTTCGGACACGGACCACCAAGCTGGCCCATCTGGCGTGGCAGGGCCCAGCCGCTCCCCAGGACCCCTCCTACCCACCAACCCATCATCCAGGGATGCTGAACAGTCCCAGTCCCCTGCTGCCACTGTCGTTGCGGCCACACCCACGGTCATTGCGGCCACTACCACTGCCGCAACCGCCACCATCGCCGCACCGACCACCACCGCCTCCACCACCACCACGTCTTCGCTGGCACCAGCCCCAGCGCAGGTGGTGGCCCGGCCGACTGGATCCACCCTGGGAGCCACAGCGAGGACCGTGGTGAGCAATGTGGCTAGTGGGCAGGCCGGTGGCAGCAGGACTGGTAGGAGGAGCAGGGTCAGGGAAACGCCAGCCTCCCCTGGGAGCCATGCCCTGCCTCAAATGGCCAGAGTCCTTGGGGCCTATGAAGAGGCCCAAGGACAATGGGCCAGGTCTGCTACTGACACGCGGGAGGTGCTGGGGGTGCTGAGGTCCATGGACGCCCATATGGGCCAATTCGTGTCCCGTATGGACCAACTCGTGGACCTCATGGGCCAGCTGGTGGTGGCGGTGGGGTCACAGGCAAGGCCAGCAACACCACCTCCGCCACCACCTGCTAGGGCGCAGGGTCGGCCAGCAGTGTCCACTTCCCCTGCGTCCACAGCCAGTGAGCACACCTCACCCACCACCAGCAGGTCGCCACCACACACCCCCTCCCAAACGTGGAAGGGGCCGTCCGAAGAGGAAACAGATCTCCCGGGAGGACTTCGCACGCTCCAGTCGCAAGTGAGGCAGCCAGCCAGCCTTCCGCCAGCCTTCCTTGACCAGCCACTGCATTGACTTGCTCTACGATCCCACTCCACACAGCCAGCTGGATGGCATGTGTGTGTTGGACTATGGACATAGAACCAGTGGGTACACCCTGATCATCACGCAGCCATGACCGACAGCTCATTGTCACTGCACGCACCACTTTTGTCATCACCTTACACACAATCACATGTCACAGTTCGTAATAAATGCACCTTTTTCACTAACTGCTGTTTGTGCCCTGTGTTTATTTGTACGGAATACAACGGCCACCTTGGGCGGAAGGGCACCTGATGCGTGGCATGGCAATGGAATCCGGAGGGCCTGTAGGGACCTAGGGGTGGGAGACAGAACAGGAGCACATTCAATGAGTGTGTCACACACCCATCACACAGTACATGTCAACAACTACAAGCAATGTACACACATCGCACAGAGCAATAGGGCACAATGCCACAGTCACCAACAGTGGCATACTACCCTGGCCATGGAGCGTTGACACACTGCACGCAGTGAACATACGGCCACCCTGACACAGCACACACACACCTGCATAGATACAGACACATCATCCGTCGTACATGGACACTCACCGTCAAGTGAAGTAGCGGGCGATGAGCTGCTGGCGCACATTCCCAGCTTCCTCCTCTCCGCTGTCCACCTCACTCGAGCTGTCCTGGTCTGCGGGCTGGGGCCCTGGTTGATCTCCGTCATCCACAATGAGGGGGATCTGCTTCCGAATGGCCAGATTGTGCAGCATGCAGCACGCCACCACTATCTGGCACACCTTCTGTGGGGAGTACGCCAGTGCACCCCCGGTGCGGTCCAGGCACCTGAACCTGGACTTGAGGAGGCCAAAGGTACGCTCGACCACACGTCTGGTCCTCCCATGTGCCTCATTGTATCGATCGTCTGCTGGGGTGCGAGGATTCCTCAATGGACTGAGCAGCCATGCCCCATTCGGATACGCAGAGTCACCTGGGTGTGAGGGACACAGAGAACCGTTGCTATTCCAACTGGACAGGGGACAGCATCGCACAACCAGCACGCTACACCACTCCACATACTCACCGACAATACAGCCACGATCCTGTTGCAGATTGGCCATCAGTCGTGGCAAGATGCTGTTGCGCATTATGTGTGCGTCATGGGCCGAGCCTGGAAACTTGGCACACACGTGGGTGATCACCATGTCCGCAAGGCACACCACTTGCACATTCAGGGAGTGCGTGTGCTTCCTGTTGCGGTACAGGTGCTCAGTGGCCTGTGGTGGAACAAGGCCAACATGAGTGCAGTCAATGGCTCCCACGACGTGTGGGATTCTGCCAAGGGCATAGAATGCACCCTTCACTGCCGCCAATTCACGAGCCCTGGGGAAGCGGATGTACCTGTTCCGGTACAGCATCATGGCTGCCAGTACATCCCTCAGCACCTTGCTGAACATGGGCTGGGACATCCCTCCTCCACTGCCCACTGTGTGCTGGAATGACCCAGTGGCGAAGAAATGCATGGCGGCCATCACCTTAGCCGTGGGGGTGACAGCAGTCGGATACACCCTGCGGGGACGGAGATGGGGCTCTAACATGGCACACAGTCGATGCAGAGTTGGCCTGTCCAGCCGAAACTTCCTGATTACCTCTGTATCGTCCATGTCCGCCAGCAATTGGTATGGGCGGTCAATGTTCGGTCTCCGCCTGGGGAAAATGGCAGAGGACACATGTCAAAGCAACACGGCACATAGCAATTTCCCATACACATCACTGACATGACTGAGCAAGCACATGAGCCACAGCCCAGCTGTCAAGCTGGGACGGCACGGCCACAATACACTTACACAGGTCTCCCAACAATGGCAATGGCAAGTGAGACATACCACTGCCATGTGCATGCACATGGGGATCTAGGCCCCAATGACTTGCGGGGCGTGCTGATGGGGACTGACTGCATATTCGTCAAGCGGCAACGCCACGGCAACATGAGTGTCTGCTGAGCATGGAACTGCTTCCGAGGCTGGATGAGTATGGCACACGATGACGAAGATGTGGGCACGGGCTGAGCGGCCAATACAAGTGGGACCTGTGGCACGAGGGGATATGAGACAGTAGTAGGTGTCAGCACTGCACCCTATGTACAGCACTGTACGGATCACAGCTCCCGAAACATTGACTGGTGTCCACATTGACAGCCCCATGCCAAGACGGCTGTGTGCTTGCAGTCACACGCCACAGGTGAGAGGTTACATTGCACGTGCCAGGTGGCAGACGTACATAGTGGGAGCTGGCATGTGTGTGCATGTGTCTCCTGTTCAGGATCCACCAGATGGGCGCTGACTCTGTACTGACCATTGGACACAGCATGTTCCGTGGAAGGCTTGTGTGTGTGGGATGGTGGCACTGGATGTGCCTCCGTTGGGTGGGGGGCCATGCACAGGGCGGGTACGTCGATGATTGCGCATTGTTGGTCACGGTGGGTGCACCAACTAAGATGTGTTGCCCTGTGTTCAATTCCTATGTCCGCATGATGATGGACTGTGGATGTGGGCAGACTACACATTGGTCGATGTGCTGTCTATATGCATGTGCCTTCACACCAGGCACAGCTGCCCCTGCACATGTGACCCCTGCTGGACTCGCTGCTGGGTCTGTGGAGCTGATGCACCTTCTGCGCGTGGGGCGGACAGCTCTCCTCACTTCCCTCATTGCGCATGTCATGTCTTTGCCGCAGGTGACATGGATCATGGAGGGCCCACATGTACGCGTGGGTAGGCTACACATGATTGTTCACTGGTCGCCACCCCAGTCAGTGTTTCGAATGGGAAGGTTGTCGTGCTGGTGGTATGTTCGATGTGGCGGATGGGCGGGCCTAGGTGCGGGCTTACATTCCGGACATGGGGGGGTAGTTGAATTGGCGACTAGTTGCAGTACACACGGGACACGTCTCTTCCTTTCCACATCTGGGTCATCCCTTGTACTAACTGACAGTGATACAGTCATCTTCGCCCCAGCCCTCATGTCCTCCCCTCGCCCCCCAATATGCATGCTCACCTGCGAGGCTAGCGCTTGCACAGGCAGCCCCAAGCTCGCACCAGAGAGGGCAAGGAGTGTATGTGTGGGTCCAGTTGCACGAGTGGGCTGTCTCAGGGTATGATGTGTGGCGGGACGCCGTCCACCTGCGTGGTGCCCCAAATGGAGACCCGGCCTGCATGGACTATGCATCACAGTCTTCGCTTTCCGGATCCGCCACCTGCGACACCCAGTGGCTGTGGCTGCCCTTGCGGCCAGGCCGCGTCCGTCTGTGGCTGATGGCCCACACATTCACTCTTTGGCCTCTCTGGGGAGGGCTCGGGGGTGGTGGCGCACGCGCTTGCACTTAGTCGCAATGGCATGTGTCGTGGTTGGTATGATGGGCAATGGATGGGATGGTGCGAGCCACCTCCCGTGACGTCAGTGCTGCTCGTGCTGTGGTGCGTCCCCCTACACTTCCATGTGACTTGTGCCATGCTAGACGTTGAGGTACTATTGCCTGCGTGATATGACCAGGAGGAGCGCGAGGAGACCTCTCACACACCATGCTCCACTGCCATCCCGTGCCCTGTATCGCCTGTGCGGATTTACTATGTTGGGGTTACACCTGGTCGACTGGGGCTGTGTGTGCCTTGTCAAGGGGCATGGCGGGCGCACAACAGGATCCAGCTTGTCCACAGAGGGTGGGCTGAGGTGCGCCTGGTACCGCTTTGTACGTGTGCCCGGCTGCTGTGCACACACGTGTTCACTCCCCCCGACAGGTGTCCTCTCACAATGCCCAGGGAAGCGGTGGTGTACTGTTCATGACCCCTCCCAACACGGCGTGCTCCAACTTGGCATGTGCGCATCTACCCGTCGCACCCACCCACCTGAGCACTGCGTCCATACGACTTCACACGACACATGTGTGTCTTCCACAGTAGTGCTACTCATTTGCGTTGACATCCAATACCAGTGGACTACATGGTCATGTCACGACTGCCGTGTACTTCACATACTCTCATCCTCTCTCATTCGTACTTGTGAAATGAGTCAGCGGAGACAGTTCTGGTTTCAAACATTATATTGAGTCTTCTGTCCTCTGTGATGCAGTATAGTGGACACTACTGGCAGCGGAATACATGTTGAGGATATACTGAGCATGATAACAAATGGGATAGGGTGTGGGGTTACATCTGCTTGGCCAAGGCTGTGCTAATGTACATTTACGTATAGCTGCGGAGCTGCGGACTTTGACACAGACGGTATACATGTAGCCTACCAGACCGCTCGGCATCATGGGCACAGTCCATCTCAGTTCCATGTGACAGGTTTGCTGCGGTTGTTCCTCATGCACGCGTGCATGTGAGATGACATCAGGGCATGTGCTTGCGTGCATGCAGCGGCGTGCCACTTGTTGTTGCACTGTGGTGGTTACTGGACATGTCACAGTCACTGGGGTCGTGTTGTTGTTGTATGCACTTGTCGTCCATGCAAAGGTCCTGGTATGGGATTCCCGGGGCGGGGGTGGGAGGGGTGCAGCACCCACAGACTCCAGGCGACCTATTCATGTCCACTGAGCGGTGTGTGTGTCCATGTGCGCTGGATCCATGTCGTGTCCTGGTTGTTCGTGCAGTTCCGTCCATGTGGGTGCGATGCACAGAGCCCATGCCACTGCCTCCCACGATGCATGCGGTGTTCCTGGATGTGATGGGGAACAGTGTGCATGTCCCGGTCATATCCGATGTCATGGCGATGTCGTTGATGGTGTGGTTACAGTTGCCGGTCGTTTGGTATGGCTGTTGTGGTGGTGACTGGCCAGTCCGTGCGGAAGCTGAGCATGGGTGCGGGGTTGGACTTCATAGGTCACTCGGGGAACCTGCGTTGTGGTCCGACGTATTTACAGGTTGTCAGGTATGCGATGCCGTCCAGCAGGGCTTCCATGTCATTGGTGGTGTACATGTTTGCCAGCCAATGAAGCGGATGGTGGCTGTCAAGGTGTTGTTCGTAGGTTGTCCCTTGGAGGACCATGATGGGGCATGCTGGGTGACATTCGATGTAGCTGTTCTCGATGATCCGTCGTGTGGAGGCACAGTGGTTCCATTTCAGTGCGCGTGCGATGTTGGCCACATACGCCATGCCCCCATAGGCAGAGCAGGCCCTGTCGTGTGCGTCCAGAGGGAGGAGTAGTGGTAGCAGGTCCGCCTTCAGACATGCCGGGTTGGAGAGGCATATCTCGACGGGATGCTGGTAGGGACACCTCCGACAGTAGAAGACGGGCATGACGCAGCTGAACAATGTGATGCGGTAAGTCAGTCGGTAACTTACGTTCAGCAGGGACAGGAGATCGCATCCCAATGTATGTATCGTGTTGGTTTGGTACAGCTTGAGCTGTTCGGCGTAGTTGGGTAGGTGTGTTGCGGTTGCCATTTCGCAGCGGTTCGTAGAGGTGGCGTGCTCCGGCTGTGTGTGCAGTCTGCAATGTGCACGCTCCGGGGTTGCTGTGAGCTCTGTGTAGTCATGGGGAGACAGGACTTGTGTTCTGTTGGCTTGTTTGGAGGACACGGGCCCTCTTCCCACATGCTTCTCAGACAGTTCAAGGTCGGTGCTGTGTGACTCCTTCCAATTAACTTGCATGTGGCCGACATGGGGGAGTGTTTTCTTCTTTCTTCCCCGTCCGTTGTGTGCTTCTGTGATATGCGCTATCTGCCCTGTGGTCGGTCTCCTCGGCATGCCTGTGTTGGTCTATTCTTGGACAATGGCTGTATTCACCGGCTTCTGTCGTAGGGCTGTGGTTTCGGTGTTGGAATGGAAGGTCATTCAGTGCTGTCTGCTCTCCCTTGTGTGGGCGGCAGGCTGCCTTTCCGCTCTGCGTTGGGCCTTGTGTGTGGATGTAATTCTTGGGCCACCTGTTGTCGGTCACCGGGCTCTTTGGTGTTCCGTTTCATGTGTCTTGTTCATATGTGCAGGGTGGTATGGGTTTTTCAGTGTGGTACTGGCGTTCCTCTTCCCGAAGGAGCCCTGCTTCTCCTAGTTGGTGTAGCCGCCGCTGTGTGCTTCGCCATGTTTGTTACACTGGGGTGTGTCCTGCTGTTGCGTGACTTCACTGACATGTGTGCGTCGGTTGTGTGGCGTTGGGTGTTGTCCGTGAATTGGGCGTTGGGGACATGTCTGTGGCCGGCCTGTCACGTGTCATGTGCGTTCGGGGTGGGGCTGGTGTGTGTGCTGCTTGGTTGTGTCCCTGTGTCTGTGTGCGACGCATGCATGGCGCTGCGGTTGGCCTCTGCGTTGTGCGCATGTGTGGCGGCGTCATCGGCGCTTTGGGGCCGTGACGGGGTGGTTGGTTCCTAGTCCCAGGTGGTGTGTACACATGTGTTCTGCGATGTTAGGATTTGGCCTGTGTGTCATATGTGGATGCAATGGTGGATGTGTAGTGTGCACGCGCTGGTGGGGGGTTGTCCGCTTTTTCCGCCCTTGCACTGTGTGCGCTGTTTGCGTGCACTTGTTGTGTGTGTGCCTACCTGCGTCTCCGCGGTACGTTGCGTCCTTGGTGGTGCATCAGCAGAAGCATGGGAAGGGCCTGCAGTGCTGGATTCATGCCCGGGGTGCCGCTTCTTCGTTGTCCGTGCTCTGCGTCCGTGTTTCCGCCTCTCTTTCACGTGCGGTGTCTCTTGGCCGTGGGAGCCGTTTGTTTGCGGCATCGTAATTTATGCGCCGGGCGGGACGTGTTTCGTCGGACGGTGTGTGTCAGTTGGGCTGCGCCGCTACGTGTGCGGGCGCACTTTGATGGCGGACGGTGTTGCTGGCTTGCCGGCGGTGTTTGGCCTGCTTTTCGCATCGTAATTGGGCGGGCGTGTGGACTGCTGCGTGCCGGCGGTAACTGGTGCTTTTTGCATCCGCCAGCACGGCGGTTGTGCTTCCGCCCGCCATCGTAATGGGCCCCTATATTTTTGCTAACGGTATTAATGACTTCGATATTGTTAAAAAAGATATTACTTACCTTAGACTCGATATTCTGTACCACGATATTCTGACAGTCGATATTTTTGTATCCCGATATTTTGCACTCGATATTAGTGCAAGTCGAGAATAACAACTCGATATTCTGATATTCTGACTGTTTACCATGCAGGAAGGTCACCCTTACTGCACATAAACAATCTGAAATTGCATTTTGAAACTTCTATGTGTGCTGCTTGGAGCAGCACACATAGAAGTTGCAGAACATAATTTTTTTTAAATGAAATCCCTTCCTGCACATAAACAATCAATGGCATTTTGCTGTTTCTATGCGTTGTGCAGCACACATGGAAACAGCAAATACGAGGAGAAATTAAACATTTCTCCTCGTTGCACCAGGGTAAGACCAGGTTTTTCCTGGTCTTAATTTTGGCACTGTCCCATATTGATGACACCCTTGTAAATATGGGGCAGCGTCGAAATCAATGGGTGTTGCAATGGAACGCCCACCTCAACACCCATTGCCCACCCTTTTTACGCTAAGCATAGCGTGAAAGGGGGCCTTATGCACAAGGCGGCATTAAGCCATGTTAAGTGGCTTAACACCACCTTGTAAATAATGCGAAGCACCTATCATCAAAGGAACGTCTTTAAAAGTGAGGTTCCTGTGGCGATAGGAGCTTGTATATATGCCCCTAAAAGTGAGGTTCGTGTGGCCATAGGGACTTGTAAATATGCCCCAAAGTCCATCAAGTAACAATAGAGCCCTAGATGGATTCTGATCTGTAATTGTTGTATAAATGCAGAGACATGTGCTAGATTCATTTTACGCGTAATAATTTAAAACTGAGGTGTCTGATGGCCATAGAGATCAGTCAGCGGTCTCTATAAACACACCAATAACCTTTTGTTGTTCGTCGGTGCCACAGCATAAGATGTGAATCCCATTGCGATGCAGTAGCCTTGTGGTGGCCACAGCGGAGCTTGCACAGCTAATGTCATTAGTGATTGCTGGAGGCAAGTGCTTTGCCTTCACTAATGGTATTGACCAACGATCACTCTCACTGATAGATCTCCTGCTCTTTGTATTAAATGGAATCTGCTGGGCGGTCGCCATATTAATTCTCCTGACAGATGGAAGCCCATTTGCAAAGTGGATTTGGCAGGAGATGTATTGGGTAGGATGGTGGCGGTGAATTCATGCGCGCTGGTCCTCTAGGCAGAACTAAATGAGGCCTTGCTCTGGTAAACATCCCAAAGCTTGCTGCGTCATCAAAGCTGTCAAGCGGCTGAGGGATAGCTCTGCTGTCTTCAGGTTGTCATCACACACACAAGCGGAGATGTAGCAGAGCTAGAAAGTGCCACAGACAATCACACTATGCACTCTCACATCTAACACCTGTGCACTCAGGGTCGGCTTTAGCGCTGCTGGGGTCCGGTGCCACAATATTTTATAGCACCCCCACCCCGACCTACCCAGATTTCCTCACTTTCACCCTGCTAAAGTGCCCCTCATCTCTCCATAACCCCTCTCTCACATACATTTCATTTGTTTTAAAGCGTTGGTAAAGCCTGGCTTTACCAATCTACTTAGCTATCCAATTTAAATACAGATCTATTCTTTGCAGCAGGCATATTAACCCTCTGAGCTACTGAAAACTGCCACTAGACAAAACTGAGCTCTTGCTCTAGCAGGAACATTAATCACAAGAGTTATCTTGACATTTTTATTGCTGCTAGAAATCTGGACGCACAAGGAACTCTGCTTCCGCTGCTTATAAATCATGAGTTATTGCTAAACCCAGCGCCTCCACCTGAGGTCAGCGCCCAGTGCGGCTGCACCGGTCACACTGCCCTGTGCTCACTCCAGGACACACTGATCCAGAGCATGGAATATTCATTAAACAAGACATTGATCAGAGCTGTTTTTCTATATCTTGCTCCATCCATTTTGACTCCCACCATTGGGCTACTTTTCTCTAATGCAGAATCCAATTCAGAAAGCTCCCCTGGAAAGATCAGAAATCTACACATCATAAATAGACGCCTAAAATATATATACATTTTTGATGTGTTATGGACAAACAGATATCTCCTTGAGAATACATAGAAATCTGCACAAGTCATATATGGCCACATGTTCTAGTATTCTTACCTGGGTACGTTTGGGGAGGATTGCACAGCGGGTGGCAGTGTGCATGGATGAAATGTTTATTTGCACCTTTCTAGGTACTATCCTCTCGACTGGAAAAAAATATGTCCATGTGAAGAAACCACTTCTCTGACCTTCATGCAATATTGAATGCTTCTTTTCTTTGATCACTCAGGAAAGGCACTTACTCCTGGCTTTTTACAGGAGGAGTTTTGTATGTGTTCCCAGGTGGGAATACCTACCTGCAGTTGTCTGTGAGCGCCAAGAAAGCTAGGATTTTGTGTATATTCACAACATTTTGCATGGGGATCCCACTTATAACTCTACTTTTCGCCTCTAACATTAAACCTTCGATAGCAGCAAATCCAAAATACTAAAAGGTATTCTGGTGTCGTGAGTGTACTTTACACTTCGAAGTTCTTCTAATGCTGATTCTGAGAATCACTTTTCCTGGAATTTGAAATTACATTTTTTTTTTGCCTAGATAAGGTCCACCAATGTGCCTACAATTATTTGTGACTCTGGTCTTCAGTGAAACTATAGATTTCAGTGTTTAATTTGAGCCGGTGGTTTCCGGTGCTGGCACCGGCACCTAATTAGGAACACCAGCATTTATCACAGTTTGCCACATGGTGGTGCTGTTTGGCTTATTTAGAGATGAGCACAACGACAGTTGTTCATTAATTCAATATACATTAAAATTACTAATACCTGCCACCTAAGCCATTCCTATAGCTTTGGGGGCCTGGAATAGTCTGAATTGTCACACTTGTAGGAGTGTGATGGTTAGTAGGTGTAAGTGTGTTTGTACTGTGATTGGTAGCACTGGCAGGGACAATAGGTGATGCAAGCTGCAGTGGGCTCTTGAAAAGGGCCCTGGACCTATTGTTTTTTTACAAATTAACCACTGAATTCCATCCAGTGCTTTCTAATCCAAAATCAGTTCTAAAGCGTTAAAGACCCAAGGGCATCCAAGCGCTACATGTTAGAACCTGAGCAGGAGGACAGGCTTTAAGATTCTGAAAGTTATAAACACACTAAGGCCCCGGTCACAAGTCCCATCTAATTCACGGATCATTGTGAGATAGTGTTTCTGGATGGCTCTGCAATTACAAGGAATACCACAACACCCACAGGATCAGTAATTTACGGTAGAGGGACACCAGTGCGGCATTCCCAAGGGATAAGATAGGATGGGGGCCTAACATGTGCACTACAGCAGCAAAGGGAAGAGAAGCAGCTCTACCTGTCAATCAGTGCAATGGAAAGCAAGGTACTACACTGGTCTGGTAGGTCAGGCGAGTATTGATTGCCAAAGGAAATGAATGAAATCCATGAAATGCTGCCCTCTGCTTTTAGTCACTACAGTTTCCAAACATTTCCAGAATATTTCAGAGTGAAATATATACATATACATATATACATTTTGTGTAGTCACTTTGGCAAAGCTTGTCGGCCTTGCATTGACTCCTAGGAGTAGTAATAGATTAGTGGGAAGCAAATACTGAAATACAAATAGTTTGAATCAATTTGTAGCACGGTTAGTCACAGATTTAGAATTTGGTGGACGTGTATGACACTGAAGCAAATGACAAAGAACCTTAAATACAATTATTTTTCTTTTCATCATTTCGTTTATTCCACCTTTCTTTTGATGGCTTTTACATTTTTCTTTTCTTTTCTTTAATGGTAGTTTGTGAAGATTGACTTTTCTCTTTCTTTTCTTTAGGGTCCTCACGACTCCTTCAGAAAGTATTTGGTCCCCGCCGACGCCCCTCGGAAAAGAAAACAGGACTTGGGTAAGTCACTCATTTCTTCCCTTCTTTTTATTCTTTTTATCAATTATGTGGACCTGGGAGTGGGGGGTAGAGTTAACTTTATTCACCCACCGTCACCAGTGTTCTTGTGCCTCTATTTCTTATTGATTCTCTTGTGCACAGTTTTCTCTCTTTTCTCCCTGCCTCTCCCAGCTTCCCTACTCTTTATATCTTGGGTGCTTGGACAGGTTTTGAACTCAGCCACGTGCCTGAGAAAGCCATGTTCCTCCTGGAACGTGGCGGGGCACCAGCTGAATTGGCTCACTCCTTCGCTCGTCCTCCTTCTTCTTCGGCTCCCGTACAAGATACACCTCCGCTGCTCCAACTCCTCGTTCCTCTCGGCGTCCGGATTCCGCGTCTTCTCCTGCGTTCGTCGTCCGTGCACCCACTTCCGTTTCCGGCTGGGATTTTAAAGGGCCCGCATCCTTTCCAGCAATTTCCTGCAGCGTCTCGGTGTCAGCGAATCCTGGTTGAGCCCGAGCGGCTTCGCTGGGACAGTTGTTCTCCACATCAAGGTCAGTTTCAATGGCAGACACCGCAGGCTGTAAGGAGGGGAAAGGAGATATGAAAGGGGTTAGAGTGTCAGTTTCCTCCTCTCTTTCCCCGACCGTATCTGTACGCATGGGCACTTCGTGACAACGTGTTACTCCATCACAAATGTGACGCATATCCTGTCTGCTGTATTATATTATATCATATCAATTCAATTCAAGCTTTATTTCAGCTCAAACGACCATAAAAGCACATAAAAACCTTTTCCAATATAAAACATAAATAGTTAAATACATAAATGTCGTTAAAATACAGTTCTAAGGGTTATAAAACAACAGATTTTACATAATTAAAAAACTATTGGTCAGTGGGTGCACTGTAGTGAAGGATATAGGAAGATAATAGTAATATTAGGATCCAAGACTAGGCGTAGAAAGTACAATATATCACATTACTAAATCAATCAGGGATGGGTTTCCAGGTACCATGCAGAGCTTTGCCCTGGCTTACCACATGGCCAGTAGATAACGTGTTAGTGCAAAAATGAGTGGCTTACTAAGATCAGTTCTTAGTATCCTTAGGGCAACTATGTATTCTCTAGTGCATAGGGAATGGCGCAGCGGTGATATCCAGCAACGCCTACTGCTCTCGTATGCCAGGCAGAAAAACAGGACATGATCTAGGGTCTCCTCAGGGGCACCACATGATGGGCAGCGCCTCTCATTCGCACTGGGTACTATAGCCCATCTAGCTGTGAAGGAAGGAAAGAGTCAGGTAGCAGAACTGCAGGAAGTGGCGCCTAGCTATAGGTTGTCCGATCTACTCCATAAAGTTTTCTCCGCTATAAGTATCCTTGACTACAAGGAATGCATCGGTCAGAGAACCTCGGCTTCCCTTGGAGTTTGCTGCAATATCTGTGTGCTGCCAATAGATAGATAACTTTAACTGCGTGATTACTTAAAACCATTGCAATAAAATGTTGCATTTAAAATTGTTGTTTTTCTTAAAAAGAAAATAAAGGGGATAAAATAGAAGGATGCACAGTTCAGAAGTACAAAAGTCAATAATAGACGCTGTAAAAAAAAAGAAAAAAAAAGGGGGGGGGGGGCAGCAACATGCATGATTGTTCTCTAGACAGCCGAGGTGATTTTTTGCTGGTGGCCATAGTACAATCAGTCTTTGGCTCCTGATACTTCCGATGTTCAACGTGATGAATCTGACTGAAGGGGCCCAAGTGGTGAGGACGGGAGGTTTTCAGCTGTGCAATAGATTAATTTTAGCAAAAAAAAGTATTATGCAGCTCGATGGATGGGTTGAAAGAGATAGAGCATGCCGCCTGATTGTTGGTTGTTGCCAGGGCAGCGTCTCTGTGGGAAACCTTTTGGTTGCAGTGTGAGACACTAATAGCTACTTGTTTTTAGTATTTTTTCCCCCACTGTCTCCATGAATCGTGCAAAGCGGCAAATCAGCCGGACGTCTCCACCTCCAAAGGATACTTTCACTGCTTGCCTGCAGGATCCTGTCCCCTTGATTTTAAAAATGGGCTTTAGTAGCGATCGACGTTCAAATTGCAGCTTTCCGCAGATGCACAATAGGTGTAGGACATTCTCTTTTGCTTTCCCACATAGGCGGCAGGTAGTCGATGTCTGTGTTCATTTCCAAGGTGGCAGGTGCAGCAGAGCCGGAAGAATGCCCAATCGGAAATGAAGATATTTTTCCTTTGTTGTCTTTGTGAATCCAGCACCTAAATACGATTGTGGGGGGGGGGGAGAGGGTTTAATGTAGCTCTGCAGGACGAACCATCCATGGGCCTTTTCCTTGAGTGCTGCCTTGTCTTCCACCATGGACACCATTTTCACTGTCTTGTTAACAAGATGTTTGAAGCTATTGTGCGTCCCTGAGGCCTCCCAAAGTCCCCCTAGGCCCAAGCGATCTATTGAAACTGACAAATAGGTCATGGCTGCACATTCTTTTTTTGACTGTATTTCATTCCATAAGTGGGCTTTCAACGATCCTGGCTCAGCACTTTTAATGTTGTGCCAGCACTTGACATAGGCACCTTTACGGGCAATTTCTTGGATCTGCAGACCAAATTCCAGTCTGATTTGGGCAGGCAAGGCAAATTTATGTAGATTAAATATCATTCTTACAGATCTTAAGACTGTACTGTCCAATATGCCTGTGTCCCTTCCCCTCAGAAACTCGCTCCCGTAAGTGATAGTTGGGATGAGTTTTGCCCGGAGCACCTGGAGCAATGGCATGAGGCTTGGACCAACAGTTTTATGTTTGATGGTTTTTATTGCCACCGTGATTGAATTTCCTCTTCTCCTGATGGCTTCTTTTTGTTCCTTGAACTTGCCTTTGTTATCTATTATGACCCCCAGGTACTCCTCGACTACTTCTATTGTTTGACCAGCCAGATGCCAACGATGATTAGATGCGTTCTTTTTTTGGGTTAGTCGCATCACCTTGGATTTATCCAAGTTGATGCTGAGACCATTGTTAGCAGAGAAGCTTTCGGTAGCGTCTCGTAGATGTTGAAGTCCAATCGGAGTTCGGCTGATTAGTACAAGGTCGTCGGCGTACAGTAAATTGGAAAGTGAAAGCCCGCCCATCCTTGGGGCGTGTGATTTACATTTATCCAGTTCTGTGGATAAGTCCGCCATAAACAGAATGAACAGTGTCGGAGCCAGCATGCACCCTTGTTTCAGGCTTTTTGTAATTGGTATTTTTCTGGACAGGCAGTTACCGACTCCGAGCTTCACCTGGACCCCGGTGTCAGTATGCAAAAGAATCAGCTGTTTTAAGAGAGCAGATGGTATATTTCTTTTGTTGAGTTTAGCCCAAAGTTTTTTCCTGTCTATGTTATAGTAAGACAATAAGCAGTCGATGAAACACATGTAACGTGGTACGTTTGCCGCTTTAACAGCGTCTGTTCAAAGAGAGAGGGCAAGTATGTTTGTGGTAGTTCCTATGCCCTTACAGAAGCCTGTCTGGTTGATGGGGATGGTTGATTTTTCGGTCAATCTACCAATCTATGAGATCGTCCAGGAGAAGGTCAGCGTAATATTTAGCATTGTTATCAATTAATGCTACCAACCTGTAGCTTTTTGCTTCGTTCTTATTGTCTCTCTTGTATATTGAGGATGTGATGGACTCCCTACAAGAATCTGGTATGCTTTCTCTTCCTGAAATCTTTTCAAACAGTGGTAATAATGCAGCCGTCCAGTAGTCCGGGTCTTTTTTAAACAGGATCGGTGGAATCCCCGTTGGGGCCTGGCGCACCCTCCTGCCTGCCTTTCGCTATCCTAATCTTAATCTGATTGATTGAAAATGAGAAAGAATCAGTTGCTGATGGGTTAGCTTGATCAGGCAATGTACCTCCGGAAATGTATCTGGGTCTAGGATTACCAATCCTAAATCCTTCAGGTTCTATGTTAAAATGTTGCAACGGGTGGGTTGCCCAGGCTTCTTCCGTTAGATGTGAATTGACTCTTTGTACGTTTGAATTCTGTAAGCTGTTTATTGTACGCCAGAATCTTGCGCCTTTCTTAGTCTTTGAATCATATAGTAGCTTGGCCCACAGCTTGTGATCCGCTTCCCTTTTTGCTTGCCAGATTACCTTTTTCTTGTTTGTTTTTAGTTGCGTTAGCTCCTTCTGGATGATGGGATCTGGGCATGTTCGTCGGAGCCTCTGTCGTGTTCTATTTATTTGTTTCTTGAGCTCCCGTAGGTTAGAGTTCTGTGGGATGGAAAGGTGATTAGGTGGCTTGTCTAGCGGTTGAGGGGAGATCCATTTTTGAAGGATTTCCCTTGACGATGAATGGGGCCCTTCCCTTGCTGAATATATTTCTCCTAACCTTTTAGTGAAAAATTCCCAGCGCGTTAACACATTTGTATCTACATCCTTCAGGTCGTCCCAAAGTGACTTGGCCGAAGCCAGCAATTTTTCTGGTTGGTTACTTTTGCATTTTATCCTCCCCTAGTTCACTGTGTAAACAGAGCTAGGGTCCTACACTTGCTGGGCTAGTATTGAGCTTAATGTATTCATAGTAATTTCTTGTGGTAAGTGGTCCCTTTGATCTTGTGTGCCTATCTAAAAGTCTGCAGTTTTGCTGATCAGGAGTGGGATTACAAAGGTGTAATCTATTAACGTGCTGACTGCTGCATTATGAAATGTTACCGTCGGGGTTGGTCTCCAGCGAAACGCCCATGAAGTGCAGCAAAGCTCAAGTGTTCCATATCCCTTATGAAATTCTTAGCTAATCTGTATTGATTTCTCCAATTACTTTCTTCCTGTCGGGTATGTTCCAAGCCGTGAACTGTTCATCCAGTAGTCCGTCCCTTTCTCGAGGCCCCAGTAGGTGCATATTGAAATCACCTGTTACCAGAAAGTTAGATGTCAGTTCTTCTGAAAATAGTCTTGTTATTTCATATCCCAAGAATTTGACTCCATTGATTTTATCACGTGGATGGAGGTATATATTTAACACTATTAATTGTTTGTTAATGTCATCTCCTATGTCCACTCTGAGGACCAGAGGTACAACTGTTTTTTGCGGTCACAAAGGGGTTTTAGACCCGTTTGCCACTGCAAAAAGCGTGTGGCCAATGTACTAACCCTATTTTGCGAGTTGCTAATCAATTAGTGACTCGCAAAATAGGGTTAGCGACTATTAGGAAGGGGCATGCGAAGGGCGTCCCTTCCTTATAGCGAGTCAAAAACCTATGTATGAATGTTTTGCGACCTCAATTGCAGTCGCAAAACACTCACAGTTTACCACCCGTCTCAGAAGGGTGGTAAGGCTCTCGCAAACAGGAAGGGTTCCCCAGGGGACTCCTTCCCCTTTGGCAATGCATGCACAAATATTTTGTAAGAGCAGGCAGTGGTCCCACGGACCACTGCCTGCCCTTAAAAAATTAAACTGACCCCACGGGTCCACAGGATGGTAGCTGAGGTACTGCAGGGAGAGGCAGTAGTAAGACAGGGATGAGTCGGCAATAGGGGGTAGCAGCGGCACATAGTGAAGGCAGGGCAAGACAGAGCAGCAAACCAAGTATAAAGAAGAGACTGCGGGCTGGAGCAAAAACTGAGCGGGAGCTCGCCATGCTATCCTGCAAGCTGCACCCAGCCCTAGCTGGACCGCCTCTGCAGGGTCCTGGGCTCACTCTCTGCAGCATCCCGCTGCGGCTGCTGTGCTCAATATTGCTCCCGCCCTGCTGCCTCGCTTCGCTTTGCTTGCTTGCTTACCCCAGACGGCGCTGCTGTAGTGGTTCGGCAGTCACAGTGGTCTCCGCTTTCCGTCTGCAATTCCCCGCTTCTGGTGGTCTTGCCCGGTAGCCTCAGCACTGCGATTTGTCCTGTTATGCGCTCAAAGCTCCTCAAAGCCCCTTCACCAGTGTCCTCTGTTGCCTGGATAAGTGGGGGTGCAGGCCGAGCCGAGGTTGATCAGGTCACCTACCCACAGAAGAAGGCTGTGTGCACTATGCGCAGGAGTGCGTAGCACTGCAAATCCGCAGCAGGTCTCGCCCCCCCCCAAAACACAGGTCTCAGGGCGTAGTCCTCGGGTGGGTCGGGCAGGAGCAGAGAAGCTCAGCCACGAGTGGGGCACAACCGAGCGGTCCACAGGCCGCACCCGGTCCTAACAGGGTCGCCTCCATGGATCACCCAGAGCTCACTCTCTGCGGGGCTGTGTACGGCTCTCGCACTCGTGGTGCGTGGCAGGGGAAGCCTTTAGCTGCCTTAGAAGGAACGCCAAAAGCCGGGCAGAAATGGGCGCTTAGTCCTGCCTCCCCGGGGATCCCGCCTTTCTAGCGGGTCAGGAGTGGGCGCCACCGACGACGTGATTCACACTTGGCTCCGGCAACGAACTCAGCGCCGGCTCCACAAGCCGCTGCTGCACCACACGGCTCACGGCACACACTGACCTGCTCCTAGCACAGATTCAGACTCAACTCTACCAATATGCTTTTTTGATGCTGTTCTTGTAGATGCCAGCTGGCTTGTTTGGGATACTCCACATAGTTAAAAGCCCAATTTTCCCCAAGAGAGATATCACATACCAGATCCAGGGAATTTTACTAGAACCTGCAAGGCTGAGAATCTCGACAAAGCCTTCCCGGTACTGTTGGAGCTCTGGAGTAGTCCAGGGCCTCTTCCAGTACAAGATTGGACGTATACCAGTTATAACACATATGGGGCTCATCCCAAGGTCAAGTCCAAGGGGAAGCAACAGGGTCCTAATAGGGACACCTACCAGTTGCCTGATGAATCGATTTTCAGCTAAGTCAAGCGTAGTCACATCCACATGGCCCCACAGCTCTGCACCATACAAAGCTGACCCCAGAGCTTGTGATTGATAAACTTGCTACACTATATTATATTCAATGGCACATGTAATACAGTAGACGGGATATCCATCGTGTTTGTTGTGGAGTATCCCGTCCACCGGACTCTATATCAGGCCCTTAGTAAAGCTTTGCGCAATTTCAAAGTGACACAAAGAGATGCATTGCTATTTACTTTCCAGCGCAAATAGTATTTTGTGCTGGAAAGGTACCCTTTTCTCAGTGCAAAAAGCGTTTTTCACTGCTTTGCATCACTTTGCATCAAAGGGGCGTTACTAGGGAATTGCTTGGGTTGATCAGTCAATCAATCAATCAGGGATTTCTAAAGCGCAGCTACTCACCCGTGAGGGCCTCAAGGCGCTGTGAGGGTCTCAAGGCGCCCATAGATTTTGACATATTCTAATCTGCTAAAACAGCCAATAGCCAGATGGAACTTTGTGTCAAAAATTAGGGCACCATTAACAAGATGAAATGTTTCAGTTCTCAAAAAAACACATGCATTAAATGTATGCTGAGGTGCACAGCACATACAAAATGTGTGGGGTCCCTCTGAAATGTGTCTAGGCATAGGGGCCTGTACTGGAAGGGTGTGCTTCCAGAACAAACCCTATGTGGGGCAGCATACGCTTACCTCTGCATCATGATGAGGGAATCTGTGTCATGCAAGACTTAAAGCACAGACCCAGAGTACCTCTGCTCTTCCACTGTGTTTTTACATATCATGCTCACATTGATGGAGATGCTGCTCACCATGGAGTCCTAAAAGGACACGGTTCCCTCACTCACACATGGATGTCATGCTTCATCAGACGGGTACCTCTCGCAAGCAACAAATGTTTCTCAGCGTTGTCGCTCAGCGGGGTCATCACAACCTCTTCATTGCATCAGTTTTTGGGTGGCTTTGTTTCAGGTATGGGGTCACCCTTATGGTAAAATTGTGTATATTGGGGAGACTTGGTGATTTATTTTCAGTTTCCAATACCACAAAGTTAAAATAATTAATGATAGCACTGAAAATGTATGTTCAAGTGCTAGACGGCACACAGTCACATCTGCTGGCTCTTGCAAGGCAGCCTCATTAGAGCACCAGCTCAGGGAAGGCAGCAGCCTCAGGCTATTCTTAGGCACTGTGGCTCTGAACTGTCTGCTCGTCCTTGCCCAATGCAGCGCAGCCAATGTGACTGATGTGCTGCGATGACAGACAATTTGTAAATCTGCTAATTAGAATAAATAGTCAAAAGTTTATAAGAAGTATTAAAATGTGTGAATCTATTTTAAAAACTTCCTGTTTTGAAGGAGGGTTCGGTCTGTATGCAAAATTAGAAGAAATGATAAGAGGCAAAGGTGGGTGATGGGTGGGGGTGGGGGGCATTCCCCCGGTTTGACCTGGAAAAAAACCACACAAAATGCAAATTTGAACTGATTAATTTAAATGCATAGCATTTGCAATTTAAAAGTAAAATTTCAAACACATTTATTAATTGGATTTAAAAATGTAATTCAAACTATTTATCATTGGGAATTAATGGACTCAAACTATTGGCATTGCATATCTCCTAGGAATTCAGTGGAAATTTTATAGACAGAAAAACAATGTTTTACAAAAGAACTTTCAAATGATGCGAAGTAATTGAAACAAATCTGAAGATTCAGGAATAGGGAAGAATATCAAACTATTACAAAAAAGAAAAAAGAAAGCGATTATTCCCTTAAAAGAGTGAATGTTATCAAAAGTAAGATTTTAGATGCTTTGAAAGGGGAGATTGAAGGGCCAATGCACTGGTGCTCTTCCTCCTCCACTCTTCACTGCACATAAAGAAGAGAAAATGCAAAAAAAGGGCCAGAGGGTAATTCTGAGGAGGATGGCAGGAAAGAGGGGTTTGGGGCATGTGTCACTGCCTGTGGCATAGAGTACAACGCAGCAAACATCCTTCCCCATAACTTAGCTTGTGATGGATTTGGTACCATCCCCATTGGGAGGTCCATGTTTATAAGTTGGTGTTCATCCTGGGGGTTGAGTGAGGGTGCACAGCTTAGAGATAATACGTTTTCCTGATGAGCTAATATTGAATTTCATTTCCTTTAGTTGGGCAACACCCCTTTATTTCTCATATAGTCTGTCAATTAATGGTAGCTGCTTGTGTGTGCACAGGTGTCTGAATGGTCCATTTCATCCCCAGCGTGATCTCACTCTCAGGTAACGGGAATCCCGTTGCCGTCAAATGGGCAGTAAGGGCAAACCACACGTCTTCTTGCATGTCTACTGTCTCCAGCTCTACCTCCTCTGCTTTTCCCACCATTGCTCACAAAGACTCAAGAACTCGTACTAGCAATTCGAGCGAATCCTTTGTAACTCATAAGCGCGCAACAAACTTCAGTCAAACGTGGGGCGGTGGGTTCCTGTTACTGAGAATCATTAAATACCTCTAGGAATCCCCGGTTAGGTTTGTGTGTATGACGTATGTTCAGTGGGTACTCAGAGGCCCTCAGGGGTCAGACCTCACATTGGTACCATGGCATGTTCACACCAATAGTATTTGGCCAATACCAATAGATCCCCTTTAACAGATTCTTTCCAAGAAAAGGAGAAGTGGCAGTTGTCTCTCTCTCCTCCTCTAGTGAGTTATGCTCAGAGAGTGTTAGAAGTTAGACAATCCTCTCAGAAATTCTATTATTTGCAGGTGATGATAAAATGGAGCCCGGCCTATAAGGCTATAGTCTACCCTCATACCTTAGTAGTCATTGGGTCAGTAGTCTGAACTTAGACCTTCAGAATCTACTGTTCAGCAACCAGTCCATTTGTCTAAGCCCACTCCTCCGTTGATTCTTTATATACCTTTACGCCAGTGACGGCTTATAGAGTGAGCAGGGGTCACTCTCGCTCGGCTCCTGCTTTTCTGCACAAATGTGAAAACAGTGGCCATTTTCCAAAGCCTATGGAAACTTACGAAGATAATGCTACTTTTCCTTCTACCTTCCAAGACCGTTCTCTCCTAGGTCATCTTCCCTTGCAGTCATGGTTACAATGCATGCATCAGACAAGTGGAATGTTTTACTTCTTTGTCCTGTTAGTTTGAACGGGATCACAAAACATTGAGTTTCTGAATAAAAACATGGCAGTCGAGCACACATTTGTTAGTGTTACCATTCAAACAGTTAGGGCCTGATTTAGATCTCGGCGGACGGGTTACTCCGTCCAGGGGCGGCTCATCCGCTATAGAGGAGTAGCATCGCCCTACTGCTTTTAAGCAGTGCAAAGTAAAGGAAACATAAAATGATAATAACTTTGAGTTATTATCATTTTATGTTTCCATGCTGCTTTGCGGGTGGGCGGGGCTGCCCTGCTGTCGGAGCAGGGCAGGGTAGGAGTGCTTTGCCCACTCCTAAGTGCACATGACTGTTTGGTCGCCCCTCTCAGGCCGCCCAAACAGTCATGCGCACTTTCCCTGGCAGTTCGGGCTGGACTGTTCCCATGAGGCACAGGGTCAGACTGATTTGTATATGGCCATGTCTGAACTGGGGTGGCGGAGTGAGCTAAAGAATGATGATGGATTAAACCCACATCAGTTGACTGGGGGTGAGTGCTTGCAATGTTCAACACTCCGTCCATCATCCCCTTTGGTTTTGCTATGTTCGCCCTAAGTTGGCAGGGTATGCCCAGACGTGGGTCCCTTGCTCACTTTGCCACTGGATTCAAGATAGCCTGGCTGATGACAGCTGTAAGCCAGAAACCGGTCCCAGGATGCTTGTTTCCGGTCCAGGGAAGACATGGCTTGGCAGTTCGGGCTGGACTGTTCCCATGAGGCACAGGGTCAGACTGATTTGCATATGGCCATGTCTGAACTGGGGTGGCGGAGTGAGCTAAAGAATGATGATGGATTAAACCCAGATCAGTTGACTGGGGGTGAGTGCTTGCAATGTTCAACACTCCGTCCATCATCCCCTTTGGTTTTGCTATGTTTGCCCTAAGTTGGCAGGGTATGCCCAGAAGTGGGTACCTTGCTCACTTTGCCACTGGATTCAAGATAGACTGGCTGATGACGGCTGTAAGCCAGAAACCGGTCCCGGGATGCTTGTTTCCGGTCCAGGGAAGACATGGCTTGGCAGTTCGGGCTGGACTGTTCCCATGAGGCACAGGGTCAGACTGATTTGCATACGGCCATGTCTGAACTGAGGTGGCGGAGTGAGCTAAAGAATGATGATGGATTAAACCCAGATCAGTTGACTGGGGGTGAGTGCTTGCAATGTTCAACACTCCGTCCATCATCCCCTTTGGTTTTGCTATGTTTGCCCTAAGTTGGCAGGGTATGCCCAGACGTGGGTCCCTTGCTCAGTTTGCCACTGGATTCAAGATAGCCTGGCTGATGACGGCTGTAAGCCAGAAACCGGTCCCAGGATGCTTGTTTCCAGTCCAGGGAAGACATGGCTTGGCAGTTTGGGCTGGGCTGTTCCCATGAGGCACAGGGTCAGACTGATTTGCATATGGCCATGTCTGAACTGGGGTGGCGGAGTGAGCTAAAGAATGATGATGGATTAAACCCAGATCAGTTGACTGGGGGTGAGTGCTTGCAATGTTCAACACTCCGTCCATCATCCCCTTTGGTTTTGCTATGTTCGCCCTAAGTTGGCAGGGTATGCCCAGACGTGGGTCCCTTGCTCACTTTGCCACTGGATTCAAGATAGCCTGGCTGATGACGGCTGTAAGCCAGAAACCGGTCCCAGGATGCTTGTTTCCGGTCCAGGGAAGACATGGCTTGGCAGTTCGGGCTGGACTGTTCCCATGAGGCACAGGGTCAGACTGATTTGCATATGGCCATGTCTGAACTGGGGTGGCGGAGTGAGCTAAAGAATGATGATGGATTAAACACAGATCAGTTGAGTGGGGGTGAGTGCTTGCAATGTTCAACACTCCGTCCATCATCCCCTTTGGTTTTGCTATGTTCGCCCTAAGTTGGCAGGGTATGCCCAGACGTGGGTCCCTTGCTCACTTTGCCACTGGATTCAAGATAGCCTGGCTGATGACGGCTGTAAGCCAGAAACCGGTCCCAGGATGCTTGTTTCCGGTCCAGGGAAGACATGGCTTGGCAGTTCGGGCTGGACTGTTCCCATGAGGCACAGGGTCAGACTGATTTGCATATGGCCATGTCTGAACTGGGGTGGCGGAGTGAGATAAAGAATGATGATGGATTAAACCCAGATCAGTTGACTGGGGGTGAGTGCTTGCAATGTTCAACACTCCGTCCATCATCCCCTTTGGTTTTGCTATGTTCGCCCTAAGTTGGCAGGGTATGCCCAGACGTGGGTCCCTTGCTCACTTTGCCACTGGATTCAAGATAGCCTGGCTGATGACGGCTGTAAGCCAGAAACCGGTCCCAGGATGCTTGTTTCCGGTCCAGGAAGACATGGCTTGGCAGTTCGGGCTGGACTGTTCCCATGAGGCACAGGGTCAGACTGATTTGCATATGGCCATGTCTGAACTGGGGTGGCGGAGTGAGCTAAAGAATGATGATGGATTAAACCCAGATCAGTTGATTGGGGGTGAGTGCTTGCAATGTTCAACACTCCGTCCATCATCCCCTTTGGTTTTGCTATGTTCGCCCTAAGTTGGCAAGGTATGCCCAGACGTGGGTCCCTTGCTCACTTTGCCACTGGATTCAAGATAGCCTGGCTGATGACGGCTGTAAGCCAGAAACTGGTCCCAGGATGCTTGTTTCCGGTCCAGGGAAGACATGGCTTGGCAGTTCGGGCTGGACTGTTCCCATGAGGCACAGGGTCAGACTGATTTGCATATGGCCATGTCTGAACTGTGGTGTCGGAGTGAGCTAAAGAATGATGATGGATTAAACCCAGATCAGTTGACTGGGGGTGAGTGCTTGCAATGTTCAACATTCCGTCCATCATCCTCTTTGGTTTTGCCAGGGTAGGAGTGCTTTGCCCACTCCTAAGTGCACATGACTGTTTGGTCGCCCCTCTCAGGCCGCCCAAACAGTCATGCGCACTTTCCCTGTTCTCCATCAAGGCTGCATTACAGCCTGTGTGGTGAACATGCCCAGGCCCCCATGCCTAGCTGAGCGTTGAACCAGGACGCTCAGACCAATCACAATGATGCAGCGTTGTGATTGGTCAGGGGAGCCTGGCTGTGCTTCCTGTTCCTCAGTCCAAAGAGGAGAGCAGGAGCAGAGACGCGGGACCTGTCGGCAAGGTAAGTGTTTATTTATTTATTTTTCATTGAGCACACCCCCGTGCACATCAAACCCCCCCACCCCGCGCCCACACCCACCCTGCCACCCGAGAGCCATGCCGGCCGCCACTGGTTACTTCTGTCACAGGAAAGAGTATTAAAAAGGAAACAAAATATCAAAACGAACAAGGACGGCTTCAGTTTGTCTCTGAAGTCTGAAGGGTGCACCAGTTTAACTGTAAGATAAATACATCATTAAAAGGTATTTTTTAAAGATCTGTCCATCTTAAATCCCTAATATTCTCCAATTTTCTGCTCCAGATTACCTTTCTGGAACTGCTCTTGAAAAGCAAGACACTTCCCCTCCTTGCTGTCCCCCATCATTAGTGTGAAGGATTAGCCGCCGCTTCTCTGCGGCGTCTGCAAATGAAAGGAAAGTGGCAGGGCGGGACGGGCAGGTGAGCGCGGGACATCCATCCACCGACACCAAGCCCATCCTTCTGCCTTCATTAGACAGACTCTCGGCTCGCAGCGAGCGCATCCGAATAACATTTGCATTTCTAACTCGGTGACAAAGGGCTTTCACTGCTCTGCAGACGTCCCTGAAAACTCTGCTAATGTCCCTCCTAACATTTCAGACTCAGCTACGTGTCACAGCGCCTGCTTCCTTTTATAGCGCCTGCTATATTTCATAGCACCTCTTACAATTCATTGCTCGCGATAATATTTTATAGCTCCCACTCATTGCGTATCTCTGCTTATGAGAGTTTCACACAGGGCTGTCACCTTTTATAGCGCCTGCTACATTTCATAGCACCTGTTAAGCTGCAGTTAATAGTACATGTTCATATTTCATATCTCACACTTATGTTTCACTGCAACTGTTAACACATGATGGCTCATTCTAACATGTGATAATACTTGCTGAATTCCATAGCTAATGACAATGTTTCATACCACCTGCTGCTACATTTCATAGCTCATGCTAATGTTTTATAGTGCCTTTCATGGTGCAGCTCGAAGCACATGCTACATTTCATTGCAACTCCTAATAGATGATGGCTCTATGAAATCCTATAGCTCGTGCTAAATGTCATAGCTCATGATAATATTTCATAGCTCCTGTTCATTATATATCCCCTATTATCAGAGTTTCAAACAGGATTTGCACCTTTCATAGCGCCCACTACACTTCACAGCTCCTTACATTTCATAGCTTATGTATGTCTAAATATCGAGGAAAGAAATGCTGACCGTCAAATTCTGACTGCCACTGTATCATCAAAGTATGCACGTAAATATGGGAATTATAGATTTAGGGGCTCATTACGATGTCGGTCGGAAGCCAACACCATCTCGGACTTGGGACCGACCGACCTGTGGTCAGCGGTCCCGACCGCCTGATTACGATGCGACCGAACACTGGACCGAACACTGTTCCATCGCATACTCACTTTTCTGTATGGGAGCTTGTGTCACGGCTCTAACCTGACCGTAATACAGGCTCCTATTGAGAAATGGGTGTGTGTGTGAAACTCTGCACCCTGTGGCAGGCACCCCATGGTGCCTGCCACACAGTGCAGGGATTTACAGGGGGGTACCCTAGGTACCCCGTCGACCACCAACTGTAGACCACGGAGGCAAGGGGGTCCTGCTAGGAGCCTCCAAAGTCACTTTCCGACAGCATTTTCGTGTCGGAAAGACCAGCACAGAAAGCCTGTGGGAAACCGACATCATAATCCTGATGGCGCAAATGCCATCCATAGTGGATTACAGTGCAGTTCCGACCGGCTGGAAAACTCCGAGAGCCGGTCGGAATCGAGTCGGAGTGACTGGCGGGTTTACGTTGGGACCGTCGAAATTGTAATCAGGCAGTCGGACAGCAAACCGACTATGTCCGTGGCAAAGCCTCCGACCGCTGTCAGAAAGCTTCCGACTAGTCGTCGGAGGCTTTCTGACCGGCATCGTAATCGGCCCCTTACTGTCTTAACTCAACATATACGTACCTTGAAGATATAGTGCAAGTCGATATTGTGGAGTCACCATATACGGATACCAGTCAGGGGCGGCCAGATAACCACAGTTGGTACTTTGTGCTTTTAAATACTAATTTTACCTAAACCTTTCAAATTGCATTTCTTCGGTTCTACTAATTGGATTTTTGTTGTTTTGGTGTAAAATAACTTTTTTTATTTAGCTCTAGTTTACTAAATGAGTGTGGGTGTTTTCTTGTATTGTGTTTTCTCTTTAATACTGTTTGTGTACTGCATGAATACTGTACCTCTAATTTATGCCTGACTGCTTTTGTGCCAAGCTGCTAGAGGGTTACGCACAGGTTAATTTGGGGAGGCCTGTGGCTCAGCCTGATAAGAATTGTGGTTGCTGCTTGAGTAGGGCTTCACCACCCTCAACCAGTGACCCAGTTTCCTGCACCAGCGTAAGCAGGAAGGGGATAGTTTGCATGTGTGAGTTCCAAAGTTTGGATGAGTTCTGGGCAACTTTTGACAATCTAGACCTCTCAATAGGGCTGTGCACGCATGCATATAGTGTTCACTCAACTTTCTTCAACTTGCAGCAAAAAAAACACGCTGTATAATCAACGGGCCAAATGTGTCGTACATCTAGAACAGCATCTGAAATTCGGTCTACGCTATTCATGGGTCTTATGGCTAAGACCCCTCAGCTGGGTACGTGAGGTCATTTTTAGGGACATCTTGAGTTGTTACTGAAACCTGTAGGATGTCAAGTAATCCAGGTAAAGGTAATGATTAATTTGTAAAATAATATGCACTGGTGCCCAAGTTCTTCTCAGAAGCCTGCAGCCAGTGCTGCCGAATGTCAGAGTTCCCGAATACCAAGGCCGTCCGGTCTTCGTTTCACTTATCCTTCTTTCCTCTGCAACTCTACACTCCCTTTCCCTTTATATCACTCCTGCAACTAGAGGCCTGGGATGCAACAAGTAAAACCCACTCATTAAAGTGCATATGCGCCAGTTGTGTAAAAAACAAACATGTCTACAGATCAAGTGAGCGCAGCGCGCGGGAAGTCAGGGACATTCCATCTCAATCCAGCACTCGGCTGATAAATGCTTGTCCCCCCATTACAGCTGAAAATGGATTTTTATTACATATTTATTGTGCGCTTTCTGAAAGCATTTCTGCGGCTCGGGATGAAATAAAGGACTGCTTTATCACACTGCGACTGAAAGGACGGGTTTTATTATCTGCAGCTGACAAAAATCAGTGTTTTATGGGTCCCTCACATGGTTTAGACTAGGGTTTTTTTCAACTGTGCGTCAGGTGCTGATTCAAAGTCAATGATATTTACTTCATCTGACCCAGCTTTCCTTCCTCGATGATTTATAAGCCAGAAAATATTGTAAAGCGATATTTTTCTCACCTAACAGAGGGTTTCATATTTCTGCCTCTAACCATCACATACAAAAATATTTAATTCCACATAGAGCGGTTCCGTAGCCTGCGAAATATACCCAGCTCTGAACCAATCCCGTTAGAAACAGTATAAAAAACCGGGAGCCTTCCAGAAGGTTCCAGCTGCTCGCCTTTTAACCGTGACGTAATTACAAGTCGCCGAAACTACGGGCCGCAGAGTCTCCATTTCTGGCCACTAATGCGTCCTTCTATTTTGCAGTAACCAGCCGGACCCGAATCCAGATCCGCATCTTTAGCCCAGATTCTAGGAACAAAAAACACTTCAATCCCCCCCCTGCTTGAGGGTTGGGGTAAATGGGAGTGGAAGTCCAGTGTGGGGTGTAGAGGGCATCAGGGGGCGGAGCAGTTTTTCTGCAGGTCCATGGTGGAGCATTGCATGCCCTCGCTCCCCCTCCCTCCCTCTTCCAACCTATAGGAGGAGGTCAGGCAGGGTCCAGGCTGTGAATTCTCCAATTACTTACCGGTAATCTTCATTATCCTTAGTCCGTAGACCTCGTCGCAGTCAATATGGCCCTTCCTCCCTCCCTCCCTGAGGTCACTGGCCTCAGATGGCTTGGTATGTCAGGAAGTGGAAGGGGATTGACCATGTCTTATACCACCCTAACTGGGCGGGATTAGTGCAAGACCACTCCTACTTCCTGGTTTTGGTCCTGTCAACGAGGTGGATTCACCTCACGAGTAACTGACTGTGTAGGGATAACGTGCCAGCAGCCCTTGGCTGGACTTGCACCCAGCTTTGCTGGCTGGCATTTCCTGACGGTAACATCAGACTCGGTGTTCTCCTATCCAGTAATCCAAGCCCGGTGTTCTCGTACCCAGGTGTGTGAACACTCTCCTAGCTGTAATCGGTTGATTGAAGAGACCACTCCGGCCTACTAGTAGTTAGCTCCTTATAATGTGCTACCACTGCCCCTACATTTCCCGCCTTCTTCTGGAAATGAAGTTAGCTGTAAAATTAGCCATTTTCAGTGGATTTTAGCAGTAGGTTTTTATGTGTTTTTTTGAAAAAGATATTATTCTTTACAAGAGAGCATTTGTAAATATCGCACAGCAAAGAAGAACAAGAGAGAAGCAACGAAGCACATACATTCCAGTACTAAAACCCACAGATACGCCTAGGAGAAACCGAACAGCATAATTCATTAGTCAAAGAACATGTACTAAATTAATAAAAAACACTTGAGTATCATATGCCTTCAGCAGTGGCAGCTCCTCCGCTATGGCGGAGGAGGGTCGCCCCACTGCTTTCAAGCAGTGCGAGAAGAGGAAACATAAAATGATAATAACTTTCAATTATTATCATTTTATGTTTCATGCCTCTTTACCGGCAGGCGGGTGGGCGGGGCTCCTCTGCTCTCGGAGCAGGGCAGGGTGGAGTGGTTTGCCCACGCCTAAGTGCGCAATGACTGTTTGGTGGGCCCTCTCGGGCCGCCCAAACCAGTCATGCGCGCTTTCCCCGTTCTCCATGCAGGCTGCATTACAGCCTGCGTTGCAGCGTTGTGATTGGTCAGGGTAGCCTGGGTGCATACCCTGTGCTTGAGCCGCAACCCGCCTGCCCCGCCACCCGAGAGCCATGCTGGCCGCTCCTGACCTTCAGATTACCAATGAGTAAACAGGCATTAAATCTGCAAGTCCCCTCCTAGCCGACTTCCATATTTAGTTCAGCTTGCTGTATCTAAGATGGTTCTTTATAATCGCCAATTCTAATCCACAAAGAAGGACAAACTTCTGCCTCCGGCATCAGAGGTTAGAGGCCCCATTCTAAAGCCAGGCTCGACCAATTGACAGTCTTATGGTTGTTATGGCAAAGAAAAAGGCCCCTTCGACTTCAGATGGCACATTAGGTACATAGCCTAATGTAATAGTGTTGGATCAGATCTAGCATCTGTCTTAAAAAGTCGATTAATGAATTAATTAAAAAACTGTGCACTAATGTGGAGTGATAATATTGCAAGTTGCAAAAACGTGAACGGTGTCTGCCCCAGTTATGTTGCAAAAAAAGCATTTTGAGGTATCCCTTAAGCCCCATTTATGTAACTTGTATGGTGTATAGAATAAATCAAACAGAATTTTGAAGGAATGGGTCTTAAGCCGAGAGACATTTAAAATGCTCTGAGCCAGCAAAGTGGTACGCTTAATATAATCGACAGACATATTACAGTGCAATTGGCGTGACCAATTTGCCAACAGAGCCGCAAATGTATTAGACGTAGCTCTCTGTCCTATCGAGATTGAACAAAAGGTATAAATATAATTGCTCCCTGAAACTTTAACGAAATTCTGTAAGAATTTGTTGTGAGCCATACTGTTGGAAACTGGGCTTCTTTGCAGATGCCCCTCCCCCCCTCCCCCCACACACACTTTTTGCCTCTATTAGAGCTGTTAGATGTTGAATTTTGACTGATAGTGCACTGGGACCTGCTAACCAGGCCCCAGTGCCAGTGCTCTTTCCCCAAAAGGTAATTGTGAATTGGTACACCGAATTGGCAAAGTACTTTGCCCCACTGTAAGCCCCTAGTATATGGTACCAGTGGTACCCAGGGCAAGGGTGGTAAAGGGGTCACCAGGGCTGCAGCACTGTTTGTGCCATCTTGTGTGACCTGAGTAAATGTGTGTCTGCAGTTCTACCAGGGCAGCCTGCATGAGCAGCACACTGTGCTTTTTCACCCCCAACACGATTCTCTTGTCGAGGGTGAACTAGCATGCACGTAGGTGCCACCCTGAGTGGGCGCCCACCTGAGGTTTAGCACTCCAGTGTCTTGTTGGGCTTCCCAAAGCTGTTTGCCACCAAGACAAGCGTCTGCCCTCCTGGTGGGAAGTGCAAGCAATTCCGCAGGATGGAGACAAAGGCCTTGGCAGCAAGGAGGTCACAGCTCCTTCCTCCCAGGATGGCTAGTGTTTACAGTCAGCAAGATGGTGAGCCTTAAAGGCTTTCACTGCCCTTGAAGTGTAATTACTTGTCCCCCACTCGAGGACAAAGCCCTTCCTGCCTTGTCCAGCCTGACAGGTGGGAAATTAGTTATTCAGGAGGCTTGCACTCTCCAAAGCCTAGCCACACCTTTAGGGTGGGCTAGGAGGTCTGTAGATCCAAGGAAGGGTTCTACCATTTTGGTAGACCTTGAAATAGAGTATTCTGGGTAGCACAGTGATGTACACCCACGGGATGTTGTCACTGCAGAGGCCAGTTAGCTGCAGGGTCCACTAGCCCATTGGCCACTGTCCCCCACACCCTTAATGTCCCCTAAACTAGGATTTAAGGGGCTCCCCTGACACCAGAACCTCAGTTCTGACTTTGAATCCGAGAAGAGGCACAAAGAAGACGCCTTAACCGAAAACAGGACTTTGGACTCTGCTTCAGCACGAAGATAGGACCCTTAAGTGCCCTGAAGAGACCATATCCTGGAACCTTGTGTTCAGAATGTGTGAGTGGCAAAATCTCATTGCTCCCAGCAAGGAGGATTCCAGTGGACACCAGAAAACCAAAGCAGGCTCACCTTACTGGTGGGACCAGTTGACTGCAACCTGCAGAAGAATCGACGTGCTGCATGACAAGAATTGCATCCTGATGAGCCAGTTGAGAGGGAGCCCAAAGAGAAGTGGTGTCCTGCAAGCCTGGTGTGGTAGCTACGATTCCTCCAAGTTTCAAGCCGCTACTTCACTCCTTCCGCCCTTCAGCCACTAAAGTACGCGTGGACTCCTTGATGGACATCTCCAGCCTGAGAGCAACTCCCAGCGACCGACGTCGGCAACGACCCCTCTGCTGCATCCTGAATTTGGAGTCGAGTGTGGTAAAGCATCTTTGATGTGACCTGCCCTGATGACTGACAGCTGCCGGCTACCTCTGCACCCGGAGCCCCTGAGCAAGGTAGAAGAAATCCAGCTATTGAACCCGGGTCCTGGGACCCCAAAGTCGTCTACTCTCCATGGGTAGAGTGTAACTCCATCTCCAAGTGTGGATTTTTCAAGTGCTGCAAGTTTGACAGCTCCCGTGGATCCTGTTCAGTACCAAGGACAGCCAAGTCACCTCTGCACCCGGATTCCCATGACCTTATCCACAAGAGGGTTTGTTTGAACTCACCCTGAAAGTGACCGAGTGTCACCTGTGTTTTCCCCCATTCATTTCAATTGGACCAGTTTGACAGATGCATTACATTTATTTTTAACGGCTTCACAAATCCACAACTCCACTTGTATGTAAGATGCAAAGTTCATTTTGGTGTCTATATTTATATATAAATACACTCTGGGGCATATTCTCAAGGATTTATCGCCGAGTTAGCGGCATTTTATCGTAGCCAAAGTGGCGATAAAATCATCGCACCATTCACAAGCTGGTGTTAACAGCCCAGAACACCATTTTACCCGCGATAGCATCCGCAAAAAACATCGCCACAGATGACCCCCGCAACTATCGCTAATGAGATGCAGAGTAGGCGTACCCGTGCAAAAATCAGTGAAAACACCACTCCGCAACATTCTCAACGACCAGCCTGATCGGCGATAAGACCACAAAACAGGCGATAAGGCCCGTTAGCAGCAGGAAACTAACACCTGCTCTGACCTGGTGCAAAGTCGGACCACAGCCTGCACCACAAAATGGAGCCCAGCCCAGAGCCATACCTGAAGGGCAACAGATGCCATGGAGCCACTGATCATGCAGCTCGGAGCCCAACAGGGCCACAACACCCACCGCCACCACCCCCAGGACCCCCCCTTCAGCCCCCCCGCCAAAGACATGCCACATCAACTATACGGAACATGTACCAAATAATCCGCCAGATGTCGCACAATCACATTTGGTGGCATGCATGTGTCGTCACAAAAATGAGCATCACACATCCACCTTCGATGTAACAAATGAAAATGTATTCAAAGAAACACAGAACAGAAATGAAGACACATGGCGGCTCCCCTCGGGACAATCCGTAGGTCACAGCCTGCAAGACAAAATGAGAAGGTGTGTCTTGCACACATCAAAGGACTGAGAGAGAGCGAAGGAGAGAGAGAGAGAGAGAGGGAGCATGAGAAAGACGGACAGAGAGGGGGAGCCAGAGAAAGACGGACAGAGAGGGGGAGCCAGAGAAAGACAGACAGAGAGGGGGAGCGACCCTTGACCCTGTTCCAGGCAGGTCGCTCCCCACGCCGCGCAGCTCCACCTGACTGCGCCCGTGCTCCTGTGCCCAGCTGCTGCCGAGTGCCAAGTTCGAGGCCCGCCTCCACCCGCAGGCTACCACCTGCGCCTCATCCCTGGTGGCCAATGGTAGGCCGTAGGTCTGCCTTTCAGTAATTTCATTGTATTTTGTATTTTGTTTACTTTTCTGTGACCGTTTTTTCCCTCCTGTTATTTCTGTGCCCTTCTGCCTTTCTGTAATCTTATTGCATTTTGTATTTTGCTTACTTGCTCTGTGACCGTTCTTATCCCTGCCATTTCTTTGCCCTTTTGCCTTCTGTTTCCCTTCGCCCGTTCTCCCCGCCGCTGCATCCCCTGTGGCCCAGCCCCCCGCTCGCCGTAGGTTTGCCTTTCTGTAACTGTATTGTATTTTGTATTTTGTTTACTTGTTTCTGTGATCGTTTTGCCCTCCTGTTATTTCTTTGCCCTTTTGCCTTCTGTTTTCCCTTCGCCGTCCCTTCCTCCCGTTCTTCCCGCCGCTGCGTCCCCTGCGGCCCCGCCTCCCCCGCTCACCCATTCGTCGTTCCCCCCTCCCAGCTGCTCCTCCCTCCCACCTCCCCTTCTTATGGCGGCCGCTGTGCAGCCGCGCTGCTGGCGCACCGAAGGCGCGCCTAAGGCAAGCTCGTCTGCGCCTGGACCGCGCCCAGCACCAGAACCCCAGCCCCTGCGAACGCCACAACGCCCGACTCCGCTATGATGCCAGCTCCCTCCACGCACTCAACTCCGGACGAGAACACACCTGCTACCGGGCCACCCCGAAACGCACCCAAGGACCCTTCACCTGCCGGAACTGCAGCTTCACCAGCATCCGCCCCGCCAAACCTCCGCCCAGGAAAGAACCCAACTACCGCAGATGCATCCTCCTCAACACCCACTCCGCCCGCATACACGCCGTCGAACTCTGGGACCTTCTCGACTCAACCTCCCCAGACGTCGCCTTCCTGACGGAGACCTGGCTGAACCCCGCCTCAGCCCCCGACATCGCCATAGCCATCCCGGAAGGCTACAAGATCACCCGCAGGGATCGCACCAACGGAGTAGGAGGAGGAATCGCCATCATCCACAAGAACACCCTCAGTCTCGACCAACACCGACGACACCCTCAGCACCGCCGAACACCTGCACTTCCAGATCCACACCGACCCCAACACCACCCTCAGAGGAACCCTCGTCTACAGACCCCCTGGACCCCAACCACAGTTCAGCGACTCCATCGCCGACTTCGTCAGCCCACACGCCCTCGCCTCCACGGACTACATCCTCCTCGGGGACCTGAACTTCCACTTCGAGAACAACAACAACACCAACTCCACCACCCTGATCGACAACCTCGCCAACTTCAGACTCAGTCAGCTCGTGACAACACCCACCCACGCCGCCAGCCACACGCTTGACCCCATCTTCTCCGCAAGCTCCCACGTCTCCTTCAACCACACCACCGAACTCCACTGGACCGACCATCACTGCATCCACTTCGCCTTCAGGAAGCCCACCACGCACCACCGCACCCAACAGATGCCTCGCCGCTGCTGGAGCAAAGTCACTGAAAACCAGCTAACCACCACCCTCGCCCAGAGCCCACCCACCGACCCCACCAACCCCGACACCGCCGCCCGCAACTTCAGACAGTGGATCAACGACTGCGCCAACACCCTCGCCCTGCCCAAGAAACCCTCCAACAGCCACACCAGCAAGAAAGCCACCTGGTTCACCGAAGACCTCCAGGCCTCCAAACAAACATGCCGAAAACTGGAGAAGAACTGCATCCGCGAACCTACACCAGACAGCTACGCAGCCCACAAGAATGCCACCCGCAGACACCATCACCTCATCAGATCCGCCAAAAGGGCCTCACTCAAAGACCGCCTAGATAACAATGCACACAACAGCAAAGAGCTCTTCAACATCGTGAAGGAACTCTCCAACCCCAACTCCAACACCAACGACATCCCACCCTCGCAAGACCTGTGCGACTCACTGGCCACCTTCTTCCACCGCAAGATCGCCGACATCCACAACAGCTTCAACGCCACGACCGCCCCGACAACCACTGAGACCTCCGCCCCCACGACCACCACCCGCACCAACCGCCTGCTCTTCTGGACCAACATCAACGACGAGGACACCAGCAAGATTATGAGCACCATCCACTCCGGATCACCATTAGACCCATGCCCACACCACATCTTCAACAAAGCCAGCACAGCCATCGCACCCCATCTCCGGAAAATAATCAACATCTCCTTCGAGACAGCAACCTTCCTGGAAAGCTGGAAGCACGCCGAGATCAACGCCTTACTCAAGAAACCCAAGGCGGACCCCAAGGACCTCAAGAACGTCCGGCCCATCTCCCTGCTCCCGTTCCCGGCGAAGGTCATCGAGAAGACCGTCAACAAACAACTGACCCGCTACCTCGAGGAGAACAGCATCCTGGACCCATCCCAGTCCGGGTTCCGCAGCAACCACAGCACCGAAACCGCCCTCATCGCCGCCACCGATGACATCAGGACCCTGCTAGACAACGGAGAAACATCGGCCCTCATCCTCCTGGACCTGTCAGCCGCCTTCGACACGGTCTGCCACCGCACACTACGAACACGCCTACACGACGCCGGGATCCAAGAGAAGGCCCTGGACTGGACCACATCCTTCCTCTCCGGCAGAACACAGAGCGTCCGCCTCCCCCCCTTCCGCTCCAATGCCACCGAGATCATCTGCGGCGTACCCCAGGGCTCATCCCTCAGCCCAACGCTGCTCAACATCTACATGGCACCTCTCGCCCACGTCGCCCGACAGCACGACATCAACATCATCTCCTACGCCGATGACACCCAGCTGATCATCTCCCTCACCAAAGACCCTCACACCGCCAAAACCAACCTCCACGAAGGAATGAAGGCCGTCGCCGAATGGATGAGGAACAGCCGACTGAAGCTGAACTCGGACAAGACAGAGGTCCTCATCCTCGGCTCCACCCCTTCGGCATGGGATGACTCCTGGTGGCCGACCACACTGGGAACAGCTCCAACACCCACCGACCACGCACGCAACCTAGGGGTCATCCTCGACTCCACCCTCTCCATGACTAAGCAGGTCAATGCCATCTCCTCCTCCTGCTTCAACACCCTCCGCATGCTCCACAGGATCTACAAGTGGATCCCCACCAAAACGAGAAGAACGGTCACCCAGGCCCTCGTCAGCAGCAGGTTGGACTACGGAAACGCCCTCTACGCAGGAACTTCGGCCAAACTCCTGAGACGGCTGCAACGCATCCAGAACGCCTCTGCACGTCTGATCCTCGACAACCCCCACCGCAGCCACATCACACCCCACCTGAGAGACCTGCACTGGCTCCCCGTCAACAAGAGGATAACCTTAAAGCTCCTCACCCACGCACACAAAGCACTCCACAACACCGGACCAGCATATCTCAACGGACGACTCAGCTTCTACACCCCCACCCGCCAGCTCCGCTCCACCGGCCTCGCCCTCGCCGCAGTGCCCCGCATCCAAAGAACGACTGCCGGCGGCAGATCTTTCTCCCACCTTGCCGCCAAGACCTGGAACACCCTCTCCACCCACCTACGGCAGACCCAAGACCTACTGACCTTCAGAAGACTCCTCAAGACCTGGCTCTTCGAGCAGTAGCAGCACCCCCCAACCCCCAGCGCCTTGAGACCCTCACGGGTAAGTAGTGCGCTTTACAAGTGATATGATTGATTGATTGATTGATTGGGAGCCAGAGAAAGACGGACAGAGAGGGGGAGCGAGACACAGATAAAAGAAGAGACGGACAGGGAGAGAGAGTGCCGACAATGCGCACCCAGGCCACACTGCTCACCTGCTGCCACCGGTGTGTCTCCAACCACGTGCCGGTATGTAGTGCAGTTCACCAGGTTACACATCTGAAACAGATCCGTCATCTGTAACATAGTCCAGATACCTGAATGGCAAAGTACATACAATTGCACAAGACATCATCGCCAGTTCGCCCCTGCGCACCCAGGCAGATGCACCCCAGCCCTTCCCGCCGCCCAGCAGTGCATGCCCGCCCCTGCGCACCCAGGCCTCACTGCTCACCTTCCGCCCTTGGCGTGTAGCAATGAGGGCCCACCACGTGCCGCTGCAAGCCACATGCCCGGGGCCCGTGGACATGGCACCCTCCACATCATGCAGCCCCGCTCCGCAGGCCACCAGGTCTCACATATGATTCTGGGTCTTGATTTCGCCATGGCAGAGGACATACTAGTGCACCGGGCATCATCGCAGGCTGCACACCCGCTCAGCACTTAAGGTGCCCCTACCTCAGTGCACCCAAAGTCACCGTCCCGTGGCGGTGTGCCTGTGCCAGCCGCAATGTATCCGGTGCCACCAAGTCTGTGTCCCAAAGTCATGGTCCCTGTATGATTGGGTATCGTGTTGCGGACGCCATCATGTCACCTCCGGTCCTGGGGAGTGTGATGTTGCAGGGCCCGAGGCCCTCATGCCTACATTGACACCACACGGACACACCCAGACAGAGAGTGGAAATGGCGTCGAGCACGTGCGCCCGTCCCTTTTCATTGGCAGGGTCACATGTCCTGTGACGCGTGTGCTGGATGGGTGTGGTGTGGGTGTAAACCAGCCGTGAGGGAGTAGCTGTGGCATGCTGACAACTAGACCTGTGAGCAGCAGATCACCACAGGAAAGACAGGGGACATGTAGCATTGCCGTCCCCCCCCCCTGTGAGCGTAAGCAGAGTGGGCTGGCCTGGCGTATGCCAGTCCAGCATAAGGGTCTGTATATGACCCCTGGGCCCTGGGCGTGGTTCCGTACTGGGCTGGACAAGGAAGTAACTCATGCGTGTGTCCCTGTTGTTGTGTCAGCGCCACCCGGACCGCATTGGGCAATGTGTCACCCTGTCACCCCTGTTCTACGACATGAGCCACATGGACATAAGAGGAGTCCAGTGAGCCCACATTCATCCATACTTCCACACTTAAAAGACCATAGACATGACACATCTGTGTGTATATGAATGTTTAATGCACATTCAGTAGAGTGTTGCATCTGGAGCAGTACAGGGCCATGCAAAGCCCACATGACGATGTTGTCCCGTGGAGGTCTAGCCAGGGTCCTACAGGGAATGACAAGTCCAAAGGAAGAGGACGAGTACAGTCTGCAGTCTGATTGCTGTGTCAATGGCGATCAAACATCATATGGCAGTCCATGTCGAGGTCCAAGGTGAGTGTCGCAGAGTGCATCGTGGGGACAGTGGAAGGTGATGATGCAGAGGGCAGTACCAAGCTGAAGCCGGACCTATGGATGAGATGCATGCTGCTGCGTCCTCCTCACCACGAGGGCAGTATCATCCGCATCTTTGTTCTCTGCTGTTTAATGTGCCTCACGTGTGGGTGGTGGTGTTCTGTCTCCAGCACAGTGTGGCAGTGACACATCAGGTGGCGGAGATGTGGATGGAGTGGTGGCAGCAGCATGCATCCGCACCAGGCCTTGTGGCAGCAATGCCATGAGGAGGGTCCTGAGGTCATCGAGGAACCCAGCTACCTCTCGCTGGTGTGCAGCCGTCGCAGCCGCTCGTTCCGCATTCGCCCGCTCCATGGTCTCCATTAACCTCCGCATGTTTCCAAACTCCCATGTGACATCGCTAGAGCCACTCGGACTGGACAGTTGTACTATTCTCTGAGTCAGGGCTCCAGCAATGTCAGCCATGGTCCGTTGGAGAGCATGGAGTGGACTGTGGGTGTCCGTTAGGGACCGTGAGTGGTCCCTGATGGGACTTAGAAACCCAAGTATGGCATCTAGTTTGTCTGCCATGCGGTCGAAGCCCACCCGCACCTGTTCAGCCAGATTCTCCTGGCACCCCAACACACGGTGTTGGAAGGCCATGTGTTCTCCGTGGGGGTCCTGGGAGGCAGCAGTGGTGGTGAGTGCTGCCTGCTGTGTGGTCTGTGCAGGGGGTGGGGTCTCCTCGTAGCAGCTGGGCTGCCCAGCTCCTGGAAGTGGGCTGCGGAGGCTCTCCACGAGCAGTTGTAGGGCGTCAGAGTCGAAGCTGTGGTCATCCTCTTCGTCTCCAGAGAAGAGAGGGTCGGACTGCTCTGCAGGAGGTGTTGATTCTCCCTCTGCAATGTGAAGGGGAGATGCAGTTTAACAATGTGTCCACATGTATGTTGTCGCATTGTACATATTTACATACAGACAGCATGACTGGGTACATTGTGGCTGTTTGGGAGGAGCTGCCTATTTGATAGGGGACAGTGGACATTTCGACAACATCACGGATGTGTGTTTGTACTTGTACATTATCAACACACATACCCCTGCAATGCCAATTGTGATTGGCCAGTGTCTGCACCCAAGCGGCACCAGTAGTGTCCTGTGTTCTGTTGTAGGTGTTTTGAGGATTGTGTCACATCGTTGTCAATGTAGATGTGCTCTGTATGTGATGTGTGTGCTGCATTTTTGGGGAGTCGCCCCTGCAGCTCAGATTTTGCTGCCCCTTATCACTTTCATGAGGTGTGCCTCTGACTACTGTGCTTGTACAGTGTTGACATGTTGCATACTGGGGTACGTTGGTCTCTTGGTGGGAGTTGGTGGTCTGGGGCATGGTGTGTCTGCAGATGTGCTCAAGTTAATTGTGCATGTGTGCCTTTGTGCCCATCTCCCCCCAGGCCCCACAGGCCCTGGTGGTTACTCACCCTGTTGCTGTTGTGTAGGGTCCTGTTGAGCAGTGTCCGGGCCCCCAACTCCTGCCACCGTCTCCCCACTGATGACTGTGGAGACCATTTCCTCCATGTCGTCCAGCTCCTCCTGTGGCGCTGGGCTCCCACCTCCAGTCTGCATTGCTGCCTTCAGGTTGTTGGCGAGTTTCTGCTTGGTTTTGCGCTTGACATCATTCCAGCGCCTCTTGACCTCGCCCATTGTCCTCTTCAGCACTCCGTCTGCATTCACCTTGTCCACGATGTACTGCCATAATGTATTTTTTGTTTCCAATGACACAGTGGAGGTGCCGAACAGTTGTTGATGGTGTTCTGTCACCTCCGTTATCAGGATCCTGTTTTCCTGCTGACTGAACTTCGTCTTCCTCTTCTTCTTGTCCTTGCCCTTCCCTGACCCCGAAGTCCCAGGATGGTCCTCCGGGGGGCTTGTGGGGTTCTGGCTCTCCTCCGTACTTGCTCCGGCAACGTCCATTGTGCTTCGCTGTTGTTTGGCATTTGTTTGTCTGTTTTTTTTCTGCTTTTATGGTGATTGTTCCCGCCTGACGCGTGTGGATTGCAGGCCTGTAGCTGGGTTTCGCTGATTTTTGTATCGCCATTGGCCTCATCGCAGCTTTTTTTGCGTTGGTGTTTCGCATTTTTGCGGCATGGCGTTGATTCTAACGCGGTCAGTTGGCGCGTTATCTGGGGAGTATCGCATGGGGCCGCCGTGTTGTGAATACTTGGTTAACAAGGCGTTAATTTCCAGCGATGGACTGCGATATGCAGAGTTGCGTTAGGCTAAATTTGCGGTGGTTATCACACGTTCTTGAGAATATGCCCCTCTATTTTTATAAATTGGTGTTGGATTTCTTTCGAGTTGTCTCAATTGCTTATGCACCATAATGGTACTGTAAAATGCTTAACACATGTTCCTACAGAAATGCGTGATAGCTCTTTGCCAGACTACCAGGACTGAGCTAAGGATTATTGTTGTTGAATCCAAAGATCATCTTTGTGTATTGTGAGAATATTGCACGGTAAGGCCTCTATAAGGACGCAGACGCCGTAAAGAGAAGTAAAATTTATTATCTGTCAGCAGGAGTGGAACCACCTTCTTGGATGAAGACACACCAACTGTCCCCACTCCCTGTCATTCTAGAATTTCATCCCTACAACCTTCTCTGCAGTCACCTGGTGCACGTGATTAGTGACACCAGGTGAACGCGGAGAAAGCAAGCCAACACATCTTTCCCCTATACAATAAAACAAAATATAAAAGATAACAATTCCCTGAAATATGAGAAATTTTCAATTAACAGTTAAGATTAAGCGTACAATGAGGAGCATAAATAAAACATACATACCATGGCAAGGAAGACATTGTGAAAATGACTTATAAGAAACGGTGATAACACTAAGATATAATCTTGGAACCTGGATGGCAGTTTGGTAGTTCTTGCTGACAAAGAACGACCCTTTTCAGCAGATTCCCCACAACCTTCCACCTGCACACAGTTCTCAGACTTATTCTCATGGTGTACATGAGACACAGCTATTTTTCCCTTGTTCCACCATCTGCCATCCTCCAATTTCACAGCACTCTTGTTGACCTGCACTACTTTCTTGAGATCAGAGAACTTCGATTCACCTTAGGTGAAATCCTGGAAAACTTCACTCTCACCAAGTCACCCACATCCACTTTCAGTTCCCTGAATAGCACATGCCCCCTCAATAAAATAAATGGTGACACATCAGTATCTGCATTGGCTGTGGTGCACACTGCCCACAGAAGTTTCTTGAGTTCTATCTTGCAGTTTAGCCAGTTGGCCATAGACAATTGCACATTCTCCTTAATGACCTTGTTTAGTCTCTCTACAAGACCATTACTTAAATTGCACATTCTCCTTAATGACCCTGTTAAACCTCTCTATAAGACCATTACTTCTAGGATGATAAAGGGATGTCCTAATGTGGTTAATGCCCATGAACTTCAAAAACTCCTCAAATTGCTCTGAAGTAAACTGACAACTGTTGTCGGAAAGCAGTTCATCAGGCACCCCTTCTCTGGCAAACATAGATTCAAGAAATTCAATGACACACAGAATTGGGAACCTTTACAAATTTGGCTTCAGGCCAACGACTATAGTAGTCCATGAGAACAATGCCATATTCCAGCACACTGCCTGATAAGGTCATAGGACCTATGATATCTATTGCCAATTTGGCCCATGCTTTGCTAGGAACCTCAATTGCCTCCACAGGGCTGGTAATAGTTACCTGCGACTTTTCGCTAATAGCACAACTCATGCAGTCCCTCACAAAATGTTTCACATGTTTGTCCAAAGCAGGCCACCAGAAATTTTCCCTAACCCTCCTCTTCATGGCACGCATGCCTATGTGACCTTCATGAGCCAATGTTAGTATTTTTGCCCTCATGGTTTCGGGTATAACTAACAATGATGCTCAACATAGCAATCCATTGTCAACTGACAACTCATCAAAAATATGTTTATACTTACTGATAGGACCTTGCTCAGAGCCCTCTCCTGAATTTCCTCCAGACCACCCCATGCTTATGTCCTGCATGACCTCTTTAATTTATTGGTCTACTTCAAAGGCATCTCTCCACTCCTGTTCTGATATAGCACCTTCGGAGTGACACTCTATACTGCAAATTATCTCAGAATCACCATCCTCATCAACGCCATTGCCTTCATTACTGGGTAGTCTGGATAGACAGTCCGCTAACAAATTCTTCTTTCCAGGTACATATTCAACACTATAGTTGTGCTCCATGATATCCGGGGAGTGGCTTTCTCACCTCCTTTTGTAGTAAAGAGCTGGACCAAAGGTGTATGATCCACTCATATGATAAATTTCGTACCCCACATGTAGGGCTTGAAATGCGTAATGCCCCACCAGCAGGCCAGGGTTTCCTGTTGAATAATGGAATAAGTAGGTTCATCCCCCCTCAAACTTCTTGAAGCAAATGCAATCACTTCATCTCTGCCCCCTCTGTGCTGCATGAGTATGGCACCTAATCCTGTTTGACTCGCATCAGTCATGATAATAGTCTGATCCTTGGTGTCAAAAGCCTTGAGAGGAATGGCATGAGCTACTTCTTTTTTTGATCTGGCCAAACTCCTGGGCGCATTCACTATCCCACTCAAACCTGATGTTCTTTTTAAGAAGACCTCTTATGTGAAACGTTTTGGTAGCACAATTAGGAACAAACCTGGCATAAATTCTACGAGTCCCATAAAGGACCTTAATTGGTCCTTATCGCATGGAGAGCAAAAATCCTCTATTGCTTTTACTAAAAAAGCCAGAGAGTCTTTTTTGTATTCCTCCTGTAACTGCTGAAAATTGTAAATAGGGGTTGGCTAAATTTAAAATTCCGTGAGATTCCATGGAATTTTGCTACGGGCTATTTTCTTAGTGCAAAATGCATCGTCCATGATGGTGTGTCTTTGGTAGTTGCAGTCTCTTGGCCAATCAGGGCTTCCTTTGCAGCAACAATAGGGTTAATTCTCTTGACACTGGCAATGGCTGCACTGGTCTCAGGCTCACAGCCTCTCGCCCTAAGAGGGCCAGTTGTGCTAGAGCAGTGCTCGTCAAATGCCAGGCATGCATCTGAAATGACGGCATATCTGGGGAGAAGTCAGGTGCCTGACAGAATTTCTTATTTGTTATTTCGTATTTCTGTAACAATATTTTCAACGAGCAGCTGACATATGTTTCATCCAAGGGACTTGCCCAAGGCTCGAAGTTTATCTTAAAACGAATTAGAAAAACAATAAAACTAGCATGGTCCAATTTTTTTACATTAGAATTTTTTTTATTTTGATCTATTCACAATTTTATAAAGTCAGCTGGATTATAGTCCTTCAGTGGCTATTAGAACCAATCAGTGAGTATCTAGTAGCAAAACAAAAAACAATCAGCAAATATCACAGAAGCTGAAAAAACTATTCTTCATCAAAATATATTTGCAGGTATTATTTCAATCAGGTGAGTAGAACGAGCCTTCAGGCAGGATCTTTCAGTTACCATCACGAGAGCAAGTGATTTCCTGTAAATCATATTGCCAGTCTGAGTCTGCCCACCTCCGATGGAGTGGAGGAGTTAGGGTACAGTCAGTCAGTTAGTGGCCCACCTCAGATGAGCTGGTAGAGCCTGTCTCCCATTGGCTGAGGTCCAGGCAAACACACCTTGTGCAGTACATGAATGGATCATCTCCATGGCCTTCATTTTATTAGACCTTTCTGCGGTGTTTGATACCATCTGTCATCAGACCCTTCTATCTAGACTATATGACCGAGGGATAAAGAATACGGGTACTAACATCCTTTCAGATCTCACTTCAATCAATCAATCAATCAGGGAATTGTAAGCGCGCTACTCACCCGTGAGGGTCTCAAGGCGCTGAGGGGGGGTCCGCAGATCTGTTTAGCCGAAGATCCAGGTCTTGAGGGTCTTCCTGAAGGTGTTCAGGGATGGGCGTGTCTGATGTCTGCTGGTAGCTCGTTCCAGGTCTTGGCTGCAATGTGAGAGAAGGATCTTCCGCCTGGACTGGCTCTGTGGATGCGCGGGGTTTCGGCCAGTGCGAGGTTGGAAGATCAGAGGTTTCTTTTGGGTACGTGGAAGTTGATTCTGTCGTTGAGGTATTTGGGTCCGTTGTTGTGTAGGCATTTGTAGGCGTGAGTGAGGATTTTGAAAGTGACTCTTTTCTTCACGGGGAGCCAGTGGAGACTTCGTAGGTGTTGGCTGATGTGTTCGTGTCGGGGGATGCCGAGGACGAGTCTGGCGGCTGTGTTCTATATTGTTTGGAGTTTGCGGAGTAGGGACTTGTTGATGCCGGCGTAGAGTGCGTTTCCATAGTCCAGTCTGCTGGTGATGAGTGCGTGGGTGACTGTCTTCCTTGACTCAGGGGGGATCCACTTGAAGGTCTTGCGGAGGATGCGGAGGGTGTTGAAGCAGCTGGAGGTGACGGCGTTGACCTGTCGGTTCACTTCCATCCTTCACTTCATCAGCTAGGCCTTGTATGGGTGATTTCCTCAAACCTCTATCTTGTCATCACCGCTGTTCAACCTTTACATGACCCCACTGATTAATTAGATTCAATCTTTCGGGTTTAAATTATTTCTTTAAGCTGATGATACTCATATAAATGTAAAGCTTATGGGTGATTCTTGTAGTGAGGTGAAAAACTTCACAAGTGGATTCTAAGTGTGAAACTCTGGATGCAACTAAACCACTTAAAACTAATTGGAGAAAAAACAGAAATTCGTTGTTCACTGAAACCATCAGTTTTTTAACAGTTTCCTTTTAGCTTGAGGGACCTGGAATTTTTGTGGTGTTCTGAGCAGAGCTTTAAAAATGTGGGAATAAAATTTGATTCCTCATTGTCAATGCTGACCAAACCACATGTGTAATTAAGACTTAGGTCACCCTCTTAAGACCTACGTAACTGAAGGAAAGTGCCTCATTTGACATGGTTAGCCCCCACTTTTTGCCTGGAACATGATGTGATTTCAACTGAAAGTACACTGGGCCCCTGCTAACCAGGTCCCCAGTGCCAGATCTCTTTCCCTAAACTGTACCTTTGTTCCATAATTGGCATAACTTCAGCCCCCTTGCAGCCCTAGAAAATGGTACCCTCTAGTACCTAGGGCATTGGAACTGAAGAGTGTCCACTTGGCCTGCAGCCTGTATTGTGCCACCCTAGAGACCCCTCACCAAGATCATGCACACTGCCAGTGCAGGCTACATGTCTTGATGCAGAGAAAACGAAAGAGTCAACATGGCAAACATGCCTGTGTGCCATGCCCACAGACACTGCATGAGATAAAGGTAAGCCAACCCTACAGCAGGCCTTACAGCCCGAAGGCAGGGTGTGGACATATCTGCCTGAGTGGATGTGACCCTACAATCTCAAAGTGCACATCGAAGCCATTAAGAGACCAAGGACTGGATACGTGTTAGTACGAGTACCCCAGGTCCATAATGGCTTCACTGTACACACAGATGTTTGGTACCAAACATCTTGTCTTAATAAATCCTCACTGATGCCATTGTTGGATTTATTAATTAATGCACACAGAGGACACCTTAGAGGTGTCCCATGCAAACCTACCAACTACTAGTGGGGTTACGGACTGGTGTCAGCCAGCCTGCCACCACTAGATGTGTTTCTGGTCTCCTGGGGTGAGAGCCTTCACTCTCAGAGGCCACGACTAAAGCCTGCTCTAGGCGGGAGTGTTTCACACCTCCTCCAAGCATGTTATGCCATCCAGGGTGGGAAGCTTCAAAGGACATGCTGCCTTTGAAATGTCTCTTCAGTACCCCAGGTCTCTCCAGTAGCCCAGGTCTCTCCAGTTAGTGGAGAATGCCAACCCCCCTGTTCAGACCCCACTTTTGGCAGGAGGACAGGCAGGAACATTAGTAAGATTAGGAGGTGTGCCCACAGTCAGCCACACCACCCCTCAGGTGGAGCAGTTGATGTGGACCCCACTTTTTCAATTCCTCCATCTTGGGATGGAAGGAATTAGCCTATCAGGGTCAGGATTGTGTCCCTTCCCACAGAAAGTGGTCACATAGAGGGTGTAGACACCCTAAAGGTAAGTAGCCCATTGGCTACTACTGTCACTCACTTTAATGCCCCTAAATGTAGTATTTAGGTGGCATCCCTCAACCCAGATCTTCATGAAAAGTGGACAAAGAAGAGCTGTTGAACCCGAGAACGGAATAACTGCTGCAGAATTTTGGCGCAAAACCCTCCCTGCTGCTTTAAAACTCGACCATCGTGGTGTGCTGTCTCATCCTGCTACTGTGAGGCTTCTAAGAACACCAGAGGACTTCCAGACCTTTGCCAATCACTGAATAACTGACTTGGAGTAGAGGAACTACTACCCTGCAGATGGCAGGTACGGAACCCACAGAGTCCCGCTTACCGGCTTGCCACTCCCCGGCAACGCCTACGAAGCAACTGAACCACAAGTGGTATACCAGGCCTGGAGGGTCACATCTGTCTTCCCACCGAGTGTGAAGACACCAGCACCTGCTGGAGCTGTGCAGGAGCAATACCTGGGGTACCGGACCCCCTGCAACCTACACCGACAAAGAGTCCAATCCAGACTCCAGCTGCCCAGGAAGCATGACTCGTCAAGGAATGCCGGAACCCCTGAGACCGATTTAGTGAGTTGCACAGCTGTCCTGATTTTGTCCCTGCAACCTGCTTATCCCTGACCGCAGAGACCATCTTGATGCACAGATCCCGGCTGATCAATCTGCTCTGCACCCAGCCTGTCCGGCCTGGGTATTGACTAACCAGCTGTGCACCTGTGGCCCTTCAATCAATCAATCAGGGTTTTTTGAAGTGCACTACTCACCCGTGAGGGCCTCAAGTCACTGGGAGGGAGGGGGGTGCGAGCAGCTCCGTAGCTCCGTAGATCATTTGAAGAGCCAGGGTTCGAGGTCCTTTCTGAATTGGTGCAGTGTTGGGCTTCATTGGATGCGGAGGGGGAGTTCGTTCCAGGTCTTGGCGGCCAGGTAAGAGAAGGATCAGCCACCTGCTCTGGTCCTGTGGATGCGGGGCACCGTGGCTAGGGCGAGGTCGGCAGAGCGGAGGTGTCTCTTGGGGGCGTGGAAGGAGGTTCGTTTGTTGAGGTATTAGTTTCCGGTGTAGCGGAGGGCTTTATAGGCGTGTGTGAGCAGTTTGAAGGTTATTGTATTTTTGACAGGGAGCCAGTGAATGTCGCGGTGTTTTTGGGTGATGTGGTCAAGTTGTGGGACTGCGAGGATAAGTCTGGCTGTGGTGTTCTGGACAGTCTGGAGTTTGAGGAGGAATTTTTGGTTGATTCTGGCGTAGAGGGCATTTCCGTAGTCCGGTCTGCTGGTGATGAATGCATGGGTGACGGTCTTCCTGGCGTCTGGGGGGGATCCACTTGAAGGTTTTATGAAGAATGCAGAGGGTTTTGAAGCAAGTGGAGGACACGGCATTGATATGGCGGTTCATGGTGAGTGAAGAGTCGAGTATGATGCCAAGGCTGCATGCGTGGTCCTTTGGGGTGGGTGGGTTTTCGAGGGCAGGGGACCACCAGGTGTTGTCCCATGCGGAGGGGTTGGAGCCAAGGATGAGGACTTCTGTTTTCTCCGAGTTGAGCTACAAGCAGCTGCTGCTCATCCAGGTTGCGACGTCCTTCATCCCTTCTTGGAAACTGCGCCTGTTGATGTCAGGTTCCTTTGTGAGGGAAAGGATGAGCTAGGTGTCATCAGCGTATGAGACTATGTTGAGTCTGTGTTTTCTGACTATGGTTGTGAGGGGGGTCATGTAGACGTTGAAGAGCATGGGGCTGAAAGAGGATCCCTGGGGTATTCCGCATCTGGTCTCTGTTGGTTCAGAGAGGAAGGGCGGGAATCTTATTCTTTGTGTTCTGCCTGAGAGGAAAGATCGAATCCAGTCTAGGGCTCTTCCCTGGATGCCGGCATTGTGGAGTCTGGTGGCTAGTGTGCGGTGGGAGACAGTGTTGAAGGCTGCTGAAAGGTCAAAGAGGATGAGCAATGCTGTGTGGCCTTGGTCGAGGAGGGCGCGAATGTTGTTGGTGGTGGCTATGAGGGCGGTCTCGGTGCTGTGGTTGCTGCGGAAACCGGATTGAGAGGTGTCTAGGATGTTGTTGGTTTCTATGAAGTGTGCTAGCTGGGTGTTGACGGCTTTCTCTGTGACTTTGGCGGTGAGATGGGCCTGAAATTCTTGAGATCCGTCGGGTCTGCGGAGGGCTTCTTAAGGAGGGGTTTAACTTCATGCATTTCCAGTTGACAGGGAATGTGGCGGTCTCGGGGGAGCAGTTGATAGTTCAGCATAGTTCGGGTGCGATGGTGGTGGCGGCCCTGTGGAAGATGTGGGGAGGGCATGGGTCAGTAGGAGCTCTGGAGTGGATGCTTATCATGGTCTTAGCGGTGTCTTCTGTGGTGAGAGGGGTCCTTGTGACCTGAGTGCCCGTTTGGGAGCTCTCGGACTTGCCTACAAGTCCCTCTGTGCAGTCTGTTTTTAGGTGCTCCCCTTCTTCGTAGAGCACCAGCTATCAACGCCTTCAGTACCCTGCTCCCAGCTGAATCTGGGACTCTCAAAACGATCCGCTGGTGGATCATTGGACCTTGGCCTGCTGCTACACTAAACCTTGAAGGTGAACCCCTGGAGCCAACTGCATGATTTTCTGTGCATTTTTGTATTTTCTCCCATATGAAGGCATTGTGCATAATTGCGCACAACTGTGAGTTATTTTCCAAACTGTGAAAAATTCATAACTAAATAAGTACTTACCTGTGAATGCAGTTCTGGGTCTGAAAAATATAAAAAATGAAGTGTTATGTTTCCAAATTGGTCTCGATTTATTCTTTGAGTGTGTGTCTTATTTATTGCCTCTGTGAGTACAACAAATGCTTAGTACTACCCTCTGATAAGCCTAACCACTCGCCCACACTACCCCAAGTAGAGCGTTAGTATTATCTACTTTTGCCTCTGTCAACCAATCTGGGTCTCACTGGACATTGTACTTCGTTTTAGTGCACTATATAGAGAGCCAGCATCCTACAAAGACTCTTTGAAACTAATCTTGCACTTCTCTTTCCTAAACAGAGTGCAGATTCTTCATGCTTGTGTCTCTGCTGGATTGTATCACTGTAATGCGCAGCATTTGGAACCTTGCATCTAATCAGATTCTGAAATTGCAGCCGTTTGAGAACTATGCTGCACGATTGGCCCTTGGGTTGGGTCCTCGTGATTACATGTCTACAGCTTCCGCTTCACTTCATTGGTTACCTTCAAAGGACCAGACCCTCTTTAGATCAGTGTGCCTTGTACATAAATCAATCTTTTGCCTAATTCATCACCTCTAGCACATCAGTTTCAGCGGGATGCACTCAGTGGCTTGTTGAGATCACACAATCAATTTTCTTGAGAATTCCCAAATATCACTGCAGACAATTGGCGGTAGGACTTATTTCGTTGCAGCTGTCTTCAAAGGAAATTGGCTACCTTTCCACCTTTGTCCACAATACAACTTGTGAAATTTCAGGGAATCTTTGAAGACGCAGCTATTCCCTTCATTGTGTTAAACTTTTGTTCCTGGTTCTTTGTAATTCTTGTTACTCAATGCTTGCTCAAAGTTTAGTTTTCTTTCAGTGCCATAATAACTTCTCGGGTGTAAGTTGCATTACCATAACCTAACTGAACCCCTCAAGTGCTGGTAAGTTTCGGTAAGAGTAGTTTACAGGTGACTTGCTTGTGGGTGACCCGACACCTGCCTTACAAGGTCGTTGGGTAGATCTCACACTTCTCAATGGACAAGTCGACCAGTGGAGCAAAAGGGCGAGTATATTGGCTATAAAATGGTGATCTGTGGCTTTATGTGATAGAGCTCTTTGTCTGGCTGCCACGTGGCAGCGCACAGATAGCCCTGTATACTATCTAAAATGAAAGACATGCAAATACACAATGTTGCACTCAAACATTCCAGTGCATTGTCATAATTGATGCCATAGTCAGCACATTGTCTTTTTAAGCACTGAAGGGCAGCCGGGTGCCCTTAAACAGTGGCATTAATGAACATCGAAGAGGGCATTATCATAGGATAGTTGCCCACCTCCTAAGTTGTGCATGCAGACACCACATCATTCGGGTGAAGGGCAATTATTTCACATAAACCTCTCTAAATCAATCATATATTATTTTTTGAAACTCCTTATGCCACAGTTTTTCAGTGTTGTAGGGCATTAAATAGCACATGTTATTTTTATCACTGTAGAAGAAGGCTCTTACCGACTCATTGTCTCTGAGCGAGTGTCATTCACTTTTCCAGAAGGTGCACATTAAAGGAGGTCGCCCGGGAGATTCCAATTAGTTGAAAGAGGTCTTAAAATTTGTCATTGAGGAGTTCCTACCATTGACTACATATTGATGACTCCCTTGTGTTTAATGATAAAACTCTTAAGTGAATTAGATAAATGAACCCTGGTCTCTATCGTCTAATTTCCCACTGCCTAATGAGTGTCTTTTGTAAAGTGGAGCCATTTCAAGGATGATAAATTGTTTGGTGACATTGGTGCCAATTTCAATTACCGCTAAGCAGTATTGCGCTGGTGCCCCTTGCATGACGCAAGCTTTGGCATGTGTGCTTGGGAGCCAACAGGCTCTGTGGGGGAGGGGTGGTACAGCCAGTGAGGGTTATTAATGGACTGGAGCTAGAAGCAGTGCTGAGCCTCCATAACTGCGGCAGACAATAATTGATGAATGTTAAAAGGCTTCAGGGGCTGGGCGCAAGCAGATTTTTCTTCCATTACATTTTTATCTCTGTGAGTAAGGTAGACCGATCCACCAGAAATATCCGTCATTTCAAAGATATTTGGCGAAACATTGCTGAGCAGGTATGGTATTTTGAAGACTCCGAAAATTATGTCAACAGGAACTTGGCTCTTAGGGTGGTAAAATCTCATGAGCGAGTCATATGTCAGAGGGCAAACAGATAATCAATATAGAGGCAAAAAGGTATCTGCAGAGTCATTCTAACCTTAACAGCAAGTCAACCAATCCTAGTGTCCCATATGAAGTCCATGCTACCCAATACATGACCTCAACTGAAGCTCTCTCTCAACATGGAACTGGCAAAAGAGAGAGTGGTGACTTTGCTGGCAAATTGACATGATAGTTATTGACCTAAGGAACAGTCAATAATGCAAGTGTTGATGTTGCCCTACATAAGCTTAGGGCAACCATTAGGATTATGAGCGCACTTCAAAGTTGATATTGCATTATAGTAGAAACTAACTGTATCACAGCCGATGCATGTTTCACATTATCCGCTGCTACACTTATTGACTAATCCTGAGTGACAATGTTATAAACGTATCAACTCTTTTGAATACTCTAATAGGTTGTATTACCTTGCACTATATCTCAATCGTTAACAGTGTATATCAAATATTTATATTTTTATATCTCAAAATCAGTGCTTCTAAAACTCTACCATATGTCAAACTTGCTAATGATCTCTGTAGTACGCATTCACTATAACAAATGGAAATAGTTGTTCCATACAAACATGTCCAGATCTTCTTCAACATTTGCATACGAGAATGGAACTACAATGGTCACAAATGAAAAAACAAATCTGTAAATTACAAATTTGACAAACTTAGCATTGGAATGTGGTTTATTAGTAGAGGTAAGTAGGTACCTACCCCAGTAATAAGGCCACAATCACAATATAAGATCCAGTCAAGGTCTCAATAAATTATTCCCTTGCTCAACCTTTGGTAGCTGGCTGCGAGCAGGCAGGATAAACTTAGGAGACAGCTGTATAAAGCATTTAAATACACGAATACATTAAATAAGTAAGAGACAACGCACAATAAAAATCTAACACAAATTTATAAAAATAGGAACTATTTTTATGATTAAAATGACACCAAAATGACAAAAATCAAATGTAGGGAACCGGAGATATGAATTTTTAAAGAATAACCACTTTCTGGTCCCTAACAGCCAAGAGCACCACTTTGGGACATCTGGTTGCGCTGGACCGGGACAAAGTCAAAGTTTCAGGCTAATCGCAATGGAGCATCGTTCGGATGCAGTTAGAAGTAGGGCCCGGTCAAGTTTTTACCTTCTGACCTAGTCACTTATTTAAAGCTTTTTCTCTTGACGTAGGGCGAGGCTCCTTGGCAGGCCGGCTTTGGGTTCGACAACGGCAGCTTGTCTCGGTCAACTCTTGGAAGTCTTTGTACCAAAAATTCTCTAAATTTCTGGATCTTCTTCCAGAAGATCCTTTTGGGGTTTCAAAGTGTCCACAACACCTATTCAAGGTTCCAGAAGCTCTGAGTTGCTCCTTGGGATGTTGGGACTACGTACCCACAAGGCACCTAACCAAATCCTTTAAAGTCCAGCTGAAGGTGGTCAACTGGTTTCTTCTTTCTGGAGATGATTCTGGTACAGCTCTTTTCAGCTGTGCTTTCAGGGATCCCACTTCTTCACTTTTCAAAGCAAGGCAAAGTCCTTAGGGCTGTAGTTCCAACGTGTACAGCCGATGCAGTTGGTGCAGGCCAGGATTCCAGCGGAGCAGTCCTTCTTCTTCTTCTTGTAATTTCAGGCAGTGCTCTGAGTTGCTGGGCAGCTCTCCCATATTTATCCAGTGTTTTTGGGTTAGAAGCAGGGGGGTACCCCTGACCAATAGGGTGCAGGGTGCCACCCTCAGGTATGACCACTTCCTCCAAAGTGTGGCATATTCTTGTCCAGAAAGCACTATTCCCTTAATATGCAAATTGGAGAAACTCTCTCCTGGAGGTTAAGATCTGGATAAGCCAATCCACTGGTGAGGCTAATTTTCCCTAAAACCCCCCTTCCAGCTCCTCTGCTAATTCAATTACTTGACTCCTGTATGGGTGGGGGTGCATAAGTTGGGGGAGAGCTTGTGTCCTGTCCTGTCATTCCCTCTTTGAAGACAAGTTTGCCTACTCCAACCCCATCCTGCCTTTTGCTCTTTAGCTGCATATCTCCTCCCATCAGATGCCATTTGTCTCTATGCAACCACTTCATACCTCATCAGAGCAGTTTAGCTCAGCCTGCCAAAGGCTGGTCAATCAGGAGAGGCTGCCAGAAGGCTGGGTTTTAGCCCAATAAAAAAGTAAGTTCCATAACTTATTTTCTGTGCTATTTATAATAAATCTAATCTTGGCAAGTGGTTGGATTTATTCTAACTATCATTTTAAGACTAGCAGAGCCCAAGGGACAATCAGAGTCAGAAAACCAGCATCTAGTAGTCAAAATGGGGGCAAAATGTGGGGGGACACAGCAAAAAGCCCTGATTTCTCACACTTAGGACAAGTGGTATAAAGAAAATACAATATGGCAACTCAGATTCGTGCTGGTACGAGATGTAGTAGAAATGTGAGCCAGAGACCTTTATATCAGAGGTAAAAATACAATTACAGGGAAAGGCCAGTTGTTTTAATTAAGTGCTCTAATGGGTATGATATTCAAGTTCTAGTTTATTGATATGATCATCTGAATGGGACATTGCAATTTTATCTTTTGGGTAAAATTTGGCAATATAAATGATTTTCACTTATTGGAACTTGGCTTTTGATCAATGAAAACTATATTGAGCTTTCAATTTGTAATAAGGAAGATTTTCATTTTTGATCCGCAACATGACATTTTTCTAACCATAAAATGGGACATTTTAGTCAGTTCTGACATGAATTCACGTATGACTTCCTAGTTTGGGTGAAGTTAGCTATGTGATATTATAAGCATTATGATGATTTTATGAGGAGGCGAGCTAAGTTTGCTTGATAGTAACATAGAAGTTGCAGCATCAGAACCATAGTTCTTGCTAAGATCTCTTTGTTCATTCTTAAGATATGTTTATAGCTAATAGCAATAGATTTCACAATAAGTTATTCACTCGTTTTCCAGGGTATTGTAATAAACACCGTACGTTTTGGTGGCCTTACCATTCCTTCCGGTGTGACTCAATGTCCATCTGGGATCAGTCCAGTCACCGCTATTGTTTCCATAAAATTATTCACCCCCAACAAATTCAAGCATGAAGAATATTTAACGGTCTCTAGGTATGAAGCTGTGTATTCACTCCAGAAAATGAATGTTGCTTATCATGTAAAGTCCACAACAGTCAATACATTCCATGACTGAACTGTATCACCTCAAACAGGTCGCGCTTTTAGATCCAGCTAGGGCAGATGTCCAGGCTTCATTCTACAACTAACTGCAGACTGAATTTTTAACAGAATTACTTTTCCTTGGATGTCAATTGGGTGTAGAGAGGGGTAGCACTTGCCACCCCCGGTTTTCCCCGTGGTACCACTGGTCTGAGGGTTCATGAAGGATTGTATGTCACAATATCAGTAGCAAAAATGTCATCCAACATAAATATTGTGTCCTAAACACAATGGGTATGGTGAACCAGCGATGCATGACTCAAGGCCAGTTAGAGGACCCCAACAAGATGAAAGGATTTCTGGGCTACAATTAATGGTTCAAGACATTGTCATTACACTCTAGTGTCAATGAGAGGATGGATGCTCAGCCAGCAGTGATGGTGGAAGGTCTCTTCCATCATGCAATACTCCAGAAGGAGCAAGCACGGAGATGGAGATAGATGATGGAGCCGCCCCTTGGGACCACATTAGCCCAGAGGGATTGGTGCTCCTCACTGGCCGTACTAAGAGCGTGAGGTTCGAACAGGCACTGCCGGATGTTAATAGAAAGATAGCATCTCAGCTTGGTGGAAGACCCAACAGCTTGGTGGAGAACTCCCACACCCCTCCCTTCGTATACTTTCACTGATACTCAGGTCGGTTTTGTCTTTCTTTCACTTTGACTGCTTTGTTCCCCCTGAAGTACTTTTCCCCCTTGCCGGTCTGCCTGACTTTATCTGCATCCCTTACTCCTGTTTACCATTCCCCTCTACCTTTCATTCCCCATAAGACGTGTGTCTTGGCTATTCTACGCGCTAATAACTCATTTTATTGTGTAATCTCATGTTTTTCTCCTATGTCTATACTTGGCTCCTGTAATTGATGTAATTATGTAACCTGTAACTCGCTGATCCTCATGTAAAGCGCTCTGATACCTCCGGGTGTAGCCAGCGCTATATAAAACTTTGCAAATAAAATAAATAAACATCAGGGATGGCTCTAGTACTGAAGACATTCTCACTGAATTCACAATGGTACAACACTTCCTTGTAGAATGCCTGAGATTGAAGGATGCACTGATAACCAATGGGAGCACCAGATGCACACTGGAAGGATGTGGCTGGCAGGGCTCAGGTACCCAATGGAAACAATGGACAAAAAAAAGATGAACTGGGTAGGGGCATAACTTATCACTTTATTTGTGGTGATACCCATTTCTCGCCTTGTCATCAATCTTTATAGGAAGAATAGGGTCGGTCAGCTGCTGCCTTGGTCTCCTTGAAAATGACTGTTCTGATAGTCTAGCTTCCTGTTACCAGCACAGACAGGGCACACTATTAGTCTAGCTCATGGAACAATAGAGGGGCATATTTACGTTCCCTGGCGCATCCCTGCATATCAGCAGGGATGCGCCAGGGAAAATGCGTCACGCAAGTTTACCCTTGTGCCACGTCCGATGCGCCGCATCGTGGCGCAAGGATAAGCAGATGCGTGACGCATCTGCCGGCGGAAGGTTGGCGCAGTGCTGAAGTTGTGTCGGAAGCGCGACGCAACTCCAGCACTGTTCCAACCTTCCCTATCCCTAATATGGTGCGTCAATCCCTACGCCTGCTTGAAGCAGGCGTAAGGATTTGACGCACCAGCGCTCGAAAAAGTGACTGCGTGAAATCTTGTAGATTTCACTGCGTCACTTTTCCGAGGCGTTCCTGCGCCGGAACGCCACCCCTGCGCTGGTACGCCCACATGAAACCTGACGCAGGTTTCATGTGGCGCAGGGGTTTACTACGTGACGCATCTCCCTAGATGCGTCACGTTGTAAATCTAGCGCAACGCGGCGCATGGTTTGCGTCGCCGCTGCGTCACATGCGTGACGCAACGCGGCGCAAAAGTGGCGCAAGGGGCTTGTAAATATGCCCCAGAGTATTTTATAATTGGTCACGTGGTTCACTGGAGTTCTGCATAGCTTTGCACCTGCTTCTCACTCCATTCCCCTGCCTGAAGAACCCATCTGTCACACTGTGTCCTATCTACGACATTAAACTAATAATGTAAGAAACTGTTAAGTTGAGTAATGGAGCGGTGGAGAGAACACAAAGTCAGCCCTTTGGCCGACATGTAATCAGTACAAAATATATCTGCCATGAATCAAGAGCCAGCCTATCACCCTTTTTAATGTATATGCAAATACTTGCATCGCGCCCCTGCTGCGATGACAGCTTGAAACGCACCAAGAACAAATGGAGCTCTTTTGCATCTCCAAAGTAATCATCAGCTCTGGTGTTCAGCTCCTGTGCATGCTCTGCAGTGCTTAGTTGGAGCCAGTGGTTGCATGTGGGGCCTGGAACTTATTTTTCACCATCAGCCTTTGACCCAGAACAAGAGAGAGAGAAAGGCAGCAAAGGGGAAAGAAGGGGAAGCAAACGATGGGAAAACAGTGGCAAAGGAAAAATATAGGGACGGCAGAGAGCCTGCAAGAGTGAGATAAGAGGGCAGAGAGCCTGCAAGAGTGAGATAAGAGGGCAGAGAGTCTGCAAGAGTGAGATAAGAGGGCAGGGACAGTCTGATGGTGTCAGAGGCATGAGGCCAAATTAAGATTAGAAAGCTGCGGTATTCAGAGCACTGATTTTCTACAGCGGGTTTGTGAAGAAAGCCCTTGGCCCCGGCACTTATTATTTTACAAATTAAGCACTGATTCTCTGTAAACTTAAAGGACATTCGAAGTTACTGCGTGCATGCTCTGTAAACCTATAGGGTATATTCAGGGTAACAGTGCATTCACAGTTACTGTGCATGCACTTTAAATTTATAAGGTGTTTTAGTTACTGTGCATCCATTCAAAGTTACTGTGCATGCTGTGTAAACTATTAGGGCATTGAGAGTTACTGCACATTCCGAGTTGCTGTGTGCATGTTCTGTAAACTTCTAGGGTGCTCAGAGTTACTGTGCTTTCAGAGTTACTTTGTGCATCTTCTGTAAACATTAGGGTGTTTAGAGTTTCTGTGCATTCAGAGTTACTGTGCATGTTCTGTAAACGTTTAGGTCATTCAGAGTTACAGTGCATTCAGAGTTACTGTGCATGCTGTGTAAAGTTATAGGGCATTTAGAGTTACTGTGTGTGAGAAATTGGGTGTTGGTAGACTGGAGTGTGAACCCTGGTCAAGCAGCAACCACAATCATGGAACTGTCTGCCTCTTCACCTCAGGCAGGTCCAGGACCTGCTTACTTTTAGGAGATAGCTAAAAACCTGGCTTTTCCAGCATTAATTTCTCTCTGTTCGGTGTGGCCTTTGGGCTCTGGTTTCCTGTCTTTTGGTGGTCCTTCAGCGCCGGGACACTCTGTGGAGTAGCCGTGCGCTTTATAAGTACCTATTTTCATTTCGTTTCATTTCAATCCTTGTCAGGGTAAGGCACAAGCAAATTCCAAATTAACCTGTGTTCAACCCCCTGGTAGCTTCGCACAGAGCAGTCAGGCTTAACTTAGAGGCAATGTGTAAAGTATTTCTGCGACACTTTGAACAGTAAAGCAGTGCAAACACCATATAATAAGGATCCTACAAAAAGTTAGAAAAATAGAGCAAAATGTAATAACTATAACAAGACCAAAACAACTAATAATCAGTTAGTAGAACTGGAGTTATGAATTTTTAAGGAATAAAATGAAAAAAGCACCAAAAAGCATAAAGCACCAACCGTGGCGATCTGGTCGCACTGGGCCGGGACAAAGTCAAAAGCTCAGGCTAATTGTGATGGATTGCAGGTTGGTTACTATCCCAGATTAGTCCCACTGAAGTTTTACCTTCTCAAGTTTTGTGCCAAGAGTCCTGTTCACATCGGAGACAGCCATGAGGAGCAAGGGGAGCATCCTGGGATGCTGTCGGCATGTCGCAAAGAGCAGTCCCGAAGTCGCGGACAGGCTGGAACTTCACGTTTGCTGTTTCCTGGGAGTGATCGATGCTACCGTGTGAATAGACAGCCCAAAAGCTTCATTCAAGTTCACTGAGCCACACCAAGGGTCCAGGACTTAAGGGGCACTGGTCAGGGGTCAGGAACTCACTGCCACTAGGTCCAGAAGATGTTTGGGAGGTAGACTAGCCCTTGGAGTTACTCTGGGGTTCTGGATTCAAGATGAGGTTGCAGGTCCATTTCTTCCTCCCAGACAAGAGGGCAGCAGGTCAGCACAGCAAGGCAGCAGTTTCTGCAAATCAGTAATCCTGCAGAGTGGCAGTCCTTTCTGCTGCACAGCAGTCCTTTTTCCTGGCAGAGTATCCACAGGTCCAGAAGTGTACTGAAGAGTTGGTATTGGAGGTCCTACTTTTATACCCTGGTGACCTGGTTCTGGAGGGTTGGAGAAGCTCCCAGACAGTGACTTTGAAGTGCATGGAATTTCCTGCCTCACCTGCCAAGGCTCCAAGATAGCTGAAGTGACTATGCAGGGTCATCAGCCCTTTGTGTGAAGGCAGAGCACAGGCTGTTCAGTTGTAAGTGGGGCAGTGCTCAGCTCTGCCTCATCCTGCCAGTAGATGGCCCATCCAGGCACACCTAATCCCTCTATTCTGTGACTGTGTGGGAGGAATTCACAAAGTCTGTGAGTTACACCCAGTCATGTGAACCAGGCCATGCTACAGACACAAAAGGTCTAAGATCAGAAAAATGCTAACTTTCTAAAAGTGCTACACAAACAAATGATGGACGGAATGCTGACTAAATCATACATTCACCCCCAGTCAAGAGATCTTGGTTAAATCCATTGTTCTTTTGCTCTCCATGCCACCCCAGTTTAGACCCAGCCATATGCTAATCAGTCTTGACCCTGTTCCTTATGGGAACAGTCTAGCCCGAACTGCAAAGCCAGGTCCTCCCTGGACCAGAAACAAGCATCCTGGGACCGGTTTCGGGGTATTACCCCTCATCAGCCAGGCTAGCTTGAATCCAGTGGCACAGTGAGCAAGGGACCCACGTCTGGGCATTCCCATCCCACTTAGGGCGAAAAGTGCTACACAAACAAATGATGGACGGAATGCTGACTAAATCATACATTCACCCCCAGTCAAGAGATCTTGGTTAAATCCATTGTTCTTTTGCTCTCCATGCCACCCCAGTTTAGACCCAGCCATATGCTAATCAGTCTTGACCCTGTTCCTTATGGGAACAGTCTAGCCCGAACTGCAAAGCCAGGTCCTCCCTGGACCGGAAACAAGCATCCTGGGACCGGTTTTGTGGTATTACCCCTCATCAGCCAGGCTAGCTTGAATCCAGTGGAAACCGGTCCTAGGATGTTTGTTTCCGGTCCAGGGAGGACCTGGCTTGGCAGTTCGGGCTGGACTGTTCCCATGAGGCACAGGGTCAAGACTGATTTGCATATGGCCAGGTCTAAACTGGGGTGGCATGGTGAGCAAAGAATGATGGATTTAACCCAGATCTCTTGACTGGGGTGAATGTTTCGATTTGTTCTGCATTCCGTCCATCAGTTGTGTGTCTTTAACTTTCTAAAAGTGGCAATTTTATCATTTTGATCAAAAACTTGATTGTACCCTTAAATTGGGCTCTTCACCACAATTCCAAAGACACCAAACATGATGTAGCTACCAACTCCCAATTAAAAATTACAGTTTATTAAATGTAAAAAGTAATCTCTAATGTTATCCTAAGGGAGAGGTAGCCTTCACAGTAGTGAAAAACTAGTTTAGGAGTTTTTCATTGCCAGGGCATGTAAAACCTAAAAGTACGTGTCCAACCTTTTAATTACACAGCACCCTGCCCTATGGGCTGCCTAGGACCTACCTTATGGGAGACTTATATGTATTAAATGGAGAGTTTACGGCTTGGCAAGGGGGTTTAAATGCCAAGTTGACACGTAAAGTGCTACTTAAGTGGGTGGCACAATAAGTGCTGCAGGACCACTAGTAGCATTTAATTTACGGGCCCTGGGTATATGGTATACCACTCTACAAGGGACTTACAAGTAATTTAAATATGCCAATTGGGTATAAGCCAATGTAACCATGTTTCAGGGGAGTGAGCTCAACACTTTAGCACTGGTCATAAGGCCAACAAAATCGAATTTAGCAAAGAAAGTAGAGGATAAAGGCAAAAATGATTGGGGATGACTGTTAGAAAGTGCATTATTAGTAGTGATAAGTAGTGCTTTACCACTAGTAATAAGGCCACAGCCACAATAAATGAGTGAGTCAAGGTCTGGAGGTCCCTGTGTACTCATGGACAGGTGTGGGTTTCACCAGTCCCTTTGTGCAGGTGACTGTATCACTGTGAAGAGGATGGGTGTGAGTGCCACTGGGTGTAGCTATGTTTCCTTTGCAACTATTGGGTTGAGATGACAAAAAGTGCAGGTGTCTTTGTCTGACTGCGACAGTTGATGTGGGTGTCACTGGGTGTAGGTGCAGTGCAGGTGACCAAGCTGCCTGTGCCTATCGAACATTAGATCAGTTGCAATTGAGAGAAGGGGCCACAGGAAGTGCTTGCCACAGAATATGAGTGCCGGTGGGTGCGTATGCCAATGGGGGTGAGTACTACTGCATGTACATTCCAGGTGAGGTGCATGTGCCATTGTGTGCAGGGGCCAGTGGTTGTGGTGCAAGTGCCATCAGGGGAAGGTGCCAGTGGATGTGAGTGCTCATAAGCAGTGACATGGCACCAGTTGTAAGTTTCAACCCGGCGACACCACACCTTCATCCCCTGTGGCAGCCAGTCATCTTTGTCCACCATATCCCTCTCTCCCATTCTCCCTCTCTCTCTCTCTCATCTGTCCCTTGCATTGGGTTTGGGAAGCCTGATTCACCCCACTCCTATCCTGGTCTTTTGCATGAGTGCCATGAATCCATTGCAGACACTGCAAACCCAGGGGCATATTTACAAGGGCCTTGAGTCATGGTTGCACCAGGCAAACAAGTACATGCACAACACAAAGCTCCAAGTCATATTTTTGAAGCCATGCAAAGCCACTGTTCGTGGCTTTGAATGACTTTATAAATATGAAGCAATGCAATGCAGAGTAAATTGCTGCGTTGCATTACTCTACGCAAGGGAGGTGTTCCATGGGCGTTGCGGTGGGTGTTCTCATGCAAATCCCATGGTTTTGGCGCATTCCCATATGTACCAAACCTGGTAAACATGTGAATGCGCCAAAAAGTTATACCTCCCCAGGTGAGACGTAACCAGGTGAAATATCTCTATTTCTACTCATTTTTTCCTCTTTCTATGTGTGCTGCACTGTGCAGCACACATAGAAAAAGGAAAACACCTCTATGGATTATTGTTGTGCAGGAAGGTGGCCCTTCCTGGACAAAAACAATCCTGCCTACAACACAGGCACTCTTTCAATATGGTGTAAGGGTGCCTGCATTGGCGGCAGTCTGCCGAAATGGCGTCAGCGCAGTGGGAAAGGACAGGAATGCACCATATTGGATAAATACAGTGCATTCCTGCCCGTTCACTCTGGTGTAGGGCAACGTAGAAAGGTAACCTGCTGCGCTTCCCTGCAATAGAGTTCCCATAATATGCCCCCAGATCCTCTTCTCACCTAGCAATATCATTTCAATGCCCCAAACCTCCCAATCTGCTCACATCCCTCCCATCTGATCAGCCTGAAGACCTGCTCACCCCATTCACCCACCATACTCTCTAATCCTCTCCTGCCTCAAACTATTTCCCCTAACTCCTTGAAATCCCACATTCTGGCTCAGTGGTGGCTGGAAAGTCTGCTGATTAGAGGGCGGGAAAAAGGTTTAATAAATTTTTTTAAAGTACATAAATGCAATGAAATACAAAGAAATAAAAAGGTACTTACCATGTTTTCCGGAGATACGTCATCGTCACTCCGGTCGTCTTCTTCTCCTGATGTCATGTCACGTCCAACTTGGCTTAACCCATCCTGGCGCTGCATGAGAGCAGTGCCAGGAATGAAGAGAGCAGCCTCTCTCGTCGCTCTCGAGGACACTGGAGGCTTGTGTAGGCTCTTGACCTGGCTGTCAAAGACAGCCGGGCTGAAAGGTTTATAGTGGCATGTCAGGCTGGCCGTCGCAATACGGCCGGCCAAAGGGACATGCAGGCTATAAACTAATGCACAGTCAGGCAGCCCACCACTGCTGCCGCTCAACAGGCCCCACCCTGTTCTGACACTCTGTTCAGGACGGGTTGACGGAAAATAAAATGGTAATGAATTAACTGCATTGCCATTTTATTTTTCGTCTCTGGGGCAATTAAGTGGGGCAACGCTCCTCCGGTCAAACGAAGGAGCCACCCCTGTTATGGCTGCTAGGCCCCCAGGAGGACCCGCCAAACATCAGCGCTTAAGATTCACTGGCTCAAAACCCTCGGGAGTCGGCAGCGCGCGCGAACCAAGATGGCCGCCGCGCCTTGAGCTCCGATTTTACCTGCATCACCGACGATTTTCTGGCGACGATAGGGGCTTCGTTGTGACTTCATATTTGGTCCAGGTGCTCCTTGTGGCTTGCGGAGGTGTTGTGCCGAATTTCGGAGGTCTGGTGCCTTCCTGTGAAGAGCGGTAGGCGATTTGGGATTCTCCTCAGAGAGGGCTCTGGTTTACTGCAGCATTCCCTGTGAGCTTCACACTCAGAGGAGGCGGGCATAACTTGCTGGGCACCTCCTCTCTCCAGAAGCCTTCCTTTTCTTAAAGGGTTTTTTTTTCCCTGCCTCTTGGTGGACACAACTTTGTTTCTGCACAGAATTAAAGGGTTTTCTCCTTTTGTTCTTCATTAAGCTTTATTGAAACACGGATTTAAGACTTTCTTGAGCTGTTTTCTTTGCCTTATTAACTATATTGTCTTGTCAGAAGATTATACCACTTCCATTTCTGCATAAGTTTAAAGGGATTTTGTCATTTTTTATTCCCTATTAAGCTTTATTGTGGCTCTGCTATATGTCTTTGGGAGCTCTCTTTTTCAGCCATATAAACTTTTTCTGCCTCAGGAAACCACATTTGCTGTTTGTGGAATTGTTGCTTCTCTTTCCTTCACTACTGGTAGCTCCCTGCCTACCAATATGGAGTCTAAAATGGGGCCCAATAAGCGCAAACAAACTGTCTCACCTCCCCTACTAAAGCCAAAGCTATTGACTCCCAAGATGACTCATTAGCAAAAATATTGGAAGAAATTCAAGCCATCCATACAAATACGGACTCCATTTCCTCAGATATTAAAAATCTACACAGAGATATGGCTTCCTTATCGATGAGAGTTGCTGACAACGAGATCAGGATTCGTGATAATACTACAGCCATTACAGCTATGGCTCCAATTCCTACTCAGGTTGCTTCTCTCCACCGTTCCTTACTTGACCTGGAAAACAGAAATAGACAGTATAATCTACGCATTTTTAATGTTCCTGAAGGAGTTGAAGGTCAAAGTTGTCATCTCTTCTTGGAAAATCTTCTCCCTAAATTACTAAATATTAATTTCCCAGAGCGCTTTGAGATAGATAAAGCCCACAGAATACCTTCAATTCGTAAACCAAATCAAGTCAAGCCACGACAAATCATTTTTAAAGTCCTACGACATCACCATCTCCTTTTTATTCGTAAGGCTGTCCGAGAGATTCCTTCTCTGCTAATTGAAGGAAATAAAGTCTTCATTCATCAAGACTTTGCAAAAGAGACTGTTCAAATACGACGTCAATTTTCAGATCTACATCGTTGTCTGCGAGAAGCTGGCTACAAATATGGTCATTTTTGACCCTGCAGTTATGCCCATCTGGAAAAATGACATTTCTAAGTCTTTCTCAGCTCCCGCAGACTTAATAAGATTTCTGGATCAACATCACCCTGTTCTCATGGACTCTCAACCTTCGGGCTCTACGGGCTGACTATGATAATTCTTTCTCTACTTCCCTAAAGCAGGTTTTTCTTCTTTTTTCTTGCAGGTACACATTATTGGTGGTTGTCTTGCTTCGCACCTCCGTCTCCAATGTTTTATTGGTATGAGGTCTTGGTGACTGACCTTGTTGCATGTTGTTTGTCTTGTTTTGTCTTTTTATCTGGGCTACTATTTTTCTCTCTCTTTTCTGTCATGTTATTTTTCTTCCTTTTAGGAAAGTATGTCTAAGCCACAAAAGTTAACTGTTGCTTCATTAAATGTGAAGGGTCTTAGGCATCCAGTGAAGAGACGTAAAGTTTTAGAGTATTTACACAAATTTAACGTTGATATTTGTTTTGTTCAAGAAACTCATGTTAATGACAACATTTTGCATACTATGTCTAGGGGTTGGGTAGGGTCTATAGTCTCATCTCCTGCTGCAAAACGTAAAAATGGAGTAGCCATATTTTTCTCACACAGAACTCGTGCACAAATTCTGTCACATCACCATGACGCAGATGGTAGATTTGTTACTGCTCAGGTTCTTATTGATAAATTTACCTTAAATTTGATTAATATCTATGCTCCTACCTCTGATGACCCTGCCTTTTGGTCCTATGTCTCTGATGAAGCACTCAAAATTGGCAATACATCCCTTATAATGGGTGGTGACTTTAATCTTATTAGAGATCCTTTGTTGGACCGATCTTCTGCTTTTAAGTTCCGGCCTAATAAGGCTTTTTTTGCTTTGAAATCCTTTCTTTCCGTAACCAAATTGGTTGATTTTTGGAGACTGGAACACCCTACGGACAAAGATTTTACTTTTTATTCTAATGCTCACTCGTCTTTTTCTAGAATTGATTATTTATTATCTTCACGTAATTTGTGTCACATGATTAGTGAATCAGTTATTCACCCTATCACGATTTCTGACCATGCTTTGATTTCTTTTTCTTTTTCTATTTCCGACCCTCCAATTTCTAATAAGAGATGGAGAATGAACTCGGAAATAGTTCTTAACCCTACTAATGCTAAAAAAATGGCTTCAGCTATTACTGATTATTTTTCGAATAATAAGTCCTGTGACACCTCAAAAATTATACACTGGGATGCCTTTACGGCTTATATACGTGGAGTTGCAATCTCTATTATGGCACACGAAAATAAATCCTTTTATTCCCATCTCAATGAATTGGAGACACAGATTTCAGCAGCGGAACGACTTTTTATTACAGCTAGAGACCCACAATATAAATCCCAACTTCAAAAATATTGTTACGAATATAATTGTATGCTCAGTAAAAGAGCAGGTTTACTTATCGCAAAAGAAAAGTCCAATTTTCATTTCAACGCTAATAAATCGGGCTGTCTGCTAGCTAATTACCTACGCCTTAAACGTGAAAGGATTCAAATTCCAGCCATCAAGACGAATAACGGTACATTGGTGACGGAGGTTGAGGACATACTGAAGGAGTTTCTTTCCTTTTATTCTTCTCTATATCATGATCCTCTTACACCTAATAATACTGTTGTTAGTGAATTCCTCCATTCCTGCCGATTGCCTCAGCTTTCTGATAATGATAGAGCTACTTTAGAGAACCCTATTGACATCAAGGAAATTTTTACAGCAATAAATGCTTTAAATTCCAATAAAACTCCGGGCCCGGATGGAATTCCGGCCGAATTCTATAAATGCCACCAAGATCAATTATCCCCCTTTTACTTTCCCTTTTTACGGAATTTCAGCATACTTCTGTGATGGGAGGATCCTTTAATGAAGCCACAATAATTGTCCTTCCTAAACCTGATAAAGATCATACTTTAGTCTCCAATTTCAGGCCCATATCTCTCATTAATCAAGACTGTAAGATATATGCAAAGGTTCTGGCGAATAGACCGTCACCTCTGCTACCCCAAATTATACAATCTGATCAAACTGGCTTTATGAAGGGTAGATTATCTGCTCATAATACCCGGTTGCTCTGTCATACCTTGTCTCTTGCCAAGGAAGCTAGTGGACCTATTGGTGTAATGGCTTTAGATGCAGAAAAGGCATTTGATAAGGTTAATTGGCAATTTTTATTTAAAACATTGGAGGCTTTCTGTTTTGGTCCTATTTTTATTAATATGATTAGGGCTCTATACTCGGCCCCCTCAGCCTCAATTTTAGTTAATGGTTTGTGTTCCACTCCATTTCGGTTGTTTAGAGGCACTCGGCAGGGATGTCCTCTCTCTCCTTTACTTTTTCTTATTGCAATAGAACCCCTTTTATGTTCTCTTCGTAATAATGATGCTTATACAGGTGTGGTTTTGAAAAATACTACCATTAAACTCTCGGCATATGCTGACGATGTATTGTTATATGTTTCTGACCCTTTCACCTCTATACCTATTATCCTTGATACTATTCATAAATATGCTGAGGTTTCTGGTTACTCCCTGAATACTAATAAGACAGAATTTTTTTCCATTAAATGCCTTTTGTAATTCTACAATGTTAGAGAATACTGATATAACTTGGTCTCCAAACAAACTCAAATATTTAGGTATAATTTTTACTGGTTCAGTTAAAGATACAGTTGATACCAATTGCTCTGCTCTTTTAACAAATACCAAAGAGAAACTTGATAGGTGGTCTAATCTTCATTTAAGCTGGTGGGGACGCATAGTAGCAATTAAAATGTCTATAACCCCACAAATTTTATATTTATTGTCCATGCTGCCCTTCTCCTTCCCGTCCACTTTTTATACTAAAATATATAAATTATTTAACAAATTCCTCTGGAATAATAAGCCTGCACGCATTAGTTTTAAGATGTTACAATTGCCCAAATGTGAAGGTGGAGTTGGCCTCCCAGATTTGAAAAAGTATCATTTTGCATTCCTTGTGGCTCAATGTTCCTTATGGTTTCAGACTGTGCCCTCTCTAATGCACCTAAATGGCTTCTCCTGGCAAAAAATATTTTGGCTCCATACCCTTTAATTGCTTTTCTTACCATGTCCAATGGTTCCTTTGGTAAGTGTTCTCCTATTCTTGCCTCCTCTAAAATTGCCCTTCTATCATTTGATGGTGGGTTTTCTATTACTTTATCTTCCACTAAAAAAGTTTCTCTTTGGTTCAATCCTAAACTACAATATCACAAAAATATTTCTTTTGGAAATTATGGATTGCTGCTGGTATTTTCGTTGTTGCAGATATTTGCCAATATGATATGTTTCACACGTTTGATGTCATTCAAGCCACTTATAAGCTGCCATTGTCTGAATTGCCTAAATATGCATTTTTATGTAACACGATTCTGAATGCCTACCCTCAACTACTGTCTATGTCTCAGTCTTCTGGTATTGAATTTTGTATTGCTGTGTTTAGCCGTTCAGGACATACAGCATCTAAGGTATATCGAAAACTTACCACTTCAAATTTCTCCTTTGCACGTTTGACTCAAAAATGGTCCCCGCAGTTAAATCTCCATGCACTTAATATATCTTGGAAGGACATCTGAAACTCTAACACGGCCAATTATCTCCCGGCTAACCTTATCCAATCTAATATTTATTTACTTTATCAATGTTTCTGGACTCCTGATAAGCTATTTAAAGCTAAACTCCTAGATAATCCAAATTGTTGGCACTGTCAAGCTGTTATTGGGGATTTACAACATTTATTTTTCAACTGTCCTATCATACATCAGTTTTTATTACAAATATGGCATCTTATTACACAGATCCTTAACATCCAAACAGCTTTATCATTTCGAGTTCTAATTCTTAAATCCTCACTTTTTAAATCCATTTTATCCCCTATGGATTGTAAATTATTCGATTTCCTTATTTCCACTGCACTCAAATCTATCACTTGTAATTGGAAAGATGCTACTGCACTTTCGGTTAATGCATGGTGGGAATGGATTATCTTTTTGAGACGCGGGCAGTCTTTCTATCCACATTCTCATAAAGACTCCTCCTCTTCTAGATCTAGTATGTGGTCTAGTTTGGATTCCTACATTGGTTCATGTTCTGCAATTTAGGATATTTATTGTTATTTGTAAATTAATCTCTGCTTAAAATGTAGCCCTCTTATATTGTTTTATTATTATTTTATATTATGCATATATTGTTATACATTGTCGGTACTGCAATTGTACTTCTCCTATATATTGTAATATGTTTTTCTCTATACTCTATAGTTCGGTATTATTTTTTGTATTGTGTTTCATATATATGAAAAATTTTCCTCAATAAAATATTTTGAACACAAAAAAAAAAAAAAAAACCTCTGACATCCCTCCATCTCAGGATCCCTACTTCCTGTCTCCAGAGGCACATCCTTCCCCCACAACTCTAGCACCCTCTGGGTCAGAGGCCTCTTGCATGCAGCAGGGAAACAGCCATTTGCTTTCTTCCTCTATCAACACCCACTTCCAGGTAAGACAAGTATTACAGTAGTAAATGTCGATTATTTGTAAACTGACGCAAAAGTAACAACTGAAGACATTACTTCTCCAGGTCATTGTCTCCACTGAGAAATGTTTCAGTCTATGAAGCAAATACACACAGAAGACTTCAGGTCCAGGTGGCTGTCACTAACTCCTGTGCTCTCAAAGCTCCAGGTCTGTAGGTTTTGCCTCAGTTTAAAGGGACATTCTACTGGCAAGACCAGTTTACTTTTCAACTTCTGACAAAATTAAGGATCATTCTACTCAAACCTTCTAGTTTATCTGACATTGTCAAGAAGTGGAATACAATTTGAGTCATTGCTTGGAGCCACTATCTTCCCTGTGCATTGACTGTACCCAGATTTTAGGTCTAGCTTGACAGCACAGCTGTCCACATGATCTATTTGACCAATGCCTTAAAATATACAGAGTTGGCTTTGTCACCACCTAGGGGGGTGTTTCTCTCTCTCCTCGTGCTATTAGCTGTTTTTTTGTATCACTCCACCTTCTATGAAGCACTTGCATTGGAATGCGTGAGGGGCTATTTTACATCCAGGAAGTGCACTCAAACATAACACCGTTTGTCACACACAGTTCTTTGTCACCTAGAAATATTCTACACAAAAATCAGTCTTTTTTCCTACTTTTTTCCCCAGGATTTACAGAGCCACTAAATCTAGCTTTAATGTACCAGCAGTTATGCACGCAAAGCGAGCAAACACTATTTACACATACCTGCGTTTGCATGGGTTAGCACATTAAAACTAGGTCTGGGCGGTGAACTCCGCTCCGCTCGTGGAGTTTTCTGCACTCCGTGTTACGCGGAGCTCGCTGAGATCCGAAAAACTCCGCTTCGCATAGCAGAGCGGAGTTTTTTTCCTCGCTCGCGTTCGTCAACGTCAAGTTGGCGAGCGCGAGCGAGGAAAATCCACCTCCCAGCGAGATTTTTCCTCGTTCGCCAACATCAAGTTGCCGATCGCAAGCGTGGAAAATATACCTCCCGGCGAAATTTCTCAACGCGGGCGGTCAGATTTCTCATGGAGAGTGGTCGCGTATGCTCGCGACCGCTCGCGTTGAGAAACTGTCTGTTCGCTTTGAGAAAGCTGCCGCTCGAGTAAAAATCTACTCGAGCGGCAGAAAAGGAAGCAGCGCCCGCTTGCGCTGTGCATGGTGCCGTTTGCGATGATTGCACAGTGCGGACAAGCATCTGGCACTGAATAACATCGTGAACAGCATTTATCTAATGCACTCCGCCGTTCGCGGAGCTTCGCGTAGCGCGGCAGAGTTTTTTTTGCACTCTGCGAACTCCGCTCAGGCTTAATTAAAACCTGACCTACTGGGTTTGCCAATGCTTGTTACAAATCATACCCATTCATACATTGAAACATTCAGATGTCTTGTTGATTCTTGGGTTTGTTTTCGGGTATTATCCTCAATGCAGCAGTTCATTTATGCATCCTTGGGCTGACTTTTGTGTCAAAGAAAAACCCATGTGTAAGATAAACCCAAGCTGAGACTTTCATTCTTTGAAAAGAACCTTTCGAACCTGTGCATCATTTCCTCCTATGCTTAAAATGCACATTTCTAGAGGTGAATAAACACGGAGGGCCTGACTCAAAACGGTAAAGCTACACTTTTGTGTAAGTTTACACTTTTTTACAATTCATAAAGCAATTTTTATGTGCGGAGTCTGATCCACAAATGCGGAGACTGCTCAGTCATAAAGATACTACTCGTAAAATTCCTGGGTGAGTTGCAAAAAAATCTTAAACGTCCTAAAAAGTGTAAATTTACCTTTGTGAATCAGGCCCTCAGATTGCTCCTATTAGTCCTGTTTGTCACTTTGTGTTTTCAGAATGGGACATCTGTTTGTGCCGTGCGTACATAACAGCTAAGGACTTCAGTGTCAGAAAACCTTCGGGGAGCTGTGTGTTTTAAAAGCCTAATATTCATCCATTCATTCATTCTAGCTCCGATCGTAATTAATAAGGTTTAATAGGTTGCTTGCATATGAGTGTAAACTGCAAAAAGGGATCTGGACTGTGGCCTGTGCTTTTGCTTCTGGTTTTAATGTGTTGGACTCAGGGCCGGACTGGGAACCCAAAGCAGCCCTGGCAATTTTCTCGTACCAGCACCTGCCTGGCCCTGACAGGCTAAATAACGCTTGCTTGCTGCTTTTGCTACTGGGGCCGATATTGCAGCACCACTGCAAAACCGGCCTCCAGTAATAAAACTGGCCCGCTACACTGTAAAACCGGCCCCCACCCTTCCAGCCTCCCGGGAAAACGCCCGATGCACAGTATGGCCGGTCCGGCCCTGGTTGGACTTGCACCTTTGTGGGTCATAACTCCATATCAATCTGGACCAATTTTCTTAAGTGTTTCTTCTTTGTCCTTCATCTACATGTATCCATTTATTTCTTGGTTGTGAGCTTGGGGCCCTTTTTAGAACTATTGTTAACTTGCCCCGCGGCATCTCATCTTGACCAGGTTTGTGTTGTGTTTGCACCACGCAACGTGGTACATGTGTGGCGTAAACCTTAAGTGAGATTTATGAAGCCGCGCAAGGCCGCTTTGCGTGGCTCTGAGTGGCTCCATAAATCTAGAGTAAAGCAACACAGCTCAAATCACTGTGTTGCCTTAATCTGCCCTGGGAGGGCGTTCCATGGGAGGGCGTTGAATGGGTGCTCCCATGCACCTTCCTTGGATTTTGATACATTCCCAAATTTGCCAGAATTGGTAAACCATGGAATGCGCCCAAAAGATATGCATTCCCAGGAGAGGCATAATGAGGAGAAATATCTTTATTTCTGCTTGTTACTTCCTCCTTCTATGTGTGCTGCATTCTTCAGCACACATAGATAGAGGAATACCCCTCTCAGGATTGTTTTTGTACAGAAAGGTGTCCCTCCCTGTATAAAAACAATCCTGCATGCAACAGAGGCACCCTTGCACCATTTTGCAAGGGTGCCTGCGTTGGCACTAGGCTGACAAAAGGGAACCAGCACAGGGGAAAAGGCAGGAATCTTAAATACAGCGCATTCCTGCCCTTAACCAGTGGCGCAGGGCATCGCAGCAAGGTGACTTGCTGCGCTGCACTGCATGACGAGTTTGTAAATATACCCATTGAGTTTTATGTCCTGCATCATTTACCCAAGTGCAATTGGGCACAAGTATTGACGGTTCCGTCCTGTTTGCAGGATCTGCAATACACCACAGCTGAGCTCAGTCTGGTGGTGGCCAGACCTACAGGGAAATGAAGGAATCTCCTGAGATGACTGCTCATAGTGCCTGGATACACTCACAGGTGATTAGTGCGCTCTACAAATCCTGACTGATTGATTGATTGAAAGGCTAGAATGCATCCCTGACATATGACCTAAAGAGCCAGGCCTAGAATGTGACTGACTTTACATGAAACATATCAACTTTACAGGGGTGATTAAAATATATGACCTGCAGCACTCTCTCACACACACCCTCTCTCACTCACATGCATGCAGACATCAAGTGAGAGGTGTTTGTTGTTTACTTACTATTCATCGCCTCCACGTGTCCCTGGTCATTGCAGTCGCTTGCCAATATACTGGGAGCACAGGCACAGAAACATGAGGGTGAGGTCTCTGGATGTCCTGTAAGTCTGGTGCACTCAGCATGGCTGTCAGACGTGTGTTGCCAATCCATACTGCACACATGTCTGGTCGCCTTGTTGGGATGGTAGCAGTGGGCTCTGCATGTCAAAAACTGCGGACCCCAGCGGCGCTGTAAGCTAAGCTCCTGGTAGCCAAAAAGAAAAAAGTAAAATGCTGATCAGGAATGACAAGGGAAAGAGGGAGCTGTGGCAGGAGTGGGAGAGATGGGTATGTTAGAGATAGAAACACAGTGAGACAGACTGACTAAAAGAGAAAGGGGTGGAAGCAACAAGTAGCTGACACAGATTAGAACACTGGAGGGCTTGGAGGAAGCAAACACATGAGGGGAGAGAATAAAGGCCATTGACAACTGTAAGACCCTCATTACAAGTGAGGGCAATAGGGTGAAGTATATCCACATGCAGTAAATACCATTACCCCAGGGCAAGGTATATACCACATGTAGTAAATACCTCCTATTCAGAATCTTCAACATGAAAATGAGGCAGAATGTGCATGTTTTGCCTTTTTTCAGCGTCCTTTCACCTTGACAAATTTTCGGTTCGAACTGCCAGAATACATTAGGAGAAAACTGGGAAGGGGTGTTAATTATCACATAACTCGTCATAAATACGATCCCTGGGCCACCTCCTGGCTTTACAGGTATCCCTTAATTTGTAATGAGGGCCTTATGTTCTCATTCTTGTTGCGTAACGTGGGGTCTGGGGCTGGTCTACAAGGTTTGGATTCCCAACTCACGGGTGCCGGGACATAGTTCAGTACACCATCACTTAGTAAGGAGGTCCAGGTTACTGTCGCCTCAAACAACCTGCTGAGCAATGCTGCTGGTGTGGTGTCCGTGCTTTCTGTGTTACTAACAGTCACTAAACGTTTTCAGGGACGTAGTCGAAATTCAAACCCAATTTCGTTCTTAGAATAGCACACTCAAGCATTCCACTAAGGAAAGACACTATATACTTAAAATGTTTTAGTTGCATCCTGTTGCTTAGCACATAAGTACTAACTGCACACAGGATAATTAAAACAGCAATTATCCATGTTGCTAGCAGCAAAAATAAAATGAACAGTTCTAACATATTTAGAATGCCCCTAGCAGCCTACCATCCAAAGCTGTTTCTATGCGCTACACTGTTAGAGCATGGAATTGCTACCTTGTTTTTAGAGTTTCTTGGGCCAAGTGCACTGCGTATCTATTCACAGCGGGTCAGTTGTGGTTAACAGACTTCAGTCAGGAGAGAGTGTTTCCTCAGAAGGAAAACACATGATCAGCTCGGCTCAGCTCCTCTCATTACTGGATTGACTTTGAGAGTAAGGATGGGTCTGTGTGATAACTTTTTGAAAAGGCCTCTCGAATCCAGTGGGTAATTCAAAGGGATAATATACAGGATGAACCACTGACTTTTAGCCTACATTGGGAGACTTTCCAATAATCTGAGATACAACCGGTTTAAACCAGCATGATAAAAATATGTGAACTCGGACTGCATGTCTGTCATACACGTCTGCTGTCAAACTTTGAGACATAGATATCACGTAGCTTGTGGCACGCCTGATATTATAACAAAGTCATTGTTTAGATGAAATGACAATTTCACAAGGTCTGCGAAAGGTAATGACTGGCTGAATTGGTCCAAAGGCAGACAGGCGAACTTAGCGTTCTCAAAATGGAGTCTGACTTTGAGAGTTTACAACATTCCAAGTGGCCCCTAAATTTCGTTGGGCTTGGTAACAGGAATTACCGGGCCCATCCAAACGATACGTTTTTGTTTCCCACACAAAGATTTAGGCCGAAGCAAGAGCAGAAATCTCCATCGGAAACTGCGGGGGGGAAAAACATGGAGGAATCGTAGTATGCGCACAACGTATCACTCACTCCTCCCCCACATCTGACACGTTTCGCCCCCCGCGGGGGGCCCAAGAACTCACAGAAGCCGGATATGTTGTCCAAGGCGTAGACTTTTAATTCTTGTCAAATCATATAATCACCACAAACCATTACGAGAGTGAAAGTATTCCACTTTTATATATAACATTATTCACAGCATCACCCTCTGGCGTCATCCACATGTCAAAACAGTAATGAAAATTAGGCCAAACATTACACTTGATCTTCAGCTTGGCCTTACACTTTAACTTGCATTTGGCCGACTCGGCCGACATGTCAAGACAGTAAGGAAATTAGGCCATACATTACACTTGAATTTCAGCTTGTCCGTACAGTACATTTTAACTTGAATTTGGCCGACTCGGCCGTCCCACTCAGTGCTGCGCACATTGTGCCGGCAGGCCCCAATGTCCGTACAGTACATTTAACTTGAATTTGCCTGACTCAGCCGTCCCACTCAGCGTTGCGCACATTGTGCCGGCAGGCCCCAACGCGCTACAGCAAACAGTTGCATTACCTGAAAACCTGGGCACCGCATATCGCACCGGCCCACCGGGGTACCTGTACACAGGCAGCCTCCCCAAGATTCTACTCAGTCCATACGTTGCGGGTTAGGGCAGTAGAGTCCAGGACCACCGGCAGGTCAGTCCCCTCCATGCCTACCCTCTGCACACTTCCATCCTACCCCCTCCTGGGGTCCATCTAGTGGTTGAACCTCCATCGCTGTGGATGCCCTTTTGCCGTTATCTGTCAGCGCTCCACCACAGGGTGAGAAGCTCCCCGGTGCACTCGCCCTCCCCCCTCCCGACGCTGACTGTGCTGCACAATAGCCCAGTATAGTCTGGAAAAAGATCTCCAGCTCTTTTGTGGACCAGCTGCACCACAAACCAAAAAGGAACAATTCCCTTTCCCAGACTGTAACTAGGTGTGCCGAATTGTGCCCAGCGTGGAACCGGCTAAGAGTCTTGCTTGAAAGCCTACTTAACCCTTCGCCTTTCCAGCGGCGAGTCTTGCTCGAAAGCCTACTTTACCCCTCGCCTTTCTTGCGGCCGTACACTTTAACTTGAATTTGGCCGACTCGGCCACATATGAAAGGCAGTAAGAAAATTATGCCAGACATTACACTTAACTTCAGTTTAGCTGTACACTTTAACTTGAATTTGGCCGACCCACTCAGCTGCGCACATTGTGCCAGCAGGCCCGAACGCGCAACAGCAAACAGTAAGGAAATTAGGCCAGACATTACACTTAACTTCAGCTTAGCCGTACACTTTGACTTTAATTTGGCCGAGTTGGCTCAGCTGCGCACATTGTGCCAGCAGGCCCGAACGCGCAACAGCAAACAGTAAGGAAATTAGGCCAGACATTACAGTTTAACTTCCGCTTGGCCGAACACTTTAACTTGAATTTGTCCGACTCTGCCATATATGAAAGGCAGTACGAAAAGTAGGCCAGACATTACCTTAACTTCAGCTTGGCCGTACACTTTGACTTTAATTTGGCCGAGTTGGCCCACTCAGCTGCGCACATTGTGCCAGCCGGCCCCAACGCACTATAGCAAACAATAAGGAAATTAGGCCAGATATTATACTTTAACTTCAGCTTGTCCGTACACAAGTGGGACTCTGACCCTAAATTTCCATGCGTAGATGTCTGGAACAGGAATATTCATGAAGTGTGGAGCTCATTGACCACCCATTCTGGCTAGGACGGGTCCCCTACTCGCTGCGCGTACGAAAAATAGCTAGCCTTACCAAATGACAGAAGCTTGTCTTTATGTGGGAGATGGTGTTTTGCCCGCCCACTGGAACGTTATGTTTAGGGGTACCCCCAGGCTAGTGCCTGACTGCCCATTGATAATGTAATGCATAGTGCCTCCACCATACTGCCCAATGAAAATGTAATGCATATCACATGATACATCCCGCACCTGAGGTGAAGCCTGTAAATTACACCTCGCCACTTCCTTTACCACAATCAGTGTTGAGGGACAAGTGCACCTATTGTATGTGGGATATGGTGATTAGATCATTCATTGGTAAGATTCACGCTTATCGGTCCCCCCAGGCTATAAAGCGTCTGGCCGCCTTGAGATAATATAACGCAGGTTGCATAATATATCCAGCACCTGAGGAGTTCTATTACGAGTTGGACTGTGGGCCCTTATTCCATCTCTGATCCAATGTTCAAATGAGTGAGGGGCAGAGTGCAAAAATGATACCAAAAAACATGAATTAAAACTATCTCCTCAAGGGACAAAATTATTTTAATTGGCCGTCCCAAGCGGCTAGAGTTAAAAAACAGTGTGAGAATAGGGATATAGATGTTTACTATTTGACTAGGTCAACATGTTTCTGCCTTGGTGACTATGAGTTCTTAGGCATTCATCAAGGCCCATATCATGTCACTCTGCTGACATTATGAAAAATTATAAATATACCATACTTAATTTATATGGAACATCTTAGGACCAGCTGCAGTCTGGTCTGTAATCTGTGAAAATAAACAGAATACATTCAAAATCAAAATGTATTAGATATCCCATATGCAAACCACAACACCCAGTGCATGTAGAAACCAGTGTATCATCCACCTGCACACGTGAGAGTTTAACAATATTATTTACTCTCACCAGTCTCCAAGCGATCATCTACATCATCCTTTACACGGTCCTGTTTGTCTAAGTCGCAAGAATCTAAAATGTAGCGATTCCAAATAATTAAAACACAACAATGTCAATATTCAAGAAACATGTATATTATTCATCACTCTTACACATAATCACTTGGCAAGTCTCTATGCCAATCATCTGTGTCAACCTAAATAGCCAAAACTCGGGGCCATGATATAATATCCCCATGATGCAGTATTGATTATATATGATTGACTATCTTAAAGGCGGCAATGTTATTCATAACCTTCTAAAGTCCATATGGTCACTCATAGGACGATAGGTAACTTATTACTGTAACGTAGGCCGGCATAATTCACCAAAGTGACAGACCATACACCCCAAACCCGTCCCCACTCATGCGAACAGGAAGTTAAGTTGAATTAGCAAGAAAACCTGTTGTGTTGAGGACTGCCAGGTTCTGCCCAGAACCATACCAGCCAATCACCACAGGGGGCACGAAAACCTTCTCATGCCAGCTGGTACCGTTTTTACCACAGGGGGCAAGAAAACCTTATGCCTGCTGGTACCGTTGTCGGGTTATCCTGAAACTCTTCCTAGCTGCCATCTTGATATCATGTTGCCGTGATGTCTGCACGGTGCACCTCCCATGACCATGTAAGAGAAGACAATAACAAGCCATTAATGCTTGGTGTGCTTCCGCCTTTATTATATAAAATCAAACGCATATATTATCTGCGACTGAGGAGGCTAACTCTTATGATTGCATATATACGATATGGACGCCAGACCTTAGAAATGTTGCTCAGATCAAGCACTGCAACACAAGTTAATTCGACAGGTATGGCTGAAACACCACCAAAATTAATTGTCAATGTAACTGGAGAAGGTAGTGGTGTGCAAAATATTCCTGACAAAGTACCACCGAGGAAATTACATTCTAGCAAACTTCGTGAAATTGTGAGAAGTACTGATTAAAACTATCGTGGGTAGGGCACATGACCCCAGTGACCGGTAGTCATGCATGGCTGGGGGCATTGTCATAACGAGAAAATGAAAGCCTGAAACTTGCCCACCCCTAATACCAAAGAAACTGAAACACTAACTGTGTTTCTATAGACAACACGCTATTCCAGCTCTATCATCAGGAATACATCTGTCAAAATTCTGGTGTGTGACTTCGTATGATGCATCCTGGGACACGGAGGGCCCGAGCTGTAATTTTCACCGCGCTCCCTTGTCCCAACCAGTGCAACCTCTGCGATTAGCTGCGATTGGCTGACCCCCACGTTAAGCCTGATGGTGAACTGGGCCCCATTACCGGCAACCCCGCCGAAGAGAGCGGTCTTATCATACAGGCAAAGGTAAGGTCCGTCAAGTAACTGCCACGCCCAACGCAATTGTCATATAGGGCCGGGCCGCCATTACTGCTGGCCCCACCCACAAGATCACCAACTTAGGTAATTTATCTCGCAATTAGCTAGTTTGCTTGCGGACCCCACCCACAAGATCACCAACTTAGGTAATTTATCTCGCAATTAGCTAGTTTGCTTGCGGACGTAATTAATCACTTGCGCACGTAATTATAACGCAAGCAACAACCGGAGAGCATATAGCGTTGTTACGTGCGGGCGCGTCCACTGTAAAAAACGTGCTATGTTGAATGGAAGGCGCACTTGTGCAGCGAAGAGAGCGCAATGCAAGACCTTGTCCTTTTATAACCATGCCGCGTGAAAACCCCCAGTTAAAACACAGGGGGGCCAAAGCAGAAAGAAGAATACAAAGAAGAATAGGAAAATATTCATTTTTATGCATTGCGATTTGAAATGTGCACTTTAAAAAAAAAAAAAATTTTTTTTTTATTACCCCTCCCTTTTAACTATGGCGGGAAGCGTACCCCTCAAAAACTACTCAGTGCCACCTCCATAGGCGCCGGTCTCAACCACGGTGCCATAGGCGCCACATGGTGCTGACCATACCATTCTTGCGCCGAGATCCTGATATCGAAACCTGCGACCCCACCCCCCCCCGTCTTTGGTACTGGGTCATGCTTTCGGCAAGGCTCCCAAACCAGGAACACAGAAGAAAGGTTAGCTCTGTGTGTATATATATATACATACACACACACACACACACACATACATACATCTGTATATATACACATACGCATACATATACACACACGTACATATACATATACGTATATGTATCTATTTATTTTTTAACACAACTATGTGGTTTTACCACCACGCTGCCACATTGCAAGGCTCCGACCCCCATAGCACCTTGCCAGAATACCACAAGCGTTGAAACTGCTGCGCGCTACATATACCACTAAAGGAGTAAACTCAATTGTAAATTATCGGAGACGACGCACTGGAGCCACGCCCCCACTACATATGGGCGGCCCCGACCCCCATACGAATTATGCAACAAGCATTAAAAGCACTGCCAAAATTAAATAACAAAATTAACCAGAAATGACACACTAAAATATATCCGCCTATATGAATCGAACCCATGGGCCAGGGTTTAGAGCATCCGCGCATTACCTGACTGAGCTAACAACTGATGCTCAATAACGCTACTTGTTTTTGTTATAATCAATGCCCAAATATTTGCCTTTTCAACGTAATATTGGCGGTCATTCTTCGCGGCCCCAAATTCTTAGGAAAGCAACTAAGCCTTCTGCCCACGTTGTCCCGGCATTTTACCAGATACACCCATGGAGTTTCTAAATTGCATCTGCAACTAGCGGAGTCCGTCAACTAAGATCAGGTAAAGATTACCAAAACTGAACACTTTATCTCCCGCACGACCCGGGCTGACCCTCAACACTGCGGGATCCTCAAACAACACATGAGAAAGAGCGCCTTGCAACGCAAACGGTGAAATACGATGATTAGCATTAGCAGGGGGTCTTACTCCACAGTTCGTTAAACAAATCCGATGAAAAGCAAATACGGTGCTCCGCCACCGGAGCCACGCCCCCACCCCAGACGGGTGCGCTTTTCCCCCCAGATGGGCACGCTTTTTCCCATATCGCGGCCTCTAACATATTCAAGCCACTTCTCGCCACGGAACCAGCGGCCCTAACGGAACATGCACCAGACAACCAGCGCCAAGAAACGAAGCCCTGAACGTGCTTACTGAGGCACGCACCCCTTTTACAGCTTGGAAACCGGCAAATCCAACCATGCCATGAATTACTTAACTGAGCTAAACGCCATCATTAATAAACGCTACGCCCGGCCTCCTTAAAAACCCCGTGCCACACTCCGCCTCGCTTTGCGATGCTCCTGCGGCTTCCCAGGGGTCCAAGAAGACAAAGAGGACGAGACCCCTGGGACTCCGCCTTAAATAACATGACAAGTTTCGGTTTCCTTTACGTGTTATAGCGTCAGCAGGGATCCATCCTCTTCCGGCATTCCACCCCTGGAGGAGTCTCGGCTCCGCGGCGCAACTGAGGGCGCCCCTCCCCTAGGCGTGGTGGGCGCCTCTCAGTTGTGGAAAACAGGGACCTAAGGAGTATTTTAAATGCCCATTGATAATGAGGGCCTCTCTCCTTCAGCTCTCTTCTCTCAGCGGGGGGGGGGCACAGAAATCAGTACAACTGATGCTTTGGCGTTCCAGGACTCATTTCTTGCTTCTGTGCCTTCGCTGAGAAAGCTCTACCCATGAGTAATGTCTGTGTCCAATTAACGCAGAACAGGCAACATCGACGATATCTGATGGTAATGGCCTCAGATACATTTCTGGGATGAAAAAAAGAAAGAGTTTGCAGCTTTCCCACTCACCCTGATGTAATGTAGGAAATGAATCGCATCATTAGCCTTAATTGCACCGTCCTCCGCGGTGAAGGTCAGATGCATTAATGGGACTGAGCGCCATACTTCACACTTAGCCAAGCAGTTCCCTCCGTTTATGTTCAAAGAGAGCACCTGAAGAAGGGCCGCTTAATGCCAAGAGTGGCCTAGCTTGGCATTTCTTTATTTGTATCTCAGTTCTGTATTACATTTTTCAAAATGATATAAACATTGAACAATAACCAAATATCGTACTATAAACAGACAATGCCAAGGATACGTTATGAGATATGAGCAAAAATAAGAAAAACATAAGCACAGCGAAACAAACAACATAAGATAAAAAAAGAAAAGAAAAAAAAGGTAAATGCAATGCCCAGGCCAGGAAGTCAACATCTGAAAGATGTCAAGGAGTTGACCATGACGACTGTGCAGGATTGCGGAGCTGCATGTCTGTTTCCACGCCTAGGTGCACACTCAGCCATCTGCAACCTCTGTTTACCTGTATCTGACTAAAGTTAACAAGTCATTCAGAGCATTAAAAGCCAGAGCTGGACTGGCCATACCGGGCACGGGGGAAAGTCCTGTGGGCTGATTTTAGAGATGAGTGCGACTGATCATCAATGGAGGGAACATGCACACATTTCTTGTAAATGTATATAAATTGCACTACCGAATGCTTCTAGAAACACTTGGGTCACTCACTACTCATTCTGCACTCTAGTGAGTTAGAACACATTTTTCCAGGGCTGTTTTTAGGACTCACACTAGCACATTTAAAAACTTATTTCATATATTCTGTTTCTTTACAGATAGGTTCACACTACATAAATGATATGCAGAGATATGTTCATACAATACATACATAAACATGTGCCACTTAGGCCCTGATTACGAGTCTGGTGGTCCGCGGACAATCAGAATTGAGGGGCAAGGCAGTGGTGGTACGGTATGGGTGAACGGACCGTCACAGCCCAGCCACAGCCGCCATGCAACCGCCATTCTCTGGTGGTGTTGCGGTGGTGTAGAGGCATCCATATGCTTGGCGGGACCTCTGTGGTCCCGCCAAGCATATTAGGAGTTTCCTTTCCACCAGAGTTTTCATGTCGGTTCCTCCTCTATGAAAACCCCGGCGGAGAGGAAACAAAGGTGCCTCTGCTTCCTGTGGATGCACACAGGGGGGCACATGTGCATGCACATCAATTCCTGCATGGCATGGACTTTTCAGTCCATGCCGTGCAGGAACTGTTTTTGGTGTTCCCAATTTGGGGCCTGTTTTTGGAGGTCCCGCCATAGGAACGCCAAAAAAATAAGCCGGCCAGTCAGGAGGGAACTCATAATCTGGTGGGCGTTCTGACCACGGCTTGGTGGTGTGGCAGCGGGGCGGACCCAGCGCCGTACTGCCAAAGTCGTAATCAGGCCCTTTGTGTAAAATGTTGGGGCAGGGACAAAGAACCTTTGTTCACAGAATATAACTGTACCCTAGAATTATATTCAATGACTCAGTGACAACCATTGACCCATACTCACAACTGTGAACTCTTCCTGAAAATACAGGTCAAAAGCTGAAGACCAAGTGCTCCGTCTGAGCACCCAGGAATCCAGGCTCATGTCTAATGACCACAAATTTTGCCATGGAAAAATAGATGTAGATTAATTTTCTTAAACAAAAGATTTAGCAAGACTTTGTGCTGGTGCAAAGTCACGCAAAGCAGCTCAAGGGTATTGACTTTCCAGCACACACTCTTTTTCCACAAGAAAAGTGCCCTTGTTGTTATAAAAAGCAGTACTAAAATTGGTAGACTGGGCTTTTCATCAAAAATAGCTCTTCCTCAAGGCTTGTACAAAGTTGCAGAAATATTTGTATTTCTCCTAACAATTCACATATGGCATATGTGCTGCACTGAAATGTTTTAAAATGTATCTAGACATAGGATTTTGTACTGGAAGGGTGCCCTAAACTATAGTACACATCCCGCACACATCTTTGCACTATAGTGCAAAAGTGCGCATGGTGTCAGGCAGCTTGCTCGTGCGCACCACAGGTGACTAGAGCAGCAGTAGGCCATATTTAGTCATTATGGCTCTGTGCTGCTCTCTCCTCTTAGCGCAGCACAGTACAGCATCTTTGATTGCTGTGCTCTATATTAGTAAATCTGCCCGAGGATTTGCTATGGAATTCTGAGAAATCATTGATCATTTTAACAAAATATAGTGCCGATCCTCTGTCTCATTTTACTTTTTTTTCAGGGCCTGTGCTCCTCACAAGGTATTTGGAAGACATTTACTTTGACGTCGGTGAGCTTTACCACTGCCATATTTCATAGAACAGTTCCACTGTGCATCGGATATCAGGTCCCAGTAGTATGTTAGCAAATGGTGCCCTTGTCTGCTGAGTGGCTTAAGTCTTAAGTGAACTCCGAATCCTTCAAACATCAAACTATGGAAAATGCCCCTCCTCCACTCCCACAACACATCTTCCTAGCCCACTGCACTTATCTCCACTCATTCTCCTCATATGCTTCTCCCAGCACAGGAGCAAATGTTTCCTCAACCCTTCTGTTTCCTTCACTATTTGAGTACCCCCCAAATTCACATTGATCAAAACTAAAATCCATCTATAGGAAGTCTTGCAAGATCTCACACCACATCACTATACCTAGAATCGACACAGACCCTTGACATCAGTAAAGACCAACCATCCACATACACACAGAGCCTCATTTAAAGGTAGAAGGTAACTGGGCTGTGGCAAAATCGTCCCAAGCTTCATTTAGTGATGAGGAAATTACTTTCTTTCCAATATTGGAAACACCTTCCTGGAAGGCCAGTGGCCATGTAACTGCAAGCCCCTGGCATCAGACACCCCACCCTTTGTATGGCATGGGGGTACTGGGCAGGTTTCACATCTGTGCCTTCAGCTTACCAGAGATTGTCTGTAGACAGAGGAAGACTGTATGAGCACCACACACGCAAACAGCATGATACTGGATCCTGTTCCCACTGTGTAGATGGACGTCCTTACGGTCTGGGCCATGCTGATCTTTTTGTTATCATAGTCTTCTGTGAGGAAGTGTCCCGATATGTTGAAGGCATTAGCCGAACTGGATGGCTGTGGAGCTGCAGAATCCAGCCGTAGGCAAAACAATGTATAGGAAACACCTTGATTCTGAGGTAAGAGGCATGGCCAAGCCTATGTTCTAACCTTCCCAAGATAATAATTTACCCAGAAAACTCTACTGGTTTCCACTCCATTGGCTTCTGTGGCAAACTTCCAGGATAGTTAAAATCCTTCCCAACTGTTCAAGTTTGGAGAGGACACTTCCACCACCACCAACATGCCCTTGAGAGTCCCTCTATGGTCAGTCCTAGTGCCAACACTTTTAAATCTATATTTGAAGCCATTATGGATATTATAACGCCGATTCTTATCTAATTATCTATAAGAACCTTCTGGTCGCCAAGATCTTTTTACCTGTTGAATAGTGTAAAGGAGAGAATCTCATCTGATTATATAACAGCATTCATTTTGTCTGAAAGGACCACTGACTCCGAATTCAAGTTTAAGAATTTATTATCGCCAAAAATAACTGAACGTGCAAACACCTCAACACGAGGTTAAAGAAATATATGGGCACTAATACAAATAATAATCTACGCAGGAATCTCATCCGACTCAAGATAAAGAGAATAGAAAGTTCTAGAAGGATCAACCAGACTATGATTGCTCCAAATTCTAAATTGCTCTTCATTGGACTAAACAAGCTTTACATCAATTGCTGTCCCTACACTAACGCTAAGTGACATCCCTGCATAACGATTTTCCCAGGCAAGAGTGAATAAAAGGTGTCAGCTGTGAAGACTTCCTCAGAAGTGCAATCACCTAGTACCTATGCTCAGCTCTGTCCTCCTCTCTGGTCTCCCCTACCTCTTCTCTGGCCTCCTCCCTCAGGGCACTATCCCTAATACAAAATCCCAATACAATTGTACACGCCTTTGTCACGCCTCCTTGGCCAGGTCTTCTTTCTTGTATTTTTCCATCGAAACGGTTACTTCATCCTGGACGGTTGCGATGGCCTTGAGTCCCAGGCACCTTCTCCGCTGAAAGTATCATCCCTAAATTCCATTTCACTCCCCGTACCATGCCTCCCATCTCTCTAACTTTTGAAAACAAAGAGTTTGTCTTTACTAACGAGACATGTGTCCTTGCACCTGCAACAAGAGATACGTTCAACAGAAACTTTCTACTGTGCAAATTAAATCTACCGTTTGTGCCCAGAGAGCCTTACCAAGAGAAACTTTTCTCGGCCTACAACCTAAGCTAACATAAAATAAACCAGGCCTTCCCTAAACATATATGTAGTCAGGCCTTTACATATAACTTTTAAACACACATCTTACTTTTCCCATAAGCATTTCCATTACAATTCATATGCGAACATGGATTACATGTGCAACTTTAATATGGTGCACGTTTAAACTACTGCAATTACATTACACACACGAACTAATTCCTCTATGCATTATGTTCACACAATTCAATAAGCATTACATTACATCGTTATCCTAACACTATTATGCTGCTGAGTTCACTTTGTCTCAACGAACTATTCATTCTTTACTAAACATGCATGAGTATATAACTGAATATATGTGAATATATGTCTGATTACATGCGAGTGCGGCCTATCAGTGATTATGATGCACCCCTACAATTCACAAGAACATTTCGCTCTATCAGTTCCCCCTTTGATGACTCCTGTCATCACATCTCATTCTACTCCCTCAGAGAAGGAACCGACCTAAACAGAACTTTTTGCCATCTTCCCTGATCTAAAATTCTCCATGCTCTTGAGCCTTTGATACTGACTGTCCTGCAGTCTTGCCAATCTCATGTCATTTTCCCTCAACGCTCTCTTGACTCGGCCTGCTCGATACCACTTGTAGGCCTTGATCACAATCCACAAGCCAACCACACAACCCACCAAGATAAGGAGGGGTCTCAGAAAGTATCCAAGGAATCCCTTTCCTAGGTTCGCAACCCAACCTCCCACTTGACCAAAACCCTTACCGACCTTTTCCCAGGCCCCTTCTTCGGTCAAATCCGCTATTTTTGTGTGGATTGTAGTGATGTTACTTATATATTTCTCCAGATCCTTGCTACGGTCTGGTATATAAGTGCAGCACTCTTGAACCTTCAACATTTTACAGACTCCTCCCTCTTTTGCCAATAGGACATCCAAAGCAAGGCGATTCTGCAAAACCATTCCCCTTATCGACAACATCTCTCCTTCCACCAACACCAACGACTTTGCTGTGTTCATCGAAAATTCATCCACCACAGTCGCTAACCTCCGGATCTTCACATCATTCAAGACTACTCCCAGACTGGGTATCATAGCTCCAAAGATATCTCCCACTACGATTCCTGCACTTGCAGCTCTTCTCGTTCTTGAATGCTCTCCACCTTCTAGAAGATCTAAATCTGCTGTATGGTAAATCTTTGGAAATATTATTGCCAAATAACATGTTCCATACCAATTTGCAGGCAACCTCACATAAGCATTCTTCCCACATACGTAATACACCGTTGGTATCACTTGTACAGGACCTTGGAGAAACTCTTTTGCTACATCTGCCATGGTGAAAACGTGATCACAGGTACTCTGTCCCACTGCTACCTTCTCGTAGTAAGTCTGATAACGCCTTATACACAACTTACCCCTCTGCTCCTTATCTAACGCTATAGGACCATAGCTTCCCCTGGTCTTATGCAACTTTTCTTCCTCTGTCCAATCAGTCCTGTGATGCCCCAAATCTCGGGAGTGAGTCAGCTTTCTATACCTATCCTCGACCTGATCTACAAACTTTCTCTCTACATCCGACATCAAACAAGTCAGATTGTGTCTGTGTGCGAATGCTGTATCCAATTCCAAACTCGGTATGAAGTACTTCCTCAGCCTGTCTTCTGTCTTATAATAGTCATATTTATTCAAATGCTTGTAAGCTGGGACTTCAGGAAGCACTGCGTCGAAATTGGAAAAGAAATACTCAAACTGATCTCTCTCATAAAACAAACTAAGCAAAAGACTACATGAAATGCCATAAGTCAGTGGAAGATGGTGATACCTAATACCCTCGTCCACTGAAGTAGGCAACTGCATACACACATAACAATCTTTCGCATCCATCACATCAACATACTCATACAACAACTTAGCATATGCATTCAACTTAAAATCACCTTTAGATAAATCTACATGTAATCTACGACTTTCTTCTAATAGCAAAGCTCTGTCAGCTGCCCTGTCTACCCCCTTCTGGCTAGGTGTGATAGGTGTCGGTGTCCCTGTCACCTCCTCTACTTCTTGCTCGTGCGAACCAGTATATGAGACTACAACTACTATGATTATAGAAATTATTACACTACTTATAAGAATGCCTACAATCCACTTTGATCTACGATTGGGATCTCCCGGCTCCATGGTTTCGAAAGTTCTCAAAAGTCTTGGTTATAGCAAAGAACTCTGAAAAAGTCTCTGTCCTTTATTTGTGTCTTGCTCAACCAGCTCGAGCAACCATGAAATCTCCGGACTTTCCCTTTCCGATCACAATCTTATTTACACAGTCCAGAAAAAGACTTCCCTAGTTTTCGTTCCTCTTCTGTGGAAAGTCCCTAAGGTTATTCTTCTTCCACTCGGACCTAGGTTATCTTCTTCTTTTGGACCTTTATTTACAGTTTATAGTTGATCCACTATAAGATCCTCATTGAGCAATACCAGAACGTGATACAAAAGTTCAAGACGCAAAATCAGCACTTCATGTGAAAACGGCTCAACTCCAAAAGGCGGGAATTCGAGTCGATGCAAAACCAAGTTTCGGACTTCACTCAGAAGCGGGGATTCGGAACCGTGAGAGTCAGTGTTCCTTCTATCTCGAGCCCTGGCAACTGCAGCACCACCTTCACCACCACATTCGGGCTCCGACTGACCACTTGCACTGACCTCAGTCTTCCCGTACTCACCACCCCCTGCATCAAACACAGTGTAAGTCCACTCAGGGGTAGAGTATCTGCGACAAGGCACTCTTGTTCTCTTTGACCTTCGCCGACTGTCTTGTGCTTGGTCTTCGTCACTTGCTTCTGTTTCAGATGCTTCAGACACTGGAGCAAGTTCTCTTTCAGGTGCTAACCTCAGGTTCAGTCGCCTCTGTCTTTCAGGCCAACTTTCTGCACTTCTGTTCGTTCATCTGCCTTCCCCTTCTATACCCAGTGCACTACTTCCTCTTTCTGCTGAATCTGACTTTTCTCCGCCCACTGCACCGTTTCTGTCTTCGGTGTCTGAGTCAGGGTTCGAACTGTGGAAACCCCCTTCGGCTTGCTCTAGTGCACCACCAGCTGTGTCAGCGACCCTTACAGCTTGACTTGTCCCCTCATGTGGCCCTGCCACATCAGCTGGATTTTCATTCACGAGAGGAGCTGTTTCTTCCAAGGGTGCTGAAACTCTGCGGGTATGGGAGGCATGCACCCAGTTCGGCAATCCTCCACACTTCACTGCTGTGTTCGTGATAAGTATCACCTGATACGGGCCACGCCAGCGGGCATCCAAGCAACTCTTCCTCACGTGCTTCCGGACGAGCACCCAGTCACCGGGACACAAATCGTGGCACAGATCACTTGAGGCTGGGACCACTGCTGCTTGCACCTGCTGGGATACAGAACGGACCACATCAGAGAGTCCTTTACAATAATCGAGAATCAAATCATCAGTGATGCTTATCAAGGCTGTAGCTGGTACTGCTGGCAATCTCATTGCCCTCCCCATTAATATCTCATGGGGGGACAACCCGGTCTTTCTGTCAGGGACACTTCGCATGCTCATTAGCACGAGTGGCAAAGCGTCGGGCCATTTCAGGGATGTTGAAGAACACATTTTTGCCATCCGGGCCTTCAAAGTCCCATTAACTTGTTCCACCATCCCAGAAGCCTCTGGTCTGTAACTACAGTGGAGTCTCTGGTCAATGTTCAATGCAGCACAAAGTAACTTCATGATTTCACTGTGAAAGTGCCTTCCTCTATCCGATTCCAAAGAGGTCGGGATCCCGAATCTAGGGATGAGCTCCCTCAACAATAACTTAGCCACTGTGAGAGTGTCACACCTGCGTGTGGGGTAAGCCTCCACCCACCGTGAGAATACACATACCAGCACTAGAATGTACCTCAACCCATTACACTTAGGCATCTCCACAAAGTCAATCTGTATTCTGTTGAAAGGCCCACCTGACCTCCCAATGTGACTCAATGTAACTACAGTTTTCTTTCCAGCGTTCATCTGCTGACACGTAACACACCTCTGACATACCGTCTCAGCCATTGCTCGGAACCGTGGGTTATACCACGTCTGTCTAAACACCCTCATCATTGCGTCTCTACCAAGGTGTGCCTGTCCATGTATCAGTCTTGCCATCGGACTCAACAATTCTTCAGGCAACACGGCTCTCCCATCGTTGGATACCCACACATCCACATCTCCTTTCTCACAACCAGCTTTGATCCATCCCTCTCTCTCCTGGTCTGAAACTTCATCCTGCAATCGCTTAAGCTCTTCCCAGGTGTCTGCCATGGTCAACATTATGCTGAGCTCGGTTCCTTCTTGGCTCTCCCCTATCTCTCTTTCTGTGAATATGCATCCTTGTTCTGCACAGAAGCGGGCAACCTCATCCGCATAATTGTTACCCAATGATACAAAGTCCTCCCCTCTCCCATGGGCGGAACACTTTACAACAGCAATTTCTTTCGGATGCTGTAGTGCATCCAACAGTTGTCTTACATATTCTCCATTCCGAATAGGTGAGCCAGATGATGTCAAAAATCCCCTCTGAGACCATAACTGCCCGAAGTCGTGCACCACACCAAACCCATATTGGCTGTCTGTGTAAATCGTGATTCGAATTCGATCAGCGGCCAAACAGGCACGGGTCAAGGCAATGATCTCAGCTACCTGCGCGGAACGTACTCCTTCTAGGCAAGCAGCTTCGACCACTCCTGAAATGGTACATACAGCAAACGCTGCTCTCAATTGCCCCACACTGTCTCTTAAGCATGAACCATCGACAAAGAAAATTTCATCTGGGTCAGCCAATGGTTCATCGACAATGTCAGGTCTCGGTTTGGTGCAAAGCTCGGTCACATCGAGACAATCATGATCCGCACAATCTTCATCATCTGTGTTCGGTGTAGGCATTAATGTCGCAGGGTTCAAGACAGAGCACCTTTTCAGAGTCACATTCTCTGCGGCAAGTATGACTTGCTCGTACCTCGTTAACCTATTGTTCGTTAGGTGCTGGGTCTTGGTCCTGGTCATCAATAACTCAACCGAATGTGGCACATGTACAGTCAATGGATGTCCCATTACAATGCTTTCACATCTTTCAATGCTGACACCTGTTGCAGCAACGGATCTTAGACATCCGGGCAACGCAGAAGCTACTGGATCTAAAGTAGCTGAAAAATAGGCAACTGGTCTACGGACACCTCCATGGTTCTGAGCTAACACTGCTAATGCACATCCTTCCCTCTCATAACAGAACAATGTAAAGGCCTTGTTGTAATCTGGCATTCCCAGTGCCGGAGCACTGCACAATTCCTCTCTCAGTTTCAGGAATGATATCAAGCACTCCTCGTCCCATGGTACCGGATCACTCACATCCTTGTGTGTAAGCCTCTGCAAAGGCTTTGCTCTCAAGGAGAAACTAGGAATCCACTGTCGACAGTAGCCAACCATTCCCAGGAACATCCTAACTTCTCTCTGTGTAGTGGGTACTGACATACTCATTATTGCCTCAATTCGGTCTGGTGACACCTTCCTCTTGCCTTTTTCTAATCTGTGTCCCAAGTACTGTACCTCGTTCAAACAGTACTGCAGCTTGTTCGGGGACACCTTATGTCCATTCTCTGCTAAGTGGTTCAACAGAGCTATCGTGTCAATTCTGCAAGCATCTTCTGTTTCTGAGGCAATGAGCAAGTCATCTATGTATTGCACGAGAACTGAGTTCTGCGGCAACACAAGACTCTCAAGGTTCTTTTTCAGGATCTGGTTAAAGATCGATGGACTTTCCGTATACCCTTGAGGGATACGACACCATGTTAACACGCGATTTTCCAGCCTGAACGCAAAAGAAATTGGCTTTCCTCGTGGAGCGGTATCGAAAAGAAGGCTTGACACAAATCGATGACCGTAAACCACTCGGCTTCGCATGGGATCTGGAACAGTATTACTGAAGGATTCGGTACCACTGGACAACAAGGGATAACTATCGTGTTGACCTTTCGCAGGTCTTGCACGATCCTGTATTTCCCGCTCGGTTTCTGTAGTCCCATAATCGGTGAATTACAGGGGCTACCTCGGATCTCTTTTAGAATGCCTTTCTTAATGAAGGTCTCGATCACAGGTTTTATCCCTGCAATCGTTTCAGGCGACAAGTTGTATTGAGGTGTCCTGGGGAAATCAACATTCTGTTTCACCTCAATCCGCACTGGTTCAACCCCTTTGATTAGACCTATTTCGTCGCCTGCGAAATCCCACACCACAGACGACACTGCGTCTCTCAGATCAGGTGGAAGTTCTTCCACTGTCACCATTGGGTACAGATCTATACATAGATGCTGATTGGCAACCTTAAAGTCAGCATCGTCATCTCTCGTCTGGACCTCCACTCCCCGTGGTGTACAATAAATCGTGCAGTTCAACTTGCACAACAGATCTCTCCCCAAAAGGCAAACTGGACTCGTATCACACACTACAAACTGATGTCTAGTTTGGAAGGAACCTATCCTTACTAAGATCGGTTCTGTCAATGGGCTGCTTATTCTCTTGTTCGCTACTCCAACGACCTGGATTGATTGTCCCGAGAGGGGTAGGTTAGGGACTACTGCTGATCTTACAGTAGACCGGGTAGCTCCAGTATCAACCAAAAGTGTGGCAGGATGACCCTCAATATCTGCCTCCACAAAAGGTCCTCTCTGGTCTACCTCCAAGACCGCTCCAAGCGTGCAGTCTTCCTCCCCCTCAGGCACCGTCAGGATAAAGGGTCTAAGCTATTCTCGTCATAATCTTCGAACAGGGGCATCTGTTGGTACGTTCGTGTTCCTTGTGAAATCCTCGGAGCTTGGGGAACCTGGGCGTGAGAACTGTAAACCCCCCTTTCATCGTCCTAGGTCTCGTTATTGTGTTAACTACCTCTTGCGCGGGTGCCTGAGCCCCTCTTCCTCTTCCTGCAACTGATTAGCTGGGTTCAAAGGACACTCGCGTTTCCAATGTCCGACCTGGCGACAAAGATGACAAGCCGTGGTCTTTTTCAGTGTGGCTATGTCCACTCCTGTCTTGGGGTCTACTGGTTTTCCCCTTCCCTGTCCTTGCCCATCCTGGTTTCCCTGAAAATTTCCTTGCTTTCTTCCTAAAGTCCCTCCACTAGGCTGACCCTGTGCTGTCTGCATCTGGACAAGCATCAATTTATCTTTTAACTTCCGATGTTTTGAGTCCACCTCATCACTACAGTATCTCGCATACCTCAAAATCTCATCTAACGGCTTGTTCTGCCAGCAAATCAAATGGTGCTGTATCATGAGGCTGATTTCCACCCTCAGACCCATTACAAACTTTGAGACAAACTGTCCCATATCCTTGGGGTCTAAAATATCTAACCCACTATACTGTTTAAAAACTTGCAGAAGTCTTTCGTAATATTCATGCACCGTTTCTTTGGGTTCCTGTACAGTCCGATCTATCTTAACCCAATCTATATCTTGGGGTGAAATCTTCAGTTTCAACCATGTAATCACCTGCTCATACTTTTTCATAACTAGGGGTGATGGACCATTTGTAACCGCCTCTCTATCCGGTTCCGAAGTCGGCCACTCAATAGCGACTTTACAAGCTGTCCACAAATCTCCCGGTACCACTATGTCAAACAAAGTGTTCAAATCAATCCACAATACTTTTGAAATTTTCACAAACCGCTCAACCTGTTTGTACCATTCTACTGGTTTCTCCCTCAGCCGAGGAAAATCATTTGTAAATGCAGCCAAGTCACCTCTATTCCACGGCACATGCACGTACCCTCCATTCTGTACTTCCCGTAAAGGAAAATTTCCAACACCCGTCGCCCCCCTCCTGGCGGCGGCGTTTCCCCTTCTGCTCTCTTTACTGGTTTCTTCTTGGACCACCTTTCTTCCCATTTGTCCAACAAAATCCATATTCTCATTCCTATAATCAGGTCTCTGGTATGTGTCCTTAATCCTGTTAGTCTTTTCTCCTCCAGCTCCTGGTCACTGTACTGTAGTCTATGTGGTCCCTGCTGACGCTTTAGTTTTATTCAAGTCTACCTCGTATCTTTTGGCCAATTCCTTCAATCTATCATGTGCCGTCCTAGCTTTTCGAGTCACATCTTTTGCTACAAACAGCAGCTCATCTGGTCCATAAATTTCTATCCTTTCCAAAGGCAGACCCCCACTAATCATTTCGTCTACCTCTGCTTTCAGCCTCACCACGTCTAGCAACCTTGCCTGTACTGCACTCCTCAGTACATCTCGACAACCCGAGCCATCCCGCTCATCACAGTCACTATTCTGTCCTTGTGACCTATTCTCTTCCCTCATATCCCTGGAACTTGGTCTGTCTTCCGAGACGTTCTGTGCCCTATCTCCTTGCATCCTATCCTCTTGGTTCTTTACTGTTGGTGTCCACTCCCTCAAAGCTGATTTAGATTCCCGCAAAGACCTCGGTCTTTCTGGTCTGTCCTCTTCTCTCCTAAAGGAAGAGTCCGCAGTAGCCGGTAACGGCGTACTTGTCTCCATTGGTCTTGGGAAATGAACCACTCTTACTCCAAACCCATTCCCACTCTCACTATTTCCTTCCTCCCTTCCCGTCGGTACTGAGCCCCCTTCTCTCACTCGGTCTGGGTCATATATCGGTACTATAGGGCCTATGGTAACCGGTACTGTCAAGGAGTCCGGTAATCTTGTGTTCCCCGCAGGAGGCTGTGTTATCATAGACGCTGTTGCCCCTCCGTTCCTGTGGAAATCCTTCCCACCACTCTCATGCTAGTCTGGTTCTGGCTCTCATCAACTAATGCTACTGCTGGGGTCGTCTTTCCCTCTTCTGAATCTGGATTAAATGGTGGTGGCCTCTCTGCCAACAACCTATCCAACAAGCTGTCATCTAGATCACTGTCGTCCTCATCGATTCTTATTATCTTCCCATTTTGTACTAACAATGGGTATAACTTGTCCACTTCAACCGTTGCCACCCTCCACCGTTTCTCCAGTGCATCCCACTTTGCATCCTGAAATGCCCTGATCGATTTCTTCACCCTTTCCTGACTCTTGTCTCTATTCCTTTCGTGTGCTGCTCTAATCCACGCATGCAATGCCTCAAACTGTGTCGGTCTAGGTAGTGGTCGTAATGAAGCCATTACACTTTTTAGCTGGTACAATACCTCCATCCTGAAAGTACCATATCGAGGGAACGACAATTCTCCTTCTGCTTCTGTCATTTTATGCCAATTCTCAAGCCAAATTATAGTATGCAATCCTACATTCTTTGCCATATAATGTGCTGGTGTATCCTCGGGAGGAGCTTCCTCTCCCTCCCGAACAACCACATGTCTATCACCTCTACAAAGTTCCTGTAAAGCTTTAAAACATTTCATGATGAATCAACTTTTTGTTTGCACTCAAAATGTCCGCTTTTACTTCCTGATTTCAATCCACCAATACCAGCGCGGCTCACACCAACCGGCCTATCGCAGCGCGGCACTTGTCTGACGTCACTTTTCCTCCGCTCGCAGCAGTTCCCCTCCTTTCTAATTCACTCGTTCTCGCTCGCACCTGTCCCAATCATACTCTGAAATAATGTCCGTCCTACCGAACAATTACCTCTCTGACCGTCAGTCTTACCAATGACCGATCAGCCTCTTGAGCTTGTTGACCTCAATCTGGCAATCGTCTGTCCGCGAAACGACCGGACAATCGCCTTTAACACACTCGATAGGATTCAATCACTCGATGTTCTGCACACAATAACCTACGACCTGCGTTGGTTATCCACACACTCACTCATGTGTTCCCTATCTTCAGTGGGTCAGTCAATGACGTCTCGTGACCCCCACAACCTCTGGTCAACGTTCTCACTCTGGGTGTATTCTACACCACAATAAATCTCCCGGTCCCGCGCGCGCTCACGGTCGGGTTCTCAATCACACAACTCTCTTTCCAACTCCGCAAGACATCACACAACAATAAAACACCGCAATCTACCAAACATCACTCTTTTCATACTCACTCTCCCACGAACTGCTACTTCCGCCGCACCGTCACTTTCCGTCAGTTTTCAACGACCTCCGACATCCTTCTCCCGCGGTCCTCTGGATCTGCGTCACTCGGGCTCTATGGGGCAACTTAATCTCCTATCTTGCTCTAGATCTCCCCTTACCATCAAAGTTAACCATCCTACTCTGCTACCAACTGATAACGCCGATTCTTATCTAATTATCTATAAGAACCTTCTGGTCGCCAAGATCTTTTTACCTGTTGAATAGTGTAAAGGAGAGAATCTCATCTGATTATATAACAGCATTCATTTTGTCTGAAAGGACCACTGACTCCGAATTCAAGTTTAAGAATTTATTATCGCCAAAAATAACTGAACGTGCAAGCACCTCAACACGAGGTTAAAGAAATATATGGGCACTAATACAAATAATAATCTACGCAGGAATCTCATCCGACTCAAGATAAAGAGAATAGAAAGTTCTAGAAGGATCAACCAGACTATGATTGCTCCAAATTCTAAATTGCTCTTCATTGGACTAAACAAGCTTTACATCAATTGCTGTCCCTACACTAACGCTAAGTGACATCCCTGCATAACGATTTTCCCAGGCAAGAGTGAATAAAAGGTGTCAGCTGTGAAGACTTCCTCAGAAGTGCAATCACCTAGTACCTATGCTCAGCTCTGTCCTCCTCTCTGGTCTCCCCTACCTCTTCTCTGGCCTCCTCCCTCAGGGCACTATCCCTAATACAAAATCCCAATACAATTGTACACGCCTTTGTCACGCCTCCTTGGCCAGGTCTTCTTTCTTGTATTTTTCCATCGAAACGGTTACTTCATCCTGGACGGTTGCGATGGCCTTGAGTCCCAGGCACCTTCTCCGCTGAAAGTATCATCCCTAAATTCCATTACACTCCCCGTACCATGCCTCCCATCTCTCTAACTTTTGAAAACAAAGAGTTTGTCTTTACTAACGAGACATGTGTCCTTGCACCTGCAACAAGAGATACGTTCAACAGAAACTTTCTACTGTGCAAATTAAATCTACCGTTTGTGCCCAGAGAGCCTTACCAAGAGAAACTTTTCTCGGCCTACAACCTAAGCTAACATAAAATAAACCAGGCCTTCCCTAAACATATATGTAGTCAGGCCTTTACATATAACTTTTAAACACACATCTTACTTTTCCCATAAGCATTTCCATTACAATTCATATGCGAACATGGATTACATGTGCAACTTTAATATGGTGCACGTTTAAACTACTGCAATTACATTACACACACGAACTAATTCCTCTATGCATTATGTTCACACAATTCAATAAGCATTACATTACATCGTTATCCTAACACTATTATGCTGCTGAGTTCACTTTGTCTCAACGAACTATTCATTCTTTACTAAACATGCATGAGTATATAACTGAATATATGTGAATATATGTCTGATTACATGCGAGTGCGGCCTATCAGTGATTATGATGCACCCCTACAATTCACAAGAACATTTCGCTCTATCAGATATGCCTAAAAACAGTGATATAGCAGAAATACCCAGTTTTAGCTAAAAACGTCTACACTAATGACATCTCTAATATCAGATGCTGCTTATTGAAACTAGGGAGGAGACAGTCCACAAACAGGCCTGCTGAGGCGGGATGAGGGTACTTAGGGAGGAGACAGTCCACAAACAGGCCTGCTGAGCTGGGATGTGGGTACTTAGGGAGGAGACAGTCCACAAACAGGCCTGCTGAGCTGGGTTGTGGGTACTTAGGGAGGAGACAGTCCACAAACAGGCCTGCTGAGGGCAATGAGGCTGATCAGGAAGGTCAATCATGAAGTGGGTAAAATGAGGTCAGAGTATAAATCAGGGTCTATTGATAGTTATGGATGAAAGGCGTCTCAGCTCTGACGAGTCCATTCCTAAGCGAGTAAGGCAGTCTTTCCTGCTCAGCACATAGAATGGACGCAGAGGGGGCGGAGCCAAGGCTCACTATCATCTCAAGGATTTTTTGGGTCCTGGGAAAGACACATTTCAGTTGTTCTTTGTGACCCTGGTAAAGTTTAACATAATTTAGCACCTCAGCACCACTCCACCACCACTCCACCACCACCACCTCAGCATCACAACACCACCACTCCACCAGCACATCACCCCTCCACCACCACTCCACCACCACTCTACCACCATCACTCCACCACCACTCCACCACCATCACAACACCACCACCACTCCACCACCATTAAACACATTGGCAAAGTCAATAGCTCTGCCTAAACACTTATAAGGCCCCAAAGGCGAGACCTATTGGCTATGCCAATGCTTGTTTATGAAGGCTGTAGGCTTATTCTTTCAGTAATTGTCCCTGAGCGGGCAATTTAGGCTGCTTTTATTTTTATTCTTTTGGTGTCCTACTGGTTCCGCTCTACCTATGGAGCCAATGGTAATGTGCTGCGTAACTCTCACAGTACCTTTACTTCCTTTTCCTGGTACCTCTGAAGTAGCACAGGACCACAAAGTTTAAAAAAAACATTTAGCTTACAATGAATGGTTCAGTTTTTTGTGTTTGAACCTGGAGGTTGCTAACAGTTCCAGATTACTAATAAATGTATGTTCTTTAATATAATTTCTGTATGTTTAGGTGTCATAGTACTATGGTACCTAAAATGGTATAGCAGTACCAATGGCTCCTGGTTAAATACATCTGATTGATTGGTGTGATTGTATTCATCCAATTGGCAGTAGTTACAGCCCCACTTCCTACATTAGGTATTTGGCTATCACTTTGGTCACACCTTGTGGAATCTATATTTATTTTTTGGGACTTCATCTTTTTTGGGTATTATTCAAAAAATAATTTGAAGAGTGGCATTAGGAAATAATATGAATATATGTATATATACAGTTAGATCCCTATATGTGTAGCCAATTCCTCTTCCTTATTTAATCCAAAGCCGGTGTGGTCTCCGTTACATAGGCAGCACGAAACTGCCTGTTAAAAAACGGATCCTGGAGCACCTAAGGGCAATAACCAATCTAGATTTTAATTATCCAGTGGCCAAACATTTTTATAATGTCCATAACAGCAACAACAAACTCCTCAAATATGTGGGTCTCGACAGAGTATTGAAACACATCAGAGGGGGTGACCGGGAAAAACAACTACGTATTTTGGAGTCCCGTTACATTATTGACCTGAATACCAGAATGCCCTTTGGATTAAATAAGGAAGAGGAATTGGCTACACATATAGGGATCTAACTGTATATATACACATTTCCTTGTATGCATTTGAAAAGGTTCTCTGTGCAAAGTCCTTCCTCTCATTCCCCTTTTTGTAATTATTTATGTTTTCTTATGTTTGTGGATATTGTTATTTCTACTTAGGGTGCACGGAGGGCACGTATTCCTTTGAGGTCAGACTGTATGTCACTGGTTGGCATAGGGGCACATGCCCTATATATATGTTACCTTTACATGTAAATTTTGATTATATTGTTATTTATTGATCTAACTGGTATTTTACAGATTATGGTCACTGTTAGGGTTGTCATGTATGCCCGATTGTTCTTTCCTCATATTGGATTCATATTTATGAACACTTTGATTTTTTCACTTCCTTTCACTTTGCACTTACCTCTTTTAAATGTTGTATTATCTGTGTATGCTCACAGTTGCTTTTTATACATTCATTGATGATTCTTCAACTACAGATCAAGTTATGTAGGGTGTGTGATTCTTATGTTTTTGCCTATAATCATGTCATCTCGATATGTATACACTAGTTTTCATTGTGCAGCTCATTTGAGGTTGTGATGAATTGAATTACGTATGCTATGCGACATAGGGTTCTTTTGTGGTTAATATGCCATGAACCCCCATCTGTATTATGCCATCCTTTTAATTACAGGAAGCGCATGTATATATGATTTTTTATTGTGCAATCCTATTGGTGCTATAACTAACTATTTGGATTACGATATGCCATATTTCCCGGGGTTCTATAGTGGTTAATATGTCATGAATTCTTGTCTGTTTGCGGACACATTAATTTCCGTAGGGGATATTGATCCTTCTTCGGTGATTGCAATTTTGTATTGTGCTAACTTTATTTACTGCAGGAATTGCCCGTCGGACTTGCGTGAATCTTTTTACTATGTCTATTTAGTCACATGGTAAATCTTACGGTTGTGTAGCCCATTGCTCAATAATTGTTTTCAATTTATATTATTATGCTTTTGAAAGCTAATTGTGCATGCAAATTAATTTTCTTGCATTATGTATGATGACATTAGTTAAAATTAGAGCTATATATATACATATATTTTTATACACACCAGTCCAAGAAAAGCGCACACTCAGGAGGGGTAGATGAGTTCTCCATACACTCCATTAGTAGTAATGCATATTGTGGTCATTGTTTTTGAGAGAAAGTTTGTAAGAGAGAAGTACTGTGATGAGTAGATGGTTCATTCTTATCTTCAAAAAAAGTTATGATCCTGTGAGACTCTCGCGGGATTGTGAAAAGTAGGAAAATGTATGTAATCTTTGAATACACCTGAGTATGCACACTTGTTACTGTAGGAAGGAGTCTTACTGGAGAAGATGCTTATCAGAATATTCTATTATGTCCATCTACTTTGTAAGAGTTGTGAGTGGAGGACAGTCTCTTCCCAAACTCTAGTATGCACACCCATTATCAGAGAGAGGGGTGTTAGCAGGGAGGGCAGTCCCAAGACAGAGCATACTATGCACAAATGTAATCCAAAAGAGAGGTCTTAGTGGAGAGGCCAGTTTCTCTCCAGACAGCCTGCTACCCACATCTGTCATTTGAGGCAGAGGTCTGACAGAAGAGGCCAGTCTATGTACACCCTCTAAAACGTACACCCGTCATCTGAGAGAGAGGACTTAGTGGAGAGTGGAGAGGCATGTGTCTCTACATACATCCTACTACGCAAACCTGTCATCTGAGAGAGAGGTCTGGAAGGAGAGTGCAGTCCATGTACACACCTTACTACGCACTCCTGTTGTCTGAGAAAGAGGTGTGGAAAGAGAGGGCAGTTCATGCAGACACCCTATTACGCACACCTCTCATGTGAAATTGAGGTCTGAGGGAAGAGGGCAGTCTCTCCTCACACCCTTCATATGAGAGAGAGGTCTGAAAGGAGAGCCAGTCCCTCCCCACACCTCCCCACACCCTACTATGCACACCTATCATTAGAGAGAGAAGGACTAAGCGGAGAGGCCACCCCCTCTCCACACCCTACTATGAACACCTGTCATCTGAGAGAGAGGTCTGAAAGGAAAAGTTAGTCCCTCCCCACATCCTACTACACACATCCATCATCAGAGATGGAGATCTGAAAGGAGAGGCCAGTCCCTCCCCACACCCACCTATACACATCTGTCATCTGAAAGAGAGGTCTGAAAGGAGAGGCCAGCCTCTCTCCACACCCTACTACTCACACCTGTCATCTGAGACAGGGGTCTCAGTGGAGAGGCTAGTCTCTCTCCACACACCATACTACTCACATCCGTCATCTGAGAGAAAGGTTTCAGTAGAGAGGGCAGTCCCTCAACACACTCTACTACGCACACCAGTCATCTGAGAAAGAGGTTTGTGTGGCGAGGCGAGTCTCTCCCCACACGCTACTATACACACCTGTCATGCAAGAAATGGATCTCAATGACGAGGATACTCCTACATTCTAGTATTTCCCTGCAATTTTGTCACAATCATGCGAGACTCTCACAAGTGTAGCCCACAAGCCTCAGGGAATGAAGCTTTCTGCACGGACACTTGCGATGTTGCGAAAGGTTTGCGAGAGCTGATGAAAAATTCCCGAGCCTGCAACGAGCAATGGTGACTGGCAGGGAATGGACTGACAGAGCGGAGGGGAGGTGAAGAGTGGTGAAAAAAACAAACTACAAAAGGAAAATCATACACTTCTTCGGCTCCTCTCCTCCGCTTCCCTTCTGACGAGTCCTGGAATGGAAGCTGGAAGCACACAGGCTCCCTCAAGCCAATTACAATGCTGCAATCCCTGTCTGAGCACCATGGTTTGGCGCTCAGACAGGGGCTGGGAACCTGTGCATGTTCCCCACCAGGCTGTGCAATACAGCCTGGTGGTGAACATGCAAAGTCCACATGACTGGCCGGCTCAACACCACCTGCCAAACCACCATGCACACTTAGAGTGTGCCCACCACTCCTCCCCCTGTGACCCCAGCCCCGCCCTAACCTAGCCCCGTAGCTAAGAAAAATATTATATTAATAAGGATGTTGTGGTATTTATAACCTAGCCTGCTACTAGCAGTCCCTCAACTTGTTTTCATTTAATGTAGAACTCTTAGGTGTTCTGGCGTGTTCATCTTGTGATCTCTGTTTGTCAGAACTCCAATGGTCAGTTGCTGTTGGGGTGCCCTGTGGATAGGACGTTTCTGTTTATGAGAAGAACTTCAATTAAGAAGAAATACTGTACACTTCTGGGACTATTGTACTTCTTCACAGATGTTATTATCATTATATTTGAGAGCAGTGGGGCAATGCTCCTCTGCCTTAGTAGAGGATCTGCCCCTGGACATGAGGTGTTTTACTAGCCGGCAAGAGTCTCATGAAATCATAATAGGAGAAGTAAAACAAAGGGCTAAGGCTCAACCAATAGTTACCATTCTTATTACATGGTTGAAGAAATGCTGTGATGTGATTGGGTGCAGAACAAAAGGTAGTTCACATTGTTCTTGCTGATTTGGAGGAGAAGGAAGCCTGCTGGAGTTGTGCTCCACAGAAGTGACTGAAGTTGGAACTGAGACAGACTTAGTTGCATATTAGAAACTGCTCTAAGTTCAGATAATTTAAAATATACTTTATGAACTTTGTTGAGAAGTGAACCTACTGTTGGTAAACGTATTCTATACAAGATTTAGTGAGTCAAAAGCTGTTTGTAGAGGTGCATATTTATTAATATAGGTTTTGAGAGATAGACTTAGAATGGAGCGAGATATCACCAAGTATTGGATGTTGTGTTAAAAAATGAAATGTTGAATCTGTATGAAGTTATAAGTAAAAGAGGTAGTGCTCCTGAAATTATAAAACAAAGATCAAAGATTCTGCAATCTATTAATACGGGCCTAGTATTTTTATGAACCTTACTGTACACATATTATACCCATATGAGATGTTTGAGTGGAGATATTGCTCTTTGTAGAGTAAAACACTGTGCTCGCTGTTAGGAAAGGTGTGTAAAGAGGGAAGTGTTACTTTACAAATTGTTATGCAACCTTGTTTGAAGGCATGTCATAATTTAATTGTGGATAAAATAAAATGCAGTGTTTGAGGGTGTGGAATTATTTAAGAGAAACAAATTGTGAAGTTAGTGGAACAGAACATATAACTATGTAATTATGGGCAAAAAATATAGAAATCTTTAGAGAATATAGTGATGTATCATTATTATCAAGTATTGATCACTATGTAACTTAAATTTTTTAGGAGGAAAATGGAAAACAGAAGGTCTAAAAAACAGAAGTACCATGTCCTACTATATATGGAGGAGGAAAACAAAAATTATTTGATTTAGAGAAAAGATAGAACAGTAACTGTGTGGAAATTAAAATAATTGCACAACTCAATCAATCAGAACTTATAAAGCTTGACTAATCACCTGTGAGGGTGAAGGGGGAGGTCGGTTCAGGACTTCGCAGTGAGGTAGGAGAAGGAGTTTCCTCCACTGTTGCGTCAGCGGATGCGGGGGTATGAGAGAGGGAGGCGGAGCGCAGATGTCTGGAGGGTTGGTGGAAGTTCAGGCGGTGGTTGATGTATTCTGGTTGTTGGTTGTGTAGGGCTTGGTAGGTTTGGATCAGCATCTTGAACTGGCATCTCCTGAACTGGGAGCCCGTGGAGCTCTTTGAGGTGGAGGGTGATGTGGGTCTACTTCAGGAGGTCAGAGATGAGTCTGTCCGCTGAATTCTGTATGGTCTGTGATCTTTTCTGGCGGCATGAGGTGATTCCTATGTAGAGTGCGTTTCCATAGTCCAACCGACTGGTGACTAGGGCTGGAGTGATGGTATATCGCGTGTTGATGAGGAACCATTTGAAGATCTTACGTAGCATGCAAAGAGTGAGGAAGCAGGTGGAGGAGACTGTGTTGACCTGGTTTTTCATGGTGAGCTTTCTGTCCAGGATGATGCCTAGGTTGCAGGCATGGTCTGTCAGAGTAGGTGAGGGTCCTAGTTCGGATGGCCACCAGGAGTCGTTCCACAGACATGGGTTGTTCCTGAAGATCAGTACAACTGATGTTGTTCTAAGTGCCTACAGCAACAGTTTCACACTTGGAGAAGCTTGTTTTCTGTAGCTCTACTTGTTTTCATTGACAAAATGATTTGTTTACTTAAACAGCAAAATAGTGCTTTATTTATATAAGGAGGGTTGTTATCTGCTTGAGCAGTAAGTACCCGGGGAGAGGTTGTATCTGCTAGTTGAAACAATGATTAGGCAGCTAGTTTGGTTTAGCTATCCTTTCAGAATGACTGCTTCTACAATACTTCTATATTCCTGTCATGGATGTAACACACTGATTGTTTCTAATGTCCCGGCTGAACTCCTTTTTGTACATTTTGTTATAATTTGAAGAGACTATTTTGCCATCTAGCCAGCCAGAAAAAGATTATTAAAGGAGATATTGATTGGTAGGCTAGGGTGGCTAAAAAAAGGAAAAGGAGATCTACGCACCTCAAAATCCAGTAAGCAAATGAAGCAAAAGGGGAGGAGATGTTGGTGCCTAATGATGAGTGACAATTTTGTTTTTATAAATTAGTAAAGTGTATGTTTTGCTTGTTTTACAGTGTCGATGTAGTTTGTTAATGTAGTTGTTGTTTGTAATGTTGTTAAAAATAAAATGTGTAAAGTTACTACATTTTTACCCTTAATAGCTTTTAAAGATTTGAAAAATAATAATACAGGCTTCTAATGACTACTTAAAGCGGCAGTCCATTCTTCAAGAACTGTTTTAAGGAACTATAGAGAGATTATTGCTCTCACATTGTAGTCTAAAGATTTTTATACAAGAGACAGGTTTTGGCACAGACGTGAATGCATTCTCATAGTGTACTAGTGTACTACTCACTGCTGTCAGCTGCTGGAGAGGGCAGTTCTTTTGCACATCTTAGTATATATGTTTGTCACACTGGAGAGAAGTTTTCAGCGCAGAGGTCTGTCTCTGTGTACACCCTACTATACATGCCTGTCTCCATAAGGGGATGTCTGAGAGAGAGGTGAATGTGTCCTTACATTCAAGTATGCACACTGGCTGTCCAAGACAAAGTTGTCAATAGAGAGGATACTCCATTTTATACTCTACTAACGACATTCATTATCATGAACAGAGGTATGAGCAGAGAGAGCAGTCTCTACCCACAGCCTATTTGCACATGTGTTACTCTGGGGAGATATCTGAGCTGACCCAGCAGTCCCTCTATAACCTAATTTGTATTCTTGTCTTCCAAGAGAATCTTTTTAGTATAGAGCTCAGTTCTTCCCCACACCCTAGTTGTAGATCTGACATTCAACAGAGATGCCTGAGCAGAGAGGCCAGCCCCACCCAATACTCCACTAAGCATACCCCCATCCAAGAGAGAGATCTATGTATAGAGGGCCAGTCCCTCCCCACACCCTACTACATACACCCGTCATACAAGAGAGATGTGTCAGTGGAGAGGCCAGTACATCCCAGCACTCTACTGTGCACACCTACAATGTGAGAGAGGTCTCAGCATAGAGGCCAGTTTTTTCCAACATCCTAGAGCACACACACCCTTCATCCAAGAGAGAGTTCCTAATGTTGAGGCCAGTCCTTCCCTACACTGTATTGCACATCCATGTTGTCCTGGGAAGAGGTTTCAGTGGAATGGCCAGCCCCTATTTTACCCTACTATGTAGAGAGGCTATCCTGTGGTGAGGTGTTTTGTGTCTCTCGTCACTCCCTACTATATACTGATGCCATACTGTGGAAAGCTGGGACTGGAGTGGTCACTTTTTTCTTAAAGTCTTAGAAGAAGAAAGTAAAAGTTATAAGTACTGTAATGAAGGAGAGGGTAGATTATGTGATGTTTTAAAAAATAGTATGATCTTACTCGGGTCACGTGAGTTCATGGAAAAAAGGTAGGGGTGGAAGACAAAATTGTTTATAGAGAAAGGTGTCAGTGCACAGGCTGTGCTTGAATACTCTACTTTCCACACTGAAGGATACAGACCTGTTATCTAGGAGAAATGCACTAAATGATCAAGCTTGCAAGACTCTGGTGAGACACAGAGAAATACATGGCTGAGGACAGGTGGTTGGGTGCTCCCACAGTCGCGGAAGTCAAGCAGGTTTGTATAAAAAAAAATCTGTAGCAAAAATCTGGTGCATATAAATGAATCCTATTACAACAGGATATGTTCAGTGAAAATGCAAATTCCATTATAAAAGAATATTCTCGCGAGATGCTTGCGAGAGTAAAGAGCAAACACTGCTCACTCGCAGTGGATGCAGAGGACTGTGCGCCTAGGTCTTGCGAGAGGTTTACAAGAGTCAGCCATACTATGTATGAGAGCATCATTGCTCTCGCAAGTATCTCGTGAGAGTCATCAACGAGGATTTCTTTTCCTTTTTAACATTTTTTTAAAAGGGTACAACAAAAACAAGATATTGGGAGTAAATAAACAATAACATCTTCAAAAAAGAAAAGAAAAAAATAGCAAAAAATGTTTTAAAACAAATCTACAGCCTTGGTGGCCAGTTATGATCCTGGACAAGTCTATCCAGTACAGCCCTGCTTGTCTCAGAAGAAAAAATTATCTGCTTTCAGATAGTCAGATTTGTTATCTGTTTGAGCGGTGACTTTCAGGGCCGGCACAGTATCACCAAGTTGAAAAGATGTGTTTGCCCCTGATGAGTTATCAAACTCTGCAGAATGTGCCAACTCAGCCCGAGCAAGGGTGCATAGTCATCAAATGTTGTCACATCCCAGTTGTACTCATGATGTATGGCTTGTTCCGGCTGCCCTTACTGAACTCCTTTTTGCAAATTTTACAAAACACAAATTTTTCAGATACGTTTTTCTCACCTTGACTCATTTAAAAAAATTCCCACACCAAGGACTCCTTGGATGGCTGAGGTGGCTCAATCGCAGGAACAGCAGTAGGGTTATAATCTAAATCTGAGTATGACATTCTGGTGACAGAAAATCAGCACTGTCGCCGACCTAGTCAAAAGCAACTAACCACAGCAAAACCCATTAGGTAAATGAAGCAACAAGTAAGGAATCATTCTTTGCTAAATAAAGACATCCATATGACCCAATCACAAACCTTCCTGGGATGTCTTCCCTCTCCCGGGTGTCTTGCGGGTGTCTCACGAGAGGCCCGTGAGATCATCAAAACAGAGACATTTCTTAATCTCTCAAATGCAACAATACATCAACTGTTTTTCTTCTTTAAGCAAAACTTCTCATGACTTTCTTCAAAATGGCAAAAATACAGTGTTATGAACTGAATTCCAAATGTACGATGTCGTGAGAGACTCGCAAGAGTCGGACAGAAAGTACAGCCCCCTCATGGTCCACGCAAGGGATTGTGTGTTTGACGCCTGTGATTGTCTTGCGAGAGCCATAAGTTTGTAAACTGACTAAGTAATACAATATACATACTGTTCTGACTTTATTATTAAATAATAGCATTCAATGATAACTAACCACATGAAAAATATCTCTGTATAATCGATTAGAATGAAATGTATAACTCTACGATCACGCAAGTCTCCAGCAAGCCTCCTGCGAGACAGATCAGACACCTTAAAAATGGATTTACATAATGAAAACACATAGTTTATCCAAAATCCAAAAATGAGAGAAGGGATGCACACACGATCGTGGAGCAGTAACAAACAATGAGAACAGAATCTGATAGAAATATACAAGTGATCAATTTATCTAGCAGGGTCCTAACTGAGGATATGATTTCGGTTCTACATAACGGTATGAATTTCTGTCCAACTATGACCTATGAAATTACTGATGCTAGAATTGATATCTATAAATGTGTGAGACAACTTGAACTGAAGAAATTCTATTTGACTAATCCTATGACTAATAAAACAACTGCACATGATACAGTAGTAGGAGATTTATCTATCCAAGATGTTCGAGACATGACTATGCTCTTATTAATTACGGAGAACGAACTTGACCCAATAACTATTCATAAGGTGTTAAATGATCTTGAACAATGTGCTAATCTCAGGGTTAAAGTTGAAATCAAAGTGGACTCCACAACTAACCAATGGAAACAACATTGACTTATTTCATAAGATAGTTAATAAAGAGCTGGATAAGTGGGAAAAATTAATGATATGCAAGAAATATGTATCCCACAAGAACATTCTTACATATAAGGAATGTCTAGCATTGAAACAGTTACGTTTAGATGAGAGTATCATTATAAGAGAAGCAGATAAAGGCAGTAACATTGTTGTCATGAATAAAAAGGTATATGATGCAGAGATTTTGGGGCAACTTAACAATGTACAATGTTATAACAAACTTACTCTTAACCCTGTCTTTGAGATTGCCAAAGTCATTAATATGAGTTTGAAAAATTGGATGGAACTGGGCTTACTGAATGATGATGAATATCGGTACCTACTAGTAGATAGGCCCAGGTTCCCATGCCTCTATGTGTTACCCAAGATACATAAGAATCCGTCCTCTCCCCCAGGGAGACGTATTGTTTTGGGAATTGGGGGTCCCACACAAAAACTATATGAGCTTGTAGACACATTTTTGCATGCATTTGTGGTTAACCTCCCTTCACAAATTAGGGAAATGAAGCATATATTGAACATTCTAAACTACATAACTTGGGACCCTTCAATGATATTCGTTACCTTGGATGTAGTGTCGCTTTATACGAGCATTTCCCACCAACATGTATTGACAGCATTGCGACATTTCCTTTACAAAAGACCTATTGAACGATGGCTGAAGTTGTTCTCTGATGAAGATAAAGCTGTTCTTGAAATAAAACAAGACTGAAAACTGAAGAAGATCTCTACGGCAATACTTTCTGTGGACTTATATTTGAACTGGACAAACTGCTCAGGATATTAACCTTTATAACACATAGTTTACAGTATAGGAAAAACTGATTAGTGCCTTTTTGAAACATAAATATGTAGTTTTTGAAACGATATATACAAAGAGTATGAAAACATTATTGGAGTAGTTTGCTTCTATGTATTTTTAAATATATTTTTATTTTTAAAAAAAGCCCTGCAAATTCACTGAAAAACCAAAGGTTAAAGTAACATTATAGTTAGATGTAATTAAAATATGTACTTTCAATTATAAAAAAAAACAAAGCTTAAAGCAGAGTTCTTCAAACTGTGGGGGCGCCCCCTGGGGGGCCATAGCTGCATTCCCAGGGGGAGCAAACGGCTCTTGTTGTACTTGGAAATCAGGAAGGCCTGGAAGCACGACTTTTTTAGGTCTCGCCTAGCAGCGCGCAAGCGCTGCTTAGGAGGGGACCTCTTGCAATCGATCAGCACTTTGACTAAAAGTGTGCACGTTTTGCATTGCTTTCTATTGCAACGCGTGCACGTTTGGCGTTTCCCTTGCGGGAGCGAGCGTCGGCGCCATCTGTTAGTAATTATCTTGAAAACAGATGGTGCCCCTGCTCGCTCCCGCAAGGGAAACGCTGTGTGTGTCTGGTCCCCATGCACGTCCCCTCCACCCACCTCCTCACTTCAGCCTCCCGCCTGCCCATTTTTCTCGACCCAGTGGGTACAGTTAACACCACCCCCGCTGACGAAGCGTGTTGTTGACGACGCCAATGTAACACTAACCTCCTATCTGCCCTTGTGGCTGCAGGAGAGCTGTTGGACACGGCGCGCTGGGTTTCCACGAGGAGTTCCTCTGCCCTGTTGCGCTAGTGCTGCTCGCACCCACGGCTGGTTTCATGTGGTACATGTAGCAGCACTTTGATCTGCTCCTTATAGTAGCTTTCCTGCTTTATGCATCTTATTTTAAGCCTTTATGCGGCTACAAGCCTCGAATTTGCATTTGCATCTTTGCCCTTTCATGGCCTCTAGGACGCTAGTGCAGGCACCACTTGGCAGCGAGAGGCCCTGGGCGGCCATGGGAGCAGAGAGGCCATTATTACTAAACAGGAAGTGTCTCTGTGCGCTGGGCCCTTCTTTGTGTCTGCCATGGGGAAGACAACAGGCCGCTTATTCTGTGCTGATAAAAGACGCGCATGTTCGGTTTCTGTCTCCTGGGAGGGAGGGATAGGACCATTGGATGAAAGGCCTGCTGCGTGCTGCTGTCCACAAACACACAGACCTTGTCTTGTGTTGTTGTCGGGGTTTGTTTCATGGCGACTGATGCCCAGGCCGCAGGACTGATAGTTTATTGTGTACATCAACGAAGCACGTGTCTGTCAGTCCTGACGTGTAACCGCCAACCAGACGCAGGACTTCCCACTACATTGTTTCAACTCCCTGACAACCTCCTCAATGTCTCCTTGGCTCCACATGGCGCTATAAAAAATAGACTGAAGCGCAAACCATACACCATTCAGTCTCGAGGTTGGTCCACTGTATTTTTTTATTTCGCCCGAGGCGCTCGTGCCATCGGAAAAGGATTTGTCCTGCGTGAGTGTTTTTTGCCCTGGCCCCACAAAAACTTCCGACAGGCTCATTCGGAAGAAAAACGTCAGGGCGCACTTTAACTCATCCATTGTCGCTCTTTCCAAAAAACAATGGACGGACTCTGTGTTACATAATAGGACACACATGATCCCCAAGTGTGGTGCATGGATATCTGCACTAAATTACAGGGCATACATGATCTTCCTGCATGGTGCGCCAAGGTTTGTGTTACACAACAAGAAGCACATGATCTCGAGCATGACGAGCAGAGAACTGTGCAATGCAACAGGACCTACATGATCTTCCAGTATGGACCCTGTGCTACAAAGACAGACATGTTATCTCCCAGTTTGATGTAAGAAAATATGTCCTACCAACCAAGGGAACCCGTGATCACCCAGTAACGTGAAAGTAAATCTGCACTTCCTACACTGTACATGATCTTCCAGCCTGGTGTGATGACATTTATTCTGGAAACCGAGACATATTCAACCCCTCCACATGGCTTTAGCAGCTCTGTGATACACAACATAAGCAAAGTACACTATGCAGCATGGTGTAAGTCGGTATATGCACCATACCCATAAAATGCTCTACTGCCAGCATCCCATCCTCTGTTTACACCACTGTGTGTTGGTGATGCTGGTTATTTCTTTTGGAGAATAAAGGTGAAGCTGCATTCCTGTATGCCTTGGCCCATCCTCGTTATGTGATCAGAGGACCAGGATCACTGGATAGAGGCTTGGCCACTGGAATTATGCAAATCTGTGGCCACAGCGTTTTCAGTATAGTTAAGGATTTGCCACATAGTCCATCATCTGCTACATAACCTGCAGATTTCAACAAAAACATTTTTTTCTAGTATAAACGGATAAAAAGTTACTAAAAAAAGCATTGGCATAGCCAATAGGTCTCGCCTTTGGGACCTTATAAGTGTTAAGTTATCCAGCACAATATCCTTTGTGCAACAACATCAACTGTTGCATGGCTAAACACTTATAAGGTCCCAAAGGCGAGACCTATTGGCTATGCCAATGCTTGTTTCATTTGGCGCGTTTACAGGCAATCTTGATTTACATACAGCAGCAGAAGGGCTTTACCGGAGAGTATGAACTGTGATCCTGGATGCCCTGAGGTGGGGGTCAGTGAGTGGGGTGGCAGGGTCAAGGATGTGGCTAAAGAGAGCAATATATTCTGTAACCGGTTTGGTATGTTCCTAACCTTCAGGTAACTGCGTACAAAAACATGTGCACACGGAAACCTCAGTTGCCTAATGCTATCAAGGCAGATGTCTGTTTGTAGCCAGAAAGCATCACCACTAGAATTATGCAGCAGGAAAGGACCAAAATAATGCGGCAGGGTTAAATAAATTATGTTGCAAGAAAATGCAAATAATACAACTTAATGTGGCATGTTTTATGATAGTATTGCATTATATTTCCATTTGTACACATGTGAATACTTTATGGGCAAAGAAAATTAATTAGTACCAGTTTACCACCAAAATAAGCCAACGAGCAACTGAAAGGTGACTACACCTTTTGTGAAGGGCTGTCCACCGATTGACAACAAGTTTCTACATTTTTAATACCATTTTATCCATTTGAGCTAGAAAAGATCTTTGTTAAAATTTGCAGATTATGCAGCAGATGACTGATTAAGTGGCAAAATCCATAATTATGCGAAAAAATGCCACAGAATCACATAATTTCAGTGGTCCTGACAGAAAATCACAAACCTGAATCCTAGTTGGCGCAGTGGGGAATAGTGGCATGTGTATATATAGTGCTAAAAAATCCAAGCCTGTGACTGAAAACACTTTGAATATGCAATTCATCATTATATCTATATATTTTAGTAATAAGTAATCAGACTACACCTAGAAACATTTTGATGAGAGCTCATTAAAAAGATGCACTCAAGAACTCAGCTGGTGACACCCTCACAGTACCTCTCAATAATAAAAAAGCCCTCATGGAGTTACAAGTGGCTTCATTAGTTCAAGCCTTTACTGGCTCCTGATGTTGACTCAACATCCCATAGGCAAATCACTTAATCTCCATGTGCCTAAAAACAAACAAAAAACCTTACCTTGTGTAATGTAGCTGGCGCTCATGTAAAGGAGGGCTCCATGCCCTTGGGCCGAGTTTGCACTGATAGAACTCCCAAAAAATAAAAGGTACAGAGCCTGTTTCAAGACTGTAGTGATTATTAGGCATTGGTGGAAGATGGGTTAAGGAGACAGAGGAGATATCCTTCTTCTCAGGGCCGCTGCTTTCTATCACTAGTGCAACAGGTGTAGTTGCGTTGGCGCCAGGTGTGCCAGGTGAACCAACACACCAATTATGGGGAGCAGAATTTGTTGGTCAATTTCTGTTTTTGTTTGATGAATTTGCTCTTTGTAGGTTTCAGATTTATTGTTGATTATGAACTACTAAAAAAGTATCCATGAAATGATCTCATAAGCCCTGCCCCCTGTGCTCAGCCCTGCCCCTCCACTCCCTTGTCCTTGCAATACAGTTTTGAAGGGGGGGCTCAACTTTAAAATATTTTGCTTTGGGGGGCCTCAGAAAAAAAAGTTTGAAGACCTCTGGCTTAAAGTAATGTTACAGTTAGGGGAATGTCTCAGTGACAACGTTAACGTTTTGCACTAAAAAAAACAAAGAATTCCACCAGTTGTAGGGACTGATTCACAAAGGTAAACTGAGACGAAAGTCTAACTTTACGACTTTCTGTATTCACAAAGGGCATTTACGAGTAGTAAAGTTGGACTTTCGTCTCAGTTAAACTTGAGTTTTAGTCTTAAGTTTATCTGAGACCAAAAAGGTAAACTTTAGACCAAAACGTAAGTTTAACTGAGATAAAAGTTTAACTTTACTACTCGTAAATGCCCATTGTGAATACCGAAAGCCGTAAAGTTAGACTTTCGTCTCAGTTTACCATTGTGAATCAGGACGATAGTTTGCAGCACTAACTATAACTTGTGCCCCCGCCATGCTCTGCTTATGTGACATCACTCATTGCATGTCTATGACATCATTTATGACATCACTGAAGGCATCTCAAATTCACTGAACGAACCAAAGATAACAGGTACGTTACAGTTAGGCTCAGATTTCACTCGTGCAAAACCAGTGAAATTCAGCAGTTATAGTTACATGAGTTAACTTACGCCCCTGCAATACACTGCCTATGAGCTCACATATTACATCACTCATGATATGAACAGTGACATCACTGATGAGATCACTCATGACATCTCAAATGACATTACTGATGACATCATTCACAGAACCACTGACTGTCTCTGAGTGGGTCTGGGAGTGGGTGCATGAGTTTCTGTGTGGGTCATTGAGTGGGTGGTTGAGTATCTGTGTGGGTCTGTGAGTGGGTAAGTGGGTCTGTGAGTGGGGGCTAGGCCATATTTGAATGGGGGTCAGGGGCGTGTGGCCCCCATCCCTGTGCCGTTTTTGGCCCTAGGAACCCCAGCCCCCAGGGCCTGCAACAATTCAATGGGTGTGGGGAGCCACGCGGCCCCTCTCCCTGGGCCTATTTCAGCCCCTGGGATCCTGTCCTACAGGATCTAGCCACATTTGAATGGCGGAGGGGGGCTACATGGCACCCCTTCCCAGGCCAATTTTGACTCCAGGGACCCCATCTCCCAGCCAAAATACAATGGGGGAGGGGGGCATGCAGCCCCCTCCCCGAGCCAATTTCGGCCCCGGGGAACCCCATCCCCCAGGGCCTGGTCTTAATTGAATTGGGGAGGGGGGCATGGGCCCCCCTCCCCAGACCAATTTTAGCCCCTGGGCCCCTATCCTCTGGAGCACAGCCATGTCTTCCTGTGTGCCGTGGAGCCTACCCAGGGCACCCAGTGTGCATTGGGTTGGCGGGGGGAGCCTCAGGGCTCCTGCGGTCCCAGCCTGCTCCCCACCTCCTACTGGAGCCGGCAGTGCTGTTGCAGACAGGGAGCTGATGGAATTGCAGCTCCCTGTGTGCAAGAGCAATCAGTTCATCTCTTTCCAGAGATGAAACCTCTGCTTCCAGCAGACTGGAGAACTTTGACGGCTCCCGCCCGCCGGAACCGGAGTGTTTGCTTTGTGGGATATATATGTAGACCCAGTAGAAGGCAATTCGCTGAAACGCGTCGGTCCGATCTTTTAAATGCAATTGATCGTGTGTATTTGAAATTGAACTTAGAATGAATAAATGAACTTTTTAAAAGAATTACCTGGAATGCAGTAAAGTTGCAGTCTGTTCACCGGGTGCTGCCGGATTCGGTGTTCGGGAGGTAGAACGCCAGAGGGAGATAGATATATATATATATATATATATATATATATATATATATATCCTACTGTCGGTCCCCGGTGGGCAGTTAAAGTTAGGCCTGTTTTTCCATAGATAGAGCATTTTTGGGTTTGCAAATAACTCCGCCCCGTTTGACGAATCTCCACGAAACTTTCCCCAAAAATGGTCTTCTACCCCAGCTCTTTCCAGGAAAGTTTCGGGGTAATCCATCCAGCAGGGGCCAAGAAAAAGGGGGGTCTCACAACATAAAATCTCCATGCATTTTCCATAGACTTCTTTAAGACAGGTTTTAGCAAAAACTGCTGAATGTAATTACCCCAAATTCGTCAGGAAGCCAGATTGTGCTTTTTTTGATGTGGTGTAAATCTGTTCAGTAGTTTTTGAGATATTAAGGGTAAGGAATAATTGCATATTTTGGCAGTTGGGCTCGCGAGAGGCCCGCTTGCCACCCACGAGATTGCGAAATCAAAAAGGGAGGCCTGTGATTTGCGAGAGGCCAATTTTTCTCATGAGCCTTTATGCTCTCGCAGGATCGAGATGCCCCTGTGAGTCCCACATGCACCCTGATTGGTTGGCTGTTGGAAAGTTAGAAATTAAATGGAGACCATAACTGTTTATTGTGAGAAATTGGAGGTGTTGTGGAAATGAAATAATGAAGTTTAGAGGTGAAGTGTCGAAGGGATAAGTGTTGTGAAGAAAATAAATCTTAATGCATACTGTTTTTCACTAAATTTTAGGATCTCGCGGGACTCTCCTGGGTTCGCAAATAGTAAAAGGGGTAGGTGAGTTCTGAATACACTTCATTAATAGGATTGCATATTGTGGGCATTGTTTTTGAGAGGAAGTGCGTAAGAGATAAGTACTGGTATGAGTGGATGGTTAATTCCTATTTTCCCCAAAAAATTTAAGATCTTGCGAGACTCTCACGGGATCTTCAACAGTAGAAAGGAGTAGGTGATCTTTGAATACACTCTGGTATGCACACCTGTTGCTGTAGGAAGGCGTCTTACAGGAGATGGTGTTTATCAGAGTCTACTCTTTATGCTTATTGGCTTTGTAAGAGTTGTGAGTAGAGTATAGTCTCTTTCCACACCCTACTCTGTACATTATCAGAGAGAGGGTGTTGTCTGGGAGGAAAGTCTGTAGACAGACTATACTATGCACACCTGTCATCCAAGAGAGAGGTCTCAATGGAGTGGCCAGTCTCTCTCTACACAGCCTACTATGCACATCCGTCATCTGAGACAGAGGTCTGAAAGGAAAGGCCAGTCCATGTACATACCCTAGTACACACACCCATCATCTGAGATAGAGGTCTGGAAGGAGAGGTCTGTCACTCCCCACACCTTACTGCGTACATCTGTTATCTGAGACAGAGGTCTGGAAAGGGAGGTTAGTCCATTTAGGCACCCTACTACGCACACCAGTCATCTGAGAGAGAGGTCTGACAGAAGAGGCTGTACCTCCCTACACCCTTCTAAGCACACACATCATCTGAGTGAGAGGTCTAAAAGGAGAGGGCATTCAATCTTCACACCCTACTATACACACCTGTCATCTGAGAGAGAGGTCTGAAAGGAGAGGCTAGTCCCTCTCCACCACCCTACTATGCACACCCATCATTACAGACAGAGGTCTCACCGGAGAGACCAGTCCCTCCCCACACTCTACTACGCATACCCATCATCCAAGAAAGAGATCTAAGGATAGGGGCCAGTCTCTCCCCACACCCTTCTACATGCACCTGTCTTCCCAGATAGAGGTCTCAGTGGAGAGGATACTACTATGTACACCTGTCATCTGAGAGAGAAGCCTGAAAGGAGAGCTTAGTCCCTCCCCACATCCTACTATGCACACCTCTTATTACAGAGAGAGATCTCACAGAGAGACGAGTTCCTCATACACCCTACTACACACAGCCGTCATCTGAGAGAGACTTCTGAAAGGAGAAGGTACTCCCTATCCACACCTTCTATGCACACCTGTCATCTGAGAGAGAGGTCTAAAAGGAGTGCCCAGTCCCTCTCCACACCCTAGTATACACACACCCATCATTACAAAGAGAGGTCTCAACAGAGAGGCCATTCTCTCCCCACACCCTACTACACACACCTGTTATGTAAGAGATGGGTCTCAATGGAGAGGATACTACTATTTCCTTACAATTTTATTGCAATCCTGGGAGACTTTTGCAAGAGAAACTAGCAAGCTTCACAGAGTGAAGCTTGCTACATGGATACGTGCAAACCCGTGGGAGGCTCGTGAGACCCGCATGGAAAATTACTGGGCCTGCCATGAGGTGTCTATCCTATGAGAGTATTGCAAGATCGAATGAGGGGGAAGTTTTAAAAAAAAGGGCCAAAGCTCAACCAATAGTTACCTTTCTTATTGCATGTTTGAAGAAATGCTGTGATGTGATTGGGTGTATAACCAGGGATAGCTCAGATTTTTCTTGGTGATTTGGAGGAGAAGGAAGCCTGTTGGAGTTGTGCTCAGCAGAAGTGACTGCATTTGTAACTGAGACAGACTGGCGTCTTCAGCTGTATATAAGAAACTGCTCTAAGTTTAGGTAATTAGAAATATACTTTATAAAGTTTACTGACAAGTGTCAGTAAGTGCACTGCTGTTGGTAAATCGATGCTATTTAAGGTTTAGTGAGTCAAAAGCTGTTTGTAGAGGTACATGTTTATTAATGTAGGTTTTGAGAGGTAGACGTTAGAATGTAGAGAGATATCACAGAGTATTGGATATTGTGTTAAAAAATGAAATGTTGAATCTGTATGTAGTTGTAAGCAAAAGAGGCAGTGTTCCTGAAATTATGAAAGTAAGCCTCTGCAATATGTTAATACAAGGCCTAGGGTTTTTATGAACCTTACTGTGCATATATTTCATATTTTGCACATGTGTTACTCCAAGGAGATGTCTTGGCTGAGAGGGCAGTGTGTTTTTATATCATAGTCCATATTGTAGTTATGCAAGATATACTTATGAGTATAAAGGTAATTTCCACTGCATACTTTACTTGTACTTTCTTCATAATGGGGAGACGTGTGACCACGAAGGTAAGCCACTTTTCACACCCTAATTTTCACAAGCATTATCGAAGAGACACATCACAAGAGAGGCCAGTCTCTCTATACACTATACTACGCAGAATTATCATGCAAGAGACTTCTCTCAGGAAACAGGGCAGTTTTTTGCCCAAAGCCTACTATGGATACCTGCCACCATGAGAAGAGGTAAGATTAGAGAGATACATTTCTCTCAAATCCTACTAGAGACACCTCTTACCTTGGTAAGATGTGTTAGCAGAGAGATGACCTCCTTCCGAAATAGCACTACATATTGTTGTTGTTCTAAGCAGAGGTATTAGGACTGAGGCCACTGGTTCACTAGGCGCCTAGACGCCTCCGGGTAGTAGTGCGCTATATAAATATATAAATAAATACTGTACTGTGTATCCAAGTTGTCATGGAGATAAGTGTTAGTGCGAAAGACAAAGGTTCCCTACATATTACTGAATATATCTGTCAGGCTGGGGAGAGCTGTGAGTGGACAGGGAAATCCATTCCCACACACTAATAAATATGGTTATTTCACTGGGGAGAAGTGACAGTGGAGAGACTAGTAGTTTTACATGTGAGGTGAGTACCATCCCCACCCTACTATGCATACTATTTAGCCTGGGAAAGGTGTGAATGGAGAGGCAGTGACTCTTTATACCCTCCTCTACACACCAGTAATCTTCATGGAAAGTCTCAGGGGAGAGGGCTGCGTCTCACCATAGTCAAGTGGCGGGGATTGTAAAAGGTAATCATCGTAATGAAGGAAAATGTAAATTCTTCCTCTAAAGTACTTTTACAATCTCGCAAAAGTCTCGTGGGATCATATAAAAAAGGGGTAGCGAAGCACAGGTGCTTGTAAATTATACCTGTTACAACAGGATATGAAAATGCAAATTCCATTATAAAAGAACACTCTTGCAAGAGGCTCACCTGCGTTAAGCAGCAAACACTGCCCCTTCAGAGTGGATGCGGAGGACTGTGCACCCAACTCTCATGAGATCATAAAAACAGAGTACTTTCTTAATATCTCCAATGCAATGATGCATCAACTGTTTTTCAAATTTAAGCAACACTTTTTATGTCTTACTTTCTTAAAAATGACAAAAATGCACTGTTATGAGCTTAATTCCAAATGTATGATCTTGCAAGTGGATCGCGAGAGCCAGACAGGAAGTACAGCCCCTCATAGTCCATGCAGGGGATTGTGTGTTCGACTTGCACGATTGTCTTGTGAGAGTTGTAAGTTTGTAAATGAAATAATTACTACAATATACATGATGTAATGACGTAATTATTAAAAATGATCATTCAGTAATAACAGACCACATGAAAAAGATATATGTACAATAGATCAGAATAAAATTCATAACTCTACAATCTCGTGTGCCTCCCACGAGGCACCCGCGAGTCATCCGTGTGAGCGATCACACACCTTAAAAATGGATATATATAGTGAAAACACATAGTTTACCGAGGGAGCTGCAGTTAGCAGCTCCCTCTCTGTAAAACCAATGTCTGCTCCCGCAGAAGGTGGGGAGCCGGCAGGGACAACAGGGCCTTGATGCTCCTCCCGCGGTCCCCAACAAAAGTAAATGGGTGCCTTCGGATGGGACCAGGGCACCCAGACAAGAGGCCTGGCCCCGGGGGATGGGGCGCCTGGGGCTGAAATTGGTTCAGGAGGGGGGCTGCATGGCCCCCCTTCCCTTATTCTTTTTCTTAAAAACTAAATAAGTACAAAGGCTGGGCCCCAGGCCGAAAATTGGTCCGGGAGGGCCCCCTCCCTTTAATGTAATAAACAAATTAGATAAAAAAGTCAAGGCCCTGGGGGATGGAGTCCCTGGGGCTGAAATGGGCCTGAGAAGGGGGACCGCCTGGCCCCTCTCACCCATTGAAAAAAGGCATGGCCCCAGGGGAGGAGGTCCCTGGGGCTAAAAACAACCCAGGGAATCCCCTCATCAATAAAAAAAAATCAAAAATGGGAAGTCGCTGGAGGCCCGTCCCCTTTTACCACCACTCTGCAAATGCACCTCCTGGTGCACTACTAGTTGGAGGATGAAATCCCCTTTCCCATAAAGGTTCTTTGGGTGCCAACTATCCTTGCTGTTGCCTCCAGTAAGTCCCACACATTAGGATTGTTGAGAGGTTGTCACGACCCCTTTCTCCACCACTCTGCAAACGAGCCTCATGGTGCACTAGAAGTGGGGGGATGAAGTCCCCTTGGCTGATGATAGTCCTTGGGGGGCCAACTACCTCCAGTAAGTCCAATACAGCGGGATTGCTGAGAGGTTGTCAGAAGCCATGCCTCCTTTCTCCACCACTCTGCAGACGTGCCTCCTGGCGCACAGCTGATTGGGTGGTGAAGTCTCCTTGGATCCAGAGGGTCCTTGGGGGACAACAAGGCCTTCTGTTACCTCCAGTAAGTCCCACACAGCGGAATTGCTGAGAGGTCTGCGGAGGCCACACCTACTTTTCCACCACTCTGCAAGGTTTTTGGGAGCCACACCCCCTCTGCAGACGCACATTGTGGCGCACTGCTGGTTGGGAATAAAGGCCTCTTGGATGCTGAGTGTTCTTGGGGGCCTAGAAGCCCTTCTGTTACTTCCAGTTAGTCCGACACAACAGGATTCCTGAGAGTTGGTCAGAGGCCCCACCCCCTTTCTCATCCACTCTGCAAATGTGACTACTACATATAAATGTACTTAAAAACCAAAGGTTACGGGGATGTTATAGTTAGGAAATAGAATTTGAAAAACCTTAGAAAGTGACTTTAAAAAACAAAGGTTACAGGGTCGTTGTAGTTAGGAAATTGAATTAATAAAACCTTAGAAATTCACTGAAAAAAACATAGGTTACAGGCAAAGACCTTCTGGCCTGGGACCCGCTCTCCCTCCCCACAGCTCTGCCTGGCCGTCTCCGCCGCTGTCTGAGAAGAGCAGGGTTCGAGACCGCTCTCGACCTGCTCTCGTTGCCTGCCCTGGTTTGCTTGCCTAGTGTCTGGTTTTTTTCTTTGTTGGGGTTTATTGCCATCTCTTAACTCTCTCAACTTGTTTATTGTTAATTTTCTGTTTTCTGTGCCCTCTCTCCACTTGCGCTTCTCGGCCCCTGTCTGACCGCGCGGCCCCTCCCACTTGCCACTTGCCGCTTCCCGCCTTTCCCGCCTCCCAGCTGTGCTTACCCTCCCCCCTCCCCTATTTAATGGCGGCCGATGTGCGGAAGATCGAGCAAGTGCCCTGACCTTCTGGCCTGGGACCCGCTCTCCCTCCCCGCAGCTCCACCTGGCCGTCTCCGCCTCTGTCTGGGAAGAGCAGGGTTCGAGACCGCTCTCGACCTGCTCTCCGTGCCTGCCCTGGCTTGCTTGCCTAGTGTCTGGTTTTTTTCTTTGTTGGGGTTTATTGCCATCTCTCAGCTCTCTCAACTTTTTTGTTAATTTTCTGTTTTTTGTGCCCTCTCTCCACTTGCGCTACTCGGCGCCTGTCTGACCCCGTGGCCCCTCCCACTTGCCGCTTCCCGCCTAACCCGCCTCCCAGCTGCGCTTTCCCTCCCCCTCCCCTATTTAATGGCAGCCGCTGCGCGGACGCACCGCTGGCACGCCAAAGGCAAGCCCGTCTGCACCCGTCTGTGACTCAACCGTGACCAGCACCAGAAACCCTGGATCTCCAGCCATCCACCGCTACGACTCAGCCACCCTCCTCGCACTCAACCCCGGAAGAAAAACAACTGCCAGCAATCCACGCCAAACACGACACACAGCCAGTTTTCCTGCTGCCACTGCCGCAAATCCTTCACCACCGCCCCCACCACCAACACCCTAAAGTGCATCCTCCACAACGTCCGCTCCATGCACAAGCATGCCGTAGAGATCTGGAACCTCCTGGACACCCTCTCACCCGTCGCTTTTTTCACAGAAACCTGGACCAACGCCTCCTCCGCTCCGTACATCGCCTTCCCAGAAGGATACAAGATACTGAGGAAGGACCGCCCCAACCACCCGGGAGGAGGACTTGCCATCGTACACAAAAAAAACCTCCACCTCTCCACCTCAGGCAACTCCTTCCCCGCAGCCAATCCAGATCCAGACCAGCCCCAACTCCACACTCCGCGGCACCCTCGCCTACAGACCCCCGGGCCACCGAGCCCTATTCGCCGACACCATCACCGACTTCATCGCCCCCCGGGCCATCGCCTCCATAGACTACACTCTCATCGGAGACCTCAACTTCCACCTCGACAACCCTAGCGACCCCAACACCACCACCCTCCTGGACAACCTTGCCAACATCGGACTAAAGCAACTCGTCACCACACCGACCCACGAAGCAGGACACACTCTCAACCCCATCTTCGCAGGAGGAAACATTTCAGCTACACCATGCAACCCCCCTGGACTGACCACCACTGCATTCACTTCCACATCGACAAACCCAAACCGCCCAGCCCCGCTCCACGCCCACCACGAAGAAGCTGGAGTAGAGTCACCGAGGAGCAGCTCAACTCCTTCCTCAACCGCAACACCCCCACGGCCGCAACCAATGTCAACCTCGCAGCCAACGTATTTCACACGTGGATCTCCAACTGCGCAAAGAAACTCGCCCCATTACGCAACACCGACAGACACCGCCACAGCAAAGCCACCTGGTTCACCACCGGCCTCCAAGAAGCCAGACGCACCTGCAGACGCCTCGAGAAGAACTGGAGAAATAGCAAGACACTCGAAAACCACTCCACCTACAAAAAGGCCATGACGGAGTACCACCAACGCATCAGAGCCACCAAAAAAACCTTCATCCACAACAAAATCCTCGTCAACGCCAGCAACTCCAAGGAACTCTTCAACGTCATTCAGGAATTCACCAAGCCCCCCAGCGAAGCCACCGACATCACCCCTTCCCAGGACCTCTGGGACAAGCTCAGATCCTACTTCCACCTGAAGATCAATAACCTCTATGACAATTTCAACGACCAGACTCCGGACCCAGCAACCACCGCGCCCCCTGAATGCACCAGACAGCCCACCATCTCCTCCTGGACCCAGGTCACAACCAAAGAGACCACCTCAACTATGAAGGGCATCCACTCAGGGGCTCCCACTGACCCCGGCCCACCTCACATCTATCTCAAGGCCACCATCGTGCCAGAATTAAGTCGCACCATCAACACCACCTTCAAGACCGGCACCTTCCCCGATGACTGGAAATGTGCAGAAGTCAGACCCCTGCTCAAGAAACCATCAGCAGATCCCACGGACCTCAAGAACAACCGGCCCATCTCGCTCCTCCCCATCACGGCAAAAGTAGCCAAAAAGACATTCAACGCACAACTAACCAGGTTCCTTGAAGACAACGCCATCCTCGACTCCTCTCAATCCGGATTCCGTAACAACCACAGCACCGAGACCGCTCTACTCGCCGCCACGGACGACATCCGCAGCCTCCTCAATCAAGGCCACACCGCAGCCCTCATCCTACTCGACCTATCAGCAGCATTCGACACCGTCTCGCACCGCACACTCGCCGCCAGACTACACGCCGCCGGAATACAAGGAACCGCCCTCGACTGGATCCGCTCATTCATCACTGGTAGGAGCCAGAGAATCAGACTGCCACCCTTCCTATCAGAACCCACGGAAATCAACTGCGGAGTACCCCAGGGATTATCGCTCAGCCCTACCCTCTTCAACATCTAAATGGCCCCCCTCGCCGCCATCGTCAGACAACACAGCCTCAACATAGTGTCCTACGCCCAGGACACCCAACTCATCTTCTCCCTCACCAAGGACCCTACCACTACCAGACTCAGATTCCAGGAAGGAATGCAAGACGTTGCATCCTGGATGAGAAACAGCTGCCTAAAGCTCAACTCAGAGACAACAGAAGTCCTCGTCCTCTGAACCACCCCGGCAGCATGGAACGACACCTGGTGGCCCACCGCCCTCGGCACCCTGCCCACCCCCTCGGACCACGCCAGAAACCTCGGCATCGTACTTGACTCCTCCCTCTCCATGAACCGTCAGGTCAATGCCGTCACCTCCAGCTGTTTCAACATCCTCCGCAAGACTTTCAAATGGATCCCCCCCCCCCGAGTCAAGGAAGACAGTCACCCACGCCCTCATAACCAGCAGGCTCGACTACGGGAACGCTCTCTACGCCGGCATCAACAAATCTCTACTCCGCAAGCTCCAGACGATACAGAACACCACCACCAGACTCGTCCTCGGCCTCCCCCGACACGAACACATCAGCCAACACCTACGGAACCTCCACTGGCTCCCCATCGAGAAGAGAATCACCTTTAAATTACTCACCCACGCCTACAAATCCCTCCACAACACCGGACCCCAATACCTCAACGAGAGAATCACCTTCCTCGCACCCAAGAAAAACCTCAGATACGCCAACCACGCCCTCGCCGAAACCCCACGCATATGCAGAACCAGAACAGGGGGAAGAGCCTTCTCCTACATCGTGGCCAAGACTTGGAACAAGCTCCTGATCGACATCAGGCGCGCCCCCTCCCTGAACGCCTTCAGGAAGGCCCTCAAGACCTGGCTCTTCAACTGAACGAAGCTGCAGATCCTCCCCCCCCCCGCCAGCGCCTTGAGACCCTCACGGGTGAGTAGCACGCTTACAATTCCCTGATTGATTGATGCAAGTTATAGTTAAGTTCAGATTTCACTCGTACAAAACCAGTGAAATTCAGCAGTTATAGTTACCTGAGTTAACTATAACTTACGCCCCCACAATGCACTGCTTATGACCTCACATATTACATCACTCATTACATGGTCAGTGACATCACTGATAACATTTCAAATGACATCACTGATGGCATCACTGATGATGTACAACCAAACACGTATTGATGTATATCTGCATAGGCTTATTCCAAAATGTAAACATGTCTTTCTGTTCAAACAAAATTATTCATCATGTCACTATCGACATACTTGTGCACTCGCTCATACACACAAATACGTTTATATGTAAACAAACACACATTTCTATAAGATTCCTGTGAAACATTCTGTAAAGCTCATCGCACGTGCCTCTGGGCCCCGCCCACCTCTAGAACCTGAGAGCAAATGTGTGCATCACTCACTGAACACCACCAAATACACAAATGTTTAGGAGTCAGGGGCTGCTGTGTGATGCTGCACACCAACTGAACCAGCTGTGTACCACGGCCTGTTCAGGATTGTCTGGAATCACATACTGTGAGTGGAATGTGTGGGGGCTGCCTGCATGTGACGAGCCCTCTACCACGACACACACCACGCGCAATCAGAGCAATATGCATACAACATGCACACATGCAAACTGCGCAACACAGCATATGCAGCACGTATTACTTGCACGCCACATACAAGCACAAATTGCACAGCATAATTGACGCAATATACTCTCAAAGAGCATAACATAACCCACACACTATACCCACACAAGTCACACGGGTAATCACCCACCCACTATACCATACAAAACACAGGCAAACACAACATAGGCTAGCATCACAATATGCGATATAAACACTACCACTCAGAATACACAGAAAGGGAAACTCCAGAGACTGCCCCCTTGTTTCATTTAGTTTCACTTCTGTGTGGGCACCTGCGGTCCTTTCTCTCATGTGCCCTCTCTCTCTCTCCCCCTTCTTCTCTCTGCCTCTCCCTCTATTGCTCTGCTCTCTCTCTCTCACACATATTTCTCTGCACCCATCTTTCTCCATAAGGTGTTCTACTTCCACAAGGCCCCTCTCTCTCACTCCCTTACACTCTATTTCATCTACTCTCTCTTCCTCTCTCTCTCCACTCTCCTTCTCTTTCCATCTCTCTCTGTATAAATTTCTGTCTACCTATTCCTCTCGTTTTCTCTCCTCTCTCTCTCTGCCCCCCTCCTCTCTGTCAGTGTAGTATGTGCAAGGAGCATGACACATCAAGAGAAGGCAGTGGGTGCATAGGTGAATCCGAAGACACAAGTGGGTAGAGGAGAGAGTTCTATGCGAACACAAGCACAGTGTGAAGGGACAGTGGGTGGTGGTGAGAAGGCAAAAACAAACTGAAAACACATCACTGTAAACTACAGGGAGTAGCAGTCTGTGTTTGAGGGTAGCATCACACAGGGATGAGACAAGCAAAACATTGGATGGGAGTGAGGGGAGAAGTCGGCCCTGTGTGAGAGGGTTGAGGCGCGGGGCCAACGTGTGAGGGGTGTTGCGCGGACCCTGTGAGAGAGGAGCAGAAGGCGGGGGATGAGGCTAGCAGAATATTGTGAGTGGGTGAGGCCACACGAGGGGAGCAGTCCTCTTGTCACAGCTCAGCTCACCTCGGTCCTGTCAGCAGTCGCGGCTCCTGGAGGGAGTGCTGCGGGGCGGTGGAGGGGCAGGGCGGGGGGTAGTAAACTCCGGCATACGGCCGAACGGAGTTAAGTACATAAATAAATTAAACGAATTACATTGCGCGCGCCACATTGCAAATGGCGATGCGGCGCGCGCAATGTAATTCATTTTATTTATTTATTTATGTACTTAACTCCGTTCGCCCGTATGCCGGAGTTTACTACCCCCCACCCTGCCCCTCCCCCGCCCCGCAGCACTCCCTCCAGGAGCCGCGACTGCCTGTCAGCAGTAGTGCCCTCTGCTGATGTAATTTAACTGCGCCACAGTGAGGGTGGGGGATCCTCCTGCTGGGACTCCAGGCACAGCACGCAGTGCGCACATAGGTTGACTGCTCTCCGTCCGGCACAGCTCTTCCACCTGCCAGCCCCCACTGTCTCCTCTTGCCCTCCCTTCTGCCTTGCTTCTCCTCTTGCTCTCCCCCTCTCTCTACCTTGCCTCCCTCCCTTCCCAGCCTACCTCTCCTGCCTGCTCCCGTCTTTTGTGCCTGTTCATAGTGTCAATATCAGCAACATACCCCTCCTGCAAACACAGCAATCTCATAATAAAGAACACACAAGACACATTGTTGCAGAAAACATTGCTGCAGGTTTATTTGCATAATAAAATATGCCAACATGGTGGGTTAACTTACGCGCGATCCAAGGGCAGGCAGCAGTGACACCCCTAAGCTGCCCTGCCCACCTGATGAGCCAAATTGCACCGTGGCCCTAACCAATCAGTGCTCACCATTTTGGGGGATTACCCCTTACATCACGTGGACCACCATTCCACCCATTTACTCACGCCCCTTGAGGGGGCGGAGCGTATCCAGGCAAGCCCCCGGTTGCTCAGGTTTACAACTGCCGCAGGACTAACGGGGCGCCGTCGTTCCTCCAGGGTCCTGCCGTAAGGACTTCCTGGGGTTGTTTGGCATTTGCACCCTTGTTGTGCTCCTGAAGAGGGTACCCCTATGTACCATTCAGCCTCTGGATCGCCCTGTAACTCTGCCTACAACACAAAATAACAAGTTAACAGCCTACCTACCGTAGCCACCTTACCAGCTGACACGCCGGGTAAGCAGTAGGGAGGGAAAAGGCGTGCGATCCCGGCGAAAAAGGATCGCCAGGTGGGCGGGAGAGGTAGATATACCTGCTCCCCGCCCACTGGCGTGCCGGAAATTACGCGTGACGCGCCGGACCCCAGAGAGTCCAAACACTAGCCCGGCTGGCTATGTGCCTTCATGTGGCACTAAGGTGGCCGCCCTCCTAGGGGGGCCCCCTGCGTGGGCCGCGGGCAGCCTCATAGTGCCAATATCAGCAACATACCCCTCCTGCAAACACAGCAATCTCATAATAAAGAACACACAAGACACATTTCTGGAGAAAACATTGTAGGAGAGTAGGATCTGCTTCACATGGGTACCCCCACTTTTTGCTGATGCTTCACTGTTTTTCGACCTTAGTCTGGCTGGGGCCCTGCTAATCAGAACCCCAGCCTAGCTGCTTCCTCTCTAAAATGGTTTCCATGTGCCTTAGGCACATCTCTGATTGGAATCTGGAGTGCCCTTATAAGTCCCTAGTATATGGTATACTATGTACCCAGGGCATAGGTACCTCAGAGGCCTACCAGGGGCTTCAGCATGTATTGTGCCACCCCTGGAAGGCCATCCAAAATGACACCACAGGTCTGCTAATGCAGCCTGGGTAAGGTGGTGCATGCACCCCTTACTGTGATATAGGCTACCTATATCACTACATACATACACACATATAAACCTATAAGTCACTCCTATGGCAGGCCTTATCAATCCTGAAGGCAGAGTGCGTGGTTCCTATGTGAGAGGGTGCCCCTGCATGAGCTGGGCCCCTCTGCAGCGTTCGGAGACCCTTCTCTGATGCTGTTTGTAGTGCAGCCCGACCATATACTCTTAAGCGCATTATAACCTCGCGTTAAATGCTAACTTTGGGATGGCTGCACGGAAACATATTGTGTTTGGTGTCAAACATCTTGGAATACTACCCCCCCGCCAGTTCTGGCGGTGGGGGTAGCATTCCACCCTTCTAGAGGGAGAGACATGTACACACCGGTATACCCGGTACTGACTTTCCAGAGCCCTGGACTCACAAAATGGATGCCGCTGCCACAGACACGAGTCTGGCCTCCTGCTGCTGACCGAAACTCCGGCAGGGGAGGCCTGGACAATAGGTTTCCTGTCCCAGGGAGGTGTAACCACCTCCCCAGACAGGATAGTGTGTATTGGGGCTGGGCGGGAGCACTCTCTGGTGCTTTGAAGTCCTGCACAGGGGGCACATTTGGTGTCCCTGTGCATACCCCAGTTCAAACCGGCTCAGGGGCTTCCAGCCCCTGCTCTGGCGTGAAACTGGACAAAGGGAAAGGGGTGTAACCACCCCTCTGCCCAGACCCTCCCATAGGTGGGGCCACAGAGTATGTCCAACCCCCTACCTTAGTATAAGTAGGGGACCCCAGTCCTTAGGACTTTAGATTTACCTGGACGAAACTCTGATACAGAATCCTGGACCTTCGACGCTCTACTTCAAGATTAGAGGACTGAAGAATCTCCCTTAGGGTCAAGGAGTGACTCCCCTGCTTGGCAGGCACCAAAGAAGCAATTGTCCTTTCTGCATCGCTGAAGCTCCCGTCGGACACAGAAGTCTTTGCATCACCAGAGGTGGATTTCCAGACTTCCCCGAGGCTGCCCTGAGTCCCCAGCAAAGCTGAGGCCCGTAGCTGTCGTGGGTAATGTGGAACCGTGACCCCTGGACACCGATCGCATTTGCAAGTGCATCCTCTTCTGGGTCTCCCACGAAGTCGTGCTTTGGGCTCCGAGTAGCCCCAGCCTCCAGCACCAACTGCACCGAAGTTCACTGGCCTCCACTTCACGAGTGTCCTGTGAGCCAGCTCCACATGCATCGACTCGAGGCTCCTTCGCGGTTGCTAGTCCGTTGGCTAGTAGGCCCTCCCGAAGGCCAATCTTCTTCTGCTTGGGCTCCCTGGTTGCTCCAGGCGTGCCCTGACTTACCTTTGCCGGGTGAGTCTCACAGACCTTGCTGGTCTGCAACATCGTCCTTCTTCCATTTCCACGAGACTTGCCATTGCCAAGGCTTGTTGGGTCCAATCCGGTCGCCGACACCCCTGCAATTGACAGACGTTGTGGGACAGCTCTAATCCAGCTCTTGGTCGTCGTCGACGCCTCCTGGACCTCGTGGCTGAAGAGTCAAGATGACCGTCAACCTACCTGAAGCACTCAACATCGGTGGGCATCTGCTCATCGCCTTCCTGGTCACTGGCTAGTGACCCAGACTCTGTCCCCTCTGCTTTCAGGTTCTTCAGATCTTCGATCCACCTTTGGATCCACCCGAACACTTTCGACTTGGCCGCCAGCAGCACTTTGCAGCAGATCGCCATTGAAAGCGACGACGAAACCCGACCCCGAAAGACACCTATGCACCCGGCTCCCCTGGGTGAGGTAACTCGAGTACTCCGGTGCTCCGTGGGTATTGACACTAGAACAGCCTAGTTCTCAAAGGGTTTGCTCCAAGTCCTCCTCTAAGTGTCCCTTTTCTTTTAAATTCAAACCGCGACTTTCCCCATAGAAGTTAACGGCGATTTGCGGCTGTGTTCATACACTGCACGCGTCCCCGTGGGTCCCCTGTGTCACTACCTTGGGTGGTTCCTTGTGGTCCAAGCACTTCTACAGGCTCTAGGCCCTGTGTCTAGCTCAGTCATGGTTCTTATACCACTTTATTGGTATATGGTTTGGTACGCCCCTAGGGCTCAAACGTGTATTTGTGCTATTACTGTAGATAACTAACTTATAACTTATGTACTTCGAACTCTAGCCTCATAAAGAGACTAGAGGGGTGTGTTTAGCAATAAATACATATATTTTGAATATATACCTGGTGTGGTCCTCTTTCATTTGGTCACTCAAGAGATTATAGACTGGTAAAACAAGCTGCTTTACATTCCTTCAAGACTTAGCCTGAAGGCTGCTCTCCATAGCTACCATTAGGATAGCTTTCAATAAAGGTTGTCTTTAACCTATCTCCAATAAGGGGTTGTTTGGATTGGTGCAAGGTGCCCACTATAATTAGTGGACAGCATATACCAGGCCAACTTCTCACATTGGTGTGCAGCGTGTGGGATTCCAGCTTGCTATTGTTTTACCAGATAATCTCAATTGAATTGATCAACTGAAAACCACAAAGGGTACCTAAGGTACATATAAATCAAGCTTAGTAATACAGTAAGTTCTACTGAACTTAGAGTTGTGTGTTAAGGGATAGCACACCCTTTCTACAACTCAAGAGAGTTTAGTAGGCCACACTAGAGTAGGTAGTGCATACACCACACCTCACAATGTAATGTCTTCAAAGCCAGGACCCAGTGAGTCCTTGCCAGAAGCCAGTGGGCTTCTTCCCTCCAAGTATGATAAACTCCCATTCTTGGAATTGAGAGCATTATGCAATACTAGGAAGTTGAAGGCAGGCAAAAGTGCCAGCACCCAACACCTCAGGGAGGTGTTACTAGCTGATGATCTCAGCAGGCCCCTAGGGTCTGAAGGGGGTAGGCAAAGAGGGTGGGGCAGAAGATGAGGAAGGGGCCAGGGGTGAAGAAACCCAGGCCCCCCTCTGAAACTGGCCAGGAAGGTGAAAATGACCTTGTCCTGGAAAACCCAATTCCTCCTGTGGAGGAGGAGGGGAGGATCAGACTGACCTCCCCTTTGTCCCCCAGGAAGAGTTCTGAGTGTGCCCAGAAGGTCTAGGTCTCCTTCTCAGGAGTCTAACCACTCTGACACCTCAATAGGGACCTCTGTCTCCTCTCATAGGAGGGAATCCTCTCATGAGAGGAGAAAGAGGCTGATTCAGTATGAGCAAGCCCAGCTTGAACTCAGAAAACAGCAATTGGCTACAGACAGGGAGTCCCTAGATCTCTATAGAGAGAGACAAAAGTTGGGACTAGAGTCCCATGGTGGCAGCAGTTTCCCCAAAGATAGGGAAAGGTCTTATGACCATAGAAACCTGAGCAAGATTGTCCCTTCCTACCAGATTGGGGATGACATCCACAAATGGATAACTGCTCTAGAGAGGGCCTGTAAAGTACAGAGGGTCCCTCAGGAGCAGTGGGCAGCAATCTTGTGGCTCTCCTTTGCAGACAAAGGTAGAGACAAGCTCCTCACTGTTAGAGAGGAGGATGCTGATAATTACAAACTCTTGAAGAGTGCTCTAATTGATGGGTTTGGCCTAACCACTGAACAATACAGGTTAAAGTTCAGGGATACCCAAAAGGCACAGACTCAAGACTGGGTGGACTTTGTTGATTGTTCTGCCAAGGCTCTGGAAGGTTGGTTATTGGGCAGTAAGGTATGTGACTTCACAGGATTGTACAATCTTATCATGAGGGAGCAGATCCTTAACAATTGTCAAAATCAGCTGTTGCATCAGCACCTGGTGGACTCTGATCTGACCTCTCCCCAAGAATTGGGAAAGAAAGCAGACAAATGGGTCAGAACCAGGGTGAGGCAGAAGGTACAGAACCAAGGTGGTGACCCTAAGAAGCAATATTCTAAAAACTCTGATAAGGGTGGGGAGAAGGGTAAAGACCAAAAGTCTTCACAAGGCCCCCAAAAATCTTCTTCAGGTGGGGATTCACAGTCTAACAAGGGAAAAGGCCAAAAGAAACCATGGTGCAAGGTCTGTAAGCAAAAGACCCACTGGACCAGTGATTGCACCAAGTCCAAAGACTCTACTCCAGCCCCCACCAATGCCCCTAAGGCACCTGCTCCCCCTAGTGCAGTTACAGTTGGTGGTGGGACTACACAAGCCAAGGGTTTAGTAGGGTTGACCCTGGGTAAGGAGATGAGCTCTGACCTAGTCAGAGAACTCACTCAGGCTGTCCTAGTCTGTGATGGAGGCATGGATGTGACCTCCTCTGTGAGTCCCAGTAATCTGGGCAAGTACAGGCAACAGCCCTTAATCAATGGAAAAGAGGCTTTGGCATTTAGGGACACAGGGGCAAGTGTCACCATGGTGACACAAGACCTTGTGAATCCTGGGCAGATTATACTTGGTGAAATGTACCAAGTGACCACTGCTAGCAACGTCAGAACAGACCATACTCTGGCAGTTGTTAACTTCTCCTGGGGAGGGGTAACTGGCCTTAAGAAGGTTGTGGTAAGTGCAGACCTACCCGTTGAATGCCTGCTTGGCAATGACTTAGAAACTTCAGCTTGGGCAGAAGTGGAGCTCAGGACCCATGCAGAAATGCTGGGCATCCCTGCAGATGTGTTTGCTGTGACCAGGTCACAAGCCAAAATGTCTAACACTGAACAGGCCTTGGATTCTGGAATAATGGACCAAGTGCCCTCCAAGAAGAGGAGTAGTAGGGTAAAGGCAGTGCCTTCCCCCTTGGCTCAGAAGGAAGATCAGTCTCTTGAGGGGGATGATCTCAGTCCTGAGGAAGGAACTGTCCCAGAGGAGCTTGAACCTGACCAGGTTGAGTTCTTGGGGACAGGGGGCCCTTCCAGGGCAGATCTGAGCCAGGAGCAGCAGAGCTGCCCCTCTCTTGAACCCCTCAGACAGCAAGCTGCTGCTGAGGCTGCTGGGAATGCTAGTGGTCCCCATAAAGTATATTGGGATGATGGACTCTTGTACTCAGAGTGTAGAGACCCCAAGCCTGGTGCCACCAGGAGGTTGGTTATACCTCTGAAGTTCAGGGGCTTCCTATTGACCCTAGCCCATGACATTCCCTTAGCAGGTCACCTGGGCCAGAACAAGACTTGGGACAGAATTGTCCCTCACTTTCACTGGCCCCACATGTCTGAAGACACCAAGGAGTTTTGTCGCTCCTGTGTAACCTGCCAGGCCAGTGGCAAGGCAGGTGGCACTACAAAGGCCCCCTGATACCACTACCTGTGGTGGGGATTCCCTTTGAAAGGGTGGGGATTGACATTGTTGGTCCCATGGATCCCCAAACAGCATCTGGGCACAGGTTTATCCTGGTGGTAGTGGATCATGCCACCAGGTACCCAGAGGCTATTCCCCTTAGGACCACTACAGCACCTGTGGTGGCAAGAGCCCTCCTGGGAATTTTCTCAAGAGTGGGCTTCCCTAAGGAGGTTGTATCAGACAGGGGTGCTAACTTTATGTCTGGATACTTAAAAGCAATGTGGAAGGAGTGTGGAGTGACTTATAAGTTCACCACACCCTATCACCCACAATGCAATGGTTTAGTTGAGAGATTCAACAAAAGCTTGAAGGGCATGATTAAAGGGCTCCCAGAAAAGCTTAGGCGAAGATGGGACATACTCTTGCCCTGCCTTTTATTTGCATACAGGGAGGTGCCTCAAAAGGGGGTTGGCTACAGCCCTTTTGAACTTTAGTTTGGTCACCCTGTCAGGGGTCCATTGTGCTTGGTGAAGGAAGGATGTGAGTTACCTCTCAAGCCCCCAAAGCAAGACATAGTGGACTATGTACTTGGTCTCCGCTCCCGGATGGCTGAGTACATGAAAAAGGCAACTAGAAACCTTGAGGCTAGCCAGGAACTGCAAAAAGCCTGGCATGACCAAAAGGCTGTACTGACTGTTTACCAGCCAGGACAGAAGGTGTGGGTGTTGGAGCCAGTGGCCCCAGCAGCTCTCCAAGACAAATGGAGTGGACCCCATACCATTGTTGAACAGAAGGGTGAGGTTACCTATTTAGTAGACCTAGGAACACTCAGGAGTCCCCACAGGGTTCTCCATGTCAACAGGTTAAAACCATATGTGGACAGGGCAGACATGGGCTTGCTCATGGCTACTGATGAGGGACAGGAGGAAGAGAGTGACCCACTCCCTGACCTGCTCTCACAGAACCCTGATGATGGGTCAGTGGATGGTGTAGCCTTGGCAGGCAGCCTCACTACCCAGCAGCAGACTGATTGCAGACAGGTGCTCAATCAGTTCAGACACATATTCTCACTGACACCCAGTCAGACTACCTGGTGCACTCATGAAGTGGACACTGGGGACAGTCTGCCTATTAAAAATAAGATTTATAGGCAACCTGACCATGTCAGGGACTGTATCAGGACAGAAGTCCAGAAGATGTTGGATTTGGGAGTTATTGAACCCTCAGATAGCCCTTGGGCTAGTCCAGTGGTCCTTGTGCCAAAACCTCACACCAATGGTGGGAAAAGAGAGATGAGGTTTTGTGTGGACTACAGGGTCTCAATGCAGTCACTAGGACTGATGCCCATCCAATACCTAGGGCAGATGAGCTAATAGACACTTTGGCCTCAGCCAAGTATTTAAGCACATTTGACCGGACAGCTGGCTACTGGCAGATCAGACTAGCTGATGATGCAAAGCCAAAGACAGCATTCTCAACCCCTAGTGGGCATTATCAATTTGTGGTGATGCCCTTTGGTCTGAAGAATGCACCTGCCACTTTTCAGAGGTTGGTGAATACAGTCCTTACAGGTCTGGAAGCCTATAGTGCAGCATATCTAGATGATATTGATGTCTTTAGCTCCACCTGGGAGGATCACCTGGTCCACCTCAGAAATGTTTTGCAGGCCCTACAGAAAGCAGGCCTGACTATCAAGGCCACAAAATGCCAGATAGGGCAGAGTCAGGTTGTGAACCTGGGCCACCTTGTGGGTGGAGGCCAGGTTCAACCACTGCAGAGCAAGATCCAGACCATCATGGACTGGACTGCTCCAACTACCCAGACTCAGGTGAGAGCCTTTTTAGGCCTGACTGGGTACTATAGGCGATTTGTCAAGGGGTATGGATCAATATTGACACCCCTGAATGACTTAACTTCCAAGAAAATGCCCAAAAAGGTTCAGTGGACAGTTAGCTGTCAAAAGGCATTTGATGACCTAAAGCAGGCCATGTGCACTGCTCCCATTCTACAAAGTCCTGATTACTCCAAGAAGTTCATTGTCCAAACTGATGCATCTGAATTGGGGGTAGGGGCTGTACTGTCACAATTGAATGAAGAAGGTCAGGATCAGCCAGTAGCTTTTATTAGCAGAAGGCTGACCCCTAGAGAGAAACGTTGGTCAGCCATTGAGAGGGAGGCCTTTGCTGTGGTCTGGGCTCTGAAGAAGTTGAGGCCATACTTGTTTGGTACTCACTTCCTTGTTCAAACAGACCATAAGCCCCTCTTATGGCTAAAACAAATGAAGAGTGAAAACCCCAAACTGCTTAGGTGGTCCATTTCCCTACAGGGGATGGACTTCACAGTGGAACATAGACCTGGTAGTAACCATGCCAATGCAGATGGACTCTCTAGGTACTTCCACTTAGAACATGAAGACTTAACTGGGCAAGGTTAGTTCAATGTCCCTACGTTTGGGGGGGGGGGTTGTGTAGGAGAGTAGGATCTGCTTCACATGGGTACCCCCACTTTTTGCTGATGCTTCACTGTTTTTCGACCTTAGTCTGGCTGGGGCCCTGCTAATCAGAACCCCAGCCTAGCTGCTTCCTCTCTAAAATGGTTTCCATGTGCCTTAGGCACATCTCTGATTGGAATCTGGAGTGCCCTTATAAGTCCCTAGTATATGGTATACTATGTACCCAGGGCATAGGTACCTCAGAGGCCTACCAGGGGCTGCAGCATGTATTGTGCCACCCCTGGAAGGCCATCCAAAATGACACCACAGGTCTGCTACTGCAGCCTGGGTAAGGTGGTGCATGCACCCCTTACTGTGATATAGGCTACCTATATCACTACATACATACATACATATAAACCTATAAGTCACTCCTATGGCAGGCCTTATCAATCCTGAAGGCAGAGTGCGTGGTTCCTATGTGAGAGGGTGCCCCTGCATGGGCTGGGCCCCTCTGCAGCGTTCGGAGACCCTTCTCTGATGCTGTTTGTAGTGCAACCCGACCATATACTCTTAGCGCATTATAACCTCGCGTTAAATGCTAACTTTGGGATGGCTGCACGGAAACATGTCATGTTTGGTGTCAAACATCTTGGAATACTACCCCCCACCAGTTCTGGTGGCGGGGGTAACATTCCACCCTTCTAGAGGAGAGACATGTACACACCGGTATACCCGGTACTGACTTTCCAGAGCCCTGGCATCACAAAATGGATGCCGCTGCCACAGACACGAGTCTGGCCTCCTGCTGCTGACCGAAACTCCGGCGGGGAGGCCTGGACAATAGGTTTCCTGTCCCAGGGAGGTGTAACCACCTCCCCAGACAGGATAGTGTGTATTGGGGCTGGGCGGGAGCACTCTCTGGTGCTTTGAAGTCCTGCACTGGGGGCACATTTGGTGTCCCTGTGCATACCCCAGTTCAAACCGGCTCAGGGGCTTCCAGCCCCTGCTCTGTGCGAAACTGGACAAAGGGAAAGGGGTGTAACCACCCCTCTGCCCTGACCCTCCCATAGGTGGGGCCACAGAGTATGTCCAACCCCCTACCTTAGTATAAGTAGGGGACCCCAGTCCTTAGGACTTTAGATTTACCTGGACGAAACTCTGATACAGAATCCTGGACCTTCGACGCTCTACTTCAAGATTAGAGGACTGAAGAATCTCCCTTGGGGTCAAGGAGTGACTCCCCTGCTTGGCAGGCACCAAAGAAGCAATTGTCCGGTCTGCATCGCTGAAGCTCCCATCGGACGCCGAAGTCTTTGCATCACCAGAGGTGGATTTTCAGACTTCCCCGAGGCTGCCCTGAGTCCCCAGCAAAGCTGAGGCCCATAGCTGTCGTGGGTAACGTGGAACAGTGACCCCTGGACACCAATCGCATTTGCAAGTGCATCCTCTTCTGGGTCTCCCACGAAGTCGTGCTTTGGGCTCCGAGTAGCCCCAGCCTCCAGCACCAACTGCACCGAAGATCACTGGCCTCCACTCCACGAGTGTCCTGTGAGCCAGCTCCACGTGCATCGACTCGAGGCTCCTTCGCGGTCGCTAGTCCGTTGGCTAGTAGGCCCTCCCGAAAGCCAATCTTCTTCTGCTTGGGCTCCCTGGTTGCTCCAGGCGTGCCCTGACTTACCCTTGCCGGGTGAGTCCCACAGACCTTGTTGATCTGCAACATCGTCCTTCATCCATTTCCACGAGACTTGCCGTTGCCAAGGCTTGTTGGGTCCAATCCGGTCGCCGACACCCCTGCAATCGACAGACGTCGTGGTACAGCTCGAATCCAGCTCCTGGTCGTCGTCGACGCCTCCTGGTTCTCGTGGCTGAAGAGTCAAGACGACCGTCAACCTACCTGAAGCACTCGACATCGGTGGGCATCTGCTCATCGCCTTCCTGGTCACTGGCTAGTGACCCAGACTCTGTCCCCTCTGCTTTCAGGTTCTTCAGATCTTCGATCCACCTTTGGATCCACCCGAACACTTTCGACTTGGCCGCCAGCAGCACTTTGCAGCAGATCGCCATTGAAAACGACGACGAAACCCGACCCCGAAAGACACCTATGCACCCGGCTTCCCTGGGTGAGGTAACTCGAGTACTCCGGTGCTCCCGTGGGTATAGACTCTAGAACAACCCAGTTCTAAAGGGGTTTCCTCCTCTAAGTGTCCCTTTTCTTTAAAATTCCAACCGCGACTTTCCCCATAGAAGTCAACGGCAGTTTGAGTCGTGGACCCAGATCATACTTTGAGTATCCCTGCCTTAGTGCCTGAACGTCCTGCTGGCCGAGTCTTGCCGGGAAGGGAGGAAGAAGCATGCCTGACCATCGATACTCCCATTGATATATAGTGTGCGTACATGCCCTGCCAACATGATCCCCCAAGACCGTCATTTCTTGGTGCCTGACCCCACTATTGTACATGGCGGCCACATACTGATGGGAAGGCCCTAGTAATGGATGCCCCTATGCCGTCTGGTAAAATACCAGAGCCATCGGATGCATCTGCCAAGTGTTTGCAACCCTTGTGGTTCACTGCCAATAGGCAGTACTATCGAAAGACTTTGTGCTACTGGCTGTGATGGGCTTCTAAATGTCCAGGCTGGGAGATGTCTTAATGACTGCATTAGTGTCACAATGATATAATGCACTTATTGAGTAAAAAGTAGATAGTGCGTACGAAGTACTGTTTGCATCATGCTTTAAAGGAAACTAACCCCTTTTCTACTGGCTAAAAGCCACATCACTGCATTGTAAAACTGCTCTGTTTTTATTTACTTGTTTCCATTCATACCTTCTACTCATCTCCGTCCACTTCAAACCCAAAATGCCCAATGTTGGAAGCCGGAGTCCCAGTCACGCGACACTGTCACAATTGCGAGACTCGGGACTCCCCACTCAACGTTAGGCCAAGTAAGGACACCGTTTGAGATAGCCCTGCTCACCCCCTTAGTAGCTTGGCACGAGCAGCCAGGCCTATCTCCAAGGCACGAGTGTACAGTATGTGCAACCACGCCCAACCCCCTGGTGACACCACAAATGGACTCCACACGAGTTTGATAAAAACGAGTATAAACTTTATATAGAGAGATATACGAACAGACCACACGATACAAAAGCCAACATATAATAAAGGGTAATATTCGTTCCGGCTGGCTGGTAGGTTCAAATCCCAACCACCGCTTTCAACATGCTATGCTGGTCGTAATGCTAGAATCACACACGTTGCAATAGACAAACAATAGGGCACTGCGTAACGATACAATCCTGTGCTGGGCACAGGAGAAATAATACAATGCGTAACGATACACCCCGGTACCTGCAATGGGCTAAATAATGCAATGCGTACCGCTACAATCATGTACTGTGCAATGAAGGAATAATGCAATGCGTCACACCCCAATCACGTACTTTGCAATGAAGAGATAATGCAATGCGCTCCGCCACAATCATGTACTTTGCAATCAAGGAATAATGCAATGCGTAGCTACAATCATGTACTTTGCAATAACAAAATAATGCAATGCGGGCCGCTACAATCCTGTACTTTGCAAGGGAGAAATAATGCAATGCGTAGCACTACAATCGTGTACTTCGTTAGGCAGAAATAATGTCAGGCGTCATAAGACAGTCCGGCAGTTCGTTAGCAGCAATATTGGCAATGTGTATTACGACAGTCAGCCTCTTCGATAATAGTTGCCCCCCACACGTATCCACGATGACATGAAGTATAGCTTCGCACTCTGGCCCCAGTACTGCCACTCCTTTGGTCAGTACGGGCCCCCACTTTGAGCCGAAGCAAAGGCTCACGTTGCCAGAAGGACGGAAAGGCCGAGAGAGTGTCCCTCCGAGCCCGCACCCCACCCAGGCAGTGATCCACGTTACGTGGGGGGCGCAACCCCACTCTCCTCTCCTCCTTCAATGACTAGGCCTTCCATGCAGGACTTTCTCAATGGGCCTCAGCGGCTCGGCCTGGCAGCTCAGCTCCTCCGGGGCTGCCGGTCCGGGCCGCGACTGTTAGGAAGGTCTCCGGCGGCTGCAGGGCACACGTACCCCACGCCCCTGAGATTACGTTACTCCCAGTGCACGTTCACCACAGCACCCTCCGGGTCTCTTCTGGCACGAAGCTACACACACAACGCTGATGAGACTTCACGTCGCCTCCGAGTGCACGTTCGCCAGGCACTCCTTCCTGCGGTCTCAGTTGGCACAAAGACCCACACACCACACTGCAGAGACTCACTTTCTTCCGGTGCACACGATGATCAGCCGATCACCTCCACAGTCCCAGCACCAAAGCACGCACACTGCTCCACTGAGACTTACTCCAATTCCGGTGCCCCGATATCCAGGCGCTCTTCACCAACGCCTCCAGCCGCACCTCGACACGCACCCTGCGCGTCCGTGGCTCACTCCACTTCCAATGCACGCGTTGACCAGGCGCTCCTCGCCAACGCCTCCAGTGCACCACGACACGCACCCTGCGCGTCCGAGTCTCACTTCACCTCCGATGCACACGTTCACCAGGCGCTCCTCACCAACGCCTCTGGTGCACCACAACACTCACCCAGCACGTCCAAGTCTTGCTTCTCCTCCGTGTGTCCAAGATCACAGGGCACACCTTCCGAGGGTCTCAAGCTGCCACAACACGTGCCCACCGCGTCGCTTGAAACTTCTCCGGAAACTTTTATGTTCCTGTGTTTTCAAACTGGGAGCCAGCTCACCTCGGGCCCTTGGGGTTACAAGACAGAGCACAAAGCACAGTCTTCTTCAAGCAGGGGGACCCAGCGCACACAGCACAGTCCCAACAGCCTCTTCCTTGGTTAAAACAGCAAACTGCAGACCAGCCCCAGATCATGAAGCAAGGATTGGTCCTCCCCAGCAGTCTCTTCAGTTGTTCCTTCCTTAGCAGAGGTTCCTCTTGACCACGAAATGGGTCCAAGCCTTTTCAGTCTCAATCCATTTCTATTCCAACGTTCAGGGGTTTCAGCTCTCATAGATATACCCCTAAATGTCTTTGAAGTTCGTTGTGCTCAGGGGTCCCTGACCCCTGCCTAAATCAGTTCTGGGTGTCTCCTTCCCAGTGTCACCTTTCTCCCTTTGATACTGGGGGTCTGGATCCTTAATCACTCAGCAGGAGATGGGTCAATTGTTTTATAGCCGCAACCCAGGCCTCTTCACCTCCCGGGGCTTCTCCTCGCATACTCTCCAGATGCAGGTCAGCCTGGTGCCATCTCACCCCTCCCCTCTCAGATCCAGACAGTCAATCCACATTCAGCAGAGACACACAGAAATGCTTACAGCACAAAACTCAGCCACTTTCTAAAAGATCGGCTTCTGAACACACAGTGACAAAACCACTTTCATAGAAAGATGTGTTATGACGCTGTGAGTTCATACATACCAAACTTCACCTCTCCATTTTACTCTTATGGGAAACTAAGCTAACAAACACAATACCCAGCCTCCCCCATTCTGTCCTATGGGCAGAATGGCCTTTCACCAGTGAAAAACGAAATGGAGGGTTTTTCACTGTCAGGACATAACACACACCTCAGTATATGTCCTGCCTTTTACTTACACGGCACCCTGCCCAGGGGTGCCCCCTGTGTACGCAAAAGGGAAAGTAAGGCCTGACAAGTGGTTGCACTTGTCAGGACAACATGCTAACTTAGCAAACTGCGCGCAGGCCCTACACTGCAGGCCTGAGTTCCCTTCTCCGCGCACCCTTTGCATTACTAGCCCTGGCACACACAGTGCACATCACTAGGGACTTTACTAGTAAGGCAAACATACCAATCATGGCCAACCAATTACCATTACACTTTACACAGGGAACCTTTGTACTTTGACACTGATTAGCAGTGGCAAAGTACCCAAAGCATCTAAAAGCAAAGGAGGTAGAGGCAAAAAGTCAGGGGAAATCACGCCAAGATATGCCAGGTCCAACACGCGTCCCCTCCAGCCGAAAAGTGGGGGGGAACTACCCACCCTCATGGGAGTTCTCATGACTAAGGCAGAAAAATCTGGACTGACCATCAGCATTGGCGTGTTCTGTTCCCGGACGGTGTTCCACCGTGAAGTCCATCCCCTGTAGGGAGATGGACCACCTCAACAGCTTTGGGTTCTCACCCCTCATCTGCATCAACCATCTGAGGGGCCGGTGGTCGGTCTGAACCAAGAAGTGGGTCCCAAACAAGTAGGGCCTCAGCTTCTTCAGCGCCCAGACCACAGCAAAAGCCTCCCTTTCAATTGCACTCCACCTCTGTTCCCTAGGAAGTAGCCTTCTGCTAAAGAAAGCTACGGGTTGGTCCAAGCCCTCATTGTTCAATTGTGAGAGTACTGCTCCCACCCCATGCTCTGAAGCATCTGTCTGCACGATAAACTCTCTGGAGAAATCCGGCGCCCGTAACAGGGGTGCGGTGCACATGGCAGATTTCAGGGCATCAAAGGCGGTCTGGCAGGCATCAGTCCAGACCACCTTCTTGGGCTGTTTCTTGGACGTCAGTTCTGTCAGGGGGGCAACGAGGGTGCCATACCCCTTCACGAACCGTCTGTAATACCCAGTGAGTCCTAGAAAGGCCCTCACTCCCGTCTGGGTCTTGGGGGGTTTCCACGCCAGGATGGTATCAATCTTTGCTTGTAGGGGCGCCACCTGGCCGCTCCCCACCAGGTGTCCCAAGTACACCACGGAACCCTGCCCTATCTGGCACTTACTTGCCTTGATAGTTAGGCCCGCCCTCTGCAAGGCCTTCAATACTTCACAGAGGTGTTGCAAATGTTCCTCCCAACTGGAGCTGAACACTGCAATGTTGTCCAGGTAAGCGGCGCTGAATTCCTCCAGCCCACTCAGCACCTGGTTAACCAGTCTCTGGAAGGAGGCAGGGGCGTTCTTCAACCCAAAGGGCATAACCCGGAACTGGTAGTGCCCCTCTGGCGTTGAGAACGCTGACCTCTCCTTAGCCCCCTCGCTCAAGGCAATCTGCCAGTACCCCGATGTCAAATCAAATGTTTTGAGGTACCGGGCAGCTCCCAGCCGATCCACGAGCTCATCAGCTCTGGCGATGGGGTGCGCGTCAGTCTTAGTGACCGCATTGAGTCCATGGTAATCCACACAGAACCGAAGTTCGGGAGTGGCACCCGGCGCAGCAGCTTTTGGCACAAGGACCACTGGGCTGGCCCAGGGGCTGCTGGATGGCTCAATCACCCCTAGCTCTAGCATCTTGGAGACCTCCTCCTTGATGCTGGCCCTGACCTTATCAGCTACTCTGTAAAACTTTTGTTTTACAGGCAGACTGTCTCCAGTGTCCACATCATGGACACACCAATGGGTGACTCCTGGGGTCAGGGAGAACAGGGAGGCGAACTGACCCAATACCTGGCGACAGTCCCTCCGCTGTTCCGGGGTCAGGGTAGGCGAGAACTACACCCCATCCACTGACCCATCCTTCTCCTTGGCTGACAGGAGGTCAGGAAGAGGTTCACTCTCCTCTTCCGCCCCGTCATCTGTGGCCAAGAGCATGGTCACCTCAGACCTCTCAAAGTGTGGTTTGAGGCGGTTCACATGGAGAACCCTCAAAGGATTCCTAGGAGACCGCAAGTCCACCAGGTAGGTCACTTCGCTCCTGCGCTCCACCACCTCATAAGGCCCAGTCCCATAGTCCTGGAGCGCACAAGGCTCCACTGGCGCCATCACCCACACTTTCTGCCCAGGTTGAAACTCGACCAGAGTGGTATTCTGGTCGTACCACCGTTTCATATCCTCCTGGCTGGCTTCCAGGTTCGCTTGAGCAAGCTGCCTGAAACGCCTAGTTTGGTTCCTGAAGGCCAGCATGTAGCTGTATATATCCTGGGGGGGGTTTACTAGGAGCCTTCTCCCAGCCCTCCTTCACCAAACTCAAGGGTCCTCTGACCGGATGCCCATACAGGAGCTCAAAGGGACTGAACCCCAATGACTTCTGTGGCACCTCTCGGTACGCAAACAGCAGACATGACAAGAGGACGTCCCACTTACGCCTCATGGGTTCCTCCAGACCCATAATCATGCCCTTCAAGGTCCGGTTAAACCTCTCAACCAGACCATTACCCTGGGGGTGGTAAGGTGTGGTGAACTTATAAGTTACACCGCACTCCTCCCACAGAGATTTCATATACCTCGATATGAAATTAGTACCCCTGTCGGACACCACCTCTCTGGGGAACCCCACACAGGAGAAAATCCCCATCAGTGCACGGCCCACCACGGGGGCTGTGACCGTCCGGAGAGGGATGGCTTCCGGGTACCGGGTGGCATGGTCCACCAAGACCAGGATGAACCTGTTGCCCATGGCCGTCTTGGGATCCAGAGGCCCCACAATGTCAATGCCCACCCTCTCAAAGGGTGTGCTTACTACAGGGAAAGGTTGGAGGGGAGCCTTTCACTTCCTTCCACTCTTACCACTCGCCTGACATGTCTGACAGGTCCTGCAATGAGTATCAGAACTCTTGCGCATCTGGGGCCAGTAGAAGTGGGTGACAAGCTGCTCAAAGGTCTTGTCCTGCCCCAAATGTCCCGCCAAAGGTACATCATGAGCCAACCCCAATAGGAAGGCTCGGAAGCGCTGGGGTACCACCAGCACCCGGGCTGACCCAGGCTCAACACCTTTGGCTCACTATACAGGAGATCGTTTTCCCAGTAAATCAAGTGTGATCCCGACTGATCACCTGCTGCCTGGTTTGTTGCCTGCTGCCGCAAACCTACAAGAGAAGGGCACCCCTTCTGTTCCTCACAGAATTCCTCCCTGGAGGGCCCACCTTCCTGCTGCCATTCGGTCAGCCCGGGTAGGTCCCCCAGTTCAGCCACTTGTTCCCCCGTAGGTTCCAGGGCATCCCCCTCAAAGGGTGCCTCCTCCTAGACCGTGGGAACTGTGGGGCCGGTTTCCTGCGCCCCCTGCCTCTTCTCTTCCTGGCAGGCACCTGGGCCACTGTTTCAGGCTCCAGGTTCTCTTGAATACCTTTACTGGCTACCATAGACCAAGTGGTCACACACGCCCACTCAGGTAGACCCATCATCTCCAAATGCGCCTGGCGCTCCACCTCCTTCCAGGGGGAACTCTCCAGGTCATTCCCCAGCAGACAGTCTACAGGCATGGACGGACTTACAACCACCTTCAAGGAGCCTAAGACCCCTTCCCATTCAAAGGGAACCAGCGCCACCTTGCAGAGGCGCACTGAATTGTCTGCTGACAATACAGGGTGAAGCACATCGGGAATTACTTGCTCTTCAGACACCCACTGACACCTGACAGATGTCAAACTGGCTCCGGTGTCCCTCAGAGCCTCCACCCTCCGTCCATTGATGGTCACCCACTGCCTGTACTTTTTAGTGTTCTCAGGCAGAGGGATTTCCTGGACCATCTCTCGATCTCCTAAGGAGACCAGGGTCATAACTGCTTGCTTCTCCCCATTCCAAGGACTCAATTCCACCCCCAACGCTACACTCACTAAACCAGGTGTTGGAGCACCAGTGGGTGCAGATGACTTTTTGGGGCATTTAGGGGAAATATGACCCACTTCTTTACAGAAGTAACACGTAGGAGGACCTCGGGGCTCCTTCTTGCCCTTGAAGGCCCTCTTGGCCTTGGGGGACTGGGACCCCTTCTTGGGGGAACTACCTTGGGGCCCTTTAGAGGACTCCTTGGGGTTACCCTTGTCCTCCCCCACCTTGGGCAGGGGACCCTGCATACTCTTGGCAGTGGTACTCCCAATCCCCTTGTGGACCCGGGTACTAGTCCAGTGGTCCGCCTCCTCAGCAAGCTTACTGGGATCAGTCAGCTTACTATCCAATAGATGCTGGCGCAGCTCTGGAACACACAGACTCCTCAAGTGCTCCCAACTGATTAAATTGCATAAGCCCTTAAAATCATTGACCTTGCTGCCCAGCATCCAACCATCCAGTGCCCGTGTGTACTCATTCACACATTCTACCCAAGTCCGGGATTCCAGTTTCTTGGAGGTCCTGAACTTCTGCCGGTATTGTTCAGGGGTGAGCCCATACCGGAGGCATAAAGCCTCCCTCATGTTGGCGTAGGTCAGGGTTCCCGCCCTCTCTAAAGGTGATAGAACGTCCCTCCCCGAAGCCTCAAAGTGTTTCCATAGGCCCGCCCCCCAATGCTTTTCAGGCACCTCATTCATCCTTAGTGCGATCTCATATGCCGTGAACCACTCATAAATGTCATCACCCCTCTGGTAGTCTCGCACTAAATCCTTGGGAATGTACACCTTCCCTACTGGCACTGGTGGTGCGCTGCCACCATTCTAACTGGGCTCAGCTTGTCTACCCTTAATGTCCAGTTCCCTCATGCTTAACTCATGAGCGAAGAGAATACGTTTCTCTTCCAACGCGAGAGAGTTCCTGCTCTCCTCTGCTTGAGTTTTAAGTTTTAACAACTCCAACTCATGCAGTCTGACCCTTTGGTTTTCCTCCAACTCCTCTGGTGAAAAACTCCTCCCTGAATGGCTACTATCAGCCCCTGCGGCTGGTCCCTCTACTGGCAAATCCTGTGGACCAAATCCATTCCCTGGGTCATCCTCATCCACCTCAACATCACCCGTCTCCTGAGCCTCTTTGGCTTCCCACCAGGCCCTCAAGGCCACTTGCAGCTTCTCCTTCTTGGCGCTACCCTTCATGGGACATCCCAAAGCCCTGCAGAATTTCCTCAACTGATCAACCTTGTAGGTCAACAATGCCTCAATGTTAAACTCTAACTCTGCAGCCCCAGCCTCACCGGCTATCTGGCTCCCCTCCTGAGACATGATGTGTGGTTTAAAGGTTACTCAACAATAGAACCAATCAATTCAAAACAATAGGTTGTTGCGTCGTGGTCTGCGATCAATTTATGATGTACACCAATTACTGTGAGTGGTTTTGCACACACGCGCTTCAATTTCGTTAGGATCGTATCCCACTGCTCTGCCGCCAAATGTTGGAAGCCGGAGTCCCAGTCACGCGACACTGTCACAATTGCGAGACTCGGGACTCCCCACTCAACGTTAGGCCAAGTAAGGACACAGTTTGAGATAGCCCTGCTCACCCCCTTAGTAGCTTGGCACGAGCAGCCAGGCCTATCTCCAAGGCACGAGTGTACAGTATGTGCAACCACGCCCACAGCAACCCCCTGGTGACACCACAAATGGACTCCACACGAGTTTGATAAAAACGAGTATAAACTTTATATAGAAAGATATACGATCAGACCACACGCTACAAAAGCCAACATATAATAAAGGGTAATATTCGTTCTGGCTGGCTGGTAGGTTTAAATCCCAACCACCGCTTTCAACATGCTATGCTGGTTGTATTGCTAGAATCACACACGTTGCAATAGACAAACAATAGGGCACTGCATAACGATACAATCCTGTGCAGGGCACAGGAGAAATAATACAATGCGTAACGATACACCCCAGTACCTGCAATGGGAGAAATAATGCAATGCGTACAGCTAAAATCATGTACTGCGCAATGAAGGAATAATGCAATGCGTCACACCCCAATCACGTACTTTGCAATGAATAGATAATGCAATGCACGCCGCCACAATCATGTAGTTTGCAATCAAGGAATAATGCAATGCGTAGCTACAATCATGTACTTTGCAATAACGAAATAATGCAATGCGGGCCGCTACAATCCTGTACTTTGCAAGGGAGAAATAATGCAATGCGTAGCGTTACAATCGTTTACTTCGTTAGGCAGAAATAATGTCAGGCGTCATAAGACAGTCCGGCAGTTTGTTAGCAGCAATATTGGCAATGTGTATTACGACAGTCAGCCTCTTCGATAACAGTTGCCCCCCACACGTATCCACGATGACATGAAGTACAGCTTCGCACTCTGGCCCCAGTACTGCCACTCCTTTGGTCAGTACGGGCCCCCACTTTGAGCCGAAGCAAAGGCTCACGTCGCCAGAAGGACGGAAAGGCCAAGAGAGTGTCCCTCCGAGCCCGCACCCCACCCACGCAGTGATCCACGTTACCTGGGGGGCGCGACCCCAATGACTAGGCCTTCCGTGCAGGACTTTCTCAATGGGCCTCAGCGGCTCGGCCTGGCAGCTCAGCTCCTCCGGGGCTGCCGGTCCGGGCCGCGACTGTTAGGAAGGTCTCAGGCGGCCGCAGGGCACACGTACCCCACGCCCCTGAGATTACGTTACTCTGGGTGCACGTTCACCACAGCACCCTCCGGGTCTCTTCTGGCACTAAGCCACACACACAACGCTGATGAGACTTCACGTCGCCTCTGAGTGCACGTTCGCCAGGCACTCCTTCCTGCGGTCTCAGTTGGCACCAAGACCCGCACACCACGCTGCAGAGACTCACTTTCTTACAGTGCACACAATGATCAGCCGATCACCTCCACAGTCCCAGGTTGCACCAAAGCACGCACACTGCTTCACTGAGACTTACTCCAATTCCGGTGCCCCGATATCCAGGCGCTCTTCACCAACGCCTCCGGCCGCACCTCGACACGCTCACCGTGTCTGAGCCTCACTTCTCCTCCGGTGTACTCGATCACCAGGCGCTCTTCACCAACGCCTCCGGTGCACCCCGACACGCACCCTGCGCGTCCGAGACTCACTCCACTTCCGATGCACGCGTTGACCAGGCGCTCCTCGCCAACGCCTCCAGTGCACCACGACACGCACCCTGCGCATCCGAGACTCTCTTCGCCTCCGATGCACCCGCTGACCAGGCGCTCTTCAACAGCGCCTGCGGTGCACCACGACACGCACCCTGCACGTCCGAGTCTCACTTCACCTCCGATGCACACGTTCACCAGGCGCTCCTCACCAACGCCTCCGGTGCACCACGACACGCACCCAGCGCGTCCGAGTCTCGCTTCTCCTCCGTGTGTCCAAGATCACAGGGCACACCTTCCAAGGGTCTCAAGCTGCCACAACACGTGCCCACCGCGTCGCTTGAAACTTCTCCAGAAACTTTTATGTTCCTGTGTTTCCAAACAGGGAGCCAGCTCACCTCGGGCCCTTGGGGTTACAAGACACAGCACAAAGCACAGTCTTCTTCAAGTAGGGGGCCCCAGCGCCCACAGCACAGTCCCAACAGCCTCTTCCTTGGTTAAAACTGCAAACTGCAGACCAGCCCCAGATCACGAAGCAAGGATTGGTTCTCCCCAGCAGTCTCTTCAGTTGTTCCTTCCTTAGCAGAGGTTCCTCTTGACCACGAAATGGGTCCAAGCCTTTTCAGTCTCAATCCATTTCTATTCCAACGTTCAGGGGTTTCAGCTCTCATAGATATACCCCTAAATGTCTTTGAAGTTCGTTGTGCTCAGGGGTCCCTGACCCCTGCCTAAATCAGTTCTGGGTGTCTCCCTCCCAGTGTCACCTTTCTCCCTTTGATACTGGGGGTCTGGATCCTTAATCACTCAGCAAGAGATGGGTCAATTGTTTTATAGCCGCAACCCAGGCCTCTTCACCTCCCGGGGCTTCTCCTCCCATACTCTCCAGATGCAGGTCAGCCTGGTGCCATCTCACCCCTCCCCTCTCAGATCCAGACAGTCAATCCACATTCAGCAGAGACACACAGAAATGCTTACAGCACAAAACTCAGCCACTTTCTAAAAGAGCGGCTTCTGAACACACAGTGACAAAACCACTTTCATAGAAAGATGTGTTATGACGCTGTGAGTTCATACATACCAAACTTCACCTCTCCATTTTACATTTTACTCTTATGGGAAACTAGGCTAACAAACACAATACCCAGCCTCCCCCATTCTGTCCTATGGGCAGAATGGCCTTTCACCTGTGAAAAACGAAATGGAGGGTTTTTCACTGTCAGGACATAACACACACCTCAGTATATGTCCTGCCTTTTACTTACATGGCACCCTGCCCAGGGGTTACCTGGGACCTACCACAGGGGTGCCCCCTGTGTACGCAAAGGGAAAGTAAGGCCTGACAAGTGGTTGCACTTGTCAGGACAACATGCTAACTTAGCAAACTGCGCGCAGGCCCTACACTGCAGGCCTGAGTTCCTTTCTCCGCGCACCCTTTGCATTACTAGCCCTGGCACACACAGTGCACATCACTAGGGACTTTACTAGTAAGGCAAACATACCAATCATGGCCAACCAATTAACAATACACTTTACACAGGGAACCTTTGTACTTTGACACTGATTAGCAGTGGCAAAGTACCCAAAGCATCTAAAAGCAAAGGAGGTAGAGGCAAAAAGTCAGGGGAAATCACGCCAAGATATGCCAGGTCTAGCACCCAACAATCCTGAATTCTAAGGTAACTGTAGACTCCCTGTAATAGAAATCAAAATTAGATAAATTACACTTTTCCATGGGGTCTTTTGGGAGGTCTGGGGGCATTTGGCCCCGCCTAAAAAACACCTCCCCGCAGGCACTGTGTCCTACTTCCAGACTTGGCGTGGCAATGATAGATGTTCTTTCTGTGTCAAAAGGAGATGCGGTACGAAGTCTGGAAACTAACCGCTTGTATCGCTAGCCACATTTTGTATATTTGTTCATAATTGAACTTAGCGCCATGCCCCTGGTCAAAGGGGGGAATCTAGCAGCATTGCAAATTGCTGGATTCCTTCACTGGTTTCGGTCCTTATGCTCTGCACCAGCTTTGCTGTGACGTTATACCTAACACTATGCATGCCTAGGTTACAGAGCTGCCTTGTGTAATGACTGAATGCCAACAAAGTGCAAACAGTACCTGTTGCTAATTGCTGCCCGCAAGGTTAGGCCCCAGGGCCCAAGCTGTCCATTGTAAATCCAGTTGCAGCCACGTTTCGATGAGCCTCTCTCGTTGCATAGACAGCATGTACTACTGCCGCAGCAAATGGGAATGACCCCCTTTCCTGCCCCTGAGAATAGCAATCGTGTTCCACATTGAAGCCAACTAGATTAGCTGCCTTCCAAAAAATGAGCTAACTTTGTTCTACTACTTTTTGAAAGTGTACAAAATTACGTGTGGAATCATAAAAGAATAAGCGACCCCCCTCAGACCAACAAACTACTGTCCCCTAAACCATATAGGAATCACATGGGTAATTATAATAACCAAGGATTTATTCTTCCATGCTGCTGATATGGGGGCAACCATAAACTGCAGAAACCAAAGGCACAGGCAGGCACGGTGTAATGATAATGCCTCACTGTGGTAGCAGGCAGAAAGAAACATCCTGCAATGCGACCAGCCAGCTGCAGTTGTGAGCAGGATAATTCCCGCTACCACCAAGGAAGTATATACACTTTGTGTACATGTCTGTTGCCGGCAAAATGGTAATTGTTGCATGATTGTCTCGAAATTCTGTCATTACTTGCTTCTATCAGTAAAGCTGAAACGTGTGGTTTACCCTGACTGTGCCGCTTATCGGGGGATGCCTGTGCCCCTGATGTGCTGACCGCATTCCTCTGTGAGCTGATAGTGCAAAGTGCCTCCCACGTTAACACCTTAGAGCCAACTTCTGTCCTTGAAGGGAAGCGGGGAGGGGGTCCTAGCGAAAATGCGGCAGTATGCTTGCCTGTATACTCAAAGACAACTAAATTCAAAACCTTTGTGGCAAAATCCATGCGTCGCTGCGAGAGGAGTGCGACAAGTGCGACCCGCGACCATGGCGGCGTCGACAATAGCCCAACAACACGACTGCCCAGCAGGCCAGAAAAATTATCGTAAATTGTATTAGTCAAGCAAGGATGTGAGGACACCCTGCAATGCAGGTTTCCTGAATCAATTCAAAACCCCTTGGAATGAGAGGCCAGTGTCTTAACCAGTGGGCCTCCAGGGTCACATGAAATTCCTCTAATTTTAGAATAAAATTGGCATGGAGAACCATTGATAACACATGCCCTCAACAACAAAGTAAGGTAGTCCGTCGTGTTTTAATACTGGGGCACCGTTTGCAAGCAGGCCGTCAACCCTACGACGTCCCGGCTGCAATGAAACTGTGGCAGTGTAACCCGAACGCCCCCCCAACTGCACATAAAACCATTCCTGCAGCCATGTCCGTTTTCCGCCTTATTTGGCCCCAGCTTTTCCAGACACATTGAGGCCTACATGGGTCAAACATGCGACCGTATCGATACCAGAATTATCCTTAACCAAAGAGTGGGGATAGGGGCCCCCTATGAAGTATCAGACAAACCAGCCAGCGCAAGAAACGGCTTCAGGAAAAACGTATTCCCCAGTGATAGGAGCGTTGCACCTAATTGCAGTAGGTGGGCGCCCGAACTCACCGAAAGATACCCCGCGAGCCGATCAGCATACCTGCTCCGACACGGGACAAAAGACACCGCACAACAACACCCTGGATGTGCTACAGACTGTCTCCGGGCCTCAAAGTACACGCCCAGTCCACCTTCTTGTGAATACTACAGGGACAAGAGGCCCCAGGAGCCCCCAACTGACCACGAGCAAACGATGCCCCCGGTACTTCCGGACCCGGGAAGGCGACGAAACACGGGAGTCGGCGTGACCAGAAGGCACAAATGGCGTCATCCTAAATTAGCGGCGACAAATTCGGTCGGAGGCAGAGACCTGGGCCCCCCACCTCGTGGGGAGTTATGGAGGCTGGTGCGGGCCTACCGGTGCTAAAAGCTCTACCCCCGGAGCTCAAATCACCCCGCTGCCATGACCTGGTACCCACACCATCGCACCCGGAGGCCTGAAACTTCCGCCTGAATCCCCTTGCGTGCACCAGGCCCCCTTGGAGCCCCCGGAGGCCTGAACCTGCCGCCCGGTGCACCGCGACAAGCCATGAGAGCCCCTATCAGCACGTTCCTGCCCGCCCCCACTGATAAGGTAAAGGCCAGTAATCCGGGCCCGAGATGGCCGCCCCTTTCCCCAACCACAATTCGCTGCCACATTAGCGCCCGCCCAGCAGTGGGCCGGGGTCGAAGCTGCAGCCAATCCATATGTGAACGGGTGGCAATTTGTAAATCCCCAGGGGCGGGGGGGTGACTCCCCTTAACCACCCTGACGCGACTCGGAACACCCTGCGCGCACACCGCAATACGGGAAAGGGGCCCGCATCGGACAGGTTAGAGTCCTCACCCCACACTCATCAGCTTGGTTTTATAGAAATGTTTTGCTGCGAATTTGTGAATCCGTTGCAATTTTCGCTGCAAAAATGAAAGAAAAAATGCTTTTAGGCAAAGGCGTCGACCCTGGGGGATCCCAGCACCAGGCCTAGGGGATCAGGGTATTCCTACCCAGCCCCTTCTCTTTTTTTCTACATTTTTGTTTGAGACTGGGCTGAGTCCAAGTCACAAGATGGCTGCCAACACTTTCTGGTTGAAGAAATTACTGGCTGGATCTAAGGGAAAAGTCCATTGCTCCTTTTGTCAAATAGAGGCCAGTAAGGTTTAGACTCTGTAACCCTGCTGTGTAGTAATGTAACAGCTGCCGCTTGGGTTGAACGTTTCTCAGGCCTGTATGTGCAAGATGTGGGGATGAATGAGCCGGCCTTGTCGCCAACCGCTGGTCCTATACTGAGTCCAGCTAGCATGGTGTGTGAGGGTGTGACCTTGGCCACACACGCAGAAGGCCTGGTTCCCCCAGGGTATTGCAAATAGGAGTGTAAATCATCTAGTGCCTCGCCTGCATCAGCCCCATTCCACCAGATTGATTGTGCTCCTAGCCCTATCACCGTGAGTGAAGTTGCTGCAGCAATTGATTGGATTACACCAGGGAAAGCACGGGGCTTGATAAGTTGCCTGGGGACTTGTTTAAAGCCGAGAAGGAGATTGAGTGCCCTTATCTTGCCCTTTTTTCACTAATTACATGAATGGGCTATATATATATATATATATATATATATGAATTCTTTGTGAAACGGTGAACGGCACCAAACCATGGGTGGTGCGGACAGATGCACATGACGCCAGGAGTGCAATGTATTAACCACCAACCAAATCCCTTTGAAGAAAGTCCAAACAAAGATGCACCTTGGAAAGTGCATGTAGTGTGATATATTAGTTCATCAGAAAACCAGCTCAATGCAAGAGGTCTTGCTCACAATAATTTAAGCTAGATTTAACCTAGATGTAAAGGCAGGGAAACATATCATGACTGCTGATGTAAGGCTCATAATGTAATGACTCCTGATGTAAGGCTGCAGAAGTAATCGTAGCACACATTAATTTCCCTTGTTGATTCTATTGGCCTGGCCATTCTCACTTTTGATGTCAGAGTGAGTCTGGTGTCTAGCTTTTCTTCTACAACATAAGTCATTCAATTACGCCCTATCCGATTGCCAAGGTGGTTTTTTACTGTAGCATTTTATTCCTCCTAACTGGGACACTTCGAAGGAAACACTTCACACCTCTCCCCTGTTTTATACTGTGAAGGGTGGCATCATTGCTACTGAGAAGAGTTGCCCTTTCCTTGGGCAGTCGAAGAGGAAAGTAAAAATATCTTCATTGCATTCAGTTCTTGACAGCAGGAAAAAAAGAACTGTGTCTCAAAACACTGTAAGAAAACTCCCAAAAGGTCAAGCGAATTCATTGTTGGTCTTAAAAAAAAAAAAACATCACATTGGATGGTTTATTTTTGAAAAATGAAAAAATGACATACTGTTTTTGCAGGGTGGACTGGCCCCATCACAAAGTGATGAAAGAAATACTTGAATTAAACTCAGCTAGTTGTGATTGCTTTGAGTCCCATTCCAGTTGTTAGATCTGACAGTGCCTGGTGTGATCTACCCTCAAACCTTTTTCTTACAACCTCCTATTTGCTGAAATTAATTTTTGTTGGCCTTAAGTCTCTGTGCAGTTAACCACTGCTAACCAGTGCTAAAGTACGTGTGCTCTCTCCTTCAAACATGGTACAATTGGCTTACAACTAATTGTCATGTTTAATATACTTGCAATTCTCTAGTAAAGTGGTACTACGTGTAACCGAGGCCTGTAAATTAAATGCTACGTATGGGCCTGCAGCACTTATTGTGTCACCCACTTAAGTAGCCCTTAAAATATGTCTCAGGTTTTCCATTGCAGCCTGTGTGCAGTTTTAAACTGCCAATTCTACTTGCCAAAATAACTCCTTTGCGAAGCCTAATGCTTCCTTTCTAATATATATGTTGTCCCTCATTAAGGCCCTAAACAGTCCTTAGGGCAAGGTATTTAAAAGGTTTGACATGTACTTTTAACTTTCATATGCCTTGGTAGTGAAACACATTAAGTTAGCTTTTCACTACTGCAAGGCCTACTTCTCACATAGGATAATATTGGCTTACCTAATTACATTTAATGAGTGCTAACTTTTGATTGGGAACAGATAGAGATATCATGTTTTGTCTCAAAAGAATTGGGAGTTAAAATCCTATTTAATGTTAAAGTTGAATTTTTAAGACACAATTCTGAAAATGCCACTCTTATCTTAATCATTTGGTGCTTGCAGCCAGTGTCCTGAGTCACATGGCTGTAGTTGGCAGATGTCCTTTGTGTTTTCCTCCCAGACAGTGAGACAAAGGGGGACTAGGTGTTGGCAGGGGGGTGAAGCAGTTCCCTTCCCCACTTACATTTCAAAGAGCTGCCTCAACACACTCACAAAGAACTTCACAGCAGTCCTTTGTCACCCTAGAATTTCCTACCTCTTAGAAACTCAGCGGGGGAGGTAGGAAATTCCAGAAACAGATGTGCGGGGAAGTCTGAAGTTTCTACTGCTTCAAAGCTGGCACCAGGTATAAACATTGGACTCTCAGAATAACTCTTCAGTTTATCCCTGGACCAGTGGAGGACCCCAGAAGGACTGCCTTGTACTTCAGAGGACTGCCCTGCTGATACCAGAGGACTTCCCTGGTTCTTGAAGTCTACCTTGTTTCCTCAGAGGACTGCACTGCTGCTTGAGGCCTGCCTTGATGCTTGATTCCAGGGCTACCAGAGTGATTCAAAGGGCTAGTTGGCTGACCTCATGTTCTAAGCTACAGGAAAACAAACACCTCCAACCACCTTGAACCCACACCTGGACCCAGCCTGAAGTGAGTCCTGCCCTCCAAGCGGGGCCCACCATATTGTGGATAATTGGAGGTACTGCTAAAGGTGCCCAAACAGCTAAAACCAAAAACCAAAACTTGGGACTTGGAACATTTCCACTAAAAGGTGGTCTGAGAACCAACAGGAGACCGGGACCTATCTGCTCACCCATCTGCCTGAGATGCATTGCCGGTTGGCCTGACTTTGTGGTAGCTCCCATTACATTTTTCTCCACAGCAGCAAATCCGGTTCAGTGGCTCCTCTTCAAAAAGGTATAGTGGAGCCCTTATCACCTACAGCCTGCAGCTTTGCCCTGCTGGAGATTTTCGACTTTCAAAAAGGTGACAAAGTCCAAACGTAGAAATCTTCACAGCGGTTCCATCCAGCGGCTTCCCGATGATGATGCCTCCTCCCCAGACTCCGTCTTCTCCCTTGACCTGCTGAACTTTGCCTTCTCAGCCATTTTCCCCCAAAAAATTCTTCTAACTCCGAAGGTAGGTGGAGCCTGGGCCCAATCCACCGACGATGCCTTCTCCTTAGACACCGCCTGCTACCTTGCCCCGCTGAACTTTACCTTCTCAGACATTTTTCCTCAAAATTTCTTCTAAGTCCGAAGGTAAGCCATGCCTGGGCCCAATCCACCTGGTGGAAACGAACTGTTCTCTATCACGGTCAGCCATAACTTTTGACTTTGTCCCGGTCTCAGGCGACCGAATACCTGTGCTTGCACTTTGATCTTTAAGTTGCTGTTTTTCACTAAAAACGTAACAAATTCATAACTCCGGTTGTACTGATTAGATTTTTGTTGTTGAAAAGAAGACGACAGCAGGTAAGTTTGTAGAGCTTCTTTATTCCTGTCCAGTATCACAGCTTCCCCGGCAGCAACTGCCGAAGCTACGCATTCTATGTTCCATGCAAGGAACACACAGAACAGAATGCGCACGAGAAAACCCCCGAGAGATCCCAACACCCCCCCCTCCCTTCACATAAAAACAAAGAACAGAAACTTATCTAACAAAGGAAAACAAAAAGAGAGAAAGCAAAACTAAAATCTAATATAATCCTGGAATTTGGTGGGAGGAGCCCTAGTTCTAGGAAGGCATTGTCGGGGAACAGTGTCCTTGGCAGGTACAGGAATCCTCGGGCTCACCACCACAGGAGACAAAGTCATACAAGGAGTGTCAACCCCAAATTTACCTCTCACAAACTCAGCTTTTGACTCCAGCACTACTGAGACAGCACACTTGTTCCAGATTTTCCCATTCTCCAGTACAACAACATGGTCTCTCACTTCTCTGACTCTAACAGGAGCAGAAAACCGAGAGGATCCCTTACGAACAAGCACAGGTTTCTTAATCCTCACCCAGTCTCCTTGACACACCGGAGACACTCTGACACAATCAGATGCATACTTGGCTTGGGCAGCAGCCCTGACGTCAGCTACTCTGCCCAGCTTCTGCAGATCCACCTCCTTCCTTGACATCCAGTCTTTATTCAGCTTGGAACCAGCCACCCTACCCCTAAGCAAAGTGAAAGGAGACATGCCAGTACTCGAGTGAGGGGTAATTCTTATTGCCCACAACATGTCAGAAATCGCCACCTTCCAGTGCAAGCCATTGATGGAGGCCAACTGTAATTGATCCTTGATCACACGGTTCAGGCGTTCAACCAGACCATTACTACGGGGATGATAAAGGGAGGTGAGGATATGTTTAATGTCATGCACCTTGAAGAATTCCTGCATCTCTACAGACACCAACTGGGTGCCGTTATCAGTCACCAACTCTTCCGGAAATCCTTCCCGAAGAAAAACATCTTTGAAGAAATTGATGACAGTGGCAGAATTGATTCCATCCACAAACCTAACTTCTGGCCATTTAGACATATAGTCAATCAATACCAAAGCGTATTTGGGAGAACTGCCCAGACCACCAAACGGACCAGCCACATCGAAAGCCAACTTGCACCAGGGTGAGTCCTTGACAGGAATGGGACTGATGAAAGATGGATAGGTCACTTGAGTTTTGTCACTCAAAACACACGCACCACAATCACGAACACAGTGTTCAATGGACCTATCAACACCCGGCCACCAGAAATCTTCTCTAACCCTCTGCTTCATGGCACGGATGCCCAGATGACTTTCGTGGGCCAGATCTAAAACCTTCTTACGTAAGGTCACAGGAAAAACCAGTAATCCACCTCTACGCAGAATCCCATCAACAAGAAACAACTCACCACATACCCTCCTAAAAGGAATTAGTTCAGGAGTAAGAATAGTATTATTGGGCCAGCCGTGAGCCACAAAGTCCATCACCTTGCTGATCTCAACATCCTCAGACAGAGCCAGCTGCCAATCAACTTCAGACAAAGCAGCTCCAGTATCAGCTACCGTACTAACAGCACACACCATTTCCAAATGCTCACCCTCAGGGTCGAAGACACCCTCAGCGAGGGGTAACCTGGACAGGCAATCGGCTACATGATTCTTCACACCAGCCACATACTCCAGACGGTAATTAAATTCATTAAGTCTGTACTGCCATTTGGCAATGTGAGGGGTGGCCCTCCCACCACCCTTGGTGGTAAAAAGATCTACCAATGGTTTGTGGTCAGTCCTGAGAACAAATCCGTTTCCCCACAAAAAGTAAAAAAAAAATACTGTACACCCCACCATAAAGCCAAGGCTTCCTTTTCAATCGTAGAGTAGGTGCTCTCGGCACCCCAGAGTGCTCTAGAGGCAAAAGCAATGATCTCCTCCCTATTGTCAGATCTTTTCTGCATAAGAACAGCCCCAATACCCACATTGCTTGCGTCAGTGGTAACAATGCAGCGATCATTAATGTTAAATAATTTGAGTGGGCGTGCCTGAACAATTGCTTCTTTCAATAACTTGAAATCACAAGCACACTGGTCTGACCATACATACTTTGCATTCTTTTTTAGGAGACCACGCAAACACACCGTCCTGTCAGAGAAATTGGCCACAAATTTAGCGTAGTACTCAACCAGCCCAAGAAAAGAATGCAGCTGGTCCTTATTCTGCGGTTCGGGTGCATTTTGGATGGCATCAAGGAGCTTAATTTTGGGTTCCACTCCACTTGCGGAAATATGGTGCCCCAGATCGTCTACACCATCTTGAAGAAATTTGCATTTGTCCTTCCTTAATGTTAACCCGCTAGATTTAACAATCTCCAATACCTGCCTGACCCTGGCATTGTGCTCTAAGACAGTTTTTCCGTGAATCAGGATGTCGTCTTGGAAAAACACGACTTCCGCAGTGTTCCTAACCAGGTTCCCCATAAGACGCTGGAACACTGCAGAAGCCGACGCTAAACCAAACGGCATGCGTAAGTAACGAAACGCCCCCTCAGGAGTCACAAAGGACGTGAGGTGCCTCGAGTCCTTGCATAACTCGACCTGATGGTAAGCAGAGGAGATGTCAAGTGAGGAGAAATACTTTGCACCCTCCAAAGTTGACAGCATCTCATTGATGTTGGGCAGGGGTTGGCAGTCCACCCATATGCACGCATTAAGGTCGTGCAAGTCCACACACATTCTGAGCGATTTGTCAGCCTTGCGCGCCAAAATAATGGGGGACAACCACTCAGACCCTTCGATGGGCTCAATTATTCCCATGGTACACAACCGCTCAAGTTTGTGTCTAAGTTCACCACGCATACTAAGCGGTACCTTGTGCACCTTGTGTGCAACAGCCATTCCACCTTCCTTGAGAACAATGCGGTGCTGAAAACCCTTGAGTTTACCCTAAATCTCTGGGTATCTTAAGATCCAGTCACCATTAGATGACGACTTGGCAGTAACTGTAAGCACTGAGGTAACGCGATACAAAAGGGGATGATGGACGGAACGTTTGAGCCAATCAAACACTCACCCCCAGTCAACTGATCTGGGTTTAATCCATCATCATTCTTTAGCTCACTCCACCACCCCAGTTCAGACATGGCCATATGCAAATCAGTCTGACCCTGTGCCTCATGGGAACAGTCCAGCTCGAACTGCCAAGCCATGTCTTCCCTGGACCGGAAACAAGCATCCTAGGACCGGTTTCTGGCATTCCAGCCGTCATCAGCCAGGCTTGCTTGAATCCAGTGGCAAAGTGAGCAAGGGACCCACGTCTGGGCATACCCCCGCCAACTTAGGGCGAACAAAGCGATACAAAAGGGGATGATGGACGGAACGTTTGAGCCAATCAAACACTCACCCCCAGTCAACTGATCTGGGTTTAATCCATCATCATTCTTTAGCTCACTCCACCACCCCAGTTCAGACATGGCCATATGCAAATCAGTCTGACCCTGTGCCTCATGGGAACAGTCCAGCCCGAACTGCCAAGCCATGTCTTCCCTGGACCGGAAACAAGCATCCTAGGACCGGTTTCTGGCATTCCAGCCGTCATCAGCCAGGCTTGCTTGAATCCAGTGGCAAAGTGAGCAAGGGACCCACGTCTGGGCATACCCCGCCAACTTAGGGCGAACAAAGCAATACAAAGGGGATGATGGACGGAACGTTTGAGCCAATCAAACACTCACCCCCAGTCACCTGATCTGGGTTTAATCCATCATCATTCTTTAGCTCACTCCACCACCCCAGTTCAGACATGGCCATATGCAAATCAGTCTGACCCTGTGCCTCATGGGAACAGTCCAGCCCGAACTGCCAAGCCATGTCTTCCCTGGACCGGAAACAAGCATCCTAGGACCGGTTTCTGGCATTCCAGCCGTCATCTAAGTTGGCGGGGGTATGCCCAGACGTGGGTCCCTTGCTCACTTTGCCACTGGATTCAAGCAAGCCTGGCTGATGACGGCTGGAATGCCAGAAACCGGTCCTAGGATGCTTGTTTCCGGTCCAGGGAAGACATGGCTTGGCAGTTCGGGCTGGACTGTTCCCATGAGGCACAGGGTCAGACTGATTTGCATATGGCCATGTCTGAACTGGGGTGGTGGAGTGAGCTAAAGAATGATGATGGATTAAACCCAGATCTGTTGACTGGGGGTGAGTGTTTGATTGGCCAGCGTTCCGTCCATCATCCCCTTTGTATCGCTTGTTCGCCCTAAGTTGGCGGGGTATGCCCAGACGTGGGTCCCTTGCTCACTTTGCCACTGGATTCAAGCAAGCCTGGCTGATGACGGCTGGAATGCCAGAAACCGGTCCTATGATGCTTGTTTCCGGTCCAGGAAGACATGGCTTGGCAGTTCGGGCTAGACTGTCCCATGAGGCACAGGGTCAGACTGATTTGCATATGGCCATGTCTGAACTGGGGTGGTGGAGTGAGCTAAAGAATGATGATGGATTAAACCCAGATCTGTTGACTGGGGGTGAGTGTTTGATTGGCTCAAGCGTTCCGTCCATCATCCCTTTTGTATCGCTTGTTCGCCCTAAGTTGGCGAGGGTATGCCCAGACGTGGGTCCCTTGCTCACTTTGCCACTGGATTCAAGCAAGCCTGGCTGATGACGGCTGGAATGCCAGAAACCGGTCCTAGGATGCTTGTTTCGGTCCAGGGAAGACATGGCTTGGCAGTTCGGGCTGGACTGTTCCCATGAGGCACAGGGTCAGACTGATTTGCATATGGCCATGTCTGAACTGGGGTGGTGGAGTGAGCTAAAGAATGATGATGGATTAAACCCAGATCTGTTGACTGGGGGTGAGTGTTTGATTGGCTCAAGCGTTCCGTCCATCATCCCCTTTGTATCGCTTTGTTCGCCCTAAGTTGGCGGGGTATGCCCAGACGTGGGTCCCTTGCTCACTTTGCCACTGGATTCAAGCAAGCCTGGCTGATGACGGCTGGAATGCCAGAAACCGGTCCTAGGATGCTTGTTTCCGGTCCAGGGAAGACATGGCTTGGCAGTTCGGGCTGGACTGTTCCCATGAGGCACAGGGTCAGACTGATTTGCATATGGCCATGTCTGAACTGGGGTGGTGGAGTGAGCTAAAGAATGATGATGGATTAAACCCAGATCTGTTGACTGGGGGTGAGTGTTTGATTGGCTCAAGCGTTCCGTCCATCATCCCCTTTGTATCGCTTTGTTCGCCCTAAGTTGGCGGGGGTATGCCCAGACGTGGGTCCCTTGCTCACTTTGCCACTGGATTCAAGCAAGCCTGGCTGATGACGGCTGGAATGCCAGAAACCGGTCCTAGGATGCTTGTCTCCGGTCCAGGGAAGACATGGCTTGGCAGTTCGGGCTGGACTGTTCCCATGAGGCACAGGATCAGACTGATTTGCATATGGCCATGTCTGAACTGGGGTGGTGGAGTGAGCTAAAGAATGATGATGGATTAAACCCAGATCTGTTGACTGGGGGTGAGTGTTTGATTGGCTCAAGCGTTCCGTCCATCATCCCCTTTTGTATTGCACTGAGGTAACAGCAGGGAGGCTGGAATAAAATTGTTTAGCTTCATGTTTCGATAAAACCATATCAGGATGATTGGGATCCAAAATAATCCCAAGCTCACCCTGTTCCTCCCATCCCAACAAATTAGCACCTTCCTTTACAATAAACACAGGGGCATATTAGCAAGAAGAGGCGATAATCATCGCTAACCCTGCTTAGCGTGATTTTTTTTATCGCCGGCTATCGCTGGAATATATCGCCACGCTAACGCTGTATTAGCAACGATTAGCGCTATGGCGATGAATATTCCAGCGATAACGGGGGAAATGGGCCAACATCGCTGAAAAACCAGCGATGTTGCATGGAGAAGGGAGAACACCTTGCTGATACGACCCTGTGGTCGTATCAGCATAATCCACCCCCATGTTAGGTATGGCTAACACCTGCTAATTGCAGGTGTTAAATAAATGGCGATGACCCCGGTTAGCGCGACTTTTCACGTCGCTAACTGGGGCCATGGCCACCTTGCTAATAGGCGATAGGCCTGTTAGCGAGTGTTTCCCAGGTTTGTTTGTCGGAACGCCCACTTTGCATGTCATTAGCGATAAATATCGCTGACATGCAAAGCGGTAAAAACGGGCGCCAATGCCCGCAAACTGTCGCTAACTGCTGTTAGAGACAGTTTGCTAATAGGGCGATATAAATATCGCCGCTTTAGCGGCAAAAAGTGCCGCTAAAGCGGCGATAGTGCCCTTGCTAATATGCCCCACAGTCCCTTGTGCAAAATCCCCCTTGAATTCCAAGTTGCCCATAAATTTGCCAAGAACCTCAACCCTTTTACCACCATAAGCAAAGATCTTTACGTTGGACTGGTCAACGGGAATGTCACCCAATCCTTCGAAATCCCTTGCGCAGATGAGGGTAAAGGGAGAACCAGAATCAGCAAGAAACTTTATGTTCTTGCCGTTAAGATTAATGGCACACGCAGGTGATTTCCTTCTATGAGGTTCTACGATGGAAGCAATTTCTACCACACCATCCGATTGAATAGAGGAAGAAGACAACATTAACAATTCATAACTTTCATTATCTTCCCCGTAGTCAACACAGTCCTCTTCAATAGCTTTCACAGTTCACGTTGGTCCCTTGTGAGCTACTGTGGCCTTACACATGCGTGCCAAATGTCCTTTCTTGCCACACTTAAAGCAAGTTTGATTAATGGCAAAACAAAACTTAAAATTGCCCAAATGAGATCTACTTCCACAACGGTAAGAAGAGAGATCATGTCCTTCAGGTTTGGATTTGGGCAAACTAAGTGCAGGTGGAGAGATACGAGGCACATTCGTGTTGATACCCTTGGTGGGTTTAGAAGTAGATTTTGTACTAACTAATTTGATTTCATTGGATGGCGCAGATGGCGCAGACGCACTCATCTTTTTTATGCATAACTGAGAATGCTCAATACTTCTCGCTAAGATGAGAGCGGTCTCCAAGTCAGGATCCTCAGAAGATAAAAGTTTCTTTTGAATCTTCCTGTTACATGTACGTTCAATTAGCTGATCACGGATTATCTCATCCCTGAACTCCCTATAATTGCAAGTGACAGCTAGGATTCTGGGAGCAGCTACGAAATCATCTATGGATTCACCAGGAATCTGCGCACGTTGCAAAAATTTGTGACGTTCTAGTACAATATTTCGCTTGGGATTAAATCTCTTGTCCAAAGTTTTAATAGGCGAAGCATAGTCATCAACAATAAGGGAATCACCTTCATCACCACCACTAACAGATGTTCTCACAAGTTCAAGGGGTAAAGTCTTTAAAATATTCCTCCCTTCAGAACCCAAATTATAAACAAGTAAAGCTTTCTTCTTTTTCGAGGTGAAAGTGTCTCCATCAATCGCCTCAAGGTAGGTGTCAAATGTCTCCTTCCACTGTTGCCAAATAACAGGAGGATTACCAGGAGACTGCAAAAAGGGAAATGGTGCAATTATATGATCCATTTGGTGGCCGTGCGTGGGTGAGTTGCTGCCCCAAAACTCACAACCAGAAAATGATCAACTTGTACAAAATAGTGATAATAAAAAAAAAAAATGCGTGTCCCTGTTAACAAAGTTGATAAACCCTGATGACACGCGTGGTGTGCGTGTCACCGTAGCAACAATATTGTAGAATGCAGGTGAAATAGAGCAGGTGTGCGTGTCACCGTTGAGTCACCACTTAGCAGTAATAACAGATGCCGGCAAAATCCTATGAGAACTACCACAAATATGGCATCTACGTTGCGTGCTGGCGTGGTCACGCAAACACAGTTTGCGGAAAGCTGGGCAGCGCACTAGTCTTGGACGAGAAGTGTGCGCATGCGTCTAACGATGAGAAAGCGCGAGATCAAGGAGTGTGATGCGCGCCGGTACGTGCGCCGGTAGTCACAACAATGAAAACCCCCACAGCGTGACGTGCGCCGATACATTCGCCGGTTGTCAAGGTGACGCGCGCCGATACACGTGCTGATTGTCAACAGCCCTCCAATACCTCTCGCGCCACAACAAGGGAATGGCGAAAAAGCGAGAAATGCGGGTAATTAAAATAATCTCACCAGGATCCACGAGCTTTCAGGAAGACAAGCACAGTCCGTAGTGGCAGATGGAAGACACTGAAGACTTGGGAGTCAATTTCACTAGGTTCACGAAACGTTGTGACCCCAGACGTCGCCTCGAAGTGGAAAACAACCACAACGTCCAGCAACATGCGATGAGGGAGACAGAAGACTGGACAACTCGTCGCTGCGGTGTTCTGGATGGTTTGGAGCCTGTGGAGAAGGCTTTTGTTGATCCCGGCGTAGAGGGCATTGCTGTAGTCCAATCTGCTGGTTATGAGAGCGTGGGTGATGGTTTTTCTGCATTCTGGGGGTATCCATTTGAAGGTCTTGCGGAGGATCCGAAGGCAGTTGAAGCTGGTGGAGGCGATGGAGTTGATCTGGCGGGTCATGGTGAGGGAGGAGTCGAGGATGACGCCGAGGTTCCGTGCGTGGTCTGTCGGGGTGGGCGGACTCCCGCGGGCGGAGGGCCACCAGGTATTGTCCCAGGCGGAGGTGGAGGGTCCGAGGAGGAGGACCTCAGTCTTCTCCGAGTTGAGCTTCAGGCAGCTGCTTTATACCTCCCTACATTACATGAAGATCAATGTCTCACAGAGTAAGGTGTTAATTTTAAGAAGCAGATAGGCTGGGAAGATCAATATTTATGTCTGGGGTATAGGTCCAGAGAAGTTGGAGATCATAAACATATATCCCTATCTAGGGAAAATTGTAGTGGGTAACACGCTGGAAAAAGCACATATTGAATATTGTTCCTCTAAGACTTCTTCGCATGCCAGTGGGTTACATGCCTTTTACAATGCGATGGGACGAAGATATTTTATTCTTTTACTATCTGTATTTAAGACGACAGTACCTCCGACCCTATTATATGCCATAGAATCTATTAATGTAACAAAATGGGACTTTTTTAGAGAAAAATGGAAATGTTAATTATATGCAAACTGTGTAAATTTAATTTGTCTGTCTCTACTCCAGCAATGAGGCTGGAATTTGGTCTGATAAGCTCCTACGTACAAGGGCTGGCAACTGAGATTTGATGGAGATTTCAGCTCAAGAACAGTAAAAAGGATTCTATGAGGGATTTTAGGATACATTTTCCCAAGATTATAACTTGCCACTAAGCTATCTTGAATTGCAGGAAGGGGTTCTGGCTTCCCTCTCTCCCATACAATTTAAAAGCTGCCTGAAGGATGCCTCTTGCTCCACTAGCTATCGGACAGATGTTATGTCCTGTATGTCAAAGAAAAGAGTGGAGGTGGTAATCTCGTCCTGCTGCCCCAAGGTAGCTCAGCAGTGTTTGACCTGGAATTTGGACCAGGGTCTCTGCCAATTGTGGACACTATTTTGAATGAACTTGCTTCTGCTAAATGCGTCAATGGCAAAATGATCCTATTCTGGAAAATCAGGGAAAGAGAGTAACCTGTGTAGCTGTGGGATCCGGGGTCTAAATCATATACTCATTGTTTGCTCCGCATTGTATCTTTGACGTCACCACCTCTTAAGGCCAATGTTCTTAAAGAATAATATCAAATCAGCTGACGTGGCACGTGAATTTTCAATTGATCCAAAAAATGAAGTAATCTGTACCAGAGTTTTAAAATATTTTAAAGGTTTTATGAATTTATAATAACTCAGATTCAGGAATGCTGCTGTGCTATGTGAATTTTAACTGTTCAAATCCAGAGTAATTTGCACAAAGTATAAATGTCTTAAGGTTTTATGAATTTATATCAATTCACTTTCAGATTGGTGCTGCAGACTTGTATATCTATTTTTCTTTTTATATAATATGTGGTTTTATGGATCTTATATTCATTGTCTTATCTTGTTTTATGTGGACCTGTTTTGAGTTCCAGAACATAAATAAAGAATTCAATTGAATTATTCAATCTTTCTAAATTCATGTTGGATTTTTCTTGTGTTGTCTCTTTTACTTTATTACTGTTTGTGTGCTGCATAAATACTCAACACAGTTAAGTTAAGCCTGACTGCTTTTGCGCCAGGCTAACAGAGGGTTAAGCACAGATTATTTTAGTGGTTTTTTGTTGTTCACCATGATTGGGATTGTGATTGTTGCTTGAGAAGGATTCACACCCTATTCAACCAAAAACCTAATCTCCTACAACAGCCTATCATATTTCACCCACTATATTAGTCTAGACAGAGACCTGGCCCTGCTCCAAAAAGAACAATTCAGACTAAACTGCCAGGCTAGGTTACCTCCAGACAGGAACACAAACAATTCTAGGCTGGACTCAGCCTAGTAGGCCACAGCAGTGAGTCACGGCTTCAGTCCTGTCCCACAGAAGGTACTGGACCCACACCGGGGCATACCCATCACAATTAGGTTATCTCATGCAACAAAAAAACAAGCGATGGAAGAAATACTTGAATTTATCTCAACTTGTGGTGATCATTCAGGCTGCATTCCAGACCATCTATTTTCATCCACTCTAGACAGAGACTAGCTATATGCAAATGAGTCTTGGTCCTGCTCCAATAGCAACTGTCTAAAACGAACTTACAGGCCAGGTTCCTCCAGATGGGAACACAAGCAACCCCAGACCGATTTCGGACAACTTAAACCTCGGCCATGAGGTATAGCTTGCGTCCTGTGGCATAGTGATCATGGAGCTCACGTCTGCGCATACCTATCTATGTGCACTTAGAATATCTACTGAAACAAACAATAAGGCGATGGAAGAAATCCTTCAATTAATCTCAGCTCATCCACTCTTTTGCTCAGGTGTCTGATGACATGGGCACGGCGTGGGAACACTTCCCATGTTACGTCACAGCAGTGGAAAATTTGTTTTATTTTTCACAGCTGTGACATAGCTGCAGTGAATAACTTGATTTTGAGCATAGTATTCAGGCTGAGTTTCTTTGAAAGCCATATACATTAATAATGTTTATTTATTATATTAAAGCACACACCACAAATTAAATTGCTTATTGGCTACCATATGCCAGTATCACCAACGTCGTCTGCCCAAACAACATCAACATCCTCTCCTACGCAGATGTCATGCAACTTATACTCTCCTTCACGGACAAGACCCCCAACACAAAAATCAAGTTCACCGCAAGCATGACCAAAGTCACTAACTGGATGAAAGCCAACAGTCTCAAGCTCAACACCGACAGACAGAAGTAGTGACCTTCGGCAAGAACACCTCACCATAGGACTCCAACAGGTGGCCTGCCGAACTCGGACCCTCAAGAACACTCAACATCTAAGCCAGAAACCTCAGAATAATCTTCAACTGCAAACTGGGCATGACCACACAATTCAACGCTGTCACTGCATCCTGCGTCGACACCTTGAAGATTAAGAAGAATATCTTCAAATGGCTCCCAAGCAACATTAGAAAGACTGTCATGCATGCCCTAGTCACCAGTAAATTGGACTATGGGAACACCCTCTATGCCAGGATCACCAAGGAACTCATTAGAACACTACAAACCATTAAGAACTCAGCTGCCAGACTCATCCTCAATGTTCCACACAAAACTGACATCACACCACACCCCTGGAAACTACACCGGCTCCCGATTCACAAACAAGTTCAATTCAAACTCCTCACACACACATTCAAGGCACTACACAACTCAGGCCCCACCTACCTGAACAGTTGCATCTCCTTCCACCAACCACCCAGACACCTCCGTTCCGTAGGACTCCTACTCACACACATCCCACATATGCTGAGAAATAGATCAGGAGAACAAGCATTCTCTTAGATCACTCCCAAAGCGTGGAACGACTTCCCACTCCACATCAGAGCCTCCTACTCTCTTCTTGAATTCCGCGAGAAGCTGAAGACCTGACTTTTCAATTAACCAACCTACCATAGGTACAGGTAGACACACACTCCTGCTCAGCGCCAGGATACCCAATGGGTGATTGTGCACTTTACAAATACACATAACATAACATAGAAGTGAGCTTTACCAATGCAAATAACATAACATAACATTGATTCAGGTCTGATTCTAATATTTTTCATCAGATTATCATTGCTGTAAAACAATGAATCCTCGTTTAGAAAGCTTTGGGGACACCTGCAAAAAGATGCACCTTTCCTAGGGTGTAAATTACTGAGTCGTTTGTGATTTTAAACATGCTTTACCTCCTACTGATGCCATAATCTACTTTAAGAGAGACCTGTACACTGGTGACCTCCCGCTGGAGGTCAGATCTGACAGCCAGCTGGTGTTTTCTGCAGCAGCATTAAAGTGATCTCTGGGAGCATACCATTTCTTGCATTTGGGGAGCATACCTTTACTTGCATTTCCTGTCAGGGGTTTGACAGAAACATTCCAGTGATTAAGAGCCTTAGATGCTCCTCCCAAGCGTGTTCGAAAGATGGAGGCCATTAGAGCAGCGTGTTGTGGTCAGCAGTTCTGGGCCCAGTCATGGCCACTTCACATTCATTAGTGTCGTGTATATATAACTATATTTATGCCATGGCAGTGAAAATAAATGTGATCCAATAAAACATGTTTTAGTTGCAAGTCTACAAACAAGCATGGAGGAACTCATTTAAGACTCAGTGCAAGGGTCAAATTTCATGTTATTGCCACAGGACAGCATAACATGTTTGAGAAACTGCAGACAGTTTTGCAGATTTCATGTTGCAATCATTTTGAAGAGGAAAGCAGCATAACCCATACCTAGAGGATCTGTTTCATGAGGTTTATTCTCACTACCTCACTTTAAACCGTTGTGCTGTGCTTAAAACGTGTACAAGAAACAAGCATGGGCAAAGTCAGTAGGTACAGCCTTTTTGTTATCTGCACTGGTCTGAGTTAACATGCTGTACAGTAGTCACTTACATTAGCACTGATGGAAATCACCCGTGACTAGTTACTGAAGGTTACACAAAAGTTTATAGAGGATCCGGTGCCAACACAAGGGTTTTTGAGAAAGTGCTACATATGTCAGGAGAAAACACAAGAGACAGTATGTTGGTTACACAAGAATAGCAACAGAATCAAATAGTCACAAATAAATACAAACTGATCTACCTTATGACAACTAAAATCAAACTGAACCAATACCATTTAATCTAAAAAAAAAACCTCCTCCTACAAAAGAGCAGCCTGAGGAAGGGTGGGGCAATGGGCACCAGACATGGATTAGTTAGTGATTTGATGTGATTTAAAATTTTATGTAGCGCTCGAATGCCCTGAGGGTCTTGGCGCTGCTACTTTCATGGGAGAGAAAAGATGATGACAGAAAATGCTGCTCTATTGACTGAAGAATGCAAAAACAACAGTTGATGGACAGAATGCAGAACAATGTCATACATTCACCCCAGTACAGAGATCTGGGCCTAAATCCATCGTTTTTTTGCTCACCATGCCATTCCAGTTTGAACCCAGCCATATGCAAATCAGTCTTGACCCTGTGCCTCATGGGAACAGTCCAGCCGGAACTGCCAAGCCAGGTCCTCCCTGGACTGGAAACAAGCATCCTAGAACCGGTTTCGGGGTTTCACCCCTCTTCAACCAGGATAGCTTGATTCCAGTGGCATGGAGAGCACGGGACCCACGTCTGGGCATACCCGTCCCACTCGGGGTGACAAATGCAAAAACAACAGTTGATGGACAGAATGCAGAACAATGTCATACATTCAACCCAGTACAGAGATCTGGGCCTAAATCCATCGTTTTTGCTCACCATGCCATTCCAGTTTGAACCTAGCCATATGCAAATCAGTCTTGACCCTGTGCCTCATGGGAACAGTCCAGCCCGAACTGCCAAGCCAGGTCCTCCCTGGACTGGAAACAAGCATCCTAGGACCGGTTTCGGGGTTTCACCCCTCTTCAGCCAGGATAGCTTGATTCCAGTGGCATGGAGAGCATGGATTAAACCCAGATCAGTTGACTGGGGGTGAGTGTTTGATTTGCTCAAGCGCTCCGTCCATCATCCCCTTTGGTATCGCTTTGTTCGCCCTAAGTTGGCAGGGTATGCCCAGACGTGGGTCCCTTGCTCACTTTGCCACTGGATTCAAGCTAGCCTGGCTGATGACGGCTGAATAGCCAGAAACCGGTCCCAGGATGCTTGTTTCCGGTCCAGGGAAGACATGGCTTGGCAGTTCGGGCTGGACTGTTCCCATGAGGCACAGGGTCAGACTGATTTGCATCTGGCCATGTCTGAACTGGGGTGGTGGAGTGAGCTAAAGAATGATGATGGATTAAACCCAGATCAGTTGACTGGGGGTGAGTGTTTGATTTGCTCAAGCGCTCCGTCCATCATCCCCTTTGGTATCGCTTTGTTCGCCCTAAGTTGGCAGGGTATGCCCAGACGTGGGTCCCTTGCTCACTTTGCCACTGGATTCAAGCTAGCCTGGCTGATGACGGCTGAATAGCCAGAAACCGGTCCCAGGATGCTTGTTTCCGGTCCAGGGAAGACATGGCTTGGCAGTTCGGGCTGGACTGTTCCCATGAGGCACAGGGTCAGACTGATTTGCATATGGCCATGTCTGAACTGGGGTGGTGGAGTGAGCTAAAGAATGATGGATTAAACCCAGATCAGTTGACTGGGGGTGAGTGTTTGATTTGCTCAAGCGCTCCGTCCATCATCCCCTTTGGTATCGCTTTGTTCGCCCTAAGTTGGCAGGGTATGCCCAGACGTGGGTCCCTTGCTCACTTTGCCACTGGATTCAAGCAAGCCTGGCTAATGACGGCTGAATAGCCAGAAACCGGTCCCAGGATGCTTGTTTCTGGTCCAGGGAAGACATGACTTGGCAGTTCGGGCTGGACTGTTCCCATGAGGCACAGGGTCAGACTGATTTGCATATGGCCATGTCTGAACTGGGGTGGTGGAGTGAGCTAAAGAATGATGATGGATTAAACCCAGATCAGTTGACTGGGGGTGAGTGTTTGATTTGCTCAAGCGCTCCGTCCATCATCCCCTTTGGTTTCGCTTTGTTCGCCCTAAGTTGGCAGGGTATGCCCAGATGTGGGTCCCTTGCTCACTTTGCCACTGGATTCAAGCTAGCCTGGCTGATGACGGCTGAATAGCCAGAAACCGGTCCCAGGATGCTTGTTTCCGGTCCAGGGAAGACATGGCTTGGCAGTTCGGGCTGGACTGTTCCCATGAGGCACAGGGTCAGACTGATTTGCATATGGCCATGTCTGAACTGGGGTGGTGGAGTGAGCTAAAGAATGATGATGGATTAAACCCAGATCAGTTGACTGGGGGTGAGTGTTTGATTTTCTCAAGCGCTCCGTCCATCATCCCCTTTGGTATCGCTTTGTTCGCCCTAAGTTGGCAGGGTATGCCCAAACGTGGGTCACTTGCTCACTTTGCCACTGGATTCAAGCTAGCCTGGCTGATGATGGCTGAATAGCCAGAAACTGGTCCCAGGATGCTTGTTTCCGGTCCAGGGAAGACATGGCTTGGCAGTTCGGGCTGGACTGTTCCCATGAGGCACAGGGTCAGACTGATTTGCATATGGCCATGTCTGAACTGGGGTGGTGGAGTGAGCTAAAGAATGATGATGGATTAAACCCAGATCAGTTGACTGGGGGTGAGTGTTTGATTTGCTCAAGCGCTCCGTCCATCATCCCCTTTGGTATCGCTATTGACTGAAGAGGCAGGTCTTCAGATACGTTCGGAAGGACCTGAGGTCTGGGAAGTTTTTTAAATTCATGGGGAGAGAGTTCCATAGTTTTTCTATCCCCAAAACGAAGTTCCTACCTCTCCATGATGCTCGCTTGACCTTAGGCAGTACTAAGTGCTTGACTTCTGCAGATCTGAGTTTCCTGGGTAGGGTGTGCCAGACGAATCTCTCCTGCAGATAGCCTGGAACAGTGTTGTGCAGTGCCTTAAAAGCTATACATAGAGCCTTAAATTCAATTTTCTTTGCCAGTGGAAGCCAATATAGCTTAATCAAGGCATGTAACACTAACTGATATTTTGGGATTCCTGACAAAAAACAGGCTGAGGCATTCTGTAGGATCTGAAGTTTATGAAGAGATTTTTTCTGGATGCCTATAAATAGGGCATTCCCATATTCCAATTTGGCTAAGACTAGAGTAGTGACAACCATTTTTTGGAGGTCGGGGGATGAAGGGACAGATTTTTCCAATTATTCTTAGGGTAAAAAATACTGAAGAGACTAGAGGATTGACCTTATCTTCGTAGTTAAGTTTATCATCAAAAACAATCCACAGGTTCTTCACTTTCCACACTGGTAAGGAAGTACCCCATATCCTGAGACCACCAGCTTGGGGACCAAAAAGAATTATCTTTGCCTAGAAAAGGACCTCTGTTACATACTGAGACATACAAGAACTAAGGGACATTTTTACAAGGATTTAACGCCGCCGTTGCGTCAATTTTTTGACGTTACAGCAGCTTTTTTTTTATCCCCGCATTTACAAGTTGCCCCCTAACTCCAGTTAGCAGCATTTTCCTAGCGTTAACGTGAATTTTTCCTAGCGGCACTTCGGTTAGCGTGACTTACCGAAAATGAGATGCAAGGTAGTCGTTCCCACGTAAAAACTCCAGCAAAACACACAACATGATATTTACAAGGATTTCCTTGTATGCGCTAAAGAAAAAAACTGCTGCTAAGTTCAATTAGAGGAAGTTTTTAACGTCAGAAAATACCTGGTCTTAAAAATGGTGCAAACACACTTGGGGCCGCATTTAAGAGGTTTTGGTGCTGGACAGTGGTGCAAGGAACCTTGCTGCGCAGCCCTGTGACCAAATAAAAGGGCAGGAATGTGCCCTATCAATAAGATAGGGCGCATTCCTGTCTTTTTCCCCTACATTGGTGCACAGTGGCTGCCATGGGCCAATGCAGGAACCCTTGCACCATGGTACAAGGTTGCCTGCGTTCCGGAGCTCATAGATGTTGTGCAGGAAAGGACATCTTCCTGCACAAAATCAATCAATCCAGGCGATTTCCTCTTTTAATGTGTTCTGCAGAATGCTGCACACATAGAAAATGAAAAAAAGAGGAGAAATGAAAACATTCATCCTCGTTGCGCCTCCCAAACGCCACCCTTGGGGAGGTGTTAGATTCTGATGCATTCCTAGGTTTCTGGTTTCTCGTAAATCTGGGAATGCTTCAGATTACATGGGTTTTGCGTGGGAACGCCTACAGCAACATCCATGGAACCCCATTCACGCATTTTCATGCTTGAAAGGGGCACATATTTACAAGGTGATGAAAAGCCACGTAAAGTGGCTTTACGTGGCCTTGTAAACCTGCTGTGGCAAATTGTGCCACCGGAAAGTCAAAAAAGTGACATTCCAATGGTGCAAAAGTGCCTTTAGGGCCTCATAAATGTGGCCCTTGGCAATAGAAGAACTCCCACAATTCATCTTTGGCAAGGTCAACAATGCCATGGACCTCCTACCATTGCATCTAGGAGCACCAATGAGACCACCACCCCTGTCATGCATCACTCACCTGAATAACTGCTCCGTTCCCTTTGGGTGATGACTGAACCTGATCCCCTCTAAGTGCTGAACTCGGTGGACCGGCACGTCAGTAACAGTAAGCTGGAGACCAGGAACCACAGAAAGCCAGAGACTCTCCAGAGCCATCTGGAACCGTGGAAGAAGGAGAGAGGCACAACCAGTCAACCTTAAATTTGGTAATCTGCTGTCTGAGGAGTCACACTGGCTCCGCGAGTGACAGCTTGTCGCACAGACTCTTCACTCCCTGTCCGCAGCATCTGGCGTCCAGTAGATTCCAGCCAGGTCCCGACCTGTTCAGCGGCGTCACAGAATTTCGTGTTACCATCTGTGACCACTCGCAGCCTTGCTGGGAAGAGGAGGGAGTATTTGATGCCCAACTCCCAGAGGCGTTGCTTAACCACTAGAAATGACCCCCTCTGCCTCTGCACCCCCGTGGTGTAGTCAGGGAAGAAAGGTACTGTGGCATTATCCACTTTCACCTCGCCCAGCTTGCGTATCTCCCTCAGACAAGCATCACGATCCCTGTAGGAGGCGGAAGAGAAGGGGTCTAGGACCTGTCCCCAGCAGCGGACGGCTTGCCGGCACTCGATGGGCCTGCTCCACAACAAAGAATGGGGAGAGTGCACCTGCTGGCTGTAGATCACGTAACCATGTCTCAGTATATTCCACTGCATCAGCTCCTTCTGCTCCCTGAGGCAGACCCACCACACGCACGTTGTTCTGCCGGGAGCGGCCCTCCGCATCCTCCGCTCTTCTTTCTAGTGACTTCACACATGCCATTAGCTGCTGTACCTCCAAAGCTGCGTTCCGGGTAATAGTGTGGACTTTAGCCAGTTCTTGCTCAATGTCGTGTACCTTGTCAGTCAGCTTGCGATAATCTGCGCGCTCCAGGGTGAAGTCGACTCCGACCCTCAAGAGAAGCACGTGTTTGTTCGAGACAGGTACCTATTTTTTCCACAGCCGCGAGTACAGAGTCTAGTTTGGAGTCCAGGGTGACCGCTGTCCGCTGTCCCCTGCCCCAGCTGCCAGCAACCCCCAGCCGCTTGGTCCACCGACACGGAGGAGTGGCCAGGTTTCAACACCGCCACTGTGTGTAGGCAGCCCAGCCTTGTGCCAGATGCCCAGGCACTATGTATGACATGTGGTGCACTGCAGTGTGGCCAGCCGGCGCCTCTCTTCCAGTCAGGTCTATACTAGCCAGGAATCTTCGTTCCGGCGGCACCGAGGGAAATCAATCAATTAATCAGGGACTTGTATATCGTGGCTACTCACCCATGAGGGTCTCTAGGCGCTGGGGGAGGGGGGCTGCTGGTCGGACTGGGTGGAGGATCATTCGAAGAGCCAGGTATTGAGGTCCTTCCTGAATTGGGTCAGCGACGCGGATTGCCTGAGGTGCAAGGGCAGGGTGTTTCAGGTCTTGGCAGTGAGGTAGGAGAACAACCTTCCTCCTATTCTGGTCTTGTGGATCCTGGGGACGGAGGCAAGGGCGAGTTGGGTACGTGGAATGTGTGGCAGTGGTTCAGGTATGCTGATCCTTCATCGTGTCGAGCTTTGTAGGCATGAGTGAGGAGTTTGAAAGTGACTCTCTTGTTGACTGGGAGCCAGTGGAGTTGTCGGAGGTGTTGTGTGAATTGGCTGCGGCGAGAGATGTCGAGGACGAGTCTGGCTGCAGCATTTTGGACTTTACGTAGTTTCTTGAGCTGTTTCTGGGTGACGCCGGCGTGAAGTGCGTTGCCATAGTCGAGTCTGCTGGTGATGAGTGTGTGGGTGACCATCTTTCTGGATTCTCTGGGTATCCATCTGAATGTCTTTCGAAGCAGGCGGAGCATGCAAAAGTAGGCTGAGGAAACTGCGTTGATTTGGCAGTTCATATTGAGTGATGAGTCCAGTATGATGACGAGGTTGCATGCGTGGTCCGTCAGGATGGGGGAGATCCCAGAGCGGCTGGCCACCAGGAGTCATCCCAGGTTGAAGGGGAGGGTCCCAGGATGAGTAATTCAGTCTTGCCCGAGTTGAGGCAACTGTCTTTCATTCAGGTAGCAACAGCCTTCATTCCACTGTGGAAGTTGGTTCTGGCAGTTGTGGGTTCATTGGTGAGAGAGAGGATCAGCTAGGTGTCATTGGCATAGGAGATGACATTGAGTCCGTGGCTTCTGATGATGGCTGTGAGGGGGGCCATGTAGACGTTGAAGAGGGTGGGGCTCAGGGAGGAATCCTGGGGTATTCCACAGCTGATCTCCGTGGGTTCTGAGAGGAATGGCGATAGTCTGACTCACTGGGTCCGGCCGGTGAGTAAGGTGTGGATCCAATTTAATGCCTTGTCGCGGATGCCAGCGTTGTGGAGTCTTGTGATTAGGGTGCTGTGGGAGACGGTGTTGAAGGAGGCTGAGAGGTCTAGTAGGCTGAGGGCTGTGGTCTCGCCCCAACTGAGGAGGGAGTGGATGTCGTTTGGGGTGGTGATGCGGGCATTCTCTGTGCTGTGGTTGCTTCGGAAGCAGGATTGGGAGGTGTCCAGGACATAATTCACTTCGATACTTGGAGATTTGGGCGTTGATGGCCTTCTCTATGACCTTGGCTGGGAAGGGGAGGAGTGAGATCAGTCTGAAGTTCTTGAGGTCTGTCGGGTCTGAGGATGGCTTCTTCAGCAGAGGGTTGATCTCAGCTTGTGTCCAGTCATCGGGGAAGGTGGAAGTTTCAATGGAGCAGTTGATGGTGCGGCAAAGCTGGGGGGCGATGCAGCTGCTGCTCTGTGGAAGATGTGGTACGGGCAGGGATCCCCACATGGCAGGCATAACTGGCCAGAAATGAATTGTCCCATAGCAACATGATTCATTCTGTTTGTTAGGAAAAATTGTTATCAGCTTAAGCTCAAGACTGCTTATTCCTAATTCAGCGAGCCGGTCAATCAAAATAGTATGATTGACCGTATCATAGGTCTCTGAAAGATCCAATAATATCATTGCGGCCCGGACGCCTCCTTCTAAAATGGACCTCAGCTTCTCTGATGCTGCTATCAACGATGCCTCTGTACTGTGTGCCTTTCTAAATCCATACTGGGTGGGGTCCAGAAGGCTGTTATTATCTTTAAATGACATAAGTTCTATGTTAAAAGCCTTCTCCAATAATTTTGCTGGGAAGAGTAACCTAGAGATGGGCCTGTAACTACCAGGCACTTGAGGATCCAAGCTAGTTTTTTTCAGTAAAGGCAGAATGGAGGCTTTCTTCCACTGAGAAGAGAAATACCCAGTGTTATAATTTCATTAAAAAGTAGTCAACTGAGTACTTAAGATCTCTGGGACAAGATGAGCAATTTCTGGGGGACACAGGTCTAATGGTGATCCAGATTTAGTAGATTTGATAATGAAAAGGAAAATAACCCTCTCCTCAACCCTTCAAAACAAAGCAGGCAGATGGGATTATGGGGGTACAGAGGTAAGGACAGCAGAAGCAGAGGAATAAGAGGCAAGGGGGCAAAGGATGTAAGGAGGTAGACAGAGGAAAGGGAAAGGAGCCACACCAATGTAATTACAAAGTCAGGGGATCGTAGGGGAGACCCCCAAGTAAAAAGAAGGGGATTTGGTAACGGGTGCAGGGGGCATAAAAAAACAGAAATCAGCAGCAAGTTGTTCCCAAAAAACATTAAATAAAGCATTTTTCAACAAAATGGATTTTCACTGGTCAGGGAACGAAAACAGTTTATCAGAACCTGTTAACTCAGGTTTGGTTTTCACCGAAATCACATGCAATCAGCACTTATGACCAGTTCCAAGGCACAACTGGATTCAGCTGAACTTTCTCTGGAGCAGTTCACCTTTCATGCTAGCTTGTGGTTCATTTAGAACAATTTGTAAGTGAGAGATTATAAGATCTTTTAAGTAGTTCATTAAACAATATATTTTTGTGGGCGTGATGCCTGACACAGCAGTAGAGTAATTAGAAAGATGTTGTCAGTTAGAGAAGGGGGAGGTTTAGTGCTATTTTGAAGGTGCTGAACAAGGAGGTGCCCGCGTACAGGTCGCCGAGTAGGGCATTTTTGATCTAGGTCTTGGGTTGACCTAGAATGAAGTAAAGAATTCATTAACCAGAACCACATCTCTGAAAAGACCACTTTTTTGGGTTTAATCAGTCATAAGGGGTCGGGGGGCATGTCTGGTGACAGTTCACTGTGCATATTTATCTGCCCGGTACGTATTTATATATTTTGAAATTTTGTAAACTATATTATTGACGGTCGCCCCAGTGTGCTCTGTATGTCAGTCATTAATGGAACAGATCAGGTACAACTAACCATTCATTCATTAATCTCCTTGATGCTCAGTCAAAAGGGGGCTCTCAGCACCATAGGTGGTTGTCCAGTGTCTATGGAACCTTTCGTTCAGTTGGAAGGGTGCGGATGCTTCGTTGATTGAAAAGTTAAAGGAGAGATAGGCAAAGAGACATATGCCCTAGAGGTGGTTGGGGGATTCTTATAGCTGTGACACTTAAAGCAGAATTAAGATTGGACCGACCACTACTGCATTGACCGACCACCACAGCATCCACTTCTCCTTCACCAAACCTATAGTACGCCACCACGCCCACCACGATCCTCGCTGAAGCTGCAACAAGGTCACCGAAGACCAGCTCACCACCTCCCTCAGCAAAACATCCACCGTTAGATCTTCGAATGCGCCAACACACTGGCTCCTCTCAGGAAACCCTCAGGCAAGCAGCCCTCCAAGAAAGCCAGCTGGTTCTCCCCCACACTCCAAGAGTCCAGGCGCACCTGCAGACGGCTCGAGAAAAGATGGCAGAGCAACAAGATCGTAGCAGAGCACACAGCGTTCAAAACTGCTGTCACCGCACACCACCACCTCATTAGAATAACAAAGAAAGCGGCCATACAGGAACGCATCAACGCCAATGCACACAACAGCAAAGAACTCTTTGCCATGGTCAAAGAATTCGCCAAACTCAGCACAGAGACAAGAGACATTACCCCCTCTCAAGATCGCTGTGACAACCTCACCACCACCTTCTTCCACCGAAAGATCAAGGAGATCTACGACAGCTTCACAACCCAAGAATCACCCAACCCACCCGCAACTACCGCACCCAATGGCTACGGACCCCAGCAGACCTTGCACAACTGGACCACCCTCAGTGCTGACGACACCCTCAGGATCATGAAGAGCATCCACTCCAGAGCTCCTTCGGATCTCTGGCCTCACCACATCCTCAAAGGAGCCGGCACCTCCATCGCACCCAAACTCTGCCGCACTATCAACTGCTCCATTGAGTCCGTCACCTTCCGGGAAGACTGAAAGAACGCAGAGATCAACCCCCTGCTGAAGATACCCTCTGCCGACTCGACAGACCTCAAGTACTACAGACCCATCTCTCTGCTCCCCTTCCCATCCAAAGTCATTCACGACAAAGCTATAGAATGAATCCATTCCTTCCTCACCAGCCAAATACAGAGAGTGAGACTTCCACCGTTCAACTCAGAACCCAAAGAGATCAGCTGTGAAGTGCCTCAGGGATCCTCCCTGAGCCCCACCCTCTCCAACATCTACATGGCCCTGCTTGTAGCCATTGTCAGAAGCCACGGACTCAACATTGTCTCCTACGCCAACGACACCCAGCTGATCCTCTCCCTCACAGACGAATCCACAGCTGCCAAGAGCAACTTCCACAATGGGATGAAGGCAGTCGCCGTCTGGATGAAGGACAGTTGCCTCAAGCCTAACTCAGACAAGACCAAAGTCCTGATCCTGGGCCCCTTCCCCTCCACGGGGGATGACTCCTGGTGGCCTGCAGCACTCACAACCCACACATGCACAAAACCTTGGCATCATCCGGGACTCCTCGCTCTCATTGACATGCTAAATCAATGCCATCTCTTCCTCCTGCTTCCACACGCTCCGCCTGCTTCATAAGATCTTTAAGTGGATTCCCACTGATTCCAGGAAAATGGTCACCCGTGTGCTCATCATCAGCAAACTCGACTACGCAGTGCACTCTACACTGGCACCACCCAGAAACTCATAAAGAAACTGCATAACATCCAGAACGCCTTCGCCAGACTCATCCTGAACATCCCACGCCGTAGCCACATCACCAGCCACCCTAGAGACCTTCACTGTCTACCTATCAACAAAAGAATGACCTTTAAGCTCCTTGCGCACGCCTACAAAGCCCTCCACAATGCCAGACCTGCATACTTCAGCCACCGCCTCTCCTTCTACACTCCCACCAGGCATCTCCGCTCCACCCAACTGGCCCTGCCTCAGTTCAGGAAGGACTTCAAGACCTGGCTCTTCGACTGAACCGCAGATCCACTCCCCTCCCCCCCACGCCAGTGTTGGCGCGCTTTATAAGAAACCTGATTGATTGATTGAAGATTAGAAATGCGAGTTTGGGGTTTTCCTAAGACATTGGTGGCTCTCTTGTGATGTTGGTGAAGATTCACCTTCTTCCAGGCTGTGGCTTACTTCCCTTCTAAGGCATCATTACAAGTTGCAATTTAAATTGATGACGTCATAATGCATGCAAAATGATCGATACTGCGGGATTTGATTTTCCTAGGTGTGCTATTCATGCATCATGACGTACTTTGTCCTCTGAATGAGAAATAAAAGTGGAAATCCATGTTTGTGCACTCATTTTCTGCAGATATGCCCCCAATTCTAGCACTATTGTCCAGATAGGTTTCACCAGTTGTTTCTTTGGTGAAAGGTGCCTGGGAATAGTCTCAGAGACTCAGCTTCTTCCAGGAAAAAAGGCAAACAAGTGTTTGCATCCGAATCAAGATTTGAGTTTTTCCTGACTGAACGAGTACCTTATTCTTTACTCTACTGGCAGTGATTTGTAGTCCTTCCTGAAGCTTAGCTCTTGCTGTTTTGTTCTTTAGTCCTTGCAGTTTGTGAGCTGAGGACTAAGGAAGGCCGAAGCAGAAGGTGTTACAATGAACCAGTTTCAGAATCAGCACAGATCTTTTCATCTTTTTATAATCTCTTTCTCCCAGTGGAAGCTGGGAACTGTCATCGAAATATGCAATTTGATCTTGAACTAGAAATAGACATTATGATAAGAAGGCAGAGAACAGTCACAACAGTGAAGTAATGTTAGAATCAAACTAAACCTCTCTTAAAATCTCAGCATTCCTTCAACTAGTTGTCATCCAGTACCGAGCTCTAAGTTTGAAAATTGGATAAAAAAAAACGGTTGTGTTTTCTGAGAAAAGGAAAACTGGTATGTTTCCCTCGCCACTCCCGCTGAACATATACTTAATTCGTTTTTTCATAATAAAAAGCACAAAAAATCACAATATAAAATAACACCTCCATAAAATTTCTATTAAAATTCATGGTATTTAAATTCATAAACAGAGGAACAAGCTTTGGTCAATAAACGTTCATTCAAAGCATCTTACCCAACCATCTGTTTACGTATTGAAATAACCCTCCACAAAAAACAGTCTGAGTTTGATTTGCGTGGACACGGATGCGGTGGCCGGATGGTGCGGCCGAACAATCTACCGATCAAATTGGAAAACTGACTCCTAGTACTATTCGGGTCTACATGTTGAGATATATCTGGCTCGGTTAATGCTGCTGATTACCTGAAATATTGGTCTGCACACAAAAAAAGTGTGTAGTGGAGGACGTTGGACCTTGGTAGCCCTCCTGTTGCTTTTTTATCTTGCCGCCATCACAATTTTGGCCTTATTCGCCCTGAAGAAGCCCTTGTCTATGATGAAATGCGTGGGCTGTATCTACATGTGACACTGTCCAGACTGAGAGACAGAAAGAAGAAATAAAAAAAAAGAATATCTGAACAACACTGGACTTTCTAATTATCTCTGTTCTCATTTGACTTGATGCCAAACTCACTCTATATGTTTATGTGTTGCCTCTCATTGCTTATGTAGTGTAAGAAGTGCTGGTCTACACTGTCTAAAATTACATTTCTGCAATAGTGGCTTTAAAATTTGCAGTTGAGGAATTTCATAATATTTGCAAAACAGAGTAGAGTGCAATGCGCATTGTTCCGAGACACCTTCACATGGGCAATTGACCAATTTAGCTAACCAGTCATTTGCTCCAGGAAAAGAGATAAAACGATGAAAAATATTGCTTCTAAAATTTGTTAGCGCAGATCTGTTCTGAGGGTTGTGCACATGCTCTAGATAAAATTGAATAATGTTGTTTGTTAGCATTACTAGACTTTCAATATTTCTTAATAAATGTCTCCTCCTCTAACATGTTCAATGCTAGGTATATAATATCAGCCTTAGAAACACCCAGCGGGGAGGATGGATCGTTAAAAAATGTTGGTCTTCCCAGGCTTTCGAAGAAAGCCTTGACAAATTTAAACCATGGAATTCTCAAGGCATAATCCCGAGACAGACGATATGTATTTATAAGCCTTTTTAAAACTGTCTCTGGTTGTGACCAAATTCTATGCCACAATAAAATGGAAGGTATCCTGATAAGATCGTCTAAAAAGGAAAGTTTCAGCTCTTTATGACTGACATAAGTAGATACACTCAATCAATCAATCAGGGTTTGTAAAGCGCGGCTACTCACCCATGAGGGTCTCAAGGCGCTGTGGGGGCAGAGGGGGGCGCACTCTGTGGGACTGCAAAATGCTTTCTTAAACAGGCATCTTCCTCAAGTTCCAACTTCTCTAAGTTGGCGTGAGCCCATACACCAGTCCGATATTGGGCCAGAGGGGTACATTTTGCTTTATAAATAGTGCATAGCTCTTTAAGTGGCCCCCCTCCCCCAAATCTGGCCACAAATCTTTTGAGCCCAGAAATAGGTTTATTCATGTGCAAAGTGCTGGTAGTAACCAGCTGCTTCCATGAGCCATGGGCCTCAAACAGCAATCCAAGATAGTAAAAGGTGGAAGATGTTACAAGCTTAGCATTTCCTTTTTTTTTTAATTTGGGGAAAATTATAATTACATAGAGGATACAAATATCTTGTCACACAAAATAAAACAGAAGAGAACAAAAATATATATTTAAATAGCCAAGCCAAGGGATGCACGACAGTCAACAAACAAACAATATGATACAAGTTGCAGCTGATCATTGAAATCAAATGACATACTCAAATGGAAAAGAAAACAATTGATTTGATTAACTTTAATAATAGGTCATCACCAACCATAGAGAGTCCAAAAACGGATTATAATCTCCCTCAATGGGTCCCAAATTCTCCTTAACCTGCCCCTACATTCAACATTATCAACTAAGGACATTTCCAGCAAACCAGTGTTCACAAATTCGTGCCACCAGAGAATAGGATTAGGGGGCTCTTTGAACAACTAGTTTGGCACTAATCTGGCCAGCGTGAATGCAAAGAAATGTGTCTCTGCTAAATGTGATGGGATGTCAGGGGAATGCCCTAATATGATTAACTTGGAATCTCACAAAATGTTGGACAGGAAAGTTTTTCAGTTTCACCGCCACTGATTCCCGAAAAGGCTCAAATTTATGGTTGGAAGCAAAGATATGGACAGCTTCTGCCTGTTCAGCCGTACAACTAAACCATTTTGCATCCTGCCTAGCCTTCATGACATAAAGCCGATAGGGTGTAAGATAAAAGCCATTAATAAGCTTGAAATGATGGACTTTAAACCTTGAACCATTTGAGAGACTCTGTGCGAGTGGATTAGTGTACATGAGATCCTCAAAACTAATCTCTGATCCAAGATGCCGGGTCCATTTATCTGTCCCAGATTGGAAGGGGTCCACCCGCCTCCAGCCTCAGCCTCCGCTAAAGAGATCATCTTATGAGCCAGACTGATGGATCCCTTGAGAGGGCCCTTTATTAAATAGTCCAAAAAATGACACTGAGTACCGCATAGATCTTCAGACTTCACTGTGCACAAAAAATGCTGTAGCTGTAAATATCAGAAAAATCTGGCACGAGGTAGAGAGAGCCTTTGTTGCACTGTCTCATGTGGAAGTAAAATACCTCCCTCAAATAATTGCATTAATGACAATGTATAGAGTTGAGAGCCTTCCCAACATGTCAAGAATCTCTCATGCCCTTGGCGGGGCAGTTGGGATTGAAGCCCAAATATGTATAAGCATTATAGAGAGTGATATCCGGCAATATCTTTTTGAGGTTAGACGAGATAGAATGATAGACCCGCAGTGTCTGAAATCTAGTTCTTTTAAAGTTGATCATGTAAATGATGCCACAGCTGGCCTCTCCCCATGGTAGACTCCAGCAACATGTGTCCCTGCTACCATGGTTCCCTACCAAGCACCTTCCTTAGTCGGGCATGAATGCGGCAAAGTAATAAAACCTCAAACCTGGTAATGAGAGACCCCCCTTCACAGGTGATAATTGAAGTAGTTGTATGCTAGCTCTAGGCTTACCTTAACTCCAAATGAATTTCTGTCAGAATGCTTCGATCTTTGAAAAATAATTTTTAGGAAGATAGAGGAGAGGTATATATTTGAACAGGTAAAGATATCGAGGCAGAACAATCATTTTGATCAGGTCACATCTCCAGATTATCCCCAGATGAAGTCTATTCCACTTATCAAACGTCTCCTCCAGCCTCGTGAACAACTGCCCATAATTAGATTGGATTATTTCTTCCATTTCTAATGAAAACTCAACCCCCAAGTATGTTGCAGAGCGTATCCAGCGTCGGTCTCGTCCTGGGGCAGCGACATTTGACAGAACCGGAGTCTTATCAGTATTTAATTTATAGCCTGAGACAGAGCCAAATCTATGGCAATGAAGGCGGCGGGTGGAGCAGAGGTCAAGATGGCTATGTCGTTCAGGTAGGCTCAAACCTTGATCTCTAACTGATGGGTTCGCAATGGAGAGATATCCTTGGCCATTCTCAAAGCTTGGACTACGGCTCAATACATATCGCAAACAACTGGGGTGAGAGAGGACAGCCCTGATGGGTGCCCCTAGTGATGCTTATAGGATCTGAAAGAATGCCTGAGCAGAGAACCTTAGCCTTTAGCCCTCTGTATAACTGTTGGATCTGATTAGTAAACCGAGGACCAAAGTCCGCTGCCTCCATCATTGCCTATAGGAATGACCAGGAAAGCGGGTCAAATGCTTTTTACGCATCGAGCATTGTCATTCCAACCGGGTTCTCATCTGCCAACCCAGCTTCTGTAGCAGAGATGGCCTTGTTCACATGGACTGTGGTTTTTCTTCCTGGTATGAACCCATGTTGATTCTCTTCAACCAGATCTCACAGAAGAAAGCCTGTTAGCAAGGATCCAAGTACATATTTTGGAATACGCATTAATCAATGATATCGGCCTAAATGACCCACAAAGCCAGAGGTCTTTCCCTTTCTTGGGAAAGATAACTATATTAATTTCTGACCAGTTTTGAGGGACCTGCCCTGAAAGCTCAAAGGAGTGGAAGAGGCCGCAAAGAAGGGGCGCTAGGTGTTCTTAGAAGGTCGCATAATACTCCAAAGGGATCTGATTCTGGACTGACGCTTTACCTCTAGCTAGCTATCTTACTGCATTCTCTAATTCCAACAGGGAGATTGGGGCCTCAAGATTAGAACACTGTAACTCTTTCAGCACCCGATGATAATGCTTATGAATTAATTGGTTGGTGAATTCTATTGAAAGTACCTCGTCCTCCTGGTAAAGCTTTTGGTAGTAGCTACGGAATTCTTCACGGATAACCATCTGACCAGTAACCTACTCCTCCTTTTCATTAGTGATTGCCCAATAGTATTCATACTCATTCTAGCCTTAACCAGATACAAAAGCATACGTCCCATCTCTTCACTGTTTTCAAAGTTATTTATTTGCTTTGCTCAGATCTTCTTAATCAACCTATTCCCAGAGCCTCTCCTTCAGTTTGGCCTGAGCAGTTGCAAGTTGATCCAAAACTGACATGAAGGTACCCAGATCCTGATTTAATGCAGAACGTGCTGGATAACATTCCGTAGTGCTGAGAGAAGACCTTATGCAGATTTCGTCTTCATAAGCCATTTTCTTTGATAAACGGAATAGTTCAACGAATACCCTCTACAGCAGGTCTTAAGCGCACCCCATACCACTGAAGGAGAAGCAGAGCTGACATTACGCCACATATATTCCTTCAGTTCTTTATTCATGTAGATGACATACCCCTCTTCAGATAACAGCGGCCTGTCGAACATACACTGGTGAGACCTGCTATGCTGAAGAAGATGAGCCACTGGAAGAAATAACGATAAAGAGTTAAGATCAGAGATCGCCCTTGGATTTAACTGAACACTAAGAGAGGAAAGTAATGAGCGACTGTGAGAAGTTGGCCTGGTATATGCTGTCCACTAATTAAAGTGGGCACCTTGCACCAGTCCAAACGACCCTTATTGATGATTAGGTTAAAGACAACCTTTATAGAAAGCTATCCTAGTGGTAGCTATGGAGAGCATCCTTCAGGCTAAGTCTCGAAGGAATGTAAAGCAGCTTTTTTTACCAGTATATAACCTCTTGAATGACCAAATGAAAGGAGAACCACACAAGATATATATAAAATATATTTATTTATTACTAAACACTCTCTACTAACCTCTTTATGAGATTAGAGAACAAGGCACACAATATTACAGTACTAGAACGGCAGTAAATAGCACAATACACAGTGGGCTCCAGGGGGAGACCAAACCATATATTAAGAAAGTGGTATAACAACCACAACTTGACTAGACACAGTGCCTAGAACACATAGAATCGCTGGGACCCCAAGGAACCACCCAAGGTAGTGACACAGGGGAACCACAGGGGACGCGTGCAGTGTGAGAGCACAGCCGCGAGCTCCGTACAATCCTATGGGAAAGTCGCGGTTGGAAATTTAGAGTTTAAGGACACTTCGGAGAGGACTTCCAGCAAACCCAGTTAAACTTAGAAGGTTCTAAGGCCAGCACCCTTGTGAGTACCGAGGTACCCGTGCTACCTAGCCCAGGGAAGCCGGGTGCATAGAGGTCAAGTGGTGTCGGAAACCCTCGTCGTTTTCAATGGCGTGATGCGAAGAAGTGCTGCTGCCGTGGAGAAGGAAAGTGTCCGGTGTGACCCAAGCCTGGATCGGAGATGAGAAGAACCTGAAAGCAGAGGGGACAAAGTCTGGGTCACTTCACGTGACCAGGAGCGGAGCAATCGAATGCCCACCGATGTCGGGTGCTTCAGGTGCGAAGAGGTGAAGCTTGACTCTGCAGCCACGGGGACCAGGAGATGTCGACAATGAGCAGGATCCGCACGCGAGCTATCCCACAAAGGATGTCGAGTGCTGAGGGGTCAGTTTCCGGATTGGAGACCAACAAGCCTTGGCAACTCCAACCCACGCGGTCAGAGTAATGATGCTTTTGTGAGGACCAGCAAGGTCCTGGGGACTCCCCAAGCAATGGAGAGTCAGGGCACGTCTGGAGGAACCAGAGAAGCCCACTGAAAGTTAGAGTTGCCTTCTCAGGGACCCACAGGTCAACGGACATGGGATCGTGAAGGGACCTCAAGAGGAATCACTCAATACCAGCCCACGGAACACTTGTGGAGTGTAGGCCAGGAATCTTTGGTGGAAACACTGCTCGGGGCTTGGACTACAAGTAGCCCAAAGCACAGCCTCCGGGATCGCCTAAAAGCATATGCTGCTGCAAATGTGCACGGTGTCCAGGTTGGACGGTCCCCACGAGGGCTGCGGGTCTCAGGTTTGCTGAGAGCACTAGTCGGCCTCGGGGAAGCTTGCACACCCACCTCCTGTGTTGCAAAATCTTCGGAGTCTGTCGGGAGCTGCATAGATGCAATCCGGTCAGATGCGTTGTGGTGCCTGCGTTGCAGGGGAGTAACTCCTTTACTCTAAGGGAGATTCTTCAGTCGTCCAGCAAAGCGTAGATCGTTGAAGGTTACTTGGTTTCTGTAGCAGAGTTTAGTCCAGGTAAAATCTAAAGTCCTGTAGTCAGGGTTCCTACTTTATACTCAAGGAAGGGGTGGGACAAACTCTGGGGACCCACTTATGGGAGGGTCAGGACAGAGGGGTGGCTACACCCATGTCCTTTGTCCAGTTTCGCGCCAGAGCAGGGGCTGAGTGCCCCTGCAACCGGTTTGAGCTGGACTATCCACAGGGACACCAAATGTGCCCCTAGTGCAGACATCAAAGCACTCTTGGAGTGCACCCACCCAGCCCCAATACACTAAAGCCTGTCTGGGAGGTGGTCACACCTCCCTGTGACAGGAAACCTATTGTCAAGCCTTCCCCTGCTGGAGTTTCGTCCAGCAGCAGGAGGGCAGACTCGTGTCTGTGGCTGGCAGCATCCATTTTGTGATGCCAGGGCTCTGTGAAGCTGGTACCGGGTGTACCGGTGCTGTCATATTTCTCCCTCTAGGAGGGAGGAATCATACCTCCCACACCAGTTACTGGTGTGGAGGTATGATTCCAAGGTGTTTGACACCAAACACAACATAATTCCTTGCAGCCGTTTTAAAGTTAGCATTTACTGCGAGGTTATAATGCACTTAAGAGTATATGGTTGGCTGCATCACAGACAACCCCGGAATAGTGGTTCCGAAGGCTGCAGAGGGGCTCTGCTCATGCATGGGCACCCTCTCACATAAAACCCAGCACCCTGCCTTCAGGATTGATAAGGCCTGCCATAGGGGTGACTGATAGGCTTATATGTGCAGTGATTAGGATAGATATAGTGAACTTATATCTAAGGAAGGGGTGCATGCACCACCTTACACAGGCTGCAGTAGCAGACCTGTTGTGTCATTTTGAATGGCCTCTCAGGGGTGGCATAATACATGCTGCAGCCCCTGGGAGGCCTCTGGGGTACCTATGCCCTGGGTACATAGTATACCATATACTAGGGACTCATAAGGGTACCCCAGAATCCAATCTGGAGTGTACCTAAAGTACATGCAATCAATTTAAAGGGGAAAGCAGATAGTTTGGCTGGGATCCTGCTATTCAGGACCCCAGCCTAAGTCGAAAACCAGCAAAACACCAGGAAAAAAGTGGGGCAACCATGCAGTCAGATTCCACCTTCCTACATAACCCCCCCCCCCCCCCAAACGAAAAGAGATAAGGCTAACCTTGCCCAGTTGAGCATTTATTGACTAAGTGGCCATATAAGGAAGAACCTGCACTAGCATGGTTACCCCCTGTCTTATGGTCCACTAAGCAATTCCTAACCCCAAGGGTATTGGATGATCTCCACCATTTGGAATTACTACCTGTAGTGTGTTTTGGCAAAGTAAAAGGCTGGTGGGGTGTCTGAGTGGAAAAGTGAGGCCCTAATAAAGTTGGTCTCAGCTTCCTCAGATCACTGGTCACCATGGAGGCCTTTCTTTCCATGACTGAGTTGTATCTGGCCCTAAGGTTCAACCTCTGGCAGCCTACAGCTGAGGGTTGGGTCCCTTTGGTTGGAACAATGGAGGGACATGGTAGGTTTGGAACCACTGGGTCCCAGGTTTGCCTTTGCCCAACAGAGTCCATCTGGGGGAGGTCCCTACACAATGGTAAGAGGGATCCCTCAGTGTGCTGAGGAATTTTTACCTGGCTAGGGCTACTAGACTGGGTGCCCCTAATCTGTGGATGAGGGGGTTCCTCTGGACAGGGAGCCCTTAGGGGTCCACTGACCTCCCTGACCTCTGCAGCCCTGGGCTGACAGAAGGAGGGTAGAGAGGGGCAGGTTACCTGCTCCAGACTGGGTACCACCTTGGAAGGGTCCCCTGCCATCAGGGGGGTGGCCAGGCCAGGCCTGACTACCTCTGGGGTAGTTCCTTCACAAGGGGTAGGATCAGTTCCCTGAGGAAGCTGACCCTTACCTCTAGTCTGGGGGGAGGAAGACTTTTCTTCAACCCTTCTGCTCTCTTGGGGAGTAGAGTGGGCCATTCTTTCAGGCTTCACTTCTCTAAAATTTCCCTGGGATGGGGCTGAGGCCCTAACAGCCCCACCAACCTTCCCAGAGAGGCCCAACATTTTTAAATGGGCCTGGTATTCAACTTCAGTACATAAAGAGAGCGTCACAGTGGGAATGAGTCTAACAGCATAATTATAAGCATAAATCATATAACTAAATGAAAATCATACACCACATTAGAATAAGGCCAAAAATGGCTGTACATTTTATTCTATCAGATCTGGGAACAAATTCAAAAGGTAAACCACAATCTGTAGAGCAATATCAATAACAATATCAATCAATCAATTGAAAGGTGCATTGGCAAGGGATGATAGTGCGTGAGGGGTTAGTGAAAGTGAACATAGGGGAAAGGTAGTGAGCATATATACATCAAAAAACAGAATTTAAAACCTATCCGGCCAGACGACTGGCATCCATATAAATGATAAATCATAACACACACAAAGGAGGATGCAGATATCTAATCTCTGTCATCCATGTTTGATAAGAACAAAAAGAAGTCAACGTTTCGACCCCTATTAAAAACAGATAAGTTGATGCCTTGAGGGTGGGGTCTTCATCAGGACTGAGTAGAAAGGGGAAATGCACCTAAGGAGAAATTAAAAGTCATAGTGGTGGTGTGTACAGGAGAAAAAATCTCAGGAGTAGATGTGTCTAAATAATTTACCAAATGTACAGCAAGAGAGCTTCAAGCTGACGATGAACGTCACAGGGCCGCAAGGGCTCCTGTAGGGAAAGGAGAAAGAGACACAGACCATCCGGTAAGAACATAACATAACCGGAGGAAGGAGTATTGACAGGAGTATGAAAGACTAGAACGCTCCCAGACTTACGGGGGTTAGTTGATGGTTCCAAAAATGGGGGTGCCTTAGTTGTTCAGTAACCTGAGGCTGAAAGAGTGCAAAAAACTATGTGGAGTGGCAAATTGCACCGTATAAACACCCTAAATAAATAGTGACTGGGATCTCATCTCGACATGAATCTAATATGAAAGTTCATGAAAGAGTTAAAACATTTTAAATCATTTTAAACCAAGCACGCTACAGAAAGGAGGCTACCGTGCACTGCATGCGCTGCCTAGAAATGCAGCGAGGCCTAGAAAAACACAGTGAATCCATAAAAAAGACTTAAGTAAATAAAGGACACAAAACGCTCAAAAGAGCTACCTGTGTTGTTATTTATAAACCCACTTCTTGGAAAACATCGTGAATAGTGGAGGACGGAAACCACATGATTCCTAAAAGGACTAACAGGACGAAAGACACTAAAACGCTCAAAAAGAGCTGCCTACCTTATTGTAACGCTCACAAATGCTGCCTGCGTTGTTATTTATAAACCCATGATAGAGCGAAATGTTCTTGTGAATTGTAGGGGTGCATCATAATCACTGATAGTCCGCACCCGCATGTACGCAGACATATATTCGTATATATTCAGTTGTATATCCATGCATGTTTAGTAAAGAATGAATAGTTCGCTGAGACAAAGTGAATCAGCAGTATAATTGTGCTATGATAATTATGTAATGTAATGCTTATTGAATTGTGTGAATATAATGCATAGAGATATTAGTTCGTGTGTAATTCAATTGCAGTAGTTTAAACGTGCACCATATTAAAGTTGCACATGTAATTCATTGTTTGCATATGAATGGTAATGAAAAATGCTTATAGGGAAAAGTAAGCTGTGTGTTTAAAAGATTATATGTAAAGGCCTGACTACATATATGCATAGGGAAGGCCTGGTTTATTCTTATGTTAGCTTATTTTGTAGGCCGAGAAAAGTTTCTCTTGGTAAGGCTCTCTGGGCACAAACGGTAGATTTAATTTGCACAGTAGAAGGGTTCTGTTGAACGTATCTTTGTTGCAGGTGCAAGGACACATGTCTCGTTAGTAAAGACTAACTCTTTGTTTTCAAAAGTTAGAGAGATGGGAGGCATGGTACGGGAGTGAAATGGAATTTAGGGATGATACTTTCAGCGGAGAAGGTGCCTGGGACTCAAGGTCATCACAACCGTCCAGGATGAAGTAACCGTTTCGATGGAAAAGTACAAGAAAGAAGACCTGGCCAAGGAGGCGTGATTAAGGCGTGTACAATTGTATTTGAGTTTTGTATTAGGGATAGTGCCCTGAGGGAGGAGGCCAGAGAAGAGGTAGGGGAGACCAGAGAGAAGGACAGAGCTGAGCTTAGGTATTATGTGATTGTACTTCTTAGGAAGTCTTCACAGCTGACACCTTTTATTCACTCTTGCCTGGGAAAAATCGTTATGCAGGGATGTTACTAAGTGTTAGTGTAGGGACAGCAATTGATTTAAAGCTTGCTTAGATAAATGAAGAGCAACGTAGAAATTGGAGCAATCATAGCTTGGTTGATCCTTCTAGAACTTTCTATTCTCTTTATTCTGAGTCGGATGAGACTCCTGCGTAGGTTATTATTTGTATTAGTGCCCATCTATTTCTTTAACCTCGTGTTGAGGTGCTTGCATGTTCAGTTATTTTTGGCGATAATAAATTCTTAAACTTGAATTCGGAGTCAGTGGTCCTTTCAGACAAAATGAATGCTGTTATATAATCAGATGAGATTCTCTCCTTTACACTATTCAACAGGTAAAAAGATCTTGGCGACCAGAAGGTTCTTATAGATAATTAGATAAGAATCGGCGTTATCAGTTGGTAGCAGAGTAGGATGGTTACCTTTGATGGTAAGGGAGATCTAGAGCAAGATAGGAGATTAAGTTGCCCCATAGAGCCCGAGTGACGCAGATCCAGAGGACCGCGGGAGAAGGATGTCGGAGGTCGTTGAAAACTGACGGAGAGTGACGGTGCGGCGGAAGTAGCAGTTCGTGGTAGAGTGAGTATGAAAAGAGTGGTGTTTGGTAGATTGCGGTGTTATATTGTTGTGTGATGTCTTGCGGAGTTGGAACGAGAGTTGTGTGATTGAGAACCGGACCGTGAGCGCGCGCGGGACCGGATGATTTATTGTGGTGTAGAATACACCCAGAGTTGAGAGCGTTGACCAGAGGTTGTGGGGGTCACGAGACGTCATTGACAGACCCACTGAAGATAGGGAACACATGTGTGAGTGTGTGAATAACCAACGCAGGTCGTAGGTTATTGTGTGCAGAACATCGAGTGATTGAATCCTATCGAGTGTGTTAGAGGCGATTGTCCGGTCGTTTCGCGGACAGACGGTTGCCAGATTGAGGTCAACAAGCTCAAGAGGCTGATCGGTCATTGGTAAGACTGACGGTCAGAGAGGTAATTGTTCGGTAGGACGGACATTATTTCAGAGTATGATTGGGACAGGTGCGAGCGAGAACGAGTGAATTAGAAAGGAGGGGAACTGCTGCGAGCGGAGGAAAAGTGACGTCAGACAAGTGCTGCGCTGCGATAGGCCGGTTGGTGTGAGCCGCGCTGGTATTGGTGGAGTGAAATCAGGAAGTAAAAGCTGACATTTTGAGTGCAAATAAAAAGTTGATACATCATGAAATGTTTTAAAGTTTTACGGGAACTTTGTAGAGGTGATAGACATGTGGTTGTTCGGGAAGGAGAGGAAGCTCCTCCCGAGGATACACCAGCACATTATATGGCAAAGAATGTAGGATTGCATACTATAATTTGGCTTGAGAATTGGCATAAAATGACAGAAGCAGAAGGAGAATTGTCGTTTCCACGCTATGGTACTTTTAGGTTAAAAAGTATAATGGCTTCTTTACGACCACTACCTAGACCAACACAGTTTGAGGCACTACATGCGTGGATAAGAGCAGCGTATGATAGGAAGAAAGACAGAAGCCAGGAAAGGGTGAGGAAATCGGTCAGGGCATTTCAAGATGCAAGGTGGGATGCATTGGAGAAAAGGTGGAGAGTGGAAACGATCGAAGGAGATAAGTTGTACCCATTGTTAGTACAAAATGGGAAAATAATAAGAATCGATGAGGATGATAGTGATCTAGATGACAGCCTGTTAGACAGGATGTTGGCAGAGAGGCCACCACCATTTAATCCAGACTCAGAAGAAGGAAAGCCGACCCCAGCAGTAACAATTGATGAGAGCCAGAATCAGACTAGCATGAGGGTAGTGGGGAGGATTTCCACAGGAACAGAAGGGGCGACGACGTCCATGATAACACAGCCTCCTGTTGGGAACACCAGGTTACCGGATTCTTTGACAGTACCGGTTACCATTGGCCCTATAGTACTGGTATATGACCCAGACCGAGTGAGAGAAGGGAGCTCCGTACAGACGGGAAGAGAAGAAGTAATCAGTGAGAGTGGGAATGGGTTCGGAGTACGAGTGGTTCATTTCCCAAGACCAATAGACACAAGTACGCCGTTACCGGCTACTGCAGACTCTTCCTTTAGACAAGAAGAGGAGAGACCAGAAAGACCAAGGTCTTTGCGTGAATCCAAGTCAGCTTTGAGGATGTGGACACCAACAGTGACAAACCAAAGTGATAGGATGCAAGGAGATAGGGCACAGAACGTCTCGGAAGACAGACCAAGTTCCAGGAATATGATGGAAGGGAATAGGTCACAAGGACAGAATAGTGACTGTGATGAGCGGGATGGCTCGGGTTGTCGAGATGTACTGAGGAGTGCGGTACAGGCAAGGTTACTAGACGTAGTGAGATTGAAAGCAGAGGTAGACGAGATGATTAATGGAGGTCTGCCTTTGGAAAGAATAGAAATTTATGGATCGGATGAACTGCTGTTTATAGCAAAAGACGTGACTCGAAAAGCTAGAATGGCACATGATAGATTGAAGGAATTGGCCAAAAGATATGAGGTAGACCTGAACAAAACTAAAGCGTTGCAGGGACCACATAGACTACAGTACAGTGACCAGGAGCTGGAGGAGAAAAGACTAACAGGATTAAGGACACACACCAGAGATTTGATCGTAGGGATGAGGATATGGATTTTGTTGGACAAATGGGAAGAAAGGTGGTCCAAGAAGAAACCAGCAAAGAAAGCTGAGGGGGAAACGCCGCCTCCAGGAGGGGGGGTGACGGGTGTTGGAAATTTTCCTTTACGGGAAGTACAGAATGGAGGGTATGTGCATGTGCCGTGGAATAGAGGTGATTTGGCTGCATTTACAAATGATTTTCCTCGGCTGAGGGAGAAACCAGTAGAGTGGTACAAGCAGGTTGAGCGGTTTGTTAAAATTTCAAAAGTACTATGGATTGATTTGAACACCTTGTTTGACATAGTGGTACCGGGAGATTTGTGGACAGCTTGTAAAGTCGCTGTCGAGTGGCCGACTTCGGAACCTGAAAGGGAGCCGGTTACAAATGGCCCATCACCCTTAGTAATGAAAAAGTATGAGCAGGTGATTACATGGCTAAAACTGAAGATTTCACCCCAAGATATAGATTGGGTTAAGATAGATCGGACTGTACAGGAACCCAAAGAAACGGTGCATGAATATTATGAAAGACTTCTGCAAGCTTTTAAACAGTATAGTGGTTTAGATATATTGGACCCCAAGGATATGGGACAGTTTGTCTCAAAGTTTGTACTGGGTCTGAGAATGGAAATCAGCCTCATGATACAGCACCATTTGATCTGCTGGCAGAACAAGCCACTAGATGAAATATTGAGGTATGCGAGATACTGTAGTGATGAGGTGGAATCGAAACATCGGAAGCTAAAAGACAAATTGATGCTTGTCCAGATGCAGACAGCACAGGGTCAGCCTAGTGGAGGGACTTTAGGAAGGAAACAAGGAAATTTCCAGTGGAATCAGAATGGGCAAGCCCAGGCAAAGGGGAAACCAGTAGACCCCAAAACAGGAGTGGACGTGGCCACATTGAAGAAGACCACGGCGTGTCATCTTTGTCGCCAGGTCGGACATTGGAAACGCGAGTGTCCTTTGAACCCAGCTAATCAGTTGCAGGAAGAGGAAGAGGGGGCTCAGGCACCCGCGCAAGAGGTAGTTAACACAGTAACGAGGCCTAGGACGATAAAAGGGGGGGTATACAGTTCACACGCCCAGGTTCCCCAGGCTCCAAGGATTACACAAGGAATACGAACGTACCAACAGATGCCTCTGTTTGAAGACTATGACGAGAGTAGCTCAGACCCTTTATCCTGACGGTGCCTGAGGGGGGAGGAAGACTGCACGCTTGGAGCGGTCTTGGAGGTAGACCAGAGAGGACCTTTTGTGGAGGCAGATATTGAGGGTCATCCTGCCACACTTTTGGTTGATACTGGTGCTACCCGGTCTACTGTGAGATCAGCAGTGGTCCCTAACCTACCCCTCTCGGGACAATCAATCCAGGTTGTTGGAGTAGCGAACAAAAGAATAAGCAGCCCATTGACAGAACCGATCCTAGTAAAGATAGGTTCCTTCCAAACTAGACATCAGTTTGTAGTATGTGATACGAGTCCAGTTTGCCTTCTGGGAAGAGATCTGTTGTGCAAGTTGAACTGCACGATTTATTGTACGCCACGGGGAGTGGAGGTCCAGACGAGAGATGACGATGCTGACTTTAAAATTACCAATCAGCATCTATGTATAGATCTGTACCCAATGGTGACTGTGGAAGAACTTCCACCTGATCTGAGAGACGCAGTGTCATCTGTGGTGTGGGATTTCGCAGGCGATGAAATAGGTCTAATCAGAGGGGTTGAACCAGTGCGGATTGAGGTGAAACAGAATGTTGATTTCCCTAGGACACCTCAATACAACCTGTCGCCAGAAACGATTGCAGGGATAAAACCTGTGATCAAGACTTTCATTGAGAAAGGCATTCTGAAAGAGATCAGAGGTAGCCCCTGTAATTCACCCATTATGGGGCTACAGAAACCGAGCGGGAAATACAGGATCGTGCAAGACCTGCGAAAGGTCAACACGATAGTTGTCCCTTGTTGTCCAGTGGTACCGAATCCTTCAGTAATACTGTTCCAGATCCTATGTGAAGCCGAGTGGTTTACGGTCATCGACTTGTGTCAAGCCTTCTTTTCGATACCGCTCCACGAGGAAAGCCAATTTCTTTTTGCGTTCAGGCTGGAAAATCGCGTGTTAACATGGTGTCGTATCCCTCAAGGGTATACAGAAAGTCCATCGATCTTTAACCAGATCCTGAAGAAGAATCTCGAGAGTCTTGTGTTGCCGCAGAACTCGGTTCTCGTGCAATACATAGATGACTTGCTCATTGCCTCAGAAACAGAAGATGCTTGCAGAATTGACACTGTAGCTCTGTTGAACCACTTAGCAGAGAATGGACATAAGGTGTCCCCGAACAAGCTGCAGTACTGTTTGAATGAGGTACAGTACTTGGGACACAGATTAGAAAAAGGCAAGAGGAAGGTGTCACCAGACCGAATTGAGGCAATAATGAGTATGTCAGTACCCACTACACAGAGAGAAGTTAGGATGTTCCTGGGAATGGTTGGCTACTGTCGACAGTGGATTCCTAGTTTCTCCTTGAGAGCAAAGCCTTTGCAGAGGCTTACGCACAAGGATGTGAGTGATCCGGTACCATGGGACGAGGAGTGCTTGATGTCATTCCTGAAACTGAGAGAGGAATTGTGCAGTGCTCCGGCACTGGGAATGCCTGACTACAACAAGGCCTTTTCATTGTTCTGTTGTGAGAGGGAAGGATGTGCATTAGCAGTGTTAGCTCAGAACCATGGAGGTGTCCGAAGACCAGTTGCCTATTTCTCAGCTACTCTAGATCCAGTAGCTTCTGCGTTGCCCGGATGTCTAAGATCCGTTGCTGCAACAGGTGTCAGCATTGAAAGATGTGAAAGCATTGTAATGGGACATCCATTGACTGTACATGTGCCACACTCGGTTGAGTTATTGATGACCAGGACCAAGACCCAGCACCTAACGAACAATAGGTTAACGAGGTACAAGCAAGTCATACTTGCCGCAGAGAATGTGACTCTGAAAAGGTGCTCTGTCTTGAACCCTGCGACATTGATGCCTACACCGAACACGGATGATGAAGATTGTGCGGACCATGATTGTCTCGATGTGACCGAGCTTTGCACCAAACCGAGACCTGACATTGTCGATGAACCATTGGCTGACCCAGATGAAATTTTCTTTGTCGATGGTTCATGCTTAAGAGACAGTGTGGGGCAATTGAGAGCAGCGTTTGCTGTATGTACCATTTCAAGAGTGGTCGAGGCTGCTTGCCTAGAAGGAGTACGCTCCGCGCAGGTAGCTGAGATCATTGCCTTGACCCGTGCCTGTTTGGCCGCTGATCGAATTCGAATCACGATTTACACAGACAGCCAATATGGGTTTGGCGTGGTGCACGACTTCGGGCAGTTATGGTCTCAGAGGGGATTTTTGACATCATCTGGCTCACCCATTCGGAATGGAGAATATGTAAGACAACTGTTGGATGCATTACAGCATCCGAAAGAAATTGCTGTGGTAAAGTGTTCAGCCCATGGGAAAGGGGAGGACTTTGTGTCATTGGGTAACAATTACGCGGACGAGGTCGCCCGTTTCTGTGCAGAACAAGGATGCATATTCACAGATAGATACGCAGGGGAGAGCCAAGAAGGAACCGAGCTCAGCATAATGTTGGCCATGGCAGACACTTGGGAAGAGCTTAAGCGATTGCAGGACGAAGTTACAGATCAGGAGAGAGAGGGATGGATCAAAGCTGGTTGTGAGAAAGGAGATGTGGATGTGTGGGTATCCAACGATGGGAGAGCCGTATTACCAGAAGAATTGTTGAGTCCGATGGCAAGGCTGATACATAGACAGGCACACCTTGGTAGAGATGCAATGATGAGGGTGTTTAGACAGACGTGGTACAACCCACGATTTTGAGCAATGGCTGAAACAGTGTGTCAAAGGTGTGTTACGTGTCAGCAGATGAACGCTGGAAAGAAAACTGTAGTTACATTGAGTCACATTGGGAGGTCAGGTGGGCCTTTCAACAGGATACAGCTCGACTTTGTGGAAATGCCTAAGTGTAATGGGTTGAGGTACATTTTAGTGCTGGTATGTGTATTCTCACGGTGGGTGGAGGCTTACCCAACACGCAGGTGTGACACTCTCACGGTGGCTAAGTTATTGTTGAGGGAGCTCATTCCTAGATTCGGGATCTCGACCTCTTTGGAATCAGATAGAGGAAGGCACTTTCACAGTGAAATCATGAAGTTACTTTGTGCTGCATTGAATATTGACCAGAGACTTCACTGTAGTTACAGACCAGAGGCTTCTGGGATGGTGGAACAAGTTAATGGAACTTTGAAGGCCCGGATGGCAAAAATGTGTTCTTCGACATCCCTGAAATGGCCCGACGCTTTGCCGCTCGTGCTGATGAGCATGCGAAGTGTCCCAGACAGGAAAACCGGGTTGTCCCCTCACGAAATTCTAATGGGAAGGGCAATGAGGTTACCGGCAGTACCAGCTACAGCTTTGATAAGCATCACTGATGACTTGATTCTCGATTATTGTAAAGGACTCTCTGATGTGGTCCGTTCTGTATCCCAGCAGGTGCAAGCAGCAGTGGTCCCAGCCTCGAGTGATTTGTGCCACGACTTGTGTCCCGGAGATTGGGTGCTCGTCCGGAAGCACGTGAGGAAGAGTTGCTTGGATGCCCGCTGGCGTGGCCCGTATCAGGTGATACTTATCACGAACACAGCAGTGAAGTGTGGAGGATTGCCGAACTGGGTGCACGCCTCCCATACCCGCAGAGTTTCAGCACCCTTGGAAGAAACAGCTCCTCTCGTAAATGAAAATCCAGCTGATGTGGCAGGGCCACATGGGAGGACAAGTCAAGCTGTAAGGGTCGCTGACACAGCTGGTGGTGCACTAGAGCAAGCTGAAGGGGGTTTCCACAGTTCGAACCCTGACTCAGACACCGAAGACAGAAACGGTGCAGTGGGCGGAGAAGAGTCAGATTCAGCAGAAAGAGGAAGTAGTGCACTGGGTATAGAAGGGGAAGGCAGACGAACGAACAGAAGTGCAGAAAGTTGGCCTGAAAGACAGAGGCGACGAAACTTGAAGTTAGCACCTGAAAGAGACCTTGCCCCAGTGTCTGAAGCATCTGAAACAGAGGCAAGCGACGAAGACCAGGCTCAAGATAGTCGGCGAAGGTCGAAAAGAACCAGAGTGCCTTGTCGCAGATACTCTACCCCTGAGTGGACTTACACTGTGTTTGATGCAGGGGGTGGTGAGCACGGGAAGGCTGAGGTCAGTGCAGGTGGTCCGTCGGAGCCCGAATGTGGTGGTGAAGGTGGTGCTGCAGTTGCCAGGGCTCGAAATAGAAGGAACACTGACCCTCACGGTTCCGAATCCCCCGCTTCTGAGTGAAGTTCGAAACTTGGTTCTGCATCGACTCGAATTTCCGCCTTTTGGAGTTGAGCCGTTTTCACATGAAGTGTTGATTTTGCGTCTTGAACTTTTGTATCACGTTCTGGTATTGCTCAATGAGGATCTTATTGTGGATCAACTATAATCTGTAAATAAAAGTCTGAAAGAAGAAGATAACCTAGGCCCGAGTGGAAGAAGAATAAACTTAGGGACTTTCCACAGAAGAGGAACGAAAACTAGGGAAGTCTTTTTCTGGACTGTGTAAATAAGATTGTGATCGAGAAGGGAAAATCCGGAGATTTCATGGTTGCCCGAGCTGGTTAAGCAAGTCACGAGTAAAGGACACAGAGACTTTTTCAGGGTTCATTGCTATAACCAAGACTTTTGAGAACTTTCGAAACCATGGAGCCGGGAGATCCCAATCGTAGATCAAAGTGGATTGTAGGCATTCTTATAAGTAGTGTGATAGCTTCTATAATCATAGTAATCATAGTCTCATATACTGGTTCGCATGAGCTAGAAGTGCAGGGGGTGCCAGGGACACCTACACCTACTACACCTAGCCCAAAGGGGGTAAACATGGGAGCTGACAGAGCTTTGCTATTAGAAGAAAGTCGTAGGTTACATATAGATTTATCTAGGAGTGATTTTAAGCTTAACGCATATGCTAAGCTGCTATATGAGTATGTTGATGTGATGGATGCGAAAGATTGTTATGTGTGTATGCAGTTGCCTGCGTCAGTGGACGAGGGTATTAGGTATCACCATCTTCCACTGACTTATGGAATTTCATGTAGTCTTGTGCTTAGTTTATTTTATGAGAGAGATCAGTTTGAGTATTTCTTTTCCAATTTCGACGCAGTGCTTCCTGAAGTCCCAGCATACAAGCATTTGAATAAGTATGATTATTATAAGACGGAGGATAGACTCAGGAAGTTCTTCATACCGAGTTTGGAATTGGATACAGCATTCGCTCACAGACACAACCTGACCTGTGCGATGTCAGATGTGGAGAAAAAGTTTGTAGATCAGGTAGAGGACAGGTATAGAAAGCTGACCCACTCCCGAGACTTGGGGCATCACAGGCTTGATTGGACGGATGAAGAAAAGTTGCATAGGACCAAGGGAAGCTATGGTCCTATAGCGTTAGACAAAGAGCAGAGGGGTAAGTTGTGTATAAGGCGTTATCAGACTTACTACGAAAAGGTTCCAGTGGGACAAAGCACTTGTGATCACGTTTTCACCATGGCAGATGTGGCAAAAGATTTTCTCCAAGGTCCTGTACAAGTGATACCAACGGTGTGTTATGTATGTGGGAAGAATGCTTATGTGAGGTTGCCTGCAAATTGGTATGGAACATGTTATTTGGCAATAATACTTCCAAAGATTTACCATACAGAGGATTTGGATCTTCTAGAAGGTGGAGAGCATTCAAGAGCGAGAAGAGCTGCAAGTGCAGGAATCGTTGTGGGAGACATCTTTGGAGCTATGATACCCAGTCTGGGAGTAGTCTTGAATGATGTGAAGATCCGGAGGTTAGCGACTGTGGTGGATGAATTTTCAATGAATACAGCAAAGTCATTGGTGTTGGTAGAAGGAGAATGTTGTCGATAAGGGGAATGGTTTTGCAGAATCGCCTTGCTTTGGATGTCCTATTGGCAAAAGAGGGCGGAGTCTGTAAAATGTTGAAGGTTCAAGAGTGCTGCACTTATATACCAGACCGTAGCAAGGATCTGGAGAAATATATAAGTAACATCACTACCATCCACACAAAAATAGCGGATTTGACCGAAGAGGGGGCCTGGGAAAAGGTCGGCAAGGGTTTTGGTCAAGTGGGAGGTTGGTTTGCGAACCTAGGAAAGGGATTCGTTGGGTACTTTCTGAGACCCCTCCTTATCTTGGTGGTTTGTGTGGTTGGTTTGTGGATTTTGATCAAGGCCTACAAGTGGTATCGAGCAGGCCGAGTCAAGAGAGCTTTGAGGGAAAATGAGATGAGATTGGCAAGACTGCAGGACAGTCAGTATCAAAGGCTCAAGAGCATGGAGAAACTAAGATCAGGGAAGATGGCAACAAGTTCTGTTTAGGTCGGTTCTTTCTCCAAGGGAGTAGAATGAGATGTGATGACAGGAGTCATCAAAGGGGGAACTGATAGAGCGAAATGTTCTTGTGAATTGTAGGGGTGCATCATAATCACTGATAGTCCGCACCCGCATGTACGCAGACATATATTCGTATATATTCAGTTGTATATCCATGCATGTTTAGTAAAGAATGAATAGTTCGCTGAGACAAAGTGAATCAGCAGTATAATTGTGCTATGATAATTATGTAATGTAATGCTTATTGAATTGTGTGAATATAATGCATAGAGATATTAGTTCGTGTGTAATTCAATTGCAGTAGTTTAAACGTGCACCATATTAAAGTTGCACATGTAATTCATTGTTTGCATATGAATGGTAATGAAAAATGCTTATAGGGAAAAGTAAGCTGTGTGTTTAAAAGATTATATGTAAAGGCCTGACTACATATATGCATAGGGAAGGCCTGGTTTATTCTTATGTTAGCTTATTTTGTAGGCCGAGAAAAGTTTCTCTTGGTAAGGCTCTCTGGGCACAAACGGTAGATTTAATTTGCACAGTAGAAGGGTTCTGTTGAACGTATCTTTGTTGCAGGTGCAAGGACACATGTCTCGTTAGTAAAGACTAACTCTTTGTTTTCAAAAGTTAGAGAGATGGGAGGCATGGTACGGGAGTGAAATGGAATTTAGGGATGATACTTTCAGCGGAGAAGGTGCCTGGGACTCAAGGTCATCACAACTGTCCAGGATGAAGTAACCGTTTCGATGGAAAAGTACAAGAAAGAAGACCTGGCCAAGGAGGCGTGATTAAGGCGTGTACAATTGTATTGGGGTTTTGTATTAGGGATAGTGCCCTGAGGGAGGAGGCCAGAGAAGAGGTAGGGGAGACCTGAGAGAAGGACAGAGCTGAGCTTAGGTATTAGGTGATTGCACTTCTTAGGAAGTCTTCACAGCTGACACCTTTTATTCACTCTTGCCTGAGAAAATCGTTATGTAGGGATGTCACTAAGTGTTAGTGTAGGGACAGCAATTGATTTAAAGCTTGCTTAGATAAATGAAGAGCAACGTAGAAATTGGAGCAATCATAGCTTGGTTGATCCTTCTAGAACTTTCTATTCTCTTTATTCTGAGTCGGATGAGACTCCTGCGTAGGTTATTATTTGTATTAGTGCCCATCTATTTCTTTAACCTCGTGTTGAGGTGCTTGCATGTTCAGTTATTTTTGGCGATAATAAATTCTTAAACTTGAATTCGGAGTCAGTGGTCCTTTCAGACAAAATGAATGCTGTTATATAATCAGATGAGATTCTCTCCTTTACACTATTCAGCAGGTAAAAAGATCTTGGCGACCAGAAGGTTCTTATAGATAATTAGATAAGAATCGGCGTTATCACCCACTTCTTAGAAAACTTTGTGAAAAGTGGAGGACAGAAACCACATGATTCCTAAAAGGACTAACATAAACGAAAGACACAAATACACTCAAAAAAGGCTGCCTGCCTTGTTATTTTAAACATGCTTCTAAAAGCAGCGTGGATAATATAAGCCGGAAAACAAAACCAAATTAGTTTTCAAATAAGCGCGGGCTGTGTAAAATGGAAACCTAACCAAGAGGTTGGAAGAGAAAGATAGAGAGGCGCCCAGGGGCTGAGGTGCATACCTGCTGGTTGCTGAGCAGTTCTGACAGCTAACAGCGTGTATCTGTCAATGATTCGGCCTAAAAGGGAAAACACGACGTGCACGTTAAGCACGTTCTAGTTGGAAGCCAGCCAAGGTTATTCATTAGATGGAAAACGGTGCACGTAGGCTGACAGTAACAGACGGGTTAGGCATTTAAAAAACGTGCATATAAATGCACATAAAAGGATTTGTGAAATAATTCCTAATGCACATAAGTTGTGAATCACAGGCAGTGGGAGGAAACGCACACCCTAATTCGATACCAACTCGTACAGTGGATCCTATGTAATTACACAATGGATAGGGTGATCTAACGGAACCGTGTATTAAATGTCTACCCTACAACAGAGGGGATGAAAAACTGTCCGGGTGGCCAGCGCACATTCTTAATGAGAGTAGAACATAAAAGATAATGAATAATAATTAATAAATATAAACACAGGTTGAAATCAGTGCCATAGCAGACTAAGGGAATAACGTGCATTCCTAATATGAAAAACTTAAAACAGGCAAACAATGGTCACTGAATTGGCAGGGTACAGTTTGAGCTCTACTGTCTGCTCGAAGCAGCTCACATTGTAAAAACCGGGGGTCACTACACACGTAAAGGTTTGTTGGTGTGGGTGCAGTTGCATACAAGGATGCCAGAGTGAGGGTGCATGCGCAGTGATCATCATAATGGAGATGCATATTAATTAATTACATAATCACATAAGTTTGAGGAGAAATGCACATATCAATAACAAGAAGGTGGGATACTAATCCCCATTGAGTACTGAAAGCTGCGCATATGTAACATCCATTACATTGAGGCCGTTATGGACAGAGTTGAAAAAATCCATCCATTTGCATTCACGGACATTCAATACAGCACCCAGGTTCCCACCCCTTATGCCCAGTTTGACTTCTTCAATAACTAGCCATCGGATGGACTCGGGGGGGGGGGGGGTGGCTAAGTGCTTGAAAATGTTCAACCAGAGGTGCACCCACTGTCCCACACCTAACCCTACTGCAATGTTGCAGAATACGCGCTTTTACTTTTTGGGTTGTCTGACCCACGTAGATTTTATTACAAGGGCAGAGGATGACATAAATTACATTGTTTGTATTGCAATTCGTGTGGGTCTTGAGAAAACACGAATAGTTATTATGGCTGAATTGTTTAGTCTCTATTGTCATATCACAGGCCTTACAGTTACCACATCTAAAGTGTCCCACCACCCTCGGGAGTTGCCACATTGATTGGATGGTAGGTTGTGGTGTTGGTTCCAAAAGTGATTTAACTACATGATCGCGGATACTCTTTCCTTTCTTAAAAGAGTGCATCGGGACGTTCTGTATTTGCAGGTCCTCGGCGACCAATGGCCAATGCTTGTTTATGATTTGTCTGATCTCGTTGCTCCTTGTGTTAAAGGTTGTGACACAAATCAATCGGTCCAAACGATCATTAACACGGTCTTTGGGTGTAAGTAAAAGTTCCCTAGGATTGTGCCATGCCCGTTTTCTTGCCCGCTTAACCAAGCGTTTGGGGTATCCACGTTCTACCAATCTGGTTATCAAATCGTCTGATTCCACAAAAAAATCTTCCTTCCGGGTACAATTCCTTCTGATCCGTAAAAACTGTCCAAAAGGTAGATTATCCCTTAGTCCCCTTGGGTGATGGCTACCATAGCGTAGTAAAGTATTTCTCTCAGTTGGTTTCCTGTACAATGTCGTGTAAAGACACCCATTGGCAGCTTTAATTGACACATCTAAGAAATCAATGGAGGATATATCTTTATGGATGGTGAACTTGATGTCAGGTGACCTCCCATTTAGCCAGTCATAGAAAGTTTGACGATCCAGTTCGTTGCCAGTCCAGACCATGAAAACGTCATCTATGTAGCGTTTCCAGTAAGTTATTTGTTGTTCATATGGATTCTGAGCACTGTAGACGTGTGTTTTTTCAAAATTATCCATGTAGAGGATTGCCAAATCCGGGGCGAAGCTCGCCCCCATGGCAACTCCCTTGGTTTGTACAAAGTAATCACCTTTAAAGTAGAAGACATTTTTTGTCATTGCTATATCCAACAATTTTATGATGAATTCTGTGGGGACTTGTGCCGGTTGTGGTCTTTCCTCCAGGTATCGATGGATAACTGCCAAGGCTTCCTTCTGAGGGATGCTCGTATAGAGCGATATGATGTCAAGTGTGACCAGAATCTGAGTTGCTGGATCAAATGCCATGCCATCTACCAGGTTGATGATTTGCATGGTGTCACGTAAGTAGGATTCTGTCCTTTCTGCCAACGGTTTGAGAAAAAAGTCAACGTATTTGCAAAGAGGATCAAGAACTGACCCACAGCTGGACACCATAGGCCGTCCTGGCGGTCGTTCCAGGTCTTTATGGACCTTCGGCAGGGTATAGATAGTAGGCAAACGTGGCTGTTTTTGATTGAGATACGAAAATTCTTGATCTGACAGGAAACCCACTGTCTTGCCTGGTGCAGTGGCTTGTAGTACCAATGTAATGATGGACTTGGTCGGGTCATGATTAAGTTTAGCATAACTCACACCATCATTCAATTGGGAATAGATCTCTCCCTTGTAGGTGCTCCTATCCTGGACTACAATAGCCCCACCTTTGTCGGCGGGCTTGATCACAATTGTGCTGTTGTTCCTTAGGTCACACAATGCTTGACGTTCCTCGGCCGTTACGTTGTGTTTCACATATTTCCTCGTGGTGCACACCTTGAGCGCCTCCTTTAGGACCATGCTTTTGTATGTAAGGATGCGGTGCGACACCATCTGTGCCGTTGGTGTGAAGGTAGATGGAACCCTTAGACCGGTGTGGGATGCCTTAAGGGGAGATGTCGAGTGTTGGAAATGGTACCTCAGACGGACTTTCCTGAAGAACCGATGCAATTCAGTTTTTATATTGAATTTGTTGGGATAAGCCGTAGGGACAAAGGATAGTCCTTAACTCAGGACAGACTTCTCATCATTGGTCAACTCATGAGCAGAAATATTGATGATAGGATTATTGCGCACGGTTACCATCTGTAGACCCGGCGTCGGGTATGAATTTCCCCGTGTTGTTCTTGGGGGAAGTGAACCTGTTTCTGATTCTACTGTCTCCCTTCGTCCCAGTTCTGACCTCGTTGGGGCAGTCCCCGCTGTGGGCCCCTGTTCCAGGTTGTATTTCTGCCTCTGGGTGGTCTCCATTGGCCCTCCTCTAAAAAAGACGGTCCTGATTGAGGCTGGTACCAACTGTCCAGGTACTGGTGTCCGGAGCTTGTGCTGGGTTGTTCTGCGTCACTCCCCGAAGTAGCTGATGAATCAGAAAACGTTGTGAATCTACGATTCCCTCTAAAGCCCCTTGGCCTCTGTTGGTTTTCTGATTCATCAGCTTCTTCGGGGCGTGACGCAGAACAACCCAGCACAAGCTCCGGACACCAGTACCTGGACAGTTGGTACCAGCCTCAATCAGGACTCTTCTTTTTTAGAGGAGGGCCAATGGAGACCACCCAGAGGCAGAAATACAACCTGCCCCAACGAGGTCAGAACTGGGACGGAGGGAGACAGCAGAATCAGAAACAGGTTCACTTCCCCCAAGAACAACACGGGGAAATTCATACCAGACGCCGGGTCTACAGATGGTAACCGTGCGCAATAATCCTATCATCAATATTTCTGCTCATGAGTTGACCAATGATGAGAAGTCTGTCCTGAGTAAAGGACTATCCTTTGTCCCTACGGCTTATCCCAACAAATTCAATATAAAAACTGAATTGCATCGGTTCTTCAGGAAAGTCCGTCTGAGTACCATTTCCAACACTCGACATCTCCCTTAAGGCATCCACCGGTCTAGGTTCCATCTACCTTCACACCAACGGCACAGATGGTGTCGCACCACATCCTTACATACAAAGCATGGTCCTAAAGGAGGCGCTCAAGGTGTGCACACGAGAAATATGTGAAACACAGCGTACGGCCGAGGAACGTCAAGCATTGTGTGACTAGGAACAACAGCACATTGTGATCAAGCCGCCGACAAAGTGGGCTATTGTAGTCCAGGATAGGAGCACCTACAAGGAGGATCTATTCCCAGTTGAATGATGGTGTAGTTATGCTAAACTTAATCATGACCCGACCAAGTCCATCATTACATTGGTACTACAAGCCACTGCACCAGGCAAGACAGTGGGTTCCTGTCGAGATCAAGAACGATCTCAATCAAACAGCCGCGTTGCCTACTATCTACCCTGCCGAAGGTCCATAAAGACCTGGAGCGACCGCCAGGACGGCCTATGAGTGTCCAGCTGTGGGTCAGTTCTTGATCCTCTTTGCAAATGCGTTGACTTTTCTCAGACCGTTGGCAGAAGGACAGAATCCTACTTGCGTGACACCGATTAAAATCATCAGCCTGGTAGATGGCATGGCATTTGATCCAGCAACTCAGATTCTGGTCACACTTGACATCATATCGCATCCATCTGAGCATCCCTCAGAAGGAAGCCTTGGCAGTTATCCATCGATACCTGGAGGAAGACCACAACCGGCACAAGTCCCCACAGAATTCATCATAAAATTGTTGGATACTAGCTAATGACAAAAATGTCTTCTACTTTACAAGGTGATTACTTTGTACAGACCAAGGGAGTTGCCATGAGGCGAAGCCCGGTTGGCAATCTACATGGATATTTTGAAAAACACACGTCTACAGTGCTCAGAATCCATATGAGCAATGAGCAACTTACTGGAAACGCTACATAGATGACGTTTTCATGGTCTGAACTGGCAACGAACTGGATCGTCAAACTTTCTATGACTGGCTAAATGGGAGGTCACCTGACATCAAGTTCACCATCCATAAAGATATATCCTCCATTGATTTCTTAGATGTGTCAATTAAAGCTGCCAATGGATGTCTTTACAGACATTGTACAGGAAACCAACTGAGAGAAATACTTTACTACGCTATGGTAGCCATCACCCAAGGACTAGATCTACCTTTGAACGGATTTACGGATCAGAAGAATTAGTACCGGAAGGAAGATTTTTGTGGAATCAGACGATTTGATAACCAGATTGGCAGACGTAGATGCCCCAGACGCTGATTAAGCGGGCAAGACGCATGGCATAATCTGGAACTTTACTTGCACCCAAAGACCGTGTTAATGATCGTTTGGACCGATTGATTTAGTGTCACAACCTTTAACACAGGACAGCGAGATCAGACAAATCATAAACAAGCATTGGCCATTGATGCCGGACTGCAAATACAGAACGTCCGATGCACTCTTTAAGAAAGGAAAGAGTATCCGCGATCATGAGTTAAATCACTTTTGGAACCAACACCACAACCTACCATCCAATCAATGTGGCAACTCCAGGGTGTGGGACACTTAGATGTGGTAACTGTAAGGCACTGTGATATGACAATAGAGACTAAACAATTCAGCCATAATAGCTATTCGTGTTTTCTCAAGACCTACACGTAGCAGCATACAAACAATGTAATTTATGTCATCCTCTGCCCTTGTAATAAAATCTACGTGGGTCAGACAACCCAAAAAGTAAAAGCGCGTATTCTGCAACATTGCAGTAGGGTTAGGTGTGGGACAGTGGGTGCACCTCTGGTTGAACATTTTCAAGCACTTAGCCACCCCCCACCCCGAGTCCATCCGATGGCTAGCTAGTGAAGAAGTCAAACTGGGCATAAGGGTGGGAACCTAGGTGCTGTATTGAATGTCCGTGAATGCAAATGGATGGATTTCAACTCTGTCCATAGCGGCCTCAATGTAATGGATGTTACATATGCGCAGCTTTCAGTACTCAATGGGGATTAGTATCCCACCTTCTTGTTATTGATATGTGCATTTCTCCTCAAACTATGTGATTATGTAATTAATTAATATGCATCTCCATATGATGATCACTGCGCATGCACCCTCACTCTGGCATCCTTGTATGCAACTGCACCCACACCAACAAACCTTTGCGTGTGTAGTGACCCCGTTTTACAATGTGAGCTGCTTCGAGCAGACAGTAGAGCTCAAACTATGCCCTGCCAATTCAGTGACCATTGTTTGCCTGTTTTAAGTTTTTCATATTAGAATGCACGTTATTCCCTTAGTCTGCTATGGCACTGATTTCAACCTGTGTTTATATTTATTAATTATTATTCATTATCTTTTATGTTCTACTCTCATTAAGAATGTGCGCTGGCCACCCGGACAGTTTTTCATCCCTCTGTTGTAGGGTAGACATTTAATACACGATTCCGTTAGATCACCTATCCATTGTGTAATTACATAAGATCCACTGATGCAGTTGGTATCGAATTAGGGTGTGCGTTTTCTCCCACCGCCTGTGATTCACAACTTATGTGCATTAGGAATTATTTCACAAATCCTTTATGTGCATTTATATGCACGTTTTTAAATGCCTAACCCGTCTGTTACTGTCAGCCTACGTGCACCGTTTCCATCTAATGAATAACCTTGGCTAGCTTCCAACTAGAAACGTGGCTTAACGTGCACGTCGTGCTTTCCTTTTAGGCCGAATCATTGACAGATACACGCTGTTAGCTGTCAGAACTGCTCAGCAACCAGCAGGTATGCACCTCAGCCCCTGGACGCCTCTCTATCTTCTCTTCCAACCTCTTGGTTAGGTTTCCATTTTACACAGCCGCGCTTATTTGAAGACTAATTTGGTTTTGTTTTCCGGCTTATATTATCACGCTGCTTTTAGAAGCATGTTTAAAATAATAAGGCAGGCAGCCTTTTTTGAGCGTATTTGTGTCTTTCGTTTATGTTAGTCCTTTTAGGAATCATGTGGTTTCCGTCCTCCACTATTCACGATGTTTTCCAAGAAGTGGGTTTATAAATAACAACACAGGTAGCTCTTTTGAGCGTTTTGTGTCCTTTATTTACTTAAGTCTTTTTTATGGATTCACTGTGTTTTTCTGGGCCTCGCTGCATTTCTAGGCAGCGCATGCAGTGCACGGTAGCCTCCTTTCTGTAGCGTGCTTGGTTTAAAATGATTTAAAATGTTTTAACTCTTTCATGAACTTTAATATTAGATTCATGTCGAGATGAGATCCCAGTCACTATTTATTTAGGGTGTTTATACGGTGCAATTTGCCACTTTTTTTAAGTCAACCACTCCACATAGTTTTTGCTCTCTTTCAGCCTCAGGTTACTGAACAACCAAGGCATCCCCATTTTTGGAACCATCAACTAACCCCCGTAAGTCTGGGAGCGTTCTAGTCTTTCATACTCCTGTCAATACTCCTTCCTCCGGTTATGTTATGTTCTTACCGGATGGTCTGTGTCTCTTTCTCCTTTCCCTACAGGAGCCCTTGCGGCCCTGTGGCGTTCATCGTCAGCTTGAAGCTCTCTTGCTGTACATTTGGTAAATTATTTAGACACATCTACTCCTGAGATTTTTTCTCCTGTACACACCACCACTATGACTTTTAATTTCTCCTTGTTCTTAGGTGCATTTCCCCTTTCTACTCAGTCCTGATGAAGACCCCACCCTCAAGGCATCAACTTATCTGTTTTTAATAGGGGTCGAAACGTTGACTTCTTTTTGTTCTTATCAAACATGGATGACCGAGATTAGATATCTGCATCCTCCTTTGTGTGTGTTATGATTTATCATTTATATGGATGCCAGTCGTCTGGCCGGATAGGTTTTAAACTCTGTTTTTTGATGTATATATGCTCACTACCTTTCCCCTATGTTCACTTTCACTAACCCCTCACGCACTATCATCCCTTGCCAATGCACCTTTCAATTGATCGATTGATATTGTTATTGCTCTACAGATTGTGGTTTACCTTTTGAATTTGTTCCCAGATCTGATAGAATAAAATTTACAGCCATTTTTGGCCTTATTCTAATGTGGTGTATGATTTTCATTTAGTTATATGATTTATGCTTATAATTATGCTGTTAGACTCATTCCCACTGTGACGCTCTCTTTATGTACTGCCCTTTACCCGAGTCCAGTGGTCTTACGGGTTACCCCATTGATATACAACTCTGGTATTCAACTTCAGCCCAGGCTGAAACTTCTAGATCATTGCCCAACAGGCAATCTACAGGCAGGTTTGGGGACACTGCCACTCTCTTTGGGCCAGTGACCCCTCCCCAGCTGAGATTGACTATGGCCATGGGATGATCTGTTCTGATACCATCAATGTTGGTCACCTGGTACTTGATCTCAGGTAAAAGCTGTTGAGGGGGACTAGTGTCCCTGTCACCATGGTGACACTAACCCCTGTGTCCCTGAATGCCACAGCTTTCTGACCATTTATTAAGGGCTCCTGTCTGTACTTGCCCAAAGTATTGGGACTCATAGTAAAAGTGACAAATCCCATGCCACCATCACAGACTAAGGAGGCCTGTGAGGAGGACCTTGATAAGCTGTGGTCCCCTTCAGTTCCCCACGAGAATGCACCTACCTTTTTGGGTGCATTTCTACCACCTGGGGGATTACTACTTGTAGTACCAGGAGGAGTGGTAGTATTACTTGGAGGAGCATTTTCTTTATTGCTGACCTTAGGGCAAATGGGGTCATTTTTCCAGTGGCCAGGCTTCTTGCATATATGGCAATAAGGTTTCTTTTCAGGGGAGGAAGGAGTTTGGGACCCACCCCCAGAAGAGGAATTTTGGGGCCCTGTAGTGGATTTATCTTTTGATTTATCCCCACCTTTCTCTTGGTTTTTGGAAGAATCTTTCTTCTGGTCACCACCCTGATTCTTTGGCTTTACTCTGGTTCTGACCCATTTGTCTGCCTTCTTTCCCAATTCTTGGGGAGAGGTCAGATCAGAGTCCACCAGGTACTGGTGTAAAAGCTGGTTTTGACAATTATTAAGGATCTGCTCCCTCATAATCAAATTGTACAATCCTAAAAAGTCATGCACCTTGCTGCCATGTATCCAACCTTCCAGAGCCTTAGTAGCACAATCTACAAAGATAACCCAGTCCTGAGTCTGTGCCTTTTGGGTGTCTCTGAACTTTAACCTGTATTGTTCAGTTGTTAGGCCAAACCCATCAATCAGAGCACTCTTCAGGACTTTGTAATTATCAGCATCCTCTTCTCTTACAGTGAGGAGCTTGTCTCTACCTTTGTCTGCAAAGGAGAGCCACAAGATTGCTGCCCACTGCTTCTGAGGGACCCTCTGTACCTTACAGGCCCTCTCAAGTGCAGTTATCTATTTGTGGATGTCATCCCCACTCTGGTAGGGAGGGAAAATCTTGTTCATGTTCCTATGGTCATGAGTATGATCTCTACCTCTAGGGACACTGTGGCTGCCACCATGGGACTCTAGTCCCAACTTCTGAGAAGCTCTCTGAAGCTCCAGGGATTCCCTGTCTAAGGCCAATTGCTCTCTCTTGATCCTGAGCTTAGCTCTCTCAAACTCAAGCAGTTGGCACTTTTTCTCATAAGAGGACTCCCTTTTATGAGAAGAAGTCCTATGAGAAACAGAGCTCCCTACAGATGTACCAGAACAATTAGATTCCAGAGAAGGAGATCTAGATCTTCTTGGTAAACTGTTAACCCTTCCAGGTGGGGTAAAGAGAGGCCCACTGGGGCCTCCTTCCTCACCTTCAGGAAGGATTGGCTGTTCCAGGTTAGAATCATTTTGATCCTCCTGGCCAGCATCAGAGTCCAGGTCATTGAGGTTTTCACTCCCTGGCCTTTCCTCTTCTGCTGTCCCACCCCCTTTGCCTGCCTCATCAGACCCTGGGGTCTTTCTGAGGTCATCTAAAAGCAAAGTCACTATGAGCTTTTTGGGTGTTTGGGTTTTCCCTGTCTTCAGTTTCCTTGATGCACACATGTTTCTCAATTCTTGGAATGTGAGATTGTCATACTTAGTTGGCAAGGAGTCACTGACTTCAGGCCTTGAAGACATTCTAGTGTGGTGTGGTGTGGTGTATGCACCTACCTACTCTAGTGGGAACTGAGACTCTCTTGAGTTGGAGAAAGGGTGTGCTAGACCCTTGACTTACCCAACTCTAAGTTCAGTAGAACTTACCTTATTCTAGACTTGATTTATATGTACCTAAGTACCTTTAGTGGTTTTCAGTTAGTCACTCACTGAGATTATCTGGTAAAACAATAGCAAGCTTGAATCCCAACCTCTGCACACCAATGTGAGAAGTTGGCCTGGTATATGCTGTCCACTAATTAAAGTGGGCACCTTGCACCAGACCAAACGACCCTTATTGATGATTAGGTTAAAGACAACCTTTATAGAAAGCTATCCTAGTGGTAGCTGTGGAGAGCATCCTTCAGGCTAAGTCTTGAAGGAATGTAAAGCAGCTTGTTTTACCAGTATATAACTTCTTGAATGACCAAATGAAAGGAGAACCACACAAGGTATATATAAAATATATGTACTTATTACTAAACACTCTCTACTAACCTCTTTATGAGATTAGAGAACAAGGCACACAATATTACAGTACCAGAACGGCAGTAAATGGCACAATACACAGTGGGCTCCAGGGGGATACCAAACCATATATTAAGAAAGTGGTATAACAACCACGACTTGACTAGACACAGTGCCTAGAGCACGTAGAATCACTGGGACCCCAAGGAACCACCCAAGGTAGTGACACAGGGGACCCACGGAGGAGCGGGTGCAGTGTGGGAACACAGACGCGAAGCTCCGTACAACTCTATGGGAAAGTCGCGGTTGGAAATTTAGAGTTTAAGGACACTTCGGAGAGGACTTCAAGCAAACCCAGTTAAACTTAGAAGGTTCTAAGGCCAGCACCCTTGTGAGTACTGAGGTACCCGTGTTACCTAGCCCAGGGAAGCCGGGTGCATAGGGGTCAAGTGGTGTCGGAAACCCTCGTCGTTTTCAATGGTGTGATGCGAAGAAGTGCTGCTGCTGTGGAGAAGGAAAGTGTCCGGTGTGACCCAAGCCTGGATCGGAGATTAGAAGAACCTGAAAGCAGAGGGGACAAAGTCTGGGTTACTTCACATGACCAGGAGCGGAGCAATCGAATGCCCACCGAAGTCGGGTGCTTCAGGTGCGAAGAGGTGAAGCTTGACTCTGCAGCCACGGGGACCAGGAGATGTCGACAACAACGAGGATCCACAGGCGAGCTGTCCCACAAAGGATGTCGAGTGCTGAGGGGTCAGTTTCCCAATTGGAGACCAACAAGCCTTGGCAACTGCAACCCACGCAGTCAGAGTAATGATCCTTCTGTGAGGACCAGCAAGGTCCTGGGGACTCCCCAAGCAATGGAGAGTCAGGGCACGTCTGGAGCAACCAGGGAAGCCCACTGAAAGTTAGAGTTGCCTTCTCAAGGACCCACAGGTAAATGGACCAGGGATCGCAAAGGGACCTCAAGAGGAATCACTCAATACCAGCCCACGGAACACTCGTGGAGAGTAGGCCAGTAATCTTCAGTGGAAACACTGCTTGGGGCTTGGACTACAAGTAGCCCAAAGCACAGCCTCAGGGATTGCCTAAAAGCATATGCTACTGCAAATGTGCACGGTGTCCAGGGGTTCGGGTTGCACGGTCCCCACGAGGGCTGCGGGTTTCAGGTTTGCTGAGAGCACTAGTCAGCCTCAGGGAAGCTTAGGCACCCACCTTTTGTATTGCAAAATCTTCGGAGTCCGTCGGGAGCTACGTAGATGTAAACTGGTCAGATGCATTGAGGTGCAAAACACACAAGATGATGGACGGAATGTTGCACATTGGCAAACATTCACCCCCAGTCACAGATCTGGGTTTAATCCATCGTTATTTTGCTTCACCACGCCTCCCCAGTTCAGACATAGCCATATGCAAATCAGTCTTGACCCTGTGCCTCATGGGAACAGTCCAGACCGAACTGCCAAGCCATGTCTTCCCTGGACCGGAATCACGCATCCTAGGACCGGTTTTGGGCTTTCAGCCCTCATCAGCCAGGATAGCTTGACTCCAGTGGCGTAGTGAGCACGGGACCCACGTCTGGGCATACCCTTCCCACTTAGGGCGAAATGCAAAACACACAAGATGATGGACGGAATGTTGCACATTGGCAAACATTCACCCCCAGTCACAGATCGGGGTTTAATCCATCGTTATTTTGCTTCACCACGGCACCCCAGTTCAGACATAGCCATATACAAATCAGTCTTGACCCTGTGCCTCATGGGAACAGTCCAGACCGAACTGCCAAGCCATATCTTCCCTGGACCGGAATCAAGCATCCTAGGACCGGTTTCGGGCTTTCAGCCCTCATCAGCCAGGATAGCTTGACTCCAGTGGCGTAGTGAGCACGGGACCCACGTCTGGGCATACCCTTCCCACTTAGGGCGAAATGCAAAACACACAAGATGATGGACGGAATGTTGCACATTGGCAAACATTCACCCCCAGTCACAGATCTGGGTTTAATCCATCGTTATTTTGCTTCACCACGCCACCCCAGTTCAGACATAGCCATTTGCAAATCAGTCTTGACCCTGTGTCTCATGGGAACAGTCCAGACCGAACTTCTATGTTCGCCCTAAGTTGGCAGGGTATGCCCAGACGTGGGTCCCTTGCTCACTTTGCCACTGGATTCAAGATCCTGGCTGATGACGGCTGTAAGCCAGAAACCGGTCCCAGGATGCTTGTTTCCGGTCCAGGGAAGACATGGCTTGGCAGTTCGGGCTGGACTGTTCCCATGAGGCACAGGGTCAGACTGATTTGCATATGGCCATGTCCTGAACTGGGAGTAGCGGAGTGAGCTAAAGAATGATGATGGATTAAACCCAGATCAGTTGACTGGGGGTGAGTGCTTGCAATGTTCAACACTCCGTCCATCATCCCCTTTGGTTTTGCTATGTTCGCCCTAAGTTGGCAGGAGTATGCCCAGACGTGGGTCCCTTGCTCACTTTGCCACTGGATTCAAGATAGCCTGGCTGATGGCGGCTGTAAGCCAGAAACCGGTCCCAGGATGCTTGTTTCCGGTCCAGGAAGACATGGCTTGGCAGTTCGAGCTGGACTGCTCCCATGAGGCACAGGGTCAGACTGATTTGCATATGGCCATGTCTGAACTGGGAGTGGCGGAGTGAGCTAAAGAATGATGATGGATTAAACCCAGATCAGTTAACTGGGGGTGAGTGCTTGCAATGTTCAACACTCCGTCCATCATCCCTTTGGTTTTGCTATGTTCGCCCTAAGTTGGCAGGGTATGCCCAGAGCGTGGGTCCCTTGCTCACTTTGCCACTGGATTCAAGATAGCCTGGCTGATGACGGCTGTAAGCCAGAAACCGGTCCCAGGATGCTTGTTTCCGGTCCAGGAAGACATGGCTTGGCAGTTCGGGCTGGACTGTTCCCATGAGGCACAGGGTCAGACTGATTTGCATATGGCCATGTCTGAACTGGGGTGGCGGAGTGAGCTAAAGAATGATGATGGATTAAACCCAGATCAGTTGACTGGGGGTGAGTGCTTGCAATGTTCAACACTCCGTCCATCATCCCCTTTGGTTTTGCTATGTTCGCCCTAAGTTGGCAGGGTATGCCCAGACGTGGGTCCCTTGCTCACTTTGCCACTGGATTCAAGATAGCCTGGCTGATGACGGCTGTAAGCCAGAAACCGGTCCCAGGATGCTTGTTTCCGGTCCAGGGAAGACATGGCTTGGCAGTTCGGGCTGGACTGCTCCCATGAGGCACAGGGTCAGACTGATTTGCATATGGCCATGTCTGAACTGGGGTGGCGGAGTGAGCTAAAGAATGATGATGGATTAAACCCAGATCAGTTGACTGGGGGTGAGTGCTTGCAATGTTCAACACTCCGTCCATCATCCCCTTTGGTTTTGCTATGTTCGCCCTAAGTTGGCAGGGTATGCCCAGACGTGGGTCCCTTGCTCACTTTGCCACTGGATTCAAGATAGCCTGGCTGATGACGGCTGTAAGCCAGAAACCGGTCCCAGGATGCTCGTTTCCGGTCCAGGGAAGACATGGCTTGGCAATTCTGGCTGGACTGTTCCCATGAGGCACAGGGTCAGACTGATTTGCATATGGCCATGTCTGAACTGGGGTGGCGGAGTGAGCTAAAGAATGATGATGGATTAAACCCAGATCAGTTGACTGGGGGTGAGTGCTTGCAATGTTCAACACTCCGTCCATCATCCCCTTTGGTTTTGCAGATGCATTGAGGTGCCTGCGTTGCAGGGGAGTAACTCCTTTACTCCAAGGGAGATTCTTCAGTCGTCCAGCAAAGCGTAGATCGTCGAAGGTTACTTGGTTTCTGTAGCAGAGTTTAGTCCAGGTAAAATCTAAAGTCCTGTAGTCAGGGTTCCTACTTTATACCCAAGGAAGGGGTGGGACATACTCTGGGGACCCACCTATGGGAGGGTCAGGACAGAGGGGTGGCTACACCCATGTCCTTTGTCCAGTTTCATGCCAGAGCAGGGGCTGAGTGCCCCTGCAACCGGTTTGAGCTGGACTATGCACAGGGACACCAAATGTGCCCCCAGTGTAGACATCAAAGCACTCTTGGAGTGCACCCACCGAGCCCCAATACACTAAAGCCTGTCTGGGAGGTAGTCACACCTCCCTGTGACAGGAAACCTATTGTCAAGCATTCCCCTGCCGGAGTTTCGTCCAGCAGCAGGAGGGCAGACTCGTGTCTGTGGCTGGCAGCATCCATTTTGTGATGCCAGGGCTCTGTGAAGCTGGTACCGGGTGTACCGGTGCTGTCATATTTCTCCCTCTAGGAGGGAGGAATCATACCTCCCACACCAGTTACTGGTGTGGAGGTATGATTTCAAGGTGTTTGACACCAAACACGCATAATTCCTTGCAGCCGTTTTAAAGTTAGCATTTACCGCGAGGTTATAATGCTCTTAAGAGTATATGGTTGGCTGCATCACAGAGAACCCCGGAATAGTGATTCCGAAGGCTGCAGAGGGGCTCTGCTCATGCATGGGCACCCTCTCACATAAAACCCAGCACCCTGCCTTCAGGATTGGTAAGGCCTGCCATAGGGGTGACTGATAGGCTTATATGTGCAGTGATTAGGATAGATATAGTGAACCTATATCTAAGGAAGGGGTGCAGGCACCACCTTACACAGGCTGCAGTAGCAGACCTGTTGTGTCATTTTGAATGGCCTCTCAGGGGTGGCATAATACATGCTGCAGCCCCTGGGAGGCCTCTGGGGTACCTATGCCTTGGGTACATAGTATACCATATACTAGGGACTCATAAGGGTACCCCAGAATCCAATCTGGAGTGTACCTAAAGTACATGCAATCAATTTAAAGGGCAAAGCAGATAGGCTGGGGTCCTGAATAGCAGGATCCCAGCCAAACTAAGTCAAAAACCAGCAAAACACCAGGAAAAAAGTGGGGGCAACCATGCAGTCAGATTCCACCTTCCTACAGCGACTGACCAAAAACATGTCGATTCGTGAAAGAGACTTGTTAAGTGCAGAATAAAAAGTGTGCCAGTACTTTGATGGGACTACGCCGCCATGCGTCGGAAACCATTAGCTGTGTCAGAGCCTTCCTCAGGTTTTGGTTCATGTTAGGGGCTTCCCTCTGCCCCCCAAAATGCATAGAGTCAGAGCCGAGACAAAGAGTAACATTAAAATCACCACATAATATCATTGGCTCAGGCGAGAGATGCAAATCCGATAACAGCCGGTTAAAAACTGTAGAGTGTCCTCGTTTGGGATATATACTGTGCATATCGTAAGCCTCAGTTTCTCCCGGGTAATGGTCATGATAAGCCAACAACCCTTTGAGTCAGAGCACTTATCCCCAGGATCCAACTCCAATCCTGAGCCAGCAACGCCACTACCCTTACTTCAAAAGAAAAGCCCCATGTAGAGAGCACTTTATATCCCAATCCCTCCAATAGTGGGATTCCTGTTCTAGATAAATGTGTCTCCTGTAGGCAAACAATATGCAGGCGTAAATTGAGCAACTCTTCCCTAATAAGCATGCATTTATGGGGTGCTTTAATGTCATTTATGTTCCACTATAAGACGGGCAAGTGTTGGTCATGACTATTAGCATTCCCAGACATCAGTAAAGCCTGTTCCCGACCAGTCGCACCTCACAAAAGGCTTCAGAATCATCCCCAGCGGGGGGCGTGGCTAACCGCCGACAGGAATGGCCGCTCGGTAACTTAGCTCCGGAGCGCCACTCCTGCAACATCCTGAATTCCCTAGCTCCCGCTGGCCCTGTCCCCACCCTGGTGCCGTCGGAGTGTAGCGGGGGTGCTTGGTGACTCGCGGACCGAGTTTGGGGACGATTGCGGAAGCGGCCCTGAGCGCGACCCGCGGAACGGGTCAGAGCGGTCTGCAGTGCTGCTCAAGGTGAGGGAACGTGCGGGCGCGTTTCACGCGAGCCCGCGGCTGCGGCCCACCTGCCTGAGGCCCTGGGAGAGTGCTGTGGGGCCCCTCGCTGCCGCGTGTGCGGACAGGAGAGCGGACGGCAATGGTGGTGATCCTCCTCTAGGTCCAGTGAGGGACGAGGGCGGATCGGGGGAGACGACGACCCCCTCGGCGAGACGCAGCTGGCACCGGAGCGCGACAGGGGTGAGCGGGCCTCCGGGAGCCCGAAGGAGCCTGGGAATTTGTACCCCATCGCTGCCGAAGAGACCGCTGGCGGGCCCCCAACTGGAGGTGCATCTGGGGGACCCCCGAGGCACGCGGTGGCGCAGTAAGGAGCATGAGACCACGTGTGGGCCAGAATGAGCTCTGAGGTCGGTGGACAATAGATGGGCACAGTGTGTTGGGTGGACTCCCGGCTGGGATAGATCCCCGGGCCCCAGTTGCGCTGCAAATGAACTGTGACGCAGCGGTAATTCTACAAGACTGCACCTGGTTGCTACAGGGCCCAATAAAACGCAAGATAGACCGCGGCCGCGGCTGCGGCGCCTGGTGGGAGACCCCGGAGCGTATAGAGTATATTGGCCACTGGAGGGAGCGCGGCGGACCATCGAATAGAGAGGGGTTTTCGCTATCAGTAGGTTGAGCTTGACCCCATACCAGCGGCCTACAGCTTGAACAGTGGAGTGCGCGGTCCCCACGGCCGCCAACCTATGCTACAGCATCTAGCCTGACGCCTGGTGGTATAGGGTGCCCACTGCGAAAACCGACAGGCCGGGTGGGTGTGTTGCTCACAGCGGACGGCGAAGAGTCGCAGTGGCGCCCTGACTCCGGAGGAGCCCAACGCCGTGATAATAAAAAATGGCAACTGGACGTACCAACCGGACGGTGGCGCAGTCCAAGCTGGATAAGTTTGTATTGCAGAATCATCCCCAGCTTCCAGCAACAACCTCACTGTGTGACCATCATACCAGTGCTTTCCTCCAAATTTTTGTATTGACCCCAAGCCCCCTGCCATCATTTACTCATCCTTTTGATAATCCCCCTGTCAAGCCTCCTCACAATTACCCAGCCCTCCTGAAGCCCATCCCCCCAATAAAAGAGCCAAACCCAGGGCTATGCTCCTTCCCCATAGTGCAAGAATATCGGACTAGCAGATTAGTTTGATCCATGAAGGGCAGACCCGACCACAGAGCCCCCTCAGGGCCACTCAAGAGTACTAGTTAAAAAAGAGAGGGATGAAAGGAAAATGGAAAGGCCCCTTCGGTGCTGGCCTAGGATAGAAAGGATAAGGTCAGACCAGCCATGGATCGGAGTGAGCCCAAATTTAGCCGAAGAAGAAGGGAGAACAGAAAAGAGATGGGTACTACCACACATGCATTAAAAAAGCATTGGCGTGAAGATGGCGGCACAGGACAAGCTGGGTAAGGACGTGGACACCCTCCTGAGCCACCTCTGGTATCAATAAACGCTGAGGCCGAATGGTTGTTAGCACCACCAACCTCCGCTGATCACGACCTGCTTTGGCTGGGCTCTCGGTGGCCTGGGAGTTGTGGGCTCATCCACGGATCGGCTGGACGGTGAAGGCGGCAAAATCTATGGCCACAGCGGAACCGGGATCATTGACGGCAGCTGCAGGTCGGAGCTGGTCGGTGAGCGAGGTCTCAGTTCCTCACCTGGGGGCCGCACCAAATGAGCTGCAAAGGTGTTTTCTTCAGTGACAGGAGTCAGGGATCTGTGGCTCTGTCGTGTTGCAAGGGAAGAGGTGGATGACATTCGGGCCAAAGGAAGACAGGGCCTAGAACAGGTTCAGCTATGTGCTCCCACCAGACATTAATGTTCTGCTAAACAGCCCTGGCTACAATGTTGCCAGAAAAGGGACTTTAGCGGGACTTATTGCCTCTGGCCACAACAGTGTTTCACTCCTCTTTTCTGGGTCCTGGATACCTGTGGCAGCTACAGAGAAGTACAAGGGGCCTCGTGTGGTATTCTCTAAGTCATTATTGTGGCAAGATGTTTGTGCAGACAGCATCCACAGGAGTATCTATGCCCAGAAGCCCTCTGTCTCGCTCTACCAGCCCGCATAGAATGGGGAAGAAGAAATCGTAGCCCATTAAATGTCTATCTGTAAAAGCAAACACCAAAGGAACTACTGTGGAGAAAATTGCATCTGCAATGGATGGGCTACAGGTGTCTGATCCAAAGCTTGAACAGGAACCGTCGGTTCAGATTCAGGACAAGAAGAGGAAACTTCCCTGAACCCCGGGGTGGATACAGGGCAGCCCCCTCGTCTGTTTCAATCCTGCTGCAATCCTTCCAAAGGACTTTAGACCAGTATATCTCACCCCACAAGTCCATAGCTGGGGTGGTAGGGATAACAGGGAATAGGTTTGAGTCATCACTGGGAGTCCCTGGGTGTTAGAAATGGGATTTCTGGTTGGATAGGGCAAGCACCCAAGCCAGGCAGAAACCACCACTCTAGTCAGGGCAAGGGAGTTACACACTGAAGATAACCCCTGCTCACCCCCTTGGTAGCTTCGCACGAGCAGTCAGGCTTATCCCGGAGGCAATGTGTAAAGCATTTTTGCAACACACACACACACAGCAGCAAAACACTAGGCACACTACAAAAGAGGCTCCACACAATGTTATATAAAAAATAGCCTTTGTATTATCATAAACACATTAGAATCATAACCACACAATATACACTGTGCCAACTGGCACCAGGTAGTAATTCACAGGGGATTATATACATGACAGGGCCAATCGGGCCACTGTCATAACCATTAGAACAGGTAATAACACAACCAGTAACTACTGGCAAAAATACTGTACTCAGCATCATCACAAGCAACAAACGCATTCTGTCTGCATCACATTGGCCATAAACATCATAGCATGACATTTGGCATAAACACATTATGCATTAGCATTAGGCATCACATTAGGCATACATCCTAGGAAGGTGCACACATCGTCTGGGGGCCATACGCCACACCAGGACACAAAATTACCCCAGTCCAACTGGCCTTCCTTGGGGCCCCAATGCCCTCTGTCCAAAAGTCAGGGCTCTCCTGGGGCGAGGGTGCAACTCACCCTTGCTTCTCTTATACCAAAAAGAAATGCCCCCAGTCGTTGCAGCTACCCGCGCTCTCGCGGTGCAGCTGAGAAAATCAGCCTTGGCACCACTGTGCCCCTGAAGCCCCACTCCGGGACTTCTAAACAAAGTGCTCCTCTCGTTGCAGCTGCCCGCGCTCTTGCGGTGCAGCTGTGAAGACAAAGCACTGGCACTAACCGTGCCTAGGGAGCCCCGTTCACTGGGCTCCTCCTGGTACCACTCATGGCACCCATCAGGCTTTGGGAGCCCCCTACACCGGGGCTCCTCTTGTGAGGGATCTCGCGAGCACCTGTAGGCACTGACAGTGCTCCTCTCCTGGCCCTCCACTCACCGGGGTTTCTCTGGGCCAGAATTCGGGCACCAACAGTGTGTCTCGGCAGCCCCCACCTCACGGAGTGAAGTCTCCGTCGTCTTTGCTCGCCAGCGCGGGGTATGCTCCCGCCTGGCTTCTGCTCCACGTCACGGCAGTGCGGCCCACCGGGAGCCCCGCCTTACATCAGGCACAGGGTTGCCTGTCTTCTGGTGGCGCTGCACTGCAATTGGCTGCCTCGTCAGCTTCCTTGTCCCCGGCTGGCCGTCAGCTTCCTTGACCTGGCCCCGCCTTACACCAGGCAGCTTGCCTCACTTCCGGGGATGCCGCACGTGGTGCGGCACTTCTCGAAAATGCACAAAAATGCGGGGTGGGCTCCCGCTCCGTTTCTGGACCATGGGGGAATCCCCACGTCAGGATTTCCTCAGGACACTCTGCAGCCCAGTGCTGCAGGGCTCAAACGTTCCTCTCTCCCTCTGGCAAGGTTGGAGTCCCCCTCTCTGGGGCTCCAGCAGTAAAGATGAAGCGCTCACGAAGCGCTAGAATCCAGGCGTTTTAGAGGGGCACAGCTGGGCCCAGGCAGGCCAGCTCACAGGGCCCTCCAGCAGAGGGGCAGTCCCTCGTGGCGGTTTCTCCTGGGGCCCAGCAAGCAGCACCCAAAAACAGCACACCAACATGGGGTCACAGCCCCAATATTTATACTACATTTTCCTTTGTTCTGCCCTGGCACAGGGCTTGGAAAACCAGTCCCAACTGGTTCTGGGGGGTACTGAAGCACTCTGTTTACATGGCTTCCACCCTCCTTTGTCAGGTTGGGTTCTGTGATCAGACACACCACAGGGGGGCAGAGCCAGCATTGTACAAGGCAGGCACAGACTTTTAGGGCCAGGGGACTACTCCTCCCACTACTCCAAATGCAGATCTGCCTATTCAGCATAGTGCTGACTCACCCAGCCCCTCTGGAGCCACGGCACCTCACCAGCCCCTGTCACTCCAGAGCCAGACATGCAATACACATCAGGCAGGCAGAGACACATAGCACACAGAAATGCCAACTTCTAAAAGTGTACAAAAACAGAGCTCTACATTTGCGCTCCTTTATTGTCGCACTGCTGAAAGCGGGAACAATTCCCTCAATTGTAAATAAAGTTCATCCTGGTATTCCCTGTAATCTTAGTGATCAACGTGATTTGTAAACTCCTTATTTCTGTCTTTTTTTCGTATTCTTCACCACAACGGAGACAGCCGAATCCAATTTGCAATCTTTATTAGACGTTTCTTAACACAAGCTGTATGCCAATCTAGGCTTCGTACAACCGTATGTGCAGATTGAACTCCATATGAAATAAGCTCAACATATCCCAATGCATTTCGAGCCCCGAGGGCTCTTCATCAGGGGAATCTAAAACATATAAAAATGAACAGTATAACTTATCTGGTCCAATGTGACGCATATAAATGTCAAAGAACGCTTTTCACAAAAACCACAATCTCCTTAAAACATCCTCCCTACATTCTCACCAGTGAAAATCGTGATTCTAAATATTTCACCCTACTCTGCACCACTCATAAACAAACATGCTCTACCCCTGTCAAATACGCAATCATGCCGCTAAAACATACACACCCCTAACGACCAAAACTCAACACTCTTTTCTCAAATACCACCCCTCCCCTCTCTATCAAACTGCCCTCTCCTCCTTTAGCTTACTTCTCCCTTCAGCCTCACCCACACTTTCATCTCATCTCTCAATATTAATCCGCACGCTCGCACTCACTAATTACCATCTATCATCTAATCAATCCAAAACCCCTAATCTATGTGACTCCCATTCCATTCCTACTCTCCTCCATTATCGTCACTCACCCTCCTGCCTCTTATCCCTCGCTATTTAACAACGCGCTAACATTCCCTCATCATAAACAAACACATAAACGCTCCAAATCCACTGCCTACCCATCGTTGTCAGTCTACCTCCTGCATACCAACCCCGCACCTTCCCCTTCAAGCCACAACCATACCCTCCTCACTGCATCATGCTGCCCCTCTCTCCCAACACGCACGCCTGCATCAATCTCACCTGTTTTGACTTCACTCCACAAAATAACTACATCCCCGTACTTCCAAAGACGTCCATCCTTACGCTTTTCACTCGCATTCACTTAAATACTCAACAGGCATACTCATTAACTCCCCACGTGACAATTCTGCCCCTCCCGCATATCCAATGTAATCCACTAACTAAATACTATAACTCCCATGGTGCACTTCCCTGCCTCACTAAAATTTCGGAACACATTCCTCATTGATGCTTAACTCCCAAGGCTAAATTCCCAACAACTAAATTAAATACCCGATGTATTAATCTCATCGTGCCCCAAATATAACAGCTTAACATACAGTGCTAAATAACTGTGAGCAATTATCTCAATTGTGCTCCTGTTGACTGCTCGACTAGTAAATTATACTTCTGTGACAACATTACGTGAAAGGGTTCATAAAAACGAAACAATACATGAAAAGCACACAAAAGTGAAAGACACTCCTATTTGCCCAATGAATCGATGCATCTGTCCAACTTCAATGTTCGAAAAATGTTCTAATACTTTCATATTTACGCTGTCTCCGCAGTGATAAACTCAGTCTTATAATGTTCTCCAATTTTTCACTATGAATATCCGATCTGTGGGGTGTGATGCAGCGCGTACAATAAAAACTATTCTCCTCCTAGGTTACTTATAGGTCATCCAGGGGCAAACTATATTTCTCATATCCACATGACGATGGGGCCCATAAACATCGTCTAACACACACGCACACTCCTGGATTTCCTTTACACCTTTGTGAAATTCTGTACTCCTAGGAGAAGCATGAGAACTAAATGGAGAACACCATTTTATGTACCGCTGGAAGAGCCAGGATATCTTATTACCTTATTTTGTCCCTTTCTTTTAGTTATTTCTTAAGATATTCCTGCTTATTGTTTGTCGATGAATCATTCATTTAAGAAATTAGTTCATAGTGATTAAGACCAGCTGAATCACAATAACCAATTACTTATGTCACAATCATTTAGGAAAATAACCACTGAGTCATTTTGTGTTTAAAGAATCTTAAATTTTATATAATTTAAAAAGCATGAAAAGAATTGTAATACTTTATTCAATTATTCATTCTTAAATTCACAATTTTATTAAGCATAATCAATTTATTGCAGAAAGGAAATTTTGTCATGAAGCCAAAACCCTAATTACCTGCCTAGCTTCCTAATTTAGCCTAATGATTTCTAACCTAAGTTAGGAATTAGAAATAGCCTGATTCTCATACTCAACTGTAAAATAAAGACAGCAACAGCAACTTCAGCTCGTCAGCATCAGCTACCTGCAACCCGTCTCCTCTAACAGTCTTTCAGCATCTCCCGCTCAGTAAGGGATCGATCAGGACCACCCAGCACTGGAAGCCACCAACACGACTCTTCAACTCCTCTCCTGACTGTGACTGCAACCACGACTGACATCAACTGAAAACCCTCCCACTAAGAGTAGGCCCTCTTATACCCTAATTCTAACTTTGCTAACTAACTGTTGCAACATTAATATCACGCTTTTCTTTCATTGGTCCATGCATGTCAGCTTATTCATTCTTTAATCAAGTTCTCTTGGATTCAAGGGTCCTTGGATCATTTCCTTTCCCATACGCTTAAACATTTCCATCCGATTCGATCAGTTCATTTGTAACTTCTTTCGACAATTCGAGAACTCCGCAGTCATTGTCCTTTCTCTTAGACTTGTTTCCCACGGGCTCTCTGCTGATCATCATGGCACACTATCAGTTCAATTAGGTCACACCAGCCTTGACCATTTCTTGCATCCTAGCCTCTCAGAAACATCACGAGGTTCCGGATTTCTCCAATTTCATCCCGTATCACGTGTCCCCTTGCGCCTGCGCACATCTTCCCACTGGCGGCCATTTTATATCGCCACTCGGTTATACTTTTAGAAGCACTAATTTGAGGTAAACAAAACATAATTAAAATAGAGAAAAATATCCCTTTCGTTTCCCTCCCGTCTACGTACCCAATTAGTTGTTACCTAGCAGAAAGCAACATTTAAGCTGTTCCTTACTTACCATCACTATTGTTTTTGCAACGACACATTTTTATTTCTATGAAGCACGAACATGCATTTATTTTTACTTAGTACGCTTTTTTATTTTTTACGTTATAATTAGACACACGGACATTCATTAATAGATTATTTAGCACATACATCGGCATATTACCATTCCCACACATACTGTGTTGATTAATACATTTAAACGAACATTTTATTTAATTAAGTATAAAATTTGTTAGGGGTTACATTTTTTATTTTCCCTGCTCCATCAACTCCCCCCTTTGGTGATTTTTAAATCACCACATAAAACCCAAGTCATACTTCTTTTCAGGCAGCATGTCTTTCATCCTTCGCTTTCTGTTATTTATACATCTGTTTCTTCTTCATCTTGCCTTTTAGTCTCTTTGTACATGCTTTCTTTCATTTTCTCCAACTCAATTTCACCCATTTCTCTCTCTCTTTCTCTCATTAATCTGTTATTTCTTCTTATCTTATTCTGTCTTACTTTTCTCTTTATACATGTTATTACTATTTTCAATATCATGGCTAACAATATTACTATAGTTGCTACTATTATAACTTTCCCTATCACTAGTCTACTCATCCTAGTTAACCAATTCGCTACTGAGGAAAACCCTCTACCAAGTTTTCCCAAAACACTTTCAACCTCCAGTGGAACTAATTCTTTGTGCAAACTTGTAATATTTGTAATATACTTCTGTATATTTTCACTGTTATCAGGAATGTAAGTACAACAATGTTGGACTTTCAACATTCCACAGACTCCACCCTCTTTTGCCAAAAGAATATCAAGGGCAAGCCGATTTTGCATCACCATAGCTCTCATGGCAACCATTTCGGTATTTACCATTAAGAACCCTCCCGCAGTATCTGTAGACAAACGATCTACTACTGTGGATAACTTCCGAATTTTAAATGCATTCAAAGATATTCCCACTGCTGGTATCAATGCTCCAAAAATATCACCTACAATTTCTGAAAAACATTCCCTCTTTCTACGTGTAAATCTATTAATCATCTTGTATGTTCCCTTTTCTTCTCTGTCCATGTGAAATTTTTTTGGAAAGACCAGGCCTACATAGCAAGTTCCATACCAATGGTCCGGTAACCTGTAATAAGCTCTATTCCCACAAACATAATAGATACCTGGAAATATTGGGTCCTTTCCACCTTTGAATCCCCAACCTCCCAGAATTTGATAATTGTCATGGCAGGTACTGGAACTTACAAAGTAATTGTCATAGAATGTCTTATTTCTCCTAATGCACAACTTTCCTGTTTGCGGCCAGTCTAATGTCATTGCTGCATTTATCTTTTTCCCTTCATGATTTCCTTCCTCAAACGTCCATAAGCGTTTTCCTTCCTCTTTATTGCTTCTTTTTGAAATTTCATTCTTCTTTCTTCAACCATTTCTAAAAAAACTTTTTCTTCTTTCTTTAACTCACAGGTAAGGTTGTTACTAACTATTTCTTCTAACGTTAATTTTCTATGTTCTAAAAAGAATTCTCCTAAAACTTTTGCTGGTTTTACTTTGTTAAGTTCTGGTACTACTGGAATGTTTGCAAAAATCTTATCTATATCAGTATAATAAGATTCTAATCTACCTGTTTTATAAAATAAACTCGCTATTACACTACATGTTATTCCATAAGTCAGAGGTAGGTGATGATAAGTCACACCTTCTGATACTGATGCAGGCAATTGCATACAAACATAACAATCTCTTACGTCCATTGTTTCTACGTACTCATACAACAATTTTGTAAAAACATTTTTTGAAAAATCTGTTACTGACCTATCCTTATGCAACTCTGCACTACTTCTTAAAATAACTGGTTCTTTAATACTAGTTTCTTTTTCTAGTTTAGTATCATTTTTTGCTTCTATCACAGCTACACTAATAGGAATTGTGATTGCTAAAACTATCCATATGGTCATTAATAACCCTGTACAAAAGCAGCACATTTTGCACCATCTCTTTATAAATTCACATTTATCTCTTCTATACCTATTATTTTCCATTTTTCTTTTTCTATTTGTTAAGTTTCAGAAAATTGTGTCACTACACCTCAGAAATGACTTAGATGCCACTCTGCTTTCAAAAGTCTTTGCTTGGTACTTTCTTTTAATTCTCTCCAGAATTCTTTCGTTGTCACATCCGGTGATTTGTCACATCCAGTAAAATTGTCATGTCCGGCAGAAGCACTATAAGTCTTCACTTCAGTTTTGTTGCATCTCACCTTTTCCCATCCGACTTCTCAGTCTCTGGTTTCCGTGAGTGTTTTCTTCTTCTTCTTTGTAATCAGTTAGTGCAATATACAGCCACTCAGGTGACTTAAATTTTGAATTCACTTTCTTTGTCCTTTTGGACTTCTGTAATCTTTTTCCACTGGGTTTTTCTTGTCCCTTTTGACTTGTTACTTCATTTACTTGTTCAGCACCTTCGTCTTCCGCTCTTATTATTCTATATCTCAATTTTCTTACATAGCTGTTGGGCCAATTATCTCCTTTTCTTGGCCTTTTGGCTTCACCTTCTCTTTCTTCTCTTTCTGATTTCCAATTTCTTTTTCTTGATTCAGTCTTTGCTTTTTCCTCTCCTCCACTTTCTTCTGTTTCTGTTTCAACTGTCTCACTATTGTCTCTTATTTTGAAACTTATAATCTCATCATCTCCTACTGGTGGATCTGTCTTCTCCTTTTGGTTTTCCCTTATTACTGTCCCTCCTCGGTGTTTTTCCGATTTGGTGTTTTTCTCCTTTTCTGTTTCTAAATTTCCCTGTTCTTCTGTTTCTCTATCTGTCCCTATTGCTCCTCGGGGTTCTTCTCGATTTTCTAATCTTTTGTGTACTTCTTTCCCTACTTCATCTATTAATATTGTTTCTGAAGGAGTTCCACCATAACTTGTACCTGGTTGTTCATCTAACTCAATTTCTTGCTCAGTTTCTTCTCTGATTGGTTTATAACCCCAAGTTTTCTTTAGGAACTCTTCATGGTTTTCAACTGAATCATCAGAGTCTGAAGTTGTGTCAGATATTTCCAGATGTCGACTTACAGGTCGATCTTCAGGTTCTGGAATTTCTGAATTTCTTTCTTCTTCTTCTTCTTCTTCTTCTTCTCTAGAGATACTTGCAGTTGTGGTTTCCAGATGTCGACTTTCAGGTCGATCTTCAAGTTCTGGCACCCTTTCCTTTATCTTTGTTGTCCCAGCCGTTAAACCTTTATCCCACACTTCCAGACGCCGACTCACATGTCGATCTGTAGGTTCTGGAACTCTGATTGTGTGGCTGGCATGAACCCAGTTCTTCACTCCTGCACACTTGACGGCAGTCGTTGTCACTAGGATTACCTGTCTTGGCTCGTCCCAACGAGGAACTAGACAGTTTCTTCTCCTGTGGACTTTTATGCGGACCCAGTCTCCTGGATTCAAGTCGTGGGCTGGTTTTCTTTCAAGAGTGGTCGCATCCGGTCCAACCTGATGAAACACAGAACGCACCACATCAGCCAGTCCCTTGCAATAATCCAGTACTGGATCATCAGTTATAGTTAATAACTTGTTGACGGGTACGTGTGCTTGTCTCATTGCTCGTCCCATGATCATCTCATGAGGACTGAGTCCCGTTTTCTTTTCAGGGATGCTTCTGATGGTCATCAGAACAAGAGGCAGTGCATCCGGCCATTTGAGTCCTGTAGCTTGACACATTTTTCCCAATCTGTTTTTAATCGTTCCATTAATCTGCTCTACTACCCCAGAAGCCTCTGGTCTGTAAGCACAATGTAGTTTTTGTTTAATACTCAGTGCTTCACAAATCAATTGGATCAACTCATTTTGGAAATGTGTTCCTCTATCTGTCTCAACCGTGACTGGAAAACCATACCTTGGAATGAACTCTCGCAGCATAAGTTTTGCCACTGTTGTTCCATCATTCCTTCTTGTGGGGTATGCCTCCACCCAACGAGAGAACAAACAGACGACCACTAGAACATATCTTAATCTGTTACTAGGGGGCATCTCGATAAAGTCCAATTGCATTCTTGTGAATGGACCTCCTTCTCGTCCTATTGTTCCTAGACTCACTACTGTTTTTCTTCCTGGGTTAAACTGTTGACAAATAAGACATCTTTGACAAAGACTTTCAGCAATGGCTCTGAATTTTGGGTTATACCAGGTTTGTCTAAAAAGTCTAATCATTGCATCTCTCCCAATATGAGCTTGTCCATGGTACATCCGTGCCATGTCTGCAATCATGCTATCAGGCATAACTGGTCTTTCACTCTGTATACCCACACACCATTATTTTCCTGTCTTCTACATCCTGCTTTTATCCAGTAATCTTTTTCCTCATCTCTTGCTGTTTCTTGTAACTGCCTTACTTCATCCCATGTTTCGACTGTATTAGAGAAAAGCAAAGGACAAGAGACATGTTCCCTTTCTCTATTTTTGTTCAGTGACGCCATGTTTTCCGCACAATATCTAGCGATCTCATCAGCATAATTATTGCCGACCGCTATGTAGTCTTCGTTTTTCTTATGCGCCTTGCACTTCACTACAGCTATTTGTTTAGGCAACTGTATCGCCTCAAGCAGTTTTTTAACATAATCTCCATTTCTGATAGGTGTTCCTGCAGATGTCAAAAATCCTCTTTGTGACCAAATCTGACCGAAATCGTGTACGATGCCGAAACCATATTGGCTATCGGTCACAATCGTGATTCGTACATTTTTCCCAATTTACATGCTTGAATCAAAGCAATTAGTTCTGCAACTTGGGCAGACCTAACTCCTTTCAGACAAGACGCTTCCATCACAGTTGCCACTGTGCATACTGCGTAAGCTGCGCTTAACACTCCTTCTTTTGTGCGTAAACATGAACCATCTACAAACATGACATAATCCGATTCCTTTAACGGTTCATCTTTTATGTCAGCTCTTGGTTTTGTGCAATATTCCAGCACATTCAGACAATCATGATCTACTTCGTCTTGTTCAATTATACTCTCTTCATCTGGCAATGATGTAGAAGGATTTACATTTATGCATCTATCTATGGTCACATTTTCAGCACTCAAGATGACTTTTTCGTACTTAGTCAGCCGACTATGTGTCATGTACTGTGTTTTTGTTCTTGTCAAAAGAATTTCTACTGAATGGGGAACATACACTCTCAGTGGATACCCCATCACTATACCTTCACTTTGTTCCAGACTTACACAAGTAGCAGCAACTGCTTTCAGACACCCAGGCAATGCTTTTGCTATAGGATCTAAAACAGCTGAAAAGTAAGCGATTGGCCTTTTCATGGTCCCGTGTTTTTGTACCAGTACTGAAAATGCACATCCATCTCTTTCACTGCAGTACAACTCAAAATCCTTCTCATAATCAGGCATGCCTAAAGCAGGGGCCTCACACAGTTTCTTTTTCAATTCTTTGAAAGATTTCATTTCTTCTTTGTTTAACTCAAAGGGTCCTTTACATCTTTCTTTGTCAATTTTTGTAAGGGTTTTGCAATCAAAGAAAATCCACTTATCCACTGTCGACAATATCCAACCATTCCCAAAAACATTCTTACCTCTCTTTGAGTCATTGGTGCTCTCATTCCTTGAATCATTCTTACTCTTTCTGTCGCTATTTTCCGCACTCCTTTCTCAATTTTATGCCCTAAATACTGGACTTCTTTCTGACAAAACTGCAATTTTGAAGGGGACACTTTATGTCCTCTTTTCTCCAAATGGTTCAGTAAAGCAATTGTGTCACTTACACATGCTTCTTTAGTTTTCGATGCCACCAATAGGTCATCGATATACTGCACCATCACTGATTTTTCTGGCATTTTTAAATCTTCCAGAGATTTCTTTAGAATCTGATTAAAAATTGAGGGGCTTTCTGTATACCCCTGTGGAATTCGGCACCATGCCAAAATACGCTCTCCGAACCGGAATGCAAATAATGGCTGGCTATCTGGATGCAAAGGAATAGAGAAAAATGCGTGACACAAATCTATCACAGTGTACCACTCAGCTTCATGCGGGATTTGATATAGAATTACTGCAGGGTTTGGCACTATTGGACAACATGGTACAACTATTTTGTTGATCTTTCTCAAATCCTGTACTATTCTATATGTTCCATTTGGCTTTTTCAGTCCCATAATAGGTGAATTACATGGACTGCTCATGATTTCTTTCAGAATTCCCTGTTCAATCATCTTATTTATCACAGGAGTTATTCCTTCAATTATTTCTGGAGTTAATTTGTACTGTGGCGTGTTTGGATAAATTATCCCTTCTTTCACTGTTACTTTTACGGGATCTACTTCTCTCATTAATCCAATGTCCTCTCCTGTAAAATCCCACACACTTTCTTTTACTGTACTTTTCAGTTCTTCTGGAAGTTTTTCTGCATCAAATGCAGGAAATAAACCATTCGTTTCAGGTTCTTGATTCATCAAAGTTACTTTATACGAAACATCTTCATCTGAAGTCTGGAAACCTATTCCATCTGGCGTACAATAAATTGTGCAATTCATTTTGCACAAAAGGTCACGACCTAAAAGATTTACAGGACTACAATCGCACACTACAAATTTATGCATTTTGCTAAAAGAACCAATTTTTACTTCCACCAATTCAGTAAGTGGGGTTTTAATCTGCTGATTGGCTACTCCTACCACTTGGATGTATTCACCTGAGAGAGGAAGGTTTGGAATTTCCACTGATCTAACAGTAGAACGGGTAGCTCCAGTATCGACAAGGAATGTTACGTTTGCACCATTCACTTCTCCATCCACAAAGGGACCAGACTGATCTACCTCTAGAGTTGCGCCAAGCACGCACTCTTTCCCCTCTCCTGCGCACCGTCAGAAACTTTCATCCGGGTCATCCTCACTTTGACGCAACCAATACTGAGAAATGTTAGCTGCTCGCGGCAACTGTGTTACCTGCTCTCCTCCGTAGAATCCTGTTTCTGTACTGTATTTTTGCTGGTAAACAGTGTTGGGAAGTGGTGGTTGTGGCACCTGACTTTGTTGAACAACTACCTCATTCTGCACCTGTGGAGTTAATGATTGATGTTCCGGATTAGGTTTAGGTGGGAACTTACACTCATTTCTCCAATGCCCTAATTTTCCGCAATTATGACATGGCCATTTCTTCTTTGCCTCTTCTAGACTCACTTGACCTTTTCCTTTACCTATGTTTGGTCGCATCTTATTCTGTCCTGATTCGTTTCCATTATTATTGTCCAATTGGGCTTCTTGTTTTTCTGCCACTTTCACTTGTGCCCACATTGCCTTTTCTTTCAACTTACGCTGTTTACTCTCTATTTCATCACTACAATACTTAGCATACCTCAGCACCTCATCTACACTTCCATTCTGCCAGTTTATCATATGTTGCTTAATCATATCGCTTATTTCTTGTTTCAGGCCAAACACAAATCGGTATACAAAATGACTCATGTCCTTTTCACTCAATTCCTCATAACCACTATACTGCTTGAAAACCAATAACAATCGCTCATAATATGCATGTACAGACTCCTTACTTTCCTGTGTAGTTCTATCAATCTTAACCCAATCTGTCTCTTTGGGAGGAATCTTATTCTTCAAAAAGGTAATCACCTTGTCGTATTTCTTCATCACATCTGGTCCTGGAGCTCCTGTCTTAGGATCTCTTGGATATTCTGTAGTTGGCCAGTCAACCGTAATCTTACATTCTGACCACAGATCCGTTGGTACCACTATGTCAAACAATCCATCCAAATCTATCCACAACACTTTTGAGACCTTTACAAACCTTTCTACTTGTCGGTACCACTCAACTGGCTTCTCTCTTAACTTCGGAAAGTCATTTGTAAATGACAGGATGTCCTGCCTAGTCCAGGGAACATGCACGTAACTACCACCTGGAGTTTCTCTCATAGGGTATTCTTTAGCAACAGGTTCTTTTTCTGTTATCATAAAAGCCAATGAACCTTTGTCTATACTTTTCTCATTCTTCTTTGTCCATCTAACCTTCCACCTGTCCACATCACCCCATTTTCTCAACAACACAATCAACTCCTTTATCTGTGTCAGCCTTCCTGCTGTATTCAAATTTTCAATATCTTTTTCACAAAAGTCTACTCTGTATGGTTTCTGCAATGTTTTTACTTTTGCAAAATCTATCCCAATCTCACTAGCCACTTCTTCTAGTTTGTCATGTAAATTCTTTGCCCTCCATGTTATACTTTTGCACAGAAACATTATTTCATCATCCTGATAATTTTTTATCTTTTCAGTACCAATCGTTCCTAGAATTAATTCTTCCATATCTATTTTCAATCTGATCACATCTAATGGTTTTTCTTCTGTTTCTTTTATTTTAAAAGCTTTCATCCACTCATTTAACTCATCAGGAGTCGGACCTATGGGAGTACTATTTATTTCTGTCCAATTTCCACTCTTTTCAGGTGTCACTGTTGCAGATTCAGTTACCATAGGTATTTTTCTACCGTTACACTCATTTATTGTCAAATTTTCAGGTGGACTTGGTCTGTAAGCACTAGCCAAATTGCTTGTACCTGGACTTGTTTCCATTCTTTCCTTTTCTCTCTGAAATTGTGAACTCAAGGGAATCACCAAAGATCGTTCATCAATTTTCTGATTCTCAAAAACTGGTATTACTGGACCTATTGTTACAGGCACAGTAACCGCTTCCATATTTTTCGTTAATTCTCTAATTTTCTCAGTTAGTTCTTTTGTTGTCCTTGCCAATTCGCTTGCATTTTCGCTTTCTATTCCCTCATTTTGAGAAGTTCTCATTTGTTCTTGTGACCTATTTACCTCATTTCTCTTTTCCGGACTTTTATTTCGCATAGTCTCTATTGGTGGCGCATTTGGTGTCACCACTGTAGAACTCTGCTGATACGGAGGTGGATTTCTATTTAATATATCTTCCAGCAATTCGTCATCCGTTTCGCTCTCATGCATATACTTTTCTCTCTCTATATGTTTCTTTTTCTCAGTCCGTTTTTCTTAGTCCCCTCCTCAACTGTAAAAGCTGGAAACAAACCTCCTGTCATGTTGGCACATCTCCATCGTTTTATTCTGTCCTCATGATTCATTCCCCACAATCTTCCGGGCACAAACTAATAACCTTTCATTCCTCTGAATCTTTCTCGCTCGTACATCTCATCTTCCCATTCTGTTAAAGCCTCAAACTGTGTCGGTCTAGGTCTAGGTTCCAATTTAAACATCTTTTCTCTTAAATTCCGTAAAACCGCTACATTAAAAGAACCATTTTCAGGGAAAGCCAATGCTCCATCATTCTTTGTATATTTTACCCAATTGTCCAACCATATGCACGTATGATATCCATATTTCAGCATCATGTGTGAAGCTGCTGATTTCGGCGGAGGAATTATTTGTCCCTCTCTAGTCACAACCTTTTTGTCTTTTTTAAAGAAATTCTTCAATTTCGTCGTCCATGACGTTCTCTCCCTTTCATACTCGTAATACGGCATGTTTTCTATTTGTTTTCTTTTACTCTAACGCTGTTTCTGTGTACGGAACTTCGACCAATTTCAGCGCGACTCACACTAAAGTACCAATCAGAACAATTCCCACCGTCCGCGAACCAACCAATCCTAGCGCGGCACTTTTCTACGTCACTCCTGCTCTGTGTTCACGTGACTAGCGCACTATCCAATCCTAGCGCGGCACTTTTCCACGTCACTTCTACTCTTTACCCCTCCTTTACAAAATTTATCAGCAATTTTCTTTTCACTGTTTTCTTCGTTAGTTACAACAAATAAACAATTCCATAGTCTGATTCGCTAAACAAAGTGACAGCCTTGTCCTTTTACACAAGAATCCTGTTTTTCCAGTAGGCAGCGCTTACCTCTACCCTACCACAGAATTATTTACTCTCACCGATAAAGTAGCACTTCCCTCTACCTTACCCTTCTTTCAAACAAACAATTTACTCGTTTCTCTGGGGATAAGACACATGTGGAGACTAGGCTCCTAAGAATTAAGGCCAAAGTTTCACAAGTAAACGTGATTTGCTATTTCATTTACACACTTTTCACACAGAAATCCCTAACATAACACAACCTGCGTTATAACCAAAATGAATTCAGACCATGTACCAAATTCCATGTGACTTCTCTTGCCACACGTGTTCCACTTCCTACATCCCAGAAGCGTGAAAACTTACATATAACATAACGCGACTCAACATAAAGTGTTAGTCATTAAAAATTATCAATAATCAATAAACAATAATCACTAAACTAATCTATAGAAAACCATAACTCTGCTACCAAGAAATCTGATGCAGCGCGTACAATAAAAACTATTCTCCTCCTAGGTTACTTATAGGTCATCCAGGGGCAAACTATATTTCTCATATCCACATGACGATGGGGCCCATAAACATCGTCTAACACACACGCACACTCCTGCATTTCCTTTACACCTTTGTGAAATTCTGTACTCCTAGGAGAAGCATGAGAACTAAATGGAGAACACCATTTTATGTACCGCTGGAAGAGCCAGGATATCTTATTACCTTATTTTGTCCCTTTCTTTTAGTTATTTCTTAAGATATTCCTGCTTATTGTTTGTCGATGAATCATTCATTTAAGAAATTAGTTCATAGTGATTAAGACCAGCTGAATCACAATAACCAATTACTTATGTCACAATCATTTAGGAAAATAACCACTGAGTCATTTTGTGTTTAAAGAATCTTAAATTTTATATAATTTAAAAAGCATGAAAAGAATTTTAATACTTTATTCAATTATTCATTCTTAAATTCACAATTTTATTAAGCATAATCAATTTATTGCAGAAAGGAAATTTTGTCATGAAGCCAAAACCCTAATTACCTGCCTAGCTTCCTAATTTAGCCTAATGATTTCTAACCTAAGTTAGGAATTAGAAATAGCCTGATTCTCATACTCAACTGTAAAATAAAGACAGCAACAGCAACTTCAGCTCGTCAGCATCAGCTACCTGCAACCCGTCTCCTCTAACAGTCTTTCAGCATCTCCCGCTCAGTAAGGGATCGATCAGGACCACCCAGCACTGGAAGCCACCAACACGACTCTTCAACTCCTCTCCTGACTGTGACTGCAACCACGACTGACATCAACTGAAAACCCTCCCACTAAGAGTAGGCCCTCTTATACCCTAATTCTAACTTTGCTAACTAACTGTTGCAACATTAATATCACGCTTTTCTTTCATTGGTCCATGCATGTCAGCTTATTCATTCTTTAATCAAGTTCTCTTGGATTCAAGGGTCCTTGGATCATTTCCTTTCCCATACGCTTAAACATTTCCATCCGATTCGATCAGTTCATTTGTAACTTCTTTCGACACATTCGAGAACTCCGCAGTCATTGTCCTTTCTCTTAGACTTGTTTCCCACGGGCTCTCTGCTGATCATCATGGCACACTATCAGTTCAATTAGGTCACACCAGCCTTGACCATTTCTTGCATCCTAGCCTCTCAGAAACATCACGAGGTTCCGGTTTCTCCAATTTCATCCCGTATCACGTGTCCCCTTGCGCCTGCGCACATCTTCCCACTGGCGGGCATTTTATATCGCCACTCGGTTATACTTTTAGAAGCACTAATTTGAGGTAAACAAAACATAATTAAAATAGAGAAAAATATCCCTTTCGTTTCCCTCCCGTCTACGTACCCAATTAGTTGTTACCTAGCAGAAAGCAACATTTAAGCTGTTCCTTACTTACCATCACTATTGTTTTTGCAACGACACATTTTTATTTCTATGAAGCACGAACATGCATTTATTTTTACTTAGTACGCTTTTTTATTTTTTACGTTATAATTAGACACACGGACATTCATTAATAGATTATTTAGCACATACAACGGCATATTACCATTCCCACACATACTGTGTTGATTAATACATTTAAACGAACATTTTATTTAATTAATTATAAAATTTGTTAGGGGTTAAATTTTTTATTTTCCCTGCTCCATCAGGTGCAAGAACTCGTTTGAGGCGATGGATTCTGGAAAGAAAAGACGTGAAGAGCATGCACTCCTTCCCTTAATGCGAAGCCAAACTTGCCCGCTTAATTGAAACGTGCGTGCAGACAGTAATTGCGGATCGCCCCTAACCGCAGATACTGATAAGTGTACAAAAACAGAGCTCTACATTTGCGCTCCTTTACTGTCGCACTGCTGAAAGCGGGAACAACTCCCTCAATTGTAAATAAAGTTCATCCTGGTATTCCCTGTAATCTTAGTGATCAACGTGATTTGTAAACTCTAAACTTCTAAAAGTGGCATTTCTCAAATAGTCATAATAAATCTGCGCACACCATTACACAGCATTTATTATCACGATTCCAAACATACCAAACTTGACCACGCTGCTTCTCTCATATCAGGAATTACCACTGAAACACTTATCAGGGAATCCCCAATGCATTCCCTAGAGAGGGCAGCCTCCCAGCAGTGAGAAACCAAAATGGCTGTTTGTCACTACCAGGACATGTCACACACTTAAGGTACATGTCCTACCTTTTACCTACAATGCACCCTGCCCATAGGGCTAGCTAGGGCCTACCTTAGAGGTGACTGACATGCAGTAAAAGGGGGGTCACAGACGTGGCACACACTTTAGGTGCCGCGTCACAGCGGCAGTAACACTGCGCGCACAGGCCCTGCAATGGCAAAGGCCTGAGACAGGTTTGAAAGGCTACTTTGGTGGGTGGCGCAAGCAGCACTGCAAGCCCAACAGTAGCATTTAATTTACTGGCCCTGGGTATCTGAGATACCACTTTACAAGGGATGACAGGTCAATTAAATACGCCAAACATGTGTAGACCAATCTTACCATGTTTACCACAGAGAGCACACGCACTTTACACTGGACAGCAGTGCCAAAGTGCCCGGAGTCTTAAAACCACCAACACCATGTCAGAAACAAGACTAGGAGGAAGGCAAAAAGTTCAGGGATGACCCTGCAAAAAGGGCCAAGTCCAACACTGGGGGACCACCATCTACAAGCCACATATCAGGATCTGAAGGGGCAGGGGAGATGACTATAGTAAGTGCTTCCTCTCTGCCCAATCCCGGATCCAACCATGGGGGGCTTCAAGTACTAGCGATCGATAACCACTCCCTGCAGGTAATGGAAAGTTCCATGGACTGTGCAGTTTGGGACTGTGGGATCACTGATAATGTCACTCTGCAATGCATGTCCTCAGGCCTTACCTCATGCGATTCTGAGGAGACTTTCTTTTTGTTGTCGGACTTTGGGAGCCTATCTGAATCAGATGGAGAGGCTTAAATTGTTGCGAATGCAGGCAATAGTCAGTACTTCAAAACTCAACGGTCTCCAAGAGTTAAAAGTCAACCGAGACAACCACTGCCAAGTACTGGTTGATCAGTAGCTATGACTGGTATTTCTGCAACTTCTCAGATGGTCGAGATTGTGACACTGCAATTCTCCAAGGGGGCTCTGGATCCATCAACATCTGCATCTGCATCCGATGACAGGCTCCTGTGGGATCCCAATGGTACAGAATTTACCCCCATTGATCTCACACCTTCGGTATTAGAGGTTGACACCACCTCAACTGTTCCTATGAATCTTCTCTGTATAAGTGTAAGGGTGGGCGGAGTTGGCAGAGTGGCACTATGGGGAATTCTGCGGAGTTGCCTAAAAACTCTGTGGAATTGCACTCCGCCCTAGCAGACCTCAGCTTACCTCTGCCGGCGGAACGTCGCCCGTGGTGGTGATCCTGGTGTTTCGGGTTTGTCGACTCCTTCCTGACTCCGGGCTGCCTCCTCGGTGCAGGATTCTTCTTCTTCCAGTCCTGGGCTGTGAAACGGAAACCCCTTCATGCAGGACTCGCGAGGACTGCGCATCAATCAATCAGAGGCTTATAAACCGTGCTACTCACCCGTGAGGGTCTCAAGGCACTGGGGGTGGGGGGGCGGCTCCGGATCAGTCGAAGAGCCAGGTCTTGAGGTCCTTCCTGAACGTGTGCAGGGTCGGGGAGCGCCTGATGTTCAAAGGGAGCTCGTTCCAAGTTTTGGCTCCGATGTAGGAGAAGGCTCTCCCGCCGGTTCTGTGTCTGCGGATGCGGGGGACCTCTGCCAGGGCGAGGTCGGCGGAGCGGAGGTTCCTCTTGGGTATGTGGAAGGATACTCTCTCATTGAGGTATTTGGGTCCGATGTTGTGGAGGGATTTGTAGGCATGGGTGAGGAGTTTGAAGGTGACCCTCTTCTCGACGGGGAGCCAGTGGAGGCCTCATAGGTGTTGGGTCACGTGCTCATGGTGCGGTGTCCTGAGGACGAGTCTGGCAGCGGCGTTCTGGATGGTCTGGAGTCTATGCAGGAGAGTTTTGTTGATTCTGGCATAGAGGGCGTTGCCGTAGTCCAGTCTGCTGGTAATGAGTGCGTGGGTGACGGTCCGTCTGCAGTCGGAGGGGATCCACTTGAAGGTCTTACGGAGGATGCGAAGGCAGTTGAAACTAGTCGATGCGACAGCGTTGATCTGGCGGTTCACGGAGAGGGAGGAGTCAAGGATGATGCCGAGATTCCGAGCGTGGTCTGTGGGGGTGGGTGGGCTCCCGAGGGCAGAGGGCCACCAGGTGTTGTCCCAGGCGGAGGTGCAGGGACCGAGGATGAGGACCTCTGTCTTCTCTGAGTTTAGCTTCAGGCAGCTGTCCTTCATCCAGGCTGCCACGTTCTTCATGCCTTCCTGGAAACAGAGTCTGGTGACTTCGGGATTCTTCGTGAGCGAGAGGATGAGCTGGGTGTCGTCGGCGTAGGATACGAAGCTGAGCCCATGCTGTCTGACGATGGCGGCGAGGGGGGCCATGTAGATGTTGAAGAGCGTGGGGCTGAGTGAAGATCCCTGGGGTACTCCGCAGTTGATTTCCGTGGGCTCGGAGAGGAAGGGAGGGAGTCGGATCCTCTGGGTTCTGCCGGAGAGGAAGGATTGAATCCAGTCGAGGGCGGCACCTTGAATTCCCACGTCGTGCAGTCTGGCTGCGAGAGTGCGATGTGAAACGGTGTCGAAAGCTGCGGAGAGGTCTAGAAGGATGAGGGCCGCGGTGTGTCCCTGGTCGAGTAGCATGCGGATGTCATCAGTGGTGGCAAGGAGGGCGGTCTCGGTGCTGTGGTTGCTGCGGAATCCCGACTGGGAGGCGTCCAGGATGGAGTTCTCTTCTATGAAGGTGGTCAGCTGGGTGTTTACGAGTCTCTCAGTGACTTTGGCCGCAAAGGGGAGGAGAGAGATGGGCCGGTAGTTCTCAGGTCCGTTGGGTCGGCTGATGGTTTCTTGAGGAGGGGTTTTACCTCTGCCTGTTTCCAGTCGTCTGGTCAGATGCCGGATCTGAGGGAGGCGTTGATGGTGCATCCTAGTTCGGGTGCGATGACAGTGGCGGCCCTAAGGAAGATGTGCAGTGGGCAGGGGTCCGTAGGGGCTCCAGAGTGGGTTTTCTGCATGGTCGCTGTGATTCTTTCGACGGTCGCGGGATCCCAGGATGTGATGGTCGGCCTGTCAGCGGTGGTGGGTAGGGGGGTGGTGGTCGTCATTGGTTCGCTGAAGTTGTCATAGAGGGCCTTGATCTTCAGATGGAAGTAGGTGCTGAGCTTGTCGCAGAGTTCCTGGGAAGGTGTGACATCCGTGGCTTCGCAGGTGGGTTTTGCGAGCTGCTGTATGACGTTAAACAGTTCCTTGGTGTTGGTTGCGTTGGTCTGGACTTTGTCTCTTATGAAGGTCCGTTTGGTGTCTCTTATGCGCTAGTGGTATTCCTTCAGGGCGCTCTTGTGGTCGTTACGTGCTTCCGTAGTTTTCAGGTTTCGCCAGGTTTTCTCTAGGCGTCTGCAGGAGCGTCTGGCTTCTTGAAGTTCTTTGGTGAACCAGGCGGCTTTCGGCAGGTGTTGATTGGCGGGGTGGCGGAGGGGTGCGAGCTTGTCGGCGCAGCAGGTGATCCAGCGGTGGAATTCCTTGGCTCCGGAGTTGGTGTCGGTTGTGGCGCTGGGGGGGGTCTTGGAGGAGGGTGGTGTTTAGGAGTTCCTCTGTGACCTTGCTCCAGTTCCTATGTGGCGGGCGTAGGACGTGTTTGGGTGCGGTGGTGGTGTTGAAGGTGAAGTGGACGCAGTGGTGGTCAGTCCAGATGGGCTGGGTGGTGTGGCAGAAGCGGATGTTTGTTCCTCCCGTGAAGATGGGGTCGAGGGTGTGACCCGCTCTGTGGGTGGGCGTGTTGACGATCTGCTTCAACCCTAGGTTGGCGAGGTTGGCGAGGAGAGCAGTGGAGTCGGGGTCGTTGCTGTTGTCGAGGTGGAAGTTCAGGTCACCGAGTAGAATGTAGTCCGTGGAGGTGATGGCGTGGGGTGCGGCGAGCTCGGCGATGGTAGTCGCGTGGTGGGTGCGAGGTCCTGGCGTTCTGTAGATGAGGGTGCTGCGTAGCGTGGTCCTGGGGCTTGTCTGGATCTGGAAGTGGAGGTGTTCTGTGTTGGAGTGGGGGTCGCTCGTGCTGGATGTGGAGAGGCGGAGGGGGGTCTTGTGTGCGATGGCGAGTCCTCCTCCTGGGCGGTGTGGGCGGTCTTTTCTCTGGATCTTGTAGCCATCAGGGATGGCAGTGGCGAGGTCGGGACCGGAGATGGCGTTGGTCCAGGTTTCCGTGAAGAAGGCGATGTCAGGCGAGAGGGTGTCGAGCAGGTCCCAGATCTCAATGGCGTGACGCATGCGCGTGCATGGAGAGTGGAGACCTTAACCCGGTCTCCACTCTGCATGTGCACCCATGCTCATGCATGTGCAGTCCTTGCGAGTCCTGCACCGAAGGGGTTTTACAGCCCAGGAGTCAGGACTGGAGGAGAAGAAGAATCCTCCTTTCACCGAGGAGGCAGACCGGGCACGGAGAACGCCTCGCTAAGATCCAGGTAAAGAGGACTCGGGCAGGGACAGGGCTTTTAGGGGTGGATGGCAGGGGCAAACTCCACCAGGTGGCAGAATCAGAGATTTTTGGCCAAATTTGTGCTCCCAGTGGAGCGCGGAGTTGGCAAAGCTCTGCTGTCGGATTGGAGTTCGCCATCCACCCTTATATAAGTGATGCTCCGTCTGGAAGTCAGCATCACTAAGTGCGGATTTCAATCAGGTCAAATCCCTTACATTATCTACGATCTTTGATTTTCTACAGCAACACCGGGAAGAGTACCACAAAGACTCTCTGGCATTAAAAGCAGTGCATCTAAAGACATACATAATTTTGAGGAAGCTCTCCAAGAATATGGGCATTCTGCAAACGCATCTCGGCAAGGTAGAGGCAGCCCAGGCGGCTTTGCAAACTGTGGTGGGGGAAGTCAAAACATCCTCTATGCAACATGAATCCCCGCTGATGAAACTTTTGTCCAGGCCGGAGGATCTGGAGAGCAGATCTCAGCGGAACAATCTCAGAGTCTTGGGTATTTCTGAAGATGCAGAAATGGGTTGATCTGCAGAGGTACATTGTTCGCTTGTTCAGGGAGGCTTTCCTGGCGCTGCACAACTGGGATATGGGCATTGTGGTTCAAAGAGCTCACCAGTTTCCCTTCCACTTGCCCAAGGGTGTCAGAGCTGCTTGCTACACACAGGCTATTCTGATAACTTTATTTTGCAACAAGAGATTTTTCATGTGGCCCAACATAAGGCCACAATTTTTCCTCCACTCGGACTTCTGCCACAAGGCTGCGGTTCAGCGGTGGCAACTTCACGAGCAGATCCTTGCACTTTTAAAATTGGGAGCTACTATATCACTATTGGAGCCTGCTACGTTTCGAGTTAAGCATGAAGGTCATACGTATTACTGTTTTGACTCAGTGAAAGTCGCAAAGCTACTACACAAATGGGAATCTTCTAATTGAGTTGCAATTAGCAGTAGATAATTAGGGATTTCTCGTTCTTCTTCTGCTCTACTCTCTCTTGAATATGGGAGTTTAAATGATGCCTGTGACTGTCTGCACCCTCTGATTATTTGGAGGGTTAAAGATGAGTATTTCCTACTCTAAATTGGTAGGAGTTATCCACCTTGAAGCTACATTTCATAATAAAAGTTTGAGGCAGATTAATCTCAGCCATATATTCCACAAAATGATTAATCAGATTACTCCTGATTCTCCTATGAGTGAGGATGTTAAAAGTCACACTAACCTTTCAGAAAACCTATCACGTGCAGGTGATATTTCAGAGCCCCTCTGAAACCCAAACTCCATAAACACACAAATATATTGAAATGTTACAAAAAGACTAATATTTATAAAGTGCAAAATTGATATGGGTAAGAATTATAATTGTTAATAAATCAGTCAATTAAAATGGATAAGAGGGTAAACGCTAGATACACCTGAATCGTGTTCCATCATAGATCCCAAACCACTTGGTCTACCCCTACCTATGCTGTGATTAGCTGATGTACAGCTTGCTTATTTCAGAATACATAATGGGAGCCATATAAACCCCTTTGTTCTTGACCCCCTCTCTATTCCTGAAGTCAGAGATCTGTCTTTCAGTTTCCCTCTAGCACCAAGCCCATCTCCTTGCCCCAGCTCAATCACTGGCATCTTTCACATCTTTTCTTTCTATAAGGTCGTCGATGGAGTGAGGAGAGGTTTGCTCTCTATTACCACCTGTAGTTGTTGCACTGGATGGTAAACAGGTCCTCTGTTCAAATTTAGGAAGCACATGGGAGCTACTGCTGTGGAGTGTTTCCAGGTCCTCTGAGCCATGCAAGGGCACTTGCACAATAGATCCCCAGCTACCATGAATTCGATGCAGAGACTGGAAAAATCACTTCTTTAACTTCTTAAAGTCAGCAACAGAAAAATACGTGAAAGGTGAGCAGATAATATTTGCAGGTTTGCATGAAGCTGCGAGGTTTACATTAAATAGACATATCTTCTAGGCCCTAAATGCCTGACATGCACTGCAATGCATAAATGCGGAAACAAAGTCTGTGTTAAGCTAGCAAGGCCTTAATAGAATAGAAACCGGAGAAAAGTCAGATGTTAGAGTATGGATTACAAAAAGTAAGAAAATAACATTTAAAAAAAAACAACACGCAGAGTGATTAGAAAATATATGGATGAAACCATCAGAGTTGAATGTTGATGAAAGATCCAGATTTTGCTAACACAGCCAGGGGTCAGATGACAAATTGTTTTGGTTATGGAAAGTTTTGCACTGCCATTTGGACGGACGGTCGAGAGCTCAGTGGGCCAGATGTACCTGAAAAGTTTTAAGGCATGGGCAAAGTGGGCTTAGGCCCAGGGCCCCAGCCTTTCAGGGGGGCCACTGATAGAGCCAGCCCTGTTCTGCAAAGGTTTGCCCTCGCGACCTTGAATAATTCTTCACCAGATTGTTTTAAATTCCGTTTCTCTTTAGTTTATTTATTGATGTGAGAGATGTGTGTAAGTCTATTACGGACATCTTGCACAGAAATGTTGTGTTTATGTTTCATGTTTTCAACATCCATAAAGTTTCTTTTAGAGAAAAATAGGACTTCGTATATGAGCAATGGTAGGGTGTTACAGAGATTATTTGCAGTATTATTAGTGAGCTGCTGCTGTGTTAAATATTGAAAACACACATCACTATCCCTGAATATTAGGTGTAAACACATTTAGAATTTGGATGAGGGTGTCTGTGCACTGTCAGTGACCTGGCCCAAGAGGGCAAGAATGCGCTGAAACTGAATCATAAATTCAAAACTGTTCCAAACCCTGGGGTGAGGGGGGCTGCAGCCGAGCAGTTTGCGAGGGCCGGTTTCGGCCGATTTTGTTACAGGGGGCCGATATTGCCGACCCCCGGTAACAAAAACAGCCCCCAGGGGCCCAAAACCGGCCCCAACCCTAGCGGCCTACCGGGGAAACGCCCGGTGCCTGCTATGGCCAGTCCGGCCCTGCCTCCCACAACACTTAAGATGTCCCAGAGATGTACTAGGCTTTTAGGGGGTCACGAATGGTCCAATTCACAAAATTGAGCTATTTGCTACCCGAAATGGCATTTTGTATTTTCCAAACCAAATTGCAATTCAGAGGCACATTACCAAATCGCAATTTGGGTTTGTGACTACATACTGAATCAATATTTGGAAGGGGTGTCCCTTCGAAGTAGCAATTTAGAATGGCATGTATTAAAGTTTTGCAACCAAAATCTGTTTGCAAAATATTAATATTTTACTGAATACTTAAAGGTAAAGGTAAACCATTCACAAATGGGAGAGAGTCCCCAAGAGACCCCTTCTCCTTTGTGAATGTTAGCAAAACCATTTTTAAACCCATCCCGTTTTCCTTTAAGGAAAACGGGCAGCATTTAAAAAAACATGATTGCTTTATGTAAAAGCATTCACAGACATGGTGACCCGGTGATGGCAGCCAATCATAGCTGGTTGCAATTTGTGACCCACCTCATTAATATTCGTGAGGTAGGTCAAATTGGAACCCACTACGATTCAGTATTTTGTAAACCGACTTATTAGTACATAGGTTGGTTCGCGAAATACCACAATGGTCACAAAAACACTAGTCACATCTGGCCCATAGTGCTTTACAACAGTCTGTATGCATGGCATACACAACTGGAGCAAAAGCTTGTCTACAGCAAGGCAAAACTGTTGTGGGGCATAATTTCGAAGGTAAGTATATTTCTTTTTGTGATTGTTGATAATGATGTTTGAAGTATGCTTTTCTACAATAGTGGGGGATTTAATATAGAGTATAAATATCTTAATTCACTTCTTTATTTTAAAAATGTTTTACATAGATATGTATTTGTTACTTTTTTTCAGTATTTACATTTTGTATGTTATTTTATATTATTTTTTAACGGGCTTTAGGTTATTTTGGGGGTTTGAGTGGGTAGTTGTTTAATTATAAAGTAAAATAAAGATTTATAAGAATATTAAATATAATATGAACTTTAAAATGATTAAATAATACTTTTTACAATACTGAATTTAGTAATGTGATTTCAGGCCTACAGGTAACCAGTCACAATCTACTCTAAGACCACATCATGCTAAGGGACTGATGTTTACCTTACATTCAACTTTATAACGCATCTTAGGCTTTGGAGGATTTGGAATACTTATAGGTGGCACCTGGGGTGTGTTGATAACGTGACTGACAGAGCCAGGTTTCTGCATTACACTGCCAGATGGTGGGCACTCAATTCTGTGTTAAGCTAGGTAGAGACAGTGTAAGTAGCAGTCAATACATACAATCAGTGCCTGGTAACATCTCAAGGTTGTTTGCTATGTCTGCACTTCACTCTACTTCCTACCCGGGCTCTCATTCCCATACCTGTATTCTCTTTCTTCCTTCTGGCTCCCCTCAGGTTCTCCCTTTGCACTATATTAAAGTGGTTAGATTTTGCTTCTGCATCTCCTGATCATCTTTGCTCTCCAGTCATTGCGGATGTTGGGTTGGGTTCATGGTCTTCCTGAACATTTGCTACCACAGTCACAACGTGTTGGAAATCGGGTTGCGTGTTGAGAGGGGTGAATCCCTACTCAAGCAGCAACCACAATCTCTGTCAGGGTGAGGCACAAGCAAACCCCAAATTTACATGTGCATAACCCTTTGGTAGCTTGGCACAAAAACAGTCAGGCTTATTAGAGGCAATGTGTAAAATTGTTATGCAACACTTCACATAGTAATAAAGTGAGAACACGACAAGAGAAATCTCACAACAATCTAAAAAACTAGATTAAAATTTTAATATATTAATTGAGACCAAAACTACAAAACTCCAATTAGTAGAACTGGAGATATGCAATTTTAAAGATTTAAGTGAAAATAGTGACTATAAGCAAAAAGCGCCAACTGTGGTCATCTGGTTGTGCCGAAACTGGACAAAGTCACAAGATCAGTCTGACCGCAACTGGGTGGGGGCTGGATACAGGGACCCAGTTAGGCCCACTCAACAAAGTACCTTAAATCCCGGTTTGTGGGGCATTGTGAGATCCCTTTGCAATGTTGCGTCGTGAAGCGGCAGTTCTGAGGAAGCTGCAACGCGGAGTCTTTCATCGTCCTTGAGGATGTTGTCAACAAGGGTCTTAGGCTACAAAGACCTGCATCGAGGATGAGTCATGCAATGGTGGTCCTGAAAGGCTGCAGGGTGTCGATGCAAAGTCCTGCGTTGTTGTCAATGATGCCATCAATGAGGGGCTTGCTATGCGAAGTCAAGCATTGAGGATCCGCCACTCAGCGGCGGTTCTGAGGCAGAGCTGCGAGGAGATGCACTGCACTGCATCAGTTCCAGCCCACAGAACCTCAGCTGGGATAATAGAGCACCTTCAGTCCCACTTCCAAGGGTCCAGGACTGGGGTGGCACCATTTGGGGGGGATAGGACTAAGAGCAGACAGAGTCTAGGTGCTGGGTTCAAGGTGGTTGGAGCCTTTGCTGTCCCTGAGGCTCTGATCAGGAGGCTAGCCAACAAGCCCTTGGAGTAACTTTAGTGGTCCTGGGTTCAAGATGCAGGTCCAGTCCTTTTCACTCAGCCAGCAAGGCAGAAAGGTAGGAGTCCTTCTTGCAGAGCTGCAAGCAGTTCTTCTGAATCTTCCACAGGTCCAGAGGTGTACTAAAGAGTTGGGTCTGAGGGTCCATTATTTATACCTGGTGCCCACTTTGAAGTAGGAGAACGTTCTGGATGTTTCCACCCCTAGAGGTGTCTGGAATTTCCTGCCTCCCTGTCCTGGCCCCTGCTTGTCTGAAGTCACAAAAGACTAGTGTCAAACCTGTTGTGAGTGTGCTCAGGCACAGCCTTTGTGATGTGCAAGTGTGTTAGGTGACAGCTCCTTCCCCTCAAGTCAGATATGACCCATCCTGCTTGCACCCATTCCCCCTTTGTCTCACTGTCTGGGAGTAATACAAACAGACCAACAGCAAGCTACACCTAGTCATGTTACCCAGGATACAAGCTACAGGCACCAAATGCTTAGGGCAGAAAAATGCCAACTTTCTAAAAGTGCAAAAATAACAATTGATGGACAGAAAGCAGAACAATGTAATACATTCACCCCAGTACAGAGATCTGGGCCTAAATCCATCATTTTTTTGCTCCCCATGCCATTCAGGTTGAACACAGCCATATGCAAATCAGTCTTGACCCTGCACCCAATGGGAACAGTCCAACCCGAACTGCAAGGCCAGGTCCTCCCATAGCTTGACTCCAGTGGCATGGAGAGCACGGGACCCATGTCTGGGCATACCCATCCCACTCGGAGTGACAAATGCAAAAATAACAACTGATGGACTGAATGCAGAGCAATGTCATACATTCACCCCAGTACAGAGATCTGGGTCTAAATCCATCGTTTTTTTGCTCCCCATGCCATTCGAGTTTGAACCCAGCCATATGCAAATCAGTCTTAAACCCTGCACCCAATGGGAACAATCCAGCCTGAACTGCCAGGCCAGGTCCTCCCGTGTCTGTGTGTCTTTTACTTTCTCGCCCTAAGTACGCCGGCTATGTTCAGACGTGGGTCCCGGGCTCACTGAGCCACTGGATTCAAGCTAGCCTGACTGATGAGGGGTGATGCCCTGAAACCGGTCCCAGGATGCTTGTTTCCGGTCCAGGGAGGACCTGGCTTGGCAGTTCGGGCTAGACTGTTCCCATGAGGCACAGGGTCAAGACTGATTTGCATATGGCTGGGACTAAACTGGGTTGGCGTGGTGAGCAAAAGAACAATGGATTTAACCCAGATCTCTTGACTGGGGATGAATGTTTGATTTGCTTCGCATTCCGTCCATCATCAGTGTTTTTTTTTTTGTACTTTCTAAAAGTGGCATTTTTAGAATCGCAACTTGAAATTTGGCTTTACCACTGAAGAGGGTTTTAACTACAATTCCATAGACACCAAACTTGACATACCACCTGCTCCTAATTGGGAGTTATCACTAATTAAATGTAATAAGTTAACCCAATGTTATTCTATGGGAGAGGCATGCATAGTTTTAGTGAAAATTGAATTTAACAGTTTTTCACTAGCAGAACATGTAAACATTAAAAGTGTATGTCCAACTTTTTAAATACACTACACCCTGCCCTATTGGCTATTTAGTTCCTACTCTGGGGGCGATTTATATGTATTAAAAAAGAAGATTTAGGCCTGGAAAAAGGTTTACTTTGCCAGGTCGAAATGTCAATTTTAAACTTAATTCATGCTCTGCAGAGGCATGTTTAACAAGCTACTTAAGTGGGTGGCACAATCAGTGCTGCCTGCCCACTATTAGCATTTAACTTACAGGCCCCGTCTATATGCAGTACCACTTTACTAGGGACTTACTAGTAAACTAAATGCACCAGCTGGGTGTAAGCCAATGTTACCATGTCTAAAGGTGAGGGCACAAGTACTTTAGCACTGGTTAGCAATGGTGAAGAGTCATCTAAGGCCAGCAAAAACAAAGTCAGCACATAATTTCCTAACTTTAGAAAAATGTTTGTGTTAATATATTTGTGTCAGGATTTCCATCCAAGAGCAAGCAGGGAAGTAGACATGGAGACATTTGCACAATTAAAATCTGCCAGTATCCTTCATAAGCAGTCACAGTATTGCTGTGTCACCTCCCAGGGTAATCAAAGAATCACCCGATTCAGACATTCAGGAAGGACATGGAGATGATGGAAGACTGTACAGTGGCATTTGGGAAAGACTAGACCACTAATTTTGCATGGGTGGGAACGTTCTAGTTTAGAATCCACTTAGAGGTCAAGACAGGATAGAGGCCATATTTAGCCACACTATACATGTCTCCCTGCATGGCAACAATTTGTATTTGTATTGACCTTCTGCTGCCACTTAGTTCTGACCATTTGACATTGTGTTCCCTCACCTATCATATTTTTTTTACCTTTTTGCCCTTTAATCTAATCATTGCCCTAGGACATATTGCTCTTCCATGTTTGTATTTTGTTTTTCTTACCATTGGCCTGCTGCTGTTCAGGAGTCTCTGCTCCTTGGCGACTGGGGATCAGAGCTGGTATGCTAGTTTATGTCTGGTCTCATGACCGCTTTCTCTGCCTTGGATCAGGGTAAGCTACACACTCCTATTGTGGATAACCCTTCACCATACAAATTGTTAATTTGTGTTGCATACCCTTTTAACTTTCATTTTGTACTATAGTTTTTTTAGGACTCACTTCTCATCCTGCCAAGGATACATTCAGCGCATCATTCCGCTTGGAAATGTCAGTGCATTCTGTGTACTCCTGACGACGTACCATCAAAACAAACACTCCGCTGTTTTCTCTTCCCCTTTACGGTTTCACCTCATTTATTCTGTGAGGTACTGGAATTCTTGATACTCCCAGCCAGACTAGGGAATGACCAGGATACTCAGGGAGTACTTATTGTGAGTATGTGGAATCATCCGCTTTGTTCTCATTGGCTCTCTTGCTTTCCCACAGTGTTGGATAAGGTCACTGATATGCAGACTCCATCGGTTTCGTTTTTTATGCACTATGCTGTAAAGAAGTGAAATCCTACTCCTAGAATCTCACAAATCCAAGAGAGAAATTGTTTACTCCCCAAGAATGATCCTCAGAAATAGAAGAAATCCATTCTAAGGTGGATATGGTTCTAACTGTTTACGCGGACTTTGCTGATGTCATCAGTAAAAGAGGAGTACATATCATCCCTCTCAATCGAAAGTAAGATTGTGCAAATGTTTGTGCGGGTCTTGTGGGTCAGTGGACAAATGCATCTACTCATGGTTACAGGAATGAATCCCGGGCATGAGTTAGGCAACAATAAACATCTGTTATTCACTCCCAAGATACCGTTCATGGTCAATGTGTGCTTTACAAATATATATGTTGTGTTATACTGACCCTAGAGCTCCAGTTCCATACATAGGATCTATCCCTAGAATGTGAAGGGGGAGGAGGTACACAGCCATTGACGAATAAAAAATGTAGACAATGGTTTTATACCCAAGGGTAATGCAGAATATCGGCTGTGTATTGACTACAGCAAATTGAACTCAACCACAATTTCAAATCGATATCTTCTCCTTCTGATGTCAGTATTATTGGACAAAATAAAGTCAGACAAAGTTTTTCCAAACTTGACTTAATCTTGCCTACAATCTTGTTAGGATCAGAGAGGGAGGTGATTTAAAAACAGCATTAAGTACACAGTGAGGACGCAATGAATTAGTCATTACATTTGGCATGTATAATGCCTGTACTCCTTTCCACTACTTTGTGAATTACATTTTTGAAAACTTGTTGGATACCTTCTTGGTAGAGTGTTGTGATGAGATCCTGATCTGTTTGGAGAAGAGTGAGCAGCATCTAGAATGTGTCAAGGAAGTGCTCACATGACTACAAAGACAGTCACTCTATGCTGAATTGGAGACATTTTGGAGAGTTCTTTTCGATAGTTTCATTGGATGAAGGAATGGGCACGGACAATTCTAAAGTGCAGGCCATGTTAGAATGGGCTCACCCTAAGAGTGTCTTATACATTTAGAAGTCTGTAGGCTTTTCCAATTATTATCAAAGTTTTATTCACAATTTCTCCACCATCATTCAACCCATCATCAACTTCACTAAAAAGAAATCATATGTCAGTGGGGAGAACACGAAATAGTCTTTCCCAACCTTTAAGAAAGCTTTTACTGTTGCTCCTATTCTTTGACAGATATTCTGCTGCCATTCTCAGTAGGAAGAGACGATTCCTCCCTTGATTAGGGGATAAAACGATACCATTTATCACAGGGAATTTTTAGCTCTCAAGGATGCTTTTAGTTTTAACACTAGAAAGTCCCCAGGGCTATGACCATACCCTCCATGTCAGTTTGTTGCTGTTCTCACCTGCGCCTTTGCCGCTGCTCTCTCACCTGACATGGCCTAGCGAGAGAAGAAAGAAGCCATCAGTCTTCTACTATGCGGTTGGACTAGTTAGCAGAGGTACAGGCTGACCCAGGAGCTTAAGGCCTCCTCTGACCCTCTGTTGTATACTTTATAGGGTGTCCATAAACGGGCTTTCTAGAATCATGACCATATATAGGCACAATCCAACCTGCCCTTATATAGGCATAAAATCCCAGACCTTATTTAGGCATAAACCATGCATACCAAATACAGGCATTGCTTCCGACATCCGTCCACCCTAGCGTCTCAACGAGTCCATGAAAAAACAGACCCTCAGGCTGCGGGAGTTTCCCTTGCCCAGGACTATTGATTTCTTCAAGGACTCATACATTATGCATGAACCTCTATTCCTTAAGGGATTCATTCATGACGTCTTTCGCTACCCAACTCACGTCAATGCTACCATTTTCAGGTATAAATATACCTTCCCAAACCCCTGTAAATCAGAGGAGACCTCGACTTCAGAGGAGCCCGATTCCCGGCCAGACGCACTGAGAAGACACTGTCATTCCTGCACGCAGAGAGTCCAGCTTCCAGTGATCTAACTTCCCTTGCGGGGTGTTGGAGTTCGAGTCTGGAAAAGAGATTCCTACCTCTCTCATTCTTCAGGTATGGAGCAGACTAGAACCTAGAGGGACTCTTGGCATACTAGACTCTTGGCATACTAGGCGTAACTTACTCTTAGTATACTCTAGTCAGGAATACAGCACCTACTTCTACTTTTCCTACACCTAGGAAAGGTTAGGCACACTGGGTAGAACTAGGATAGAAACGCATCGTATGAGTACTCGCATTTTTAGGCTGTGTCATTTTATGTAAATGCATCTATGCTGAAAAGATAATGCTATACAAAAGGGGATGATGGACGGAACGTTTGAGCCAATCAAACACTCACCCCCAGTCAACTGATCTGGGTTTAATCCATCATCATTCTTTAGCTCACTCCACCACCCCAGTTCAGACATGGCCATATGCAAATCAGTCTGACCCTGTGCCTCATGGGAACAGTCCAGCCCGAACTGCCAAGCCATGTCTTCCCTGGACCGGAAACAAGCATCCTAGGACCGGTTTCTGGCATTCCAGCCGTCATCAGCCAGGCTTGCTTGAATCCAGTGGCAAAGTGAGCAAGGGACCCACGTCTGGGCATACCCCCGCCAACTTAGGGCGAACAAAGCGATACAAAAGGGGATGATGGACGGAACGTTTGAGCCAATCAAACACTCACCCCCAGTCAACTGATCTGGGTTTAATCCATCATCATTCTTTAGCTCACTCCACCACCCCAGTTCAGACATGGCCATATGCAAATCAGTCTGACCCTGTGCCTCATGGGAACAGTCCAGCCCGAACTGCCAAGCCATGTCTTCCCTGGACCGGAAACAAGCATCCTAGGACCGGTTTCTGGCATTCCAGCCGTCATCAGCCAGGCTTGCTTGAATCCAGTGGCAAAGTGAGCAAGGGTCCCACGTCTGGGCATACCCCCGCCAACTTAGGGTGAACAAAGCGATACAAAAGGGGATGATGGACGGAACGTTTGAGCCAATCAAACACTCACCCCCAGTCAACTGATCTGGGTTTAATCCATCATCATTCTTTAGCTCACTCCACCACCCCAGTTCAGACATGGCCATATGCAAATCAGTCTGACCCTGTGCCTCATGGGAACAGTCCAGCCCGAACTGCCAAGCCAGGTCTTCCCTGGACCGGAAACAAGCATCCTAGGACCGGTTTCTGGCATTCCAGCCGTCATCAGCCAGGCTTGCTTGAATCCAGTGGCAAAGTGAGCAAGGGACCCACGTCTGGGCATACCCCCGCCAACTTAGGGCGAACAAAGCGATACAAAAGGGGATGATGGACGGTGTAGGAGAGTAGGATCTGCTTCACATGGGTACCCCCACTTTTTGCTGATGCTTCACTGGTTTTCGACATTAGTCTGGCTGGGGCCCTGCTATTCAGAACCCCAGCCTAGCTGTTTCCTCTTTAAAAGGGTCTCCATGTGCCTTAGGTACATCACTGATTGGGATCTGGAGTGCCCTTGTAAGTCCCTAGTATATGGTATACTATGTACCAAGGGCATAGGTACCTCAGAGGCCTGCCAGGGGCTGCAGCATGTATTATGCCACCCCTGGTAGGCCATCCAAACTGACACCACAGGTCTGCTACTGCAGCCTGGGTAAGGTGGTGCATGCACCCCTTGCTGTGGTATAGGTTACCTATATCACTAAATGCATACACACATATAAACCTATAAGTCACTCCTAAAGCAGGCCTTATCAATCCTAAAGGCAGAGTGCATGGTTCCTATGTGAGAGGGTGCCCCTGCATGAGCAGGGCCCCTCTGCAGCGTTCGGAGACCATCTCTGATGCTGTTTGTAGTGCAGCCTGACCATATACTCTTAAACGCATTATATCCTCGCGGTAAAATGCTAACTATGGAATGGCTGCACCTAAACATGTCGTGTTTGGTGTCAAACATCTTGGAATACTACCCCCCGCCAATCCTGGCGGCGGGGGTAGCATTCCACCCTTCTAGAGGGAAAGGCATGTTAACTCTGACGAGTCCGGTAACTTCTTTCCAGAGCCCTGGCATCACAGAATGGATGCTGCTGCCACAGACACGAGTCTGGCCTCCTGCTGCTGGACGAAACTCCGGCATGGGAGGCCTGGACAATAGGTTTCCTGTCCCAGGGAGGTGTGACCACCTCCCCAGACAGGACAATGTGTATTGGGGCTGGGCGGGAGCACTTTCGGGTGCTTTGAAGTCCTGCACTGGGGGCACATTTGGTGTCCCTGTGCATACCCCAGTTCAAACCGGATCAGGGGCTTGCAGCCCCTGCTTTGGCGCGAACTGGACAAAGGGAAAGGGGTGTAGCCACCCCTCTGCCCTGACCCACCCATAGGTGGGGCCACAGAGTAGTCCATCCCCTATTTTTAGAATAAAGGTAGGAACCCAGTCCCTAGGACTTTAGATTATACCTGGACGAAACTCTGAAAAAGAATCCTGGACCTTCGACGCTCTACTCACGATTAGAGGACTGAAGAATCTCCCTTGGGGTCAAGGAGTGACTCCCCTGCTTGGCAGGCACCAAAGAAGCATCTGTCCGGTTCGCATCACTGAAGCTCCCGTCGGACGCCGAAGTCATCGCATCACCAGAGGTGGATTCTCAGACTTCCCCGAGGCTACACTGAGTCCCCAGCAAAGCTGAGGCCCGTGGCTATCGTGGGTGACTTGAGACCGTGACCCCTGGACACCGAGCACACTTGCAAGTGCACCATCTTCTGGGTCTCCCAAGAAGTCGTGCTTTGGGCTCCGAGTAGCCCTAGCCTCCAGCACCACCTGCACCGAAGATCACTGGCCCCCACTCCACGAGTGTCCTGTAAGCCAGCTCCACGTGCGGCGTCACAAGGCTCCTTCGCGGTCGCTAGCCCGTTGGCTAGTAGCCCTTAACGAAGGCCAATCTTTTCTTTACTTGGCAGTCTGGTTGCTCCAGGCCTGCCCTCACTTACCCTTGCTGGGTGAGTTCCCCAGACCTTGCTGGTCTGCATCATCGACGATCTACATCTTACTCGAGACTTGCCGTTGCCAAGGCTTGTTGGGTCCAATCTGGTCGCCGACACCTCTGCACTCGACAGACATCGAGCAGCAGCCCGAATCCTGCTCCTGGTTGCCGACAACGCCTCCCGGACCTCGTGGCTGAAGAGTCAAGAAGACCGTCATCGAACCTGAAGCACTCGACATCGGTGGGCATCTGTCCATCACCGCCCTGGTCACTGGCTAGTGACCCAGACTCTGTCCCCTCTGCTTTCAGGTTCTTCAGAACTCCGATCCACTCTTGGATCCACCTGGACACTTTTCTCCTGGTCGCCAGCAGCACTTTGCAGCAGATCGCCATAAGAACCGACGACGAAACCCGACCCCGAAAGGCACCTATGCACCCGGCTTCCCTGGGTGAGGTAACACGAGTACTCCGGTGCTCCCGTGGGTAGAGACTCTTCAAAGTCCTAGATCTCAAAGGGTTTTGTCCTAGTCCTCTTTTAAGTGTCCCTTTCCTCTATTTTCCCGATCCCGACTTTCTCCATAGAAGTTAACGGCGTATCGCGGTTGTGTATTTACACTGCACGCGTCTCCCGTGGGTCCCCTGTGTCACTACCTTGGGTGGTTCCTTGTGGTCCAAGCACTTCTAGAGGCTCTAGGCCTAGTGTCTAGTTCAGTCGTGGTTCGCATACCACTTTATTGGTATATGGTTTGGTACGCCCCTAGGGCCCAAACGTGTATTTGTGCTATTACTGTGATTTAAGATCTTATAACCTATGTACTTCGAACTCTAGCCTCATAAAGAGACTAGAGGGGTGTGTTTAGTAATAAATACATATATTTTGAATATATACCTGGTGTGGTGCTCTTTCATTTGGTCACTCAAGAGATTATAGACTGGTAAAACAAGCTGCTTTACATTCCTTCAAGACTTAGCCTGAAGGCTGCTCTCCACAGCTACCACTAGGATAGCTTTCAATAAGGTTGTCTTTAACCTACCTACCATAAGAGTCGATTTGGACTGGTGCAAGGTGCCCACTATAATTAGTGGACAGCATATGCCAGGCCAACTTCTCACATTGGTGTGCAGCGTGTGGGATTCCAGCTTGCTATTGTTTTACCAGATAATCTCAATTGAATTGATCAACTGAAAACCACTAAAGGTACCTAAGGTACATATAATTTAAGCTTAGAATATCAGTAAGTTCTACTGAACTTAGAGTTGTGTGTTAAGGGATAGCACAACCCTTTCTACAACTCAAGAGAGTTTAGTAGGCCACACTAGAGTAGGTAGTGCATACACCACACCACACTAGTAATGTCTTTAAAAGCAGGATCCAAAGATGCCCTGCAGGAAGCCATGGAGCTTCCCCCTCCAAGTATGACACACTCCCATTCTTGGAACTGAGAGCTTTGTGTAACGTGAGGAAATTAAGGACATGCCAAAGTCCCACCACCCAACACCTCCAGGAGTTGTTGGTGGCTTATGATCTTAGTAAGTCTTCAGAGACTGAAGGGGTAGGAGCAGAGGGTGGGCCAGCAGATGAGGAAGGGGCCAGGGGTACTACTACCCCCAGCCCCCTCTGAAACTGACCAGGAGGGTGACAATGACCCTGACCTGGAAAACCCAATCCCTTCTGGGGAAGATGAAGATGAGGATCTGGAGAACCACACCTTTGTCCCCCAGGAAGGATTATGAGTGTGCTCAGAAAGTCTAGGTCTCCTTCTCAGGAGTCTAACCACTCTGGCACCTCCATAGGGAGCTCTGTTTCTTCTCACAGGAGGGAATCCTCTCATGAGAGAAGAAAGAGACTGGTCCAGTATGAGGAAACTCAACTGGAGATCAGGAAGAAGCAATTGGCTTTAGATAGAGAATCCCTAGATCTCCTTAAAGAGAGAAGAAAGTTGGGACTAGAGTCCCATGGTGGCAACCATGTCCCTAGAGATAGGGAAAGGTCCTATGACCATAGGAACCTGAGCAAGATTGTCCCTCCCTACCAGAGTGGGGATGATATCCACAAATGGATAACTGCTTTAGAGAGGGCCTGTAAAGTACAGAAGGTCCCTCAGGAGCAGTGGGCAGCAATCTTGTGGCTCTCCTTTGCTGACAAAGGTAGAGACAAGCTCCTCACTGTTAGAGAGGAGGATGCTGACAATTACAAGGTCTTGAAGAGTGCTCTTATTGATGGGTTTGGCCTAACCACTGAACAGTACAGGTTGAAGTTCAGAGACACCCAAAAGCACAGACTCAAGACTGGGTAGACTATGTGGATTGTTCTGCCAAGGCTCTGAAAGGCTGGTTGATGGGCAGTAAGGTGTGTGACTTCTCAGGATTGTATAATCTGATAATGAGGGAGCAGATTCTTAATAACTGTCAAAACCAGCTGTTGCATCAGTACCTGGTTGACTCTGATCTGACCTCTCCCCAAGAATTGGGAAAGAAGGCAGACAAATGGGTCAGAACCAGGGTGAAGCAGAAGGTACAGAACCAAGGTGGGGAAACCAAGAAGCAAGATGCTAAGAACTCTGACAAGGGTGGGGAGAAGGGTAAAGATCAAAAGTCTTCATCAGGCCCCCAAAAATCTTCTTCTGGTGGGGATTCCCAGTCTACCAAGGGTAAAGGCCAAAGAAAACCATGGTGCAAGGTCTGTAAGCAAAAGACCCACTGGACCAGTGATTGCACCAAGTCCAAAGACTCCAGTCCAGCACCCACCAATGCCCCTAAGGCACCTGTTCCCCCTAGTACAGTTGGTGGAAGTGCTCCAGCAAAGGGTTTAGTAGGGTTCACCCTGGGAACTGAGTTGGGCTCTGACCTAGTTAGAGAACTGACTCAGGCTGTGTTAGTCTGTGATGGAGGCATGGATGTGCCCTCCTCTATGAGTCCCAGTAATCTGGGCAAGTACAGACAACAGCCTTTAATCAATGGACGAGAGGCTTTGGCATTTAGGGACACAGGGGCAAGTGTCACAATGGTGACACAAGACCTTGTGCTTCCTGGGCAAGTTATGCTTGGTGAGATGTACCAAGTGACCAATGCTAGCAATGTCAGAACAGACCATACTCTGGCAGTTGTTAACTTCTCCTGGGGAGGGGTAACTGGCCTTAAGAAGGTTGTGGTAAGTGCAAACCTACCAGTCGAATGCTTGCTTGGCAATGACTTAGAGACTTCTGCTTGGGCAGAAGTGGAGCTCAGGACCCATGCAGAAATGCTGGGGATCCCTGCAGATGTGTTTGCTGTGACCAGGTCACAAGCTAAACTGTCTAAAACTGAACAGGCCTTGGATTCTGGAAGAATGGACCAAGTGCCTTCCAAGAGGAGGAGTAGTAGGGTTAAGGCAGTGCCTTCCCCCTTGGCTCAGGAGGAAGATCAGTCCCTTGAGGGGGATGATCTCAGCCCTGAAGAAGGAACTGTCCCAGAGGAACTTGAACCTGACCAGGTTGAGTTCTTGGGGACAGGGGGACCTTCTAGGGCAGATCTGAGCCAGGAGCAGCAGAGCTGCCCCTCCCTTGAACCCCTCAGACAGCAAGCTGCTGCTGAGGCTGCTGGGAAAGCTAGTGGTCCCCATACAGTGTATTGGGATGATGGACTCCTGTACTCAGAGAGTAGAGACCCCAAGCCTGGTGCTACCAGGAGGTTGGTAATACCTTTGAAGTTCAGGGGCTTCCTATTGACCCTAGCCCATGATATTCCCTTAGCAGGACACCTGGGCCAGAACAAGACTTGGGACAGAATTGTCCCTCACTTTCACTGGCCCCACATGTCTGAAGACAGTAAGGAGTTTTGTCGCTCCTGTGTAACCTGCCAAGCCAGTGGCAAAGCAGGTGGCACTACAAAGGCCCCCTGATACCACTACCTGTGGTGGGGGTGCCCTTTGAGAGGGTAGGGATTGACATTGTTGGTCCCATGGATCCCCAAACAGCATCTGGGCACAGATTTATACTGGTGGTAGTGGATCATGCCACCAGGTACCCAGAGGCTATACCCCTTAGGACCACTACAGCACCTGTGGTGGCAATGGCCCTCCTGGGAATTTTCTCAAGAGTGGGCTTTCCTAAGGAGGTGGTATCAGACAGGGGTGCAAACTTCATGTCTGGGTACTTAAAGGCAATGTGGAAGGAGTGTGGAGTTACTTATAAGTTCACCACACCCTATCACCCACAATGCAATGGTTTAGTTGAGAGATTCAACAAAACCTTGAAGGGCATGATTAAAGGGCTCCCAGAAAAGCTTAGGCGTAGATGGGACATACTCTTGCCCTGCCTTTTATTCGCATATAGGGAGGTGCCTCAGAAGGGGGTTGGGTACAGCCCTTTTGAACTTCTGTTTGGCCACCCTGTGAGGGTCCACTGTGCTTGGTGAAGGAAGGATGGGAGTTACCTCTCAAGCCCCCAAAGCAAGATATAGTGGACTATGTACTTGGTCTCCGCTCCAGGATGGCTGAGTACATGAAAAAGGCAACCAAAAACCTTGAGGCTAGCCAGGAACTTCAGAAGGCCTGGCATGACCAAAGGCTGTTCTGACTGTTTACCAGCCAGGACAGAAGGTGTGGGTGTTGGAGCCAGTGGCCCCAGCAGCTCTCCAAGACAAATGGAGTGGACCCCACACTATTGTTGAGCAGAAGGGTGAGGTCACTTACTTAGTGGACCTGGGAACACCCAGGAGTCCCCAAAGGGTTCTCCATGTCAACAGACTTAAGCCATATGTGGACAGGGCAGACATGGGCTTGCTCATGGCTACTGATGAAGGGCAGGAGGAAGAGAGTGACCCACTCCCTGACCTGCTCTCACAGAACCCTGACGATGGGTCAGTTGATGGTGTAGCCTTGGCAGGCAGCCTCACTACCCAGCAACAAACTGATTGCAGGCAAGTCCTCAATCAGTTTAGGCATATGTTTTCACTGACACCCAGTCAGACCACCTGGTGCACTCATGAAGTGGACACTGGGGACAGTCTGCCTATTAAAAACAAGATTTATAGGCAACCTGACCATGTCAGGGACTGTATCAGGACTGAAGTCCAGAAGATGTTGGAATTGGGAGTGATTGAGCCCTCAGATAGCCCTTGGGCTAGTCCAGTAGTCCTAGTACCTAAACCTCACACCAGTGGTGGGAAAAGAGAGATGAGGTTTTGTGTAGACTACAGGGGCCTCAATGCAGTCACTAGGACTGATGCCCATCCAATACCCAGGGCAGATGAGCTCATAGATACTTTGGCCTCTGCCAAGTATCTCAGCACGTTTGACCTAACAGCTGGCTACTGGCAGATCAGACTAGATGATACTGCAAAGCCCAAAACAGCATTTTCAACCCCTAGTGGGCATTATCAATTTGTGGTAATGCCCTTTGGTCTGAAAAATGCACCTGCCACTTTCCAGAGGTTGGTGAACACAGTTCTCACAGGACTGGAGGCCTATAGTGCAGCTTATCTAGATGATATTGCTGTCTTTAGCTCCACCTGGGAGGATCACCTGGTCCACCTCAGGAATGTTTTACAGGCCCTGCAAAGGCAGGCCTGACTATCAAGGCCACTAAGTGCCAGATAGGGCAGAGTCAGGTTGTGTACCTGGGCCACCTTGTGGGTGGAGGCCAGGTTCAACCTTTGCAGAGCAAGATCCAGACCATCATGGACTGGACTGCTCCCACTACCCAGACTCAGGTGAGAGCCTTCTTAGGCCTGACTGGGTACTATAGGAGATTTGTCAAGGGGTATGGATCAATAGTGACGCCCTTGAATGACTTAACTTCTAAGAAAATGCCCAAAAAGGTTCAGTGGACAGCTAGCTGTCAAAAGGCATTTGATGACCTCAAGCAGGCCATGTGCACTGCTCCAATTCTGCAGAGTCCTGATTACTCCAAGAAGTTCATTGTTCAAACAGATGCATCTGAATTGGGGGTAGGGGCTGTACTGTCACAATTGAATGAAGAAGGTCAGGATCAGCCAGTAGCTTTTATTAGCAGAAGGCTGACCCCTAGAGAGAAACGTTGGTCAGCCATAGAGAGGGAGGCCTTTGCTGTGGTCTGGGCTCTGAAGAAGTTGAGGCCATACTTGTTTGGTACACACTTCCTGGTTCAGACAGACCATAAGCCCCTCTTGTGGCTAAAACAAATGAAGGGTGAAAACCCCAAACTGCTTAGGTGGTCCATTTCCCTACAGGGGATGGACTTTACAGTGGAACATAGGCCTGGGAGTAACCATGCGAATGCAGATGGACTCTCTAGGTATTTCCACTTAGAACATGAAGACTTAACTGGGCAAGGTTAGTTTAATGTCCCTACGTTTGGGGGGGGTTGTGTAGGAGAGTAGGATCTGCTTCACATGGGTACCCCCACTTTTTGCTGATGCTTCACTGGTTTTCGACATTAGTCTGGCTGGGGCCCTGCTATTCAGAACCCCAGCCTAGCTGTTTCCTCTTTAAAAGGGTCTCCATGTGCCTTAGGCACATCACTGATTGGGATCTGGAGTGCCCTTGTAAGTCCCTAGTATATGGTATACTATGTACCAAGGGCATAGGTACCTCAGAGGCCTGCCAGGGGCTGCAGCATGTATTATGCCACCCCTGGTAGGCCATCCAAACTGACACCACAGGTCTGCTACTGCAGCCTGGGTAAGGTGGTGCATGCACCCCTTGCTGTGGTATAGGTTACCTATATCACTAAATGCATACACACATATAAACCTATAAGTCACTCCTAAGGCAGGCCTTATCAATCCTAAAGGCAGAGTGCATGGTTCCTATGTGAGAGGGTGCCCCTGCATGAGCAGGGCCCCTCTGCAGCGTTCGGAGACCATCTCTGATGCTGTTTGTAGTGCAGCCTGACCATATACTCTTAAACGCATTATATCCTCGCGGTAAAATGCTAACTATGGAATGGCTGCACCTAAACATGTCGTGTTTGGTGTCAAACATCTTGGAATACTACCCCCCCGCCAATCCTGGCGGCGGGGGTAGCATTCCACCCTTCTAGAGGGAAAGGCATGTTAACTCTGACGAGTCCGGTAACTTCTTTCCAGAGCCCTGGCATCACAGAATGGATGCTGCTGCCACAGACACGAGTCTGGCCTCCTGCTGCTGGACGAAACTCCGGCAGGGGAGGCCTGGACAATAGGTTTCCTGTCCCAGGGAGGTGTGACCACCTCCCCAGACAGGACAATGTGTATTGGGGCTGGGCGGGAGCACTTTCGGGTGCTTTGAAGTCCTGCACTGGGGGCACATTTGGTGTCCCTGTGCATACCCCAGTTCAAACCGGATCAGGGGCTTGCAGCCCCTGCTTTGGCGCGAACTGGACAAAGGGAAAGGGGTGTAGCCACCCCTCTGCCCTGACCCACCCATAGGTGGGGCCACAGAGTAGTCCATCCCCTATTTTTAGAATAAAGGTAGGAACCCAGTCCCTAGGACTTTAGATTATACCTGGACGAAACTCTGAAACAGAATCCTGGACCTTCGACGCTCTACTCACGATTAGAGGACTGAAGAATCTCCCTTGGGGTCAAGGAGTGACTCCCCTGCTTGGCAGGCACCAAAGAAGCATCTGTCCGGTTCGCATCACTGAAGCTCCCGTCGGACGCCGAAGTCATCGCATCACCAGAGGTGGATTCTCAGACTTCCCGAGGCTACCCTGAGTTCCCAGCAAAGCTGAGGCCCGTGGCTATCGTGGGTGACTTGAGACCGTGACCCCTGGACACCGAGCACACTTGCAAGTGCACCATCTTCTGGGTCTCCCAAGAAGTCGTGCTTTGGGCTCCGAGTAGCCCTAGCCTCCAGCACCACCTGCACCGAAGATCACTGGCCCCCACTCCACAAGTGTCCTGTAAGCCAGCTCCACGTGCGGCGTCACGAGGCTCCTTCGCGGTCGCTAGCCCGTTGGCTAGTAGCCCTTAACGAAGGCCAATCTTTTCTTTACTTGGCAGTTTGGATGCTCCAGGCCTGCCCTCACTGACCCTCGCTGGGTGAGTTCCCCAGACCTTGCTGGTCTGCATCATCGATGATCTACATCTTACTCGAGACTTGCCGTTGCCAAGGCTTGTTGGGTACAATCTGGTCGCCGACACCTCTGCACTCGACAGACATCGAGCAACAGCCGGAATCCTGCTCCTGGTTGCCGACAACGCCTCCCGGACCTCGTGGCTGAAGAGTCAAGACGACCGTCATCGAACCTGAAGCACTCGACATCGGTGGGCATCTGTCCATCACCGCCCTGGTCACTGGCTAGTGACCCAGACTCTGTCCCCTCTGCTTTCAGGTTCTTCAGAACTCCGATCCACTCTTGGATCCACCTGGACACTTTTCTCCTGGTCGCCAGCAGCACTTTGCAGCAGATCGCCATAAGAACCGACGACGAAACCCGACCCCGAAAGGCACCTATGCACCCGGCTTCCCTGGGTGAGGTAACACGAGTACTCCGGTGCTCCCGTGGGTAGAGACTCTTCAAAGTCCTAGATCTCAAAGGGTTTTGTCCTAGTCCTCTTTTAAGTGTCCCTTTCCTCTATTTTCCCGATCCCGACTTTCTCCATAGAAGTTAACGGCGTATCGCGGTTGTGTATTTACACTGCACGCGTCTCCCGTGGGTCCCCTGTGTCACTACCTTGGGTGGTTCCTTGTGGTCCAAGCACTTCTAGAGGCTCTAGGCCTAGTGTCTAGTTCAGTCGTGGTTCGCATACCACTTTATTGGTATATGGTTTGAGTACGCCCCTAGGGCCCAAACGTGTATTTGTGCTATTACTGTGATTTAAGATCTTATAACCTATGTACTTCGAACTCTAGCCTCATAAAGAGACTAGAGGGGTGTGTTTAGTAATAAATACATATATTTTGAATATATACCTGGTGTGGTGCTCTTTCATTTGGTCACTCAAGAGATTATAGACTGGTAAAACAAGCTGCTTTACATTCCTTCAAGACTTAGCCTGAAGGCTGCTCTCCACAGCTACCACTAGGATAGCTTTCAATAAGGTTGTCTTTAACCTACCTACCATAAGAGTCGATTTGGACTGGTGCAAGGTGCCCACTATAATTAGTGGACAGCATATGCCAGGCCAACTTCTCACAGACGGAGCGTTTGAGCCAATCAAACACTCACCCCCAGTCAACTGATCTGGGTTTAATCCATCATCATTCTTTAGCTCACTCCACCACCCCAGTTCAGACATGGCCATATGCAAATCAGTCTGACCCTGTGCCTCATGGGAACAGTCCAGCCCGAACTGCCAAGCCATGTCTTCCCTGGACCGGAAACAAGCATCCTAGGACCGGTTTCTGGCATTCCAGCCGTCATCAGCCAGGCTTCCTTGAATCCAGTGGCAAAGTGAGCAAGGGACCCACGTCTGGGCATACCCCGCCAACTTAGGGCGAACAAAGCGATACAAAAGGGGATGATGGACGGAACGTTTGAGCCAATCAAACACTCACCCCCAGTCAACTGATCTGGGTTTAATCCATCATCATTCTTTAGCTCACTCCACCACCCCAGTTCAGACATGGCCATATGCAAATCAGTCTGACCCTGTGCCTCATGGGAACAGTCCATCCCGAACTGCCAAGCCATGTCTTCCCTGGACCGGAAACAAGCATCCTAGGACCGGTTTCTGGCATTCCAGCCGTCATCAGCCAGGCTTGCTTGAATCCAGTGGCAAAGTGAGCAAGGGACCCACGTCTGGGCATACCCCCGCCAACTTAGGGCGAACAAAGCGATACAAAGGGGATGATGGACGGAACGTTTGAGCCAATCAAACACTCACCCCCAGTCAACTGATCTGGGTTTAATCCATCATCATTCTTTAGCTCACTCCACCACCCCAGTTCAGACATGGCCATATGCAAATCAGTCTGACCCAGTGCCTCATGGGAACAGTCCAGCCCGAACTGCCAAGCCATGTCTTCCCTGGACCGGAAGCTGAGCATCCTAGGAATGGTTTCTGGCATTCCAGCCGTCATCAGCCAGGCTTGCTTGAATCCAGTGGCAAAGTGAGCAAGGGACCCACGTCTGGGCATACCCCCGCCAACTTAGGGCGAACAAAGCGATACAAAAGGGGATGATGGACGGAACGTTTGAGCCAATCAAACACTCACCCCCAGTCAACTGATCTGGGTTTAATCCATCATCATTCTTTAGCTCACTCCACCACCCCAGTTCAGACATGGCCATATGCAAATCAGTCTGACCCTGTGCCTCATGGGAACAGTCCAGCCCGAACTGCCAAGCCATGTCTTCCCTGGACCGGAAACAAGCATCCTAGGACCGGTTTCTGGCATTCCAGCCGTCATCAGCCAGGCTTGCCTGAATCCAGTTGCAAAGTGAGCAAGGGACCCACGTCTGGGCATACCCCCGCCAACTTAGGGCGAACAAAGCGATACAAAAGGGGATGATGGACGGAGCGTTTGAGCCAATCAAACACTCACCCCCAGTCAACTGATCTGGGTTTAATCCATCATCATTCTTTAGCTCACTCCACCACCCCAGTTCAGACATGGCCATATGCAAATCAGTCTGACCCTGTGCCTCATGGGAACAGTCCAGCCCGAACTGCCAAGCCATGTCTTCCCTGGACCGGAAACAAGCATCCTAGGACCGGTTTCTGGCATTCCAGCCGTCATCAGCCAGGCTTGCTTGAATCCAGTGGCAAAGTGAGCAAGGGACCCACGTCTGGGCATACCCCCGCCAACTTAGGGCGAACAAAGCGATACAAAAGGGGATGATGGACGGAACGTTTGAGCCAATCAAACACTCACCCCCAGTCAACTGATCTGGGTTTAATCCATCATCATTCTTTAGCTCACTCCACCACCCCAGTTCAGACATGGCCATATGCAAATCAGTCTGACCCTGTGCCTCATGGGAACAGTCCAGCCCGAACTGCCAAGCCATGTCTTCCCTGGACCGGAAACAAGCATCCTAGGACCGGTTTCTGGCATTCCAGCCGTCATCAGCCAGGCTTGCTTGAATCCAGTGGCAAAGTGAGCAAGGGACCCACGTCTGGGCATACCCCCGCCAACTTAGGGCGAACAAAGCGATACAAAAGGGGATGATGGACGGAACGTTTGAGCCAATCAAACACTCACCCCCAGTCAACTGATCTGGGTTTAATCCATCATCATTCTTTAGCTCACTCCACCACCCCAGTTCAGACATGGCCATATGCAAATCAGTCTGACCCTGTGCCTCATGGGAACAGTCCAGCCCGAACTGCCAAGCCATGTCTTCCCTGGACCGGAAACAAGCATCCTAGGACCGGTTTCTGGCATTCCAGCCGTCATCAGCCAGGCTTGCTTGAATCCAGTGGCAAAGTGAGCAAGGGACCCACGTCTGGGCATACCCCGCCAACTTAGGGCGAACAAAGCGATACAAAAGGGGATGATGGACGGAACGTTTGAGCCAATCAAACACTCACCCCCAGTCAACTGATCTGGGTTTAATCCATCATCATTCTTTAGCTCACTCCACCACCCCAGTTCAGACATGGCCATATGCAAATCAGTCTGACCCTGTGCCTCATGGGAACAGTCCAGCCCGAACTGCCAAGCCATGTCTTCCCTGGACCGGAAACAAGCATCCTAGGACCGGTTTCTGGCATTCCAGCCGTCATCAGCCAGGCTTGCTTGAATCCAGTGGCAAAGTGAGCAAGGGACCCACGTCTGGGCATACCCCGCCAACTTAGGGCGAACAAAGCGATACAAAAGGGGATGATGGACGGAACGTTTGAGCCAATCAAACACTCACCCCCAGTCAACTGATCTGGGTTTAATCCATCATCATTCTTTAGCTCACTCCACCACCCCAGTTCAGACATGGCCATATGCAAATCAGTCTGACCCTGTGCCTCATGGGAACAGTCCAGCCCGAACTGCCAAGCCATGTCTTCCCTGGACCGGAAACAAGCATCCTAGGACCGGTTTCTGGCATTCCAGCCGTCATCAGCCAGGCTTGCTTGAATCCAGTGGCAAAGTGAGCAAGGGACCCACGTCTGGGCATACCCCCGCCAACTTAGGGCGAACAAAGCGATACAAAAGGGGATGATGGACGGAACGTTTGAGCCAATCAAACACTCACCCCCAGTCAACTGATCTGGGTTTAATCCATCATCATTCTTTAGCTCACTCCACCACCCCAGTTCAGACATGGCCATATGCAAATCAGTCTGACCCAGTGCCTCATGGGAACAGTCCAGCCCGAACTGCCAAGCCATGTCTTCCCTGGACCGGAAACGAGCATCCTAGGAATGGTTTCTGGCATTCCAGCCGTCATCAGCCAGGCTTGCTTGAATCCAGTGGCAAAGTGAGCAAGGGACCCACGTCTGGGCATACCCCCGCCAACTTAGGGCGAACAAAGCGATACAAAAGGGGATGATGGACGGAACGTTTGAGCCAATCAAACACTCACCCCCAGTCAACTGATCTGGGTTTAATCCATCATCATTCTTTAGCTCACTCCACCACCCCAGTTCAGACATGGCCATATGCAAATCAGTCTGACCCTGTGCCTCATGGGAACAGTCCAGCCCGAACTGCCAAGCCATGTCTTCCCTGGACCGGAAACAAGCATCCTAGGACCGGTTTCTGGCATTCCAGCCGTCATCAGCCAGGCTTGCTTGAATCCAGTGGCAAAGTGAGCAAGGGACCCACGTCTGGGCATACCCCCGCCAACTTAGGGCGAACAAAGCGATACAAAAGGGGATGATGGACGGAACGTTTGAGCCAATCAAACACTCACCCCCAGTCAACTGATCTGGGTTTAATCCATCATCATTCTTTAGCTCACTCCACCACCCCAGTTCAGACATGGCCATATGCAAATCAGTCTGACCCTGTGCCTTATGGGAACAGTCCAGCCCGAACTGCCAAGCCATGTTTTCCCTGGACCGGAAACAAGCATCCTAGGACCGGTTTCTGGCATTCCAGCCGTCATCAGCCAGGCTTGCTTGAATCCAGTGGCAAAGTGAGCAAGGGACCCACGTCTGGGCATACCCCCGCCAACTTAGGGCGAACAAAGCGATACAAAGGGGATGATGGACGGAACGTTTGAGCCAATCAAACACTCACCCCCAGTCAACTGATCTGGGTTTAATCCATCATCATTCTTTAGCTCACTCCACCACCCCAGTTCAGACATGGCCATATGCAAATCAGTCTGACCCTGTGCCTCATGGGAACAGTCCAGCCCGAACTGCCAAGCCATGTCTTCCCTGGACCGGAAACAAGCATCCTAGGACCGGTTTCTGGCATTCCAGCCGTCATCAGCCAGGCTTGCTTGAATCCAGTGGCAAAGTGAGCAAGGGACCCACGTCTGGGCATACCCCCGCCAACTTAGGGCGAACAAAGCGATACAAAAGGGGATGATGGACGGAACGTTTGAGCCAATCAAACACTCACCCCCAGTCAACTGATCTGGGTTTAATCCATCATCATTCTTTAGCTCACTCCACCACCCCAGTTCAGACATGGCCATATGCAAATCAGTCTGACCCTGTGCCTCATGGGAACAGTCCAGCCCGAACTGCCAAGCCATGTCTTCCCTGGACCGGAAACAAGCATCCTAGGACCGGTTTCTGGCATTCCAGCCGTCATCAGCCAGGCTTGCTTGAATCCAGTGGCAAAGTGAGCAAGGGACCCACGTCTGGGCATACCCCCGCCAACTTAGGGCGAACAAAGCGATACAAAAGGGGATGATGGACGGAACGTTTGAGCCAATCAAACACTCACTCCCAGTCAACTGATCTGGGTTTAATCCATCATCATTCTTTAGCTCACTCCACCACCCCAGTTCAGACATGGCCATATGCAAATCAGTCTGACCCTGTGCCTCATGGGAACAGTCCAGCCCGAACTGCCAAGCCATGTCTTCCCTGGACCGGAAACAAGCATCCTAGGACCGGTTTCTGGCATTCCAGCCGTCATCAGCCACTCTTGCTTGAATCCAGTGGCAAAGTGAGCAAGGGACCCACGTCTGGGCATACCCCCGCCAACTTAGGGGCGAACAAAGCGATACAAAGGGGATGATGGATGGAACGTTTGAGCCAATCAAACACTCACCCCCAGTCAACTGATCTGGGTTTAATCCATCATCATTCTTTAGCTCACTCCACCACCCCAGTTCAGACATGGCCATATGCAAATCAGTCTGACCCTGTGCCTCATGGGAACAGTCCAGCCCGAACTGCCAAGCCATGTCTTCCCTGGACCGGAAACAAGCATCCTAGGACCGGTTTCTGGCATTCCAGCCGTCATCAGCCAGGCTTGCTTGAATCCAGTGGCAAAGTGAGCAAGGGACCCACGTCTGGGCATACTCCCGCCAACTTAGGGCGAACAAAGCGATACAAAAGGGGATGATGGACGGAACGTTTGAGCCAATCAAACACTCACCCCCAGTCAACTGATCTGGGTTTAATCCATCATCATTCTTTAGCTCACTCCACCACCCCAGTTCAGACATGGCCATATGCAAATCAGTCTGACCCTGTGCCTCATGGGAACAGTCCAGCCCGAACTGCCAAGCCATGTCTTCCCTGGACCGGAAACAAGCATCCTAGGACCGGTTTCTGGCATTCCAGCCGTCATCAGCCAGGCTTGCTTGAATCCAGTGGCAAAGTGAGCAAGGGACCCACGTCTGGGCATACCCCCGCCAACTTAGGGCGAACAAAGCGATACAAAAGGGGATGATGGACGGAACGTTTGAGCCAATCAAACACTCACCCCCAGTCAACTGATCTGGGTTTAATCCATCATCATTCTTTAGCTCACTCCACCACCCCAGTTCAGACATGGCCATATGCAAATCAGTCTGACCCTGTGCCTCATGGGAACAGTCCAGCCCGAACTGCCAAGCCATGTCTTCCCTGGACCGGAAACAAGCATCCTAGGACCGGTTTCTGGCATTCCAGCCGTCATCAGCCAGGCTGCTCACCTTGTACATCATTTATCTCGCATACTGTCTTGTGATCGTAACAGCACATCTAACTTACAACAGAAACAAGACTGTTCAATAAGCCTATAAGGGAAATAGGAGCTACACTACATGGCGCCCAACGTTTGGTAAGGCAGTAATTCAACGTTAGATACTGTGTAACTCAGCCGTGCTTCTTCTTTTCTCTCTCAGAGACACCTACCCATATACTCCAAAAGACGTCTGGAGTGGGCAGGGATAGTATCCGCCACGGCTACATAGGGAAGACCCCTATATATTAGCTGTTTGGTTTACTCAACGTTGAAGGATACAGTGTTCCACAATATTGTGCACCTTATCTTTGTTTCCTTGAAATTTGTTCTACATTTTTCATAAAACAAAATGTCCTTAAACGGGGACAATCCCGCTGGAAACGGTGGAGCTGCGGCTGATGCAGCCCAAGCAGCACTTTTTAATAACACAGGTTTAAATGAAACCGAGGAGGGTGTCATTGACATCGCTCCAAACTTAAGAAGAGCCATTACTCTAAAACTTATAAAACATGGCCTACCACCGAGAGGAGGTAGAGCAGTTTTCGTGATTGAGGCACATGAATCCTTTCAGACAGAGGTATTCTATTCATGGGTAATTCTTCCTGAATCCAATCCAGTAACACACTTGTTTCACTTCTACAAAGAAGATGAACCACCAGAGGAATACATTCCTTTCGAGGATATCGAGATTCCATTAACATACCAGGAGCATCAGCTCTGGTTTAAAGGCGCCCTAAAACATAACAAAAATATAACCAGGCTCGGTCCACTAGGTAGACCAGGAGCAACTTGGCCGATTTTAGCCGGCTACACACCTCATCCAGACATCGAAATAATGTCAGATGAGGAAATACTTAATCAACTCACAGAGTTAATAAAAATCTACAGACAATTGGTTCAATATGTCATGCGGACTTTCACAGTCCAACCACCATTAACAATTCCAAATCATACTCCTCCACAGGGGAGTACATTAAAAATTACACCACAGACTCTATACGCAGTCATGGGTAAAATGCCCACTAAGCGGGAGCAAATTCCATTCTGGATAGCTCAAAAAATTACTCAAATCGAAGCAGTATTTCCAAATACTAGCCCACATGAGAAACACAGAATCCTAACCATTAGTTTACCAATGGGGATCACACCACAACTGGAAGACTGCACCACTTGGGGCTCAGTCTTTGCTGCCATCTACACTAAAACACACAGCATTCCGTCAATTGCGGTAATACCAGATGTCCTAAAACAAATTCAAAACGAATACGGGGCAGAGCCTGCTTTAAATTTAGGTATGAAATTACTGAAAAATTTCGACCAGGTCTCAACAATAATATTATCAAATATTAAAGGGAAGCAGCAGCAGTGGCGATCCGACAAAAACTAAGGGAATTTGATGTTACAGAACATCAAACAGAGCTACCCAGAATTATAGAACAATCTTATGCAGAATTAGGCAGAGATAGTTTGGGTGGGAGACCAGTTAAACCAAAACTATCTGAAAGTCCTGAGAAGGACTCAATTAAACAAACTCCTACATCTTCTAAAAGAAGTGGGAGTCTACTAAACAAAATTCAAATGAGAAAAGATCTCAATCCCGAGGTAGGTCTCCTCATAAGGAGCCCTCTGAAAGGAGGTACAACCTCAGGAATAGGGATAATTTGAGAAAACCTGATAGGTATCAAGATAATGATACACGTTCCTCTCGTCCCTTTCAGGTCTCATCACAGACTTCGGAAAGAAGAGGACGAACAGAACATAGAGAAGAACGCGTGAAATCGAAAGACGACAAACACGCTCCAAAAATTAAAGTTAAACCTCAATTCTCCAAAAAGAAAGTAGCAGGTCTAATAATAAGACATGCCGAGAATACTGAGATCGCAACTCAAGAACGGAGAATGGGCTCAGACAATGCTGGACAGTGCAGCAGAAGTCACAATAGCTCGCCAGAACCTGATGGAACTTCTGGAGATAGTGGACTTGAATGAGTACATTACAGTAGAGACTGTAGACACCAGGGTTAGTACTCCACAAAAGTTATATGACATAACACTCCGGATGGAGGGAGACAAACCTAGACAGGTTAAAGCACTTTTTTGGGAAAAACTATCAAAGGGTTATGACATACTTCTAGCAGAAAAAGACTGGCCACCACAATTTGTCAGAGAGTGCCCACACGGCGAGGACATCATTATGCCTGCCTTCTCCAATCACATACCAATTCACTTAAAATATACATATGCCAGAAAATGGGCAGTGGCCCAGGCTCCAGCATTATATAAAAATCATGTAGGATGGGATGAGGACTCACCTCACCATAAAATAAATCTGAAACATGAACCTACTGCACAGAGGCAGTATCCTATTAAGCAAGAAGCTAAAAAACAGGTCAAGGAGATTTTAAATCAACTTGAATACCAAGGAGTGATTGAAACATGCACCTCATCCATGAACAATCCTTTGTTTCCTGTCTCCAAACCAGACAAAACATATCGTCTAGTTTTGGACTACAGACATTTAAACACTTGTTCTAAAACTTTTGCAGTGCAAAATGCACACAGCACAGCATTAATGAATAACATTGTGCGTAAAAAATACAAAACAACATTAGACATCTCAAACGGTTTCTTTTGTCAAAACATAGCACCTGAAAGTAGGTACTTAACGGCATTCTCCATAATGGGGACCCAGCGTCACTTTTGTCGACTCCCACAAGGGTTCAAAAACAGCCCAGGTTTATTCTCAGCGAGAGTAACGGAGTTACTACAAATTTATGACAACGAGGCATTGTCCTATGTCGATGACATCTATCTGACGGATGATGACTTGGAAAAACACTTGAACAGGGTGAGCACCATTATATTGGGATTCGCCTCTGAGGGCTACAAATTCAACTTTAAAAAGTCCCGAATTGCCCATCTCAATGTCCTATTTTTGGGATATGAGCTTTCAAGTGAAGGCAAGAGCTTGGCAGCTAACTTTCTAGAGAAATGTGCGCTGCTCCAACCTCCAAAAACGCTAAAAAACTTACAATCCATACTGAAATTCCTAAATTTTGGAAGAACATACATTCTAAACTACGCAGAAAGGGTTAAACCTCTCTACGCATTAATCAAACCTGATTTTTCAAATAAAAATTGGACACAGGAACACACAGAAATTTTGCGTTCACTCCAGGCTAACATGTTAGCGAAAATCACTTACAAACACGCGTAACTCAAAGAAATTTGGTGATTCGAATAATTTCGGGTCAATGTGGATTCACTTAGTTAACCTTTAATGAGGGTGAGAAAGTACCAATCGCATACAAATCACATTTGTATACACAAGCGGAAATGCGCTTCAGTTCAACTGAAAAAATTCTGACAGCAGTTCAAACAGCTGTAGCAAAAGAAAGAGCCTTAGCCCAAGGGAAACGCATAATTGTCGTAACCCCAGTACCGGCTTTAGAAGCGGTCACAAAAGCGAGCATTCCAAATGCTAAAGCTTTACATCCGAGATGGATACAGTGGGTTAATTCTCTTGCTGCAACTGATGTTGAATATGTTTTTGATCCAGATTTAAAAACACAGGCATTTCTCCAATATGAACAAGAATGTCCTCTGCCCACTGAGATTCTGCCTCTCGATCAGTATGAATTCGTAATTTACACTGACGGATCCGCACAGCCCGCAACAGGGAGTAAGCAAGCTTACAGTGCAGCGTGTGCTATCGTTAAAGGTTGCATGCGAAATGGCATCTTCAGACCTATGGTCACAAAAACTCAGTCACTAGGTGATTGTACAGCTCAACGAGCTGAACTACAGGCATTCAAACTGGCACTTGAGAGTACGGATCGAGAATTCCTCACACTGATAGTGTGCGATTCCTATTACTGTGTTCAGTCGTATAATGATTATATACGAACCTGGCTTGAAAATGGTTTTAAAGATGCGAAAGGTGGCACAATTAAGCACAAATTGCTTTGGGAACAAGTAGTTCAGTTGAAAAACGAACTACCAAAGGCTCACGTGATTCACACACTGAGTCATCAGCGTGATGGCGTTCACTTTGCAGGGAATTCATTGGCTGACGAAGCCGCAAAGGGGCTGTTCAGACGGCTTCCGTAGCTGCGATCACTCGTTCGAAAACAAAAATAGACGGTGAGATAATGTTAGCTGTCAATGCTTCAAGCAAAGGCAGCAGTGCAGCGTTACCATAAAAGTTTCCACTCAAGTACTCTTATGTAATTGATGCGAATAACGTTCCTTTTGCTCGAATCCCTGGAGTGGGGGATAGGGTAATTCCAAACATGGAACGAAGAGCAGCCTTGATTTATGAAACACATTTGGGGGAGGGTCTGTCACATCAAGGGATCTCAAAAACAATTTTGAAGTTAAAAGAGATGTACTGGTGGCCTAGAATTAATACACACATTCACATATTCATCAACAACTGCTTAGACTGTAAATTACAGCGAGAAAGCCACCAGACACCATGCTGCGAATGCGGTAGCCCAGTACAGACACCACTGTTAGACAGCATTAGGCTCTCTAATCGCCAGCGTCCTACTGGACAAAGGCATTCCCGCAAATACTAAATCTAGGTTCCTATGGTTATGGCCTCAGCGCTCAGCTGACGCTCGAACTGTTATAAAAGATTTGCGAGTCTATATCGGCACATACGCAATAGGCACGTTTCATTCTGACCAGGGTCCTGCGTTTAGCTCTAGGGCTTACAAGGAGGCCATGGCCAGTCTGGGCGTTGCATTGCGGTACTCCTCTCCATTCCATCCTGAGGGAAATTCTGTTGTGGAAAGGAAAAAAGGGGGCATAAAGCAGTCTATAACAGCTAGGGTATTAGGCTCGGGTGATGGGTGGGTCAAACACCTCATTAGCGTTCAGCGCGCTCTCAATAATTTGCCAAGAAGTTCTCTAGGGGGGGTCACTCCATATGAGGTCCTATTTGGGACAAGAATGTGGGTTCCAGACTTAGAACACGTAGGCACAGTGGTGGACATGAAACCATTTGATATCAAAGATCGTTTGGCTGTTTTACGGGATCTTAACAAATTAAGAACGAAACAAAGCAACATATCCCTGCAGCCAACCACCACTGGGGAAAAATCGGCGGTCCCAGCAAGGCCTGTCTGGATTCCAAAAGTTGGGGATCTAGTCAGAGAAAAAATAGCGGACAAGAAGGAATTTGGACCTTCTTACAGACAACCGGTACCTGTTCTAGCAGTTCAAGGAACAAGGACAGTAATTCTGCCGCCCCTTGCTGGAAGAAAGGAGAAAAGATTTGTGTCAATCGACCTGATCAAACCACAGTATGTGGCCAATACTAAGCAGTAGGCCTCGTGGACTCCGACCTAGTAGCAGACGCACTCCTCTCGCTACTATTCAAGAGGTTCAGACTGAAAGACTGATCACGATCGAGAATTCAGCTGTAACGAATGAAAGACTAAGCAACCAGGCTATGGAACTCATCCCTCTTGACAACCAAATAACAGTTCGTCCAAATACACCTGTCTACACCAACGTGACTCGTGAAGAACTGGTTCCTGTGATTTCAACGAATCCTGATGCAATTCCAACAATTGACAGAACTGCTTCTGGCTATTTCATTGACTTTGATACGTTCTCAGAAGATCCAAGTGAACCTGAAACGATGCCAGCATCATCAAAATTCAAGCAGCAAGTACAAGACTTTATTCACTTTCTGAAAAAGACTTATCTGGTTTCTCCATGGATTGAACTCTGGATTACATCTGGACTTTTTGTTTTCCTGCTCTGGCTAGCTTTGGTAACAACAGTAAGCATGCTTATAGGTGGAAGATACATCCATGTGAACATTGAAGGAAAAGACGTGAATGTACTTTTGAAACCACATAAATCTTCCCATCGTGAAGCAAGAGACTTGTCATCAGTGAACATCACAGCTGTTCCTATACAGGATGGTATAGTGTGGGACAAAACAGATTATGAAATCTTCGGTCCAAGTGAACAATTGAACATTCCACATTTATTTAAAATTTCACTAAGTGATTTAATAACGTCCAGCACCTATTCAGATGATTGGGACTTAGAGACTGTTCAAGATATAATGTTTGATCTAGAAAAATCTGCTGCATTTTCTAAAAATGAATTTTTAGAGGGTTCATCCGATTATGAAAAACTGTATTGTTATAACCACTATGGTCATCATTATTTGCACAAAACTGCATATCCAAGAAATGTGTTTATGTTTAATCAATGGGAACACTGTCCTACACCACCACAAGGTAGTTCGAAAACTTTTGCTAGTAAATTTCCATATTTTTCAGGTTATAATACATCTGATCCAGAAACGTTTTACTATAAAAATGTAAACAAAACAGGTCTGAAAATTATGTTAACAAATACCAAACAGATTTACTCTGAAGCATTTATTGCCCAACTGTCTACACAGGGTTTCGACTTATGGAAGGACACAATTGAGACAAAAACTGTCTGGGGTAGTAAAGATTGGCAAGTACAGGGTATAGAAGCTTTATTTAGAGCCTGTATTATCCCTGAACACATACTGTTTTTGAATGACACCGTCCAACAGACATCTTGTCTTGGATTAGCCAAGATAAAAGAGATGAAAACACCTTCTGTACCAACACCTGCCAGTGATAATAATACAAAGGCAGTGGTGACAGTTGACAATATACTACAACTCAACAGAACTCATCCGAATTGGAAGAAATGGTTGATCTGGCCCACAGACACAAACAACTGTCAGGAAAGGTTCTTGAACAAAACTCAGGGCTTTACTATTCATAGGCCAGACCCAAGATATGTCCAAAGACAACATCCGGGGGTAGTAACAACATACAGTGTAGGAAAATTATGCCTCGATTGGTTGCATAAATCTACACTACAGGATGTGAAGCAACACTTAACCTTACTTGCACACGACGCAGATCTTAGGGAATTCTTGCTTGGACCAAGAAAACCGCGTCAAAAACGTTTCATATATGCCGGCATCTATGCTGCTTATAATGAAGCATGGAAAGTGTCACAGATAGAGGCTGCAGAACGAATACGTGAACTTGATCGTATTAACTTAGAGAAAACACTCTCTGTAGTCGACAATGGGTTAACAACTTTGTCCTCCAGAATTTATTCATTGGATGGCATTGTATCCTCTGCTATCGACATTCTAGAACAAGATTTGGCTATGTTACAACAAGGTCAATCTCAATTACGTTCTATAGTGTTATTGACATGGACGCTGCAATCTTTGCGAGCGGGCTATGTGCCTTGGCGTTTCATCAACACGTCGTCTCTGTTTGCAGAATACAATCTAACTGATAAACAGATCGAATTGGCACAAAGAGGAGCAAGGTATACAGTGCTGAGCATTGAAAAAATGGAGAAATTACCATTTACAGTGGCAGAAAAACCAGCTACAGAATGGGTTATTCATGGCAAAATGACGTTGCCTGTGACAACTTTTCAGTTTCAGTATTGCCTCAGACAGATGCAAGCAGGCAAATATGAAAGATTGGGTAAGGAATACATTAAGATATCTTGGAAGTTACCATACACACATAGATGTTGGAGTGGGGATCGTGAAGTGTTTCTTAGCGGTACTAACTGTAAACATGCACTGACCGGTTCACTCATATGTCAGGACATTATTTTACACGGAGCTTGTAATGGTTCTGTAGCAAACTTGTCTTGCCATCAGCACGGTTCACCAGCTGCTGTGATTAATCCAACGTTTGGACAACTTTCGAATGGGAGTTACCTCATGTTGAATGATCAGAGCTGCTGTGGAATGTTGCCAGGCATCCCATATCTAGTAACGGTCAACTCCAGGGTCACTTGCTGTATGCAAGTATTGTTTCCCCCAATAGACACAGTCAGGGAGTCGCCTTTATGGCCTTCACTGAGCGTCTCTTTTATAAGATTTGATACTTTAAGCAGAATGAAAGCCATGCTTTTACAGCAAACAGTGCCTTTGACCTCGGCCAAAGAAACCTATGATCTACAAGTTGCAAGGACTTCGGCTGAGATACAGACTTTAATACGTACAAACTGCCCTATACATTTCGTAGAAATGATATCACGTATCTTTAACATGTCAGATACAACAGGAATTGTACATGTATTTAAGAGCATTTGCACCGGTCTCTTAGCACCGTTCCAGGCAATACTTGGAATCATTCCGAACTTTGCACATTCGGTGTTTGGTGGCATACCATTAATTCTAGCACTTGTTGCGGGAATTTTATTCATCTGTCTGCTATTGCGCTATGGCCAGCCTCTTCGCCGAAATCACTCCGAGCGAAATGGAGAAAGCTCTCCTTGAAAGAAAGTGCCGTGAGCGAATAGTACAGCTACTAGGCATGACTCGTCTACGGGACCTTAATACCACGTGGTTCCTGTCATTCCGACCAATCTGGCAAGATTGTATCTTACCTGTTCTACGATGCCTGCTATGCGGTGAAGAATGCGTGTTGGACGCTTGTCTAACATATCCATCAGCTGCGCCAAAGGATGTCGATGCTTTGCTGGACCCGATAACGGCCCATGCTCTGTGTTGTCCCCAGAGGCTTCCAATACTGTCAGCATTCATTGAGATCTCACAGTCGCCTCCTGCTGCTGCTGAGGTACGAGAAACAACTCCAGGCACACAGGTAACAACGAACGCGAACATTGCTGAGAGCGATGTTTCCCATCTTTGTGCGGTCAATCTTTTACACGAGGTGTTCCAGCTTACACCAACAACAGTGGAAGATGTTTTGTCTATTGAAATAGATGATCTAATGTTTACACCAGACCCGTGAACTGACTCTGATTCGGCATACTGTGTTCCAGTGCGACAGCAACAATTTGGCCTTCATTTTTCAAAACCTTGGAACTTTACCAAATTTGAACTTTTTTCCCATTTTTTTATCGAAAAATGGCACTTCAATCTGCTTAAAGTAGAACTAGCCTTATAATACAGACTTGGCAGTACTTTCAGGGACACTTGGTCATCTTGTGTGTCTAAATCAGTTCATTTAAGTTTCATGATAGGAATTGACTTTTGATTTTGAACACACTTATCGGTCAATTTAGTCATATGTAAATATTGCTTTTATATTACTGTCTGCATTTATTTCATACTTTATGCTGGAAATATGAGGCATTGCTTAAATGATGTACAGCAACCTTTGCATTTTTAATATGTCTTTTAAAAAAAAAATTAGGATATGTTTTAATATGCGGTACTCCATTCTAATGTTTAGCATTTTAAATGTTTAGCATTTTAGTATTGTTGTATACACAAAAGAGGAGTGGGTGTTGTATACTTTATAGGGTGTCCATAAACGGGCTTTCTAGAATCATGACCATATATAGGCACAATCCAACCTGCCCTTATATAGGCATAAAATCCCAGACCTTATTTAGGCATAAACCATGCATACCAAATACAGGCATTGCTTCCGACATCCGTCCACCCTAGCGTCTCAACGAGTCCATGAAAAAACAGACCCTCAGGCTGCGGGAGTTTCCTTGCCCAGGACTATTGATTTCTTCAAGGACTCATACATTATGCATGAACCTCTATTCCTTAAGGGATTCATTCATGACGTCTTTCGCTACCTAACTCACGTCAATGCTACCATTTTCAGGTATAAATATACCTTCCCAAACCCCTGTAAATCAGAGGAGACCTCGACTTCAGAGGAGCCCGATTCCCGGCCAGACGCACTGAGAAGACACTGTCATTCCTGCACGCAGAAAGTCCAGCTTCCAGTGATCTAACTTCCCTTGCGGGGTGTTGGAGTTCGAGTCCGGAAAAGAGATTCCTACCTCTCTCATTCTTCAGGTATGGAGCAGACTAGAACCTAGAGGGACTCTTGGCATACTAGACTCTTGGCATACTAGGCGTAACTTACTCTTAGTATACTCTAGTCAGGAATACAACACCTACTTCTACTTTTCCCTACACCTAGGAAAGGTTAGGTACACTGGGGTAGAACTAGGATAGAAACGCATCGTATGAGTACTCGCATTTTTAGGCTGTGTCATTTTATGTAAATGCATCTATGCTGAAAAGATAATGCTAACGCAGTATTATTTATTCTTACTGCTCACCTTGTACATCATTTATCTCGCATACTGTCTTGTGATCGTAACAGCACATCTAACTTACAACAAAAACAAGACTGTTCAATAAACCTTTTTATTGAAACGCCCGTCTGTTATTTCTGTGTAACTCTGAGAATAACTAAACCATGCACGACTGAGCTGAGTGAAATAATTATCTATTGTTTCTACGACTCTGGGACACGTCCTGATTCTGTAAGGGAAACACAGTGGTCATGTTTTGCGGCTGCCAGAAACTAATCCCTTCTTGTCGTCAAGAAGTTTCTAGTGGCCTCTGAGCTAGTTGGCACAAGTAATTAAGTTTAATATACTCGATAGGGACATACCGACCTTAGTCCTATGTCAAACCTATAGGATATATTATTCCAATGCGCAGAGCCTATAAGGGAAATAGGAGCTACACTACACCTCCATTCAGCCGGCTCTCTTCTTCTCCTGAGTGCTGGTATAGCCAGTTCACTGCACATCTCTTCTCATTGGGCTCTCTAATTCTTTGGGGTCTCATCCTCTATTTCTGGTCTCCAGGCAGCTCAACCTGGGTCTCCTCAGGGCTTCAGGACACAATTTTTCAGCTCCAGTTCACCATCTTGGATAAAGGTGCAGGGCGGCTTCGTGCATCACAAGGTTTCTTATAATGCACAGCATTTGCCGCTGGGTCACAACCTTAATTTTCTGTTAATAGTTACCAGCAACATCACTTTTGGGTGCCAAATATCGTCAATGCCACATCATTTACTCAGATGGGCCTGCAAGTGGTGGAGACTCTTGGAGAGCACCCGCCATGTTGGCCAGCAGGGCACACCTACACTTGGATGCAACGTTAGGTGAAGAGCATGCGCTGAATTCTCACTTGCTCAAGATTTTTCTCCAACTTATTACATTGGTGCTCTTCCCATAATCTCTTTTCTTCGAAGAACTTACATGCGCTAATCACTCCACCATACTGTGACAGCACCTGACATCTCCCTTTGGTGGCACCAGGTATCTCCCTTCAGCGAAACCTGGCACCTCCGTACTGTACCACCTGATATCTCCCTTCGGTGGCACCTGGCATCTCCCTTTAGTGGCACTGGGCATCTCCCTTCAGTGGCACCTGGTATCTCCCATCGGTGGCACCTGGCATTTCCTGACGGTGGCACCTGGCATCTCCCGTCGGTGACATCTGACATCTCCCCTCGGTGACACCTGGTATCTCTCTTTCAATGGCGTCTGACATCTCCCTTCGGTGGCACCTGACATCTCCATTTGGTGTTAGCTGGCATCTCCCTTCAGTGCCACCTGGCATCTCCCTTCAGTGCCACATGGCATCCCTCTTTGGCAGCACCTGGTATCTCCCTTCAATGGCACCTGGCATCTCCCTTTCGTGACATCTGACATCTCCCTTCAGTGGCATCTGACATGTCTATTCAGTGGCATCTGGCATCTCCCTTCTGTGGCACCTGGCATCTCCCTTCAGTGGCACCTGGAATCTCCCTTTGGTGGCACCTCGTGTCACACTTCGGTGGCACATGACATCTCCAGTCCACACCATCTAACATATCCCTTCATTGGTACCTGGCATTCCTCTTTGGTGGCACCTAGAATCTCCCTTCGGTGGAACCTGGCATCTCCCTTCAGTGGCACCTGGCATCTTCCTTCAGTGGCACCTGGCATCTCCTTTTAGTAGCACCTGGCATCTTCCTTCTGTGGCACCTGCCATCTCCCTTCTGTGGCATCTCCCTTCCATGGCACCTGGCATCTCCCTTCAGTGGCACCTGGCAACTCCCTTCGATGGCACCTGGCATCTCTCTTCTGTGGCACTTGGTATCTCCCTTCAGTGGCACCTGGCATCTCTCTTCTGTGGCACCTGGCATGTCCCTTTGGCAGCATCTGGCATCTCTCTTCTGTGGCACCTGGCATCTCCCTTTGGCGATATCTGACATCTCACTTCGGTGACACCTGGTATCTCCCTTCAGTGGCACCTGGCCTCTCCCTTCAGTACGATCTGGTATCTTCCATCAGTGGCACCGGTATCTCCTTTTTTGTCAGGACCTGGCATCTCCCTTCGGTGGCACCTGGCATCTCCTTTCAATACCACCTGGTAACTCCCTTCTGTACCACCTGGCATCTCCCTTCAGTGGCACCTGCATCTCTCTTTGATGGCACCTGCCATCTCCCTTCAGTGGCATCTGGCATCTCCCTTCGGCTATATCTGGCATCTCCCTTCAATGACACCTCGTATCTCCCTTCAGTGACACCTCGTATCTCCCTTTGGTGGCATCTGACATCTCCCTTCTGTGGCACCTGGCATCTCCCTTCAATGGCACCTGGCATCTCCCTTCAATGGCACCTGGCATCTCCCTTCAGTGGCACCTGGCATCTCCCTTCAGTGGTACCCGACATCTCCCTTCGATGGCACCTGGCATCTCTCTTCTGTAGCACCTGGCATCTCTCTTCTGTGGCACCTGGCATCTCTCGTCTGTGGCACCTGGCCTCTGCCTTTGGCAGCACCTGACATCCTCCCTTTGGCGGCACCTGGCATCTCCCTTTGGAGGCACCTGGCATCTCCCTTTGGAGGCACCTGGCATCTCCCTTCAGTGGCACCTGGCATCTCCCTTTGGCAGCATCTGGCATCTCCCTTCAGTGGCACCTGATGTTTCCCTTCAATGGCACCTGGCATCTCCATTCGGAGGCACCTGGCATCTCCCTTCAGTGGCACCTGGCATCTCCCTTTGGCAGCACCTGGCATCTCCCTTCAGTGGCACCTGGCATCTCCCTTTGGCAGCATCTGGCATCTCCCTTCAGTGGCACCTGGTGTTTCCCTTCAATGGCACCTGGCATCTCCATTCGGAGGCACTTGGCATCTCTTATTAGTGGCACCTAACATCTCCCTTCGGCAGCACCTGAGATCTCCCTTCAGTGGCATCTGACATCTCCCTTAGGCAGCACCTTGCATCTTCCTTCAGTTGCGTCTGGCATCTCCCTTCGGCAGCACCTGGCATATCCCTTCAGCAGCACCTTGCATCTCCCTTCAGTGGCATCTGGCATCACTCTTCAGTGGCATCTGACATCTCCCTTTGGCAGCACCTAGCATCTTCCTTCAATGGCACCTGGCATCTCCCTTCGGCAGCACCTGGCATCTACCTTCAGTGGCATCTGACATCTCCCTTTGGTGGCACCTGGCATCTCCCTTTGGCAGCACCTGGTATCTCCCTTCAATGGCACCTGGCATCTCATTTCGGAGGCACTTGGCACCTCTCTTTAGTGGCACCTAACATCTCCCTTCAGTGGCATCTGACATCTCCCTTTGGCAGCACCTTGTATCTTTCTTCAGTGGCACCTGGCATCTCCCTTTGGCAGCACCTGGCATCTCCCTTCAGCAGCACCTTGCATCTCCCTTTAGTGGCACCTGGCATCTCTCTTCAGTGTCACCTGGCATCTCCCTTTGGCAGCACCTGGCATCTTCCTTCAGTGGCATCTGACATCTCCCTTTGGCAGCACCTTGCATCTTCCTTCCGTTGCACCTGGCCTCTCCCTTCGGCAGCACCTGGCATCTCCCTTCAGTGGCATCTGACATCTCCCTTTGGCGGCACCTGGCATCTCCTTTTGGCAGCACCTGGCATCTCCCTTCAGTGCCACCTGGTTTCTACTTTCAATGGCACCTGGCATCTCCATTCGGAGGCACTTGGCATCTCTCTTTAGTGGCACCGAACATCTCGCTTTGGCAGCACCAGGCACCTCCGTTCGGCAACACCTGGCATCTCCCTTCAGTGGCATCTGACATCTCCCTTTGGTGGCACCTGGCATCTCCCTTTGGCAGCACCTGGCATCTCCCTTCAGCAGCACCTTGCATCTCCATTCGGAAGCACTTGGCAGCTCTCATTAGTGGCACCTAACATCTCCCTTCGGCAGCACCTGGCATCTCCCTTCAGTGGCATCTGACATCTCCCTTTGGCAGCACCTTGCATCTTCCTTCAGTTGCACCTGGCATCCCCCTTTGGCAGCACCTGGCATCTCCCTTCAGCAGCACCCTGCATCTCTCTTCAGTGGCACCTGGCATCTCCCTTTGGCAGCACCTTGCATCTTCCTTCCGTTGCACCTGGCATCTCCCTTCGGCAGCACCTGGTTTCTACCGTCAATGGCACCTGGCATCTCCATTCGGAGGCACTTGGCATCTCTCTTTAGTGGCACCTAACATCTCCCTTCGGCAGCACCAGGCATCTCCCTTCAGGCAACACCTGGCATCTCCCTTCAGTGGCATCTGACATCTCCCTTTGGTGGCACCTGGCCTCTCCCTTTGGCAGCATCTGGCATTTCCCTTCGGCAGCACCTGGTTTCTACCGTCAATGGCATCTGACATCTCCCTTTGGCAGCATCTGGCATCTTCCTTCGGTGGCACCTGGCATCTACCTGTGGCAGCCTTCACTTGAATTAAGTCTTTACTAAGCAAATTCAGGATATTGTTTCTGGGTCTCATTTTGCCCTCATAGCCCCTGTTTCTCGTCACCATCCTGGCTGTCCCCCTGCTGCACTCCTGCACACGGAAACATGCTGAGTGTCTGCAGCAGTGCTTAATTTGAGCTGGTTGTTTCCGGTGCTCGACACCGTCACTTAAATGTCAACAGCGGCGCTTGTGACAGTCTGCCACATTACAGTCTGCCACATGTTGGCGCTGTCTGGCTAATTTAGAGATGACCACAACAAGAGTCAATTATTAATTCAATATACATTACAAATGACTATTCACTGCAGCCCAAGCCATCCTTATAGCTTTGGGGAACTGGAATAGTCTGGTCTGTCACACTTGTAGGAGTGTGATGGTTAGTAGTTGTGTTGTTCTATCATTGGCAGCGTTGGGAGGGGCAATGGGTGGTGCAAGCTGCAGTGGCCTCCTGACGAGGACCCTGGCACTTATTTGTTTACAAATTAACCACTTGTCTGCAGGACATTCACCTGCAGCAAAGATGCTGCTGTAAATGACCACACACGGGAAGTGCGACAAATGAAACGTAAGTTGGTTTGAGCTGCAAACAGACCACAAACAGCACATCACACAGAAACATGTTCTCTAGGACCTTTTATAGCACGCTAGCATCTCCCACCAGGAGTGAGGATGGAATTAAAACAGCAGCTGTGGTTATAGTCTGTGAGTGCTCTGCTCTCCCCACTTTCCACTCATCCACAAAAATACCGAGCTGACTTTCTCTGGCCTGTGCTGCAGTTCTCCGCTGAACAGAAATAAACCTTTGAAGTTACGTGTTCCATGGCTTTTGGCAGGAACAGCTGCCGCCTGGCCTGCCTGCCCTGCCTGCAAAGATGCATTAAAGGAACTAGCGCGTGGGAGGCAGGCCTGCGGAATGGCTGAACAAAGACCACCCCGCAGCGGGCGTCATTTACCCACAGGTCGGTGGCACATCAACAGCCTCTAAAGTAGTGGTCTAAAACTTTTTAATGCCGAGCCGTCTCCAGTGAAAAAATAATGGGGGCCCCCCTCAGAATTTTTCACAATTATTCTATTAAATTGGCAATGTTTAAATGTCTCTACTTATTTAAGCACAAGATATATCTCAACAACGCAGTTAAATTCTGTTACCGTTTTAAAAATGCAATCAAATACACGATTGCCAAACATACTCCTCTGGTCATGCAGGCCTTACTTACCCGTACAAGTATCCACAGTGTGATTATTAGAAATGGGGGGTGTGTTTTAAGGAATATTTGGAGTCCCTTCCCTTTTGTCACCTACTCCCAGGTAGAATATAAATGACAAAAGATGTTAGTGATGGCCCATAATAGAGAGTCTTACTGCCACACATTTATTCCGCCCTTAAAATAAAGCCCTGCTATCAGCATTATGCTTCTTTTGGCCAGAGCCTGGTACCCTCCCCTCCCACCCAGGATCACTTCAGGCTCCTCTACAGGGGCCCGTACCCCAATTTGAAGACCCTGCTCTAAAGCCTTTATGACAAACAGGACCACAGAGCCGGGTCGGCAGGTAACAGACAAGCCTTTTCACTCCACCCATTAATGGTAAACATAGTTAGTTGTGTTGTACCAGGTAGACTGTTAGTCAAGTCAATAATACTTTCTACGCCTTGGGAGGATGAATGGTGGAATTCAACCCTATGGGCTGTGAGTGCCTCACTCCCAGAGCAACCTTACTGGTCATGTCTCGGATGCTATTGAGGAAGCGAACACCTGGACACTGGTAAATGCACAGATGAGTGGGCCAGATACGTACACACTGACAGATACACAGAGCAGAGGACTAGTAAGATCAGCAGAGAGAACCAGTCGTGAACACACAAAACCATAAAGAACCATGAGCAGCCTCCCAAGACAAGGAGAGCTTTGTAGATGAGATGACAGACAACTCAAATCAAATCAAACTCGATGTATATAGCAATACAAATCACTCAATACGGTATCCAGGGGCTTTCAGGTGCCGGAAGGCTCATTCGAGCAGCCAGGACTTGAGTGCTCTTCGGAAATGTGGGAGAGAGGAGATAGTCCGGAGCTGCGTGGAGAGGCTGTTCCAGGTCTTTGCTTTGATGTAAGAGAAGGAGCGTCCTCCGCTTCTGCTTCGGTGGATGCGAGGAATGTGGGCAAGTGCAAGGGAGGTAGATTGTAAATTTCTTGATAGCTGGTGAAAGTTCAGGCAGTGGTTGATGTAGGCAGGTCCTAGGCTGTATAGAACCTTGTGTGTGGGTCAGGAGCTTGAAATTGCATCTCTTCTGTACAGGGAGCCAGTGGAATTGCCTGATGAGGGGTGTGATGTGGGTTCATCGTGGGAGGTCAAGGACGAGTCTGGCTGCAGCATTCTGTATGGTTTAAAGTTTGTCTAGGAGGTGTGCGGCAATTCTCACGTAGAGAGTGTTACCATAGTCCAGTCGGCTGGTGATGAGGGCCTGTGTAACGGTGCCTCTAGTGTGCAGGGGTAGCCACTTGAAGATCTTACGTAGCATGCGTAGAGTGAGGAAGCAGGCAGAGGAGATGGTATTGATCTGTGATTTCATTGTGAGCTTGTTGTCAATGATGATTCCGATGTTTCTGGCTTGGTTGAGTGTATACGGGTCCTAGGTCTGGTGGCCACCAGGAGTCATTCCATGTGTTGCTGCTGTTGCCGAAGATCAGTACTTTGTCTTGTCTGTGTTCAGCTTCAGGCAGTTGTTCCTCATCCCATTGAGAACGTCTGTCATGCGTCTGTGAAAACTGGTTCTGTGGCGGTGGAGCCATCGGAGAGTGAGAGGATGTGTTGGGTGTTATCTGCATAGGATATTATGTTGAGACTGTGGGATCTGATGATGTTGTCCAGCGGGGTCAAATATGCTTTGACAAGTGTGGGGCTGAGAGATCTGACAAAGTTGGCCATCGGGGTCATATATGCGTTGAAGAGCGTGGGGCTGAGGGATCTGATAATGTTGGCCAGTGGGGTCATATATGCGTTGAAATGCGTGGGGCTGAAGGATCTAACAATGTCGGCCAGAGGGATCATATATGCCTTGAAGAGCGTAGGGCTGAGGGATCCGACGATGTTGTCCAGAGGGGTTATATATGCTTTGAAGAGCGTGGGGCTGAGGTATCTGACGATGTTGGCCGTGGGGTCATATGTGCATTGAAGAGCACAGGGATGAGGGATCTGACAATGTTGGCCCGTGGGGTCATACATGTGTTGAAGAGCATGTGGCTGAGGGATGAGCCCTGGGGGACACTGCAGGTGATCTCCTTGGAGTCGGAGGTGAAAGTGGGAGGTGGATCCTACGGGTTCGTCCGGTTAGGAAGGATGTGGTTCATCTAAGTGTGTCCTTTTGGATGCTGATGTGGGGGAGCCGTTTGATCAGTGTATGGTGTGATACGATGTTGAAGCCCACTGAGAGGCAGGGGAGGATCAGAGCTACTGTTTCTCCTCTGACGAGAAGGGTTTGGAGGTCAGCGGTGGTTGCGATTAGGGCGGTCTTTGTTCTGTGATTGCTGCGGAAGCCGGATTGGGAGGTGTTGAGTAGCTGGTTCTGCTTGAGATGTGTTGTGAGTTGCCTGTTGATTGCTAACACACAAAGACCAGTCACACACTGACTCATACACAAGAGACAGGACCAGCCACATACAGGGCTACACACAGACGAGAACCAACAACAGACACACAGACACATCTGTAAACAAGAGGAACAGCTGCAACACGATGACACATACACAGAGTTTCAGCCACACACGTACACACATAGATGAAAGTACCAGCCACATACACAAAAAGGACCAAGATCACACAATGACACATACACAGATGGGAGGACCGGCCAAATACTCCTCTCTCGTGCTGACTCTGACCACTCTCCCTTATTGACTCCGACTCCTCTCTCCTACTGACTCCAACCCATCAATCTCAGACCTCTCTCTCGTACTCCTAATGACTCTGAGCCCTCTTTTTCAGACTTACCCTTCTCTCTTCCTGACTCCGACCCCTCTCTCTCAGACCTACCCTTCTCTCCTACAGACTCCGACACCTCTCTCTCAGACCAACCCTTCTCCCCTACTGACTCCAACCCCCTCTCCTACTGACTCTGACCCCTCTCTCTCAGACCCCTCTCTCCTACTGACTCCGACCCTCTCTCCCACTGACTCTGACTCCTCTCTCCTACTGACTCCAACCCATCAATCTCAGACCTCTCTCTCGTACTACTAATGACTCTGAGCCCTCTCTCTAAGACTTACCCTTCTCTCCTACTGACTCCGACCCCTTTCTCTCAGACCTACCCTTCTCTCCTACAGACTCTGACACCTCTCTCTCAGACCTACCCTTCTCCCCTACTGACTCCAACCCCCACTCCTACTGACTCTGACCCCTCTCTCTCAGACCCCTCTCTCCTACTGACTCCGACCTTCTCTCCCACTGACTCCGACTCCTCTCTCCTACTGACTCCAACCCATCAATCTCAGACCTCTCTCTCGTACTCCTAATGACTCTGAGCCCTCTCTCTCAGACTCAACCTTCTCTCCTACTGACTCCGACCCTTCTCTCAGACCTACCTTTCTCTCCTACAGACTCCGACCCCTCTCTCTCAGACCCATCTCTTCTATTGACTCCAACCCATCTCTCTCAGACCTCTCTCTCCTACTGACTTCAAGCCCTCTCTCTCAGACCTACCCTTCTCTCCTGACTCCAACCTCTTCTTCTACTGACTCCGACCCCTCTCTCTCAGACCCCTCTCCTACTGACTCCAACCCCTCTCTCATACTGACTCCGACCCCTTCTTTTACTGACTATGACCCTCTCTCCCAATGACTTTGAACCCTCTCTCCTATTGACTCCGACCCATCTCTCTCAGACCTACCCATCTCTCCTACTGACTCCGACCCCCTATTCTACTGACTCTGACCCCTCTCTCTCATACCCCTCTCTCCTACTGACTCCGACTCTGGCTTCGATCCCTTTCTCCTTTGGACTCCGGCCCCTCTTTGCATGGCTGTGCTGTTTACACCATTATCTTCTGACCATGCCCTCTCTCTGGACCCAACTTTCACTCCTGACTCACACACATCTCTCCCCACAACCTTGTTCTTCTGTCTCGAGCATTTGGATTTCTCCTTCCGACACGTTTCCACCTGTCTTAAAGCTGTTTCCTGTCTCTCTGACACTTTGGCTTCCTCTGTTCTGCTCCCTCAGTTCAGCTCCCTCACCTCAGCTCCCCAGTTATTCTCCCTCAGTTCAGCTCCCTCAGTCTAGCTCCCTCACTTCAGCTCCCTCACTTCAGCTCCCTCAGTTATGTTGCAGTTCAGCTCCCTCAGTTCAGCTCCCTCAGTTATGCTCCCTCAGTTCAGCTCCCTCAGTTCAGCTCCCTCAGTTCAGCTCCCTCAGTTATGCTCACTCAGTTCAGCTCCCTCAGTTCAGCTCCATCAGTTGTGCTCCCTCTGTTCAGCTCCCTCTGTTCAGCTCCCTCTGTTCAGCTCCCTCAGGTATGCTCCCTCAGTTATGCTCCCTCTGTTCAGCTCCCTCAGTTATGCTCCCTCATTTATGCTCCCTCAGTTATGTTGCAGTTCAGCTCCCTCAGTTATGCTCCCTCGGTTCAGCTCCTTCAGTTGTGCTCCCTCTGTTCAGCTCCCTCAGTTCAGCTCCCTCAGTTATGCTGCAGTTCAGCTCTCTCAGTTATGCTCTCTCAGTTCAGCTCCCTCAGTTCAGCTCCCTCAGTTATGCTGCAGTTCAGCTCCCTCAGTTATGCTCCCTCAGTTCAGCTCCCTCAGTTCAGCTCCTTCAGTTGTGCTCCCTCTGTTCAGCTCCCTCTGTTCAGCTCCTTCAGTTGTGCTCCCTCTGTTCAGCTCCCTCAGTTCAGCTCCCTCAGTTATGCTGCACCTGAGTTTGCCTCTCTTCCTTCTGCCCACAGCCTTTCTCCTGCATCCTCACCTTGTGAGTGTGACACTGATGACTCTCTGGTGCATGCGTGTGTGCCAGTTCTCTGATATGCTTAGCTGTATGCACGCCATTAGTTCTTTGCTGTGCTTGTGTCAGAGATGGCTGGTCCTCTTGTCTGTCTAACTCTGTCTGTCTGTCTGTCTGTATGTCTATGTGGGGTTGGTCCGATTTGTTTAGCTGACACTGTGTATTCGACAAAACGTACACATACCTTTGAAATGTCATCAAGCCATCCCATACAATATTCAGGAGGGAGACCTGATTGTTGAAGGGAAAAAAGGCTTTATTTTGGCTGTTTACCACATGAAATTGACCCGCCTTCAATAGAAGTCAATGGGAGAAATACATTCTCCTATTATTATTATTTTTAATCTCCCACTTTCCTCTTCTAAATTGTTGGCTCGTATGCTTTCCATCGCGTTCATCTGATGCACCGGTCAGTTGCCCCCTGAGTAGTCTTGTGTCTGACATGGGCTAATAGAATGGCAACCATCAGGATTCCAGAGAGAGAGACATTTCGCTTGAAACCACTTTAAAAGCAGCACACGTGTGCTCAGGGACTGCCAGATCACAGCCCTGTCACTTTAAATCGATGTAAGCTGAATACCAATGGGCTCCCTATGGAGACACCATCACTGACTGCAGCCCCCCCTCGCCCCCACCCCCCAACATTACCTAGCCCCAGTCTTTGTTGTTGCTGCAGAAACCGTTTCAAGTCTCGCGCTGTCACTAGCTCGCTCTTTCTAGGCTTTCATTCTCTGATGACTGTTACAGGTTTATTAAAACTATTGTTTATATTGCAGTGACTTAGGACTACAACTCCCAGCATGCATTCGGTCGGGTATACAATCTTTACAACGCAGGCGTTGCCATGCATTTCATTTACAATGCAGCAGCCATCACTCATGTAAGTATCACACATGCCATTTTCTGGCACTTTAGACGGCAGGACTTTGCCACACAGGTAAGAATGTTCTTAAGGGAATTAAGGGGAGTCATGGGTTTGAAGGGCTCACAGACGGGCAAATGTTGTAAGGGAGTTCTAGGGACACCACCCAACTATGGGCTAGATGTATGAAGTTCTAGTCACAGAAAGCATTCGCAGTACGTGCTAAGTCTTTTTGAGACCAGAAATGTACTTGGTGAACTGACCTACTAATAGGTCAGTTCACAAAATAAGTAATCGGATTGAGGGGCAATCCATCATACCTAATTATTATTCATTAGGTAGGTGGGAATTGAGGCTCAATCCGATTGGCCGCAATCACAGGGATGGTGGCCTGCAAGGGTCAGCAGACCATCACACCTGTGAATGTTATTAAATAAAGTTATTTTACCTTGAAGGAAACGGTGCTGTTTCTAAAAGCACAAGGTTTTCTTTTTTAAAAAGTCTCTCTGAGAGTTGGTAGGGTCCTCTGTATCGCAGCCTACTCCCCCGGAAATGTTTCCCAAAATTTATAAAAGGAAGGGCTTCAAAGGGACCCCTTCCCTTTTGCGAATAAGTTACCACCTAAACTGGTGGGTGGGTAACTGTTCAATGGTTTGCAACTGGAGGTCTGGTTATTGATAGATTTTGTACCAAGTTGGTACCTGAAATGGACACCCAAAACATGCCCTGTCCAGTCATGAACCCATTTGAAGAATCAGTAAAATTTTACCAACTACTAAAATTGATTTTTCACATATCCCCAAATGTTATTAGGGTCGCAAGCTCCAAATCAGAGGGATTTCAAATGCAAAAATGTTTAGTATTTCTGGCCATTGGCCCTCAAATCACAGACAACTGAAGGACCAACGTATGAGGCCCGCTGACCAAAAGCCCCTCTTTGTACTTATGTTAAGTATTGCAATTGTACTTATATAGCACTTACTACCTCTGACGAGGCGTTGAAGTGCAGCACAGCGAGTCACACGCTACTGCGGAACCCAAGAGTTAAGGGTTGTAAATCTAGAGTTTATTGTTATCGGGGTTAGTCATGTGCGCTCAGGACACATTTCCTTGCATTTGCATAGTACTTCCAGTGCTTTTACTCCTAACCAATCCCTTTGTAATAAATTGGCTTATTTCTTTTCAGGATAAGGTGAATCTCATTTTTCAGGACTTCAGTGCCAATCAGAGTGTATCCTCTGGGGATGTTGATGCCTCCACAGCTACTTCTACAGGAGGTCAGGATACCAACCCTGCCGTCGTTTAAATACTTTCGATAAGTTTACTCCTCTTTCGGGGGAAAAAGTAGACAGACTTATTGACTCCCCGAAATCGAAGGCACCTTCTGATCCTTGTCCCCCCATGTCTTACATGAGGTCTCCAATACAGGGTCAGTCTATTTAACTGAATTACTGAACAATATTCTGATTGCAGGACAATTTCCCATATCATGGAAAAAGCCTCGGTACTCCCACTGATAAAGAAGTCCTCTCTTGACCCCCAGGATGTGAAGAGTTAGCGGCCCATTTTGCGTCTCACCTTGCCGGCCAAAATTTTGGAAAGACAATGAATGAGGAAATTTTGTCCTTTTTGGACTTGAACCATCTTTTAGATTCCTCGCAATACAGCCTTAAATCTAACCATTGCACGGAGTCGGCTTTAGTGGGGACCACTGTGGAAATAAGAATGGTGGTTGACGAGGGTGGGAAAGCGGCATTGATCCTTCTCAACCCATCCGTCGCTTTCGATACTGTCAACCACTCACTTCTTATTAACCGGCTCAAGACTATGAGGTTTAAGAACGCAGCGCCTACAGTTCTTAGTTTCTTCCTGCAGGACAGAGAGCAAGGGGTCAATCTTGGAGACTTTGTCTCATATCCTTTCTTGCTCCCGTGTGGGGTGCCCCTAGGGTCTTCCCTTAGTCCTACACATTTTAAGATTTATGTCACCTCTCTGGCCAATCTAATCCACAACTATGGTTTTTCAGTAATCTCCGATGCGGACAACACACAAATTGTGGCATCGATATCATGTTAGGTCAAGGAGGTGGCTAGAAAATGTAATAACTGAATGACGCACATTGTGAGCTGAATGCAGAAAAACTGTTTGAAACTGAACTCAGACAAAACTGAGGTATTATTCTTTGGAAATGAGTGTGTGTGAGTGTGTGTGTGTGTGTGTGTGTGTGTGTGTGCGCGTGCATGTGTGTGTGTGTTAGTGTGCTTGTGTCAATCACAGGTTGGTGCGCAGCAACTGTTCTTCGTGTGTAACACTAAGGTGTGCAGTGAAGTTTCCAATTTTTTGCACAAGGATGACGACCCTCAAACTGCTGCATGAGGACTTTGAGGTATGTTTCCATCAGTTTGTGTTCAGCACAAAGATTTACTCGTTGTTGGTTTATCTCACGGAATTACTAAAATTAAAAAGAAATATACAAACAATAACAGCGAACTCAAAGAAAGGGGGTTCCACCACACAGGGGTGTCGATAGTGCATTCTCTCTGCTCCCCCAACACAACTGTATCTTCCCATTAGCCCTGACAGACCCAAACAAATAGGCCACACACCAGCCCTTTGTAGCTGGCCCATCCGACAGTGCCACACTGTAAGAAATTCAAGCCCACCACTGCTTCAGGAATCTTGTAAGAGCGGGGGCGACCTTAGCTTGGGCCCCTTCTTTAGAACAGTTTGATCTTCAGATTTTGTTACGCCTGGATCTCAAAGATCAACACTTTGGGAAGGACTTGGATCCAGCCTCAGTGACCACACATTTGACTCAAAGATCTTTCATACTAGGAAACATGACGATGAAGTTCTCAGACCTTCCCCTCTGGATCCCCCCTTATACTCGGCTCTGCCAACATCCACTACCCTTTAGAGCTTGTACTGCTATTTCACAATGAATTCCCCTCACACCTTTCTGCACAAGTTTGTCCATCACTGCCGCTTCCTTCTCCTGGTACAAATCCTCTGCCTTGACTCCAAGCACTTCACATTTTGCATCACTCACATGTGTGATAAGAGATGAGTTCATCTGGCCTCTTTTCTGCTGATGTTGTCACCCTATCACTCCTACTATTCTCAGCACTGCTCCCCATTTAAATGCTACAATACACCAGTGAGCTGTTGCTAAAGCTGCTAGAAGTCCATTTTGGGGACTTCCGCTCGATCTGTCTGTCATGTTCTTCCTGTATGTGTATTTTAAGAAATTGGGCTACTGGTTGAGAGGGGGCTGAAACACTATTCATGTGGCAACCACAATTCTTGTCAGGGTGAGGTACAAGCAAACTCCAAATTAACCTGTGCACGACCCTCAGGTAGCTTGGCACAGAGTAGACACGCTTAACTAAGAGGCAACGTGTAAAGTATTTGTGCAACATTTCAAACAGTAATAAAAAGAAAACATCATGCTAAAAGGATGCCACATCAAATTAGAAAAATACAGCATCTTTTAATAAATAAAACAAGATTAAAACAACAAAAACCCAATCACTAGAACTGGAGACATTCAATTTTAAAGATACCAGTGTAAATAGTGACAAAAAGCACAAAGTGATAAGTTCAGGCTGACAGTTATGGAGCGTGCACTGGATTCAGGAACCCAGTTAGGCCCGCTTAACAAAAGCACCTTAAATCCAGGCTGTGGATCGTTGGTAGGTTCTACCACGAAGCTACGTCGCGCAGCCGAAGATGCGTCGTGCAGCCGAAGATGCATCGTGCAGCCGAAGATGCATCGCGCAGCCGAAGATGCATCGCGCAGCCGAAGTGATGCGTTGGTTCCCAGGAGCTGCGGGGCTTCAATGCGAGGTCCTGCATCATCATCGAGGATCCCGTTCACAGGGGGCTTATGATGCAAAGTTCTGTGTTGAGGACTAGTCATACAGTTGGGGACATGCGTCACGCAGTCGGTCGAGGCTGTGATGCAGAGTACATCATTTTCGTCAAGGCTGCTGTCGATGAGGGATGAGAGGACCTGCACTGAGGATGCGTTGTGCAGCAGCATTTCCGTTGGGGTTGCAGGCTGTGAGGGGTTACACCGCGCAGCGCAGGCGATGCACCGGTTCTGCTGGATCCACATATGGACTGGCAGAGTACACCAAGGCCAACTTCCAAAGGTCCGGGACTGGGGTGGCACCACTTTGTAGAGTAGGACTCACAGATGGCAGAATCCTAATGCTGGTTTCAAGGTTGTTGGAGCCTTCTGTCCCTGAGGCTCTAGGCAGGAGGCCAGCCAACGAGCCATTGGAGACGCTCTGGTGGTTCTGGGTTCAGCAGATACAGGTCCAGTCCTTCTCACCCAGGCAGGAGGGTAGCAGACAGCAGGTCAGCACAACAGAGCAGCAGTCTTTCAGAGCAGCAGTTCAGCAGAGTGGCAGTCCTTTCAGCAGCACAGCAGTCCTTCTTCTTGACAGAGAATCCTCAAGTCCAGAAGTGTAGTAGAGAGTTGGTGTCTGAGGCCCAATATGTATACCCAGTTTTGCCTTTGAAGCGGGAGAAGCTTCTAGAGGTTTCCTTTTGAAGTTCACATGTTTCCTTCCTCATCTGCCCTGGCTCCAGACAGACTACAAGTGGTACGCAGCCCTTTGTGTGGAGGCAGGACACTGCCTATTCAAATCTAAGTGGGCTGTGCTCAGCTCCCTTCTCCCATCCTGCAGTCATGGCCCATCCAGTCACATCTAAGCCACCATTATGTGTGGCTGTCGAGGAGGAATACATTAAAGCCAGGCTGTCAGCTACACCCAGTCATGTGACCCAGAGACAGGCTGCTGGCACCAATTGGCTATGGCAGGTAGCTCTGATGTACCATGTCGGTGCCTTTAAGAGCCGTGTAACTTGAGGGATAACTTGGATGTCAGGTGCCTTAGCCTGTAATGTCTGTGGGGATAGCTGTTCAGATTTTATGGTCTGTGTAGTCAGCTTTGCAGTTAGATGACAGACCATATATAGGATATGTGTAACCTAAGGGTATTGACTTTGCTGCCTAAGTGAAATCTCTCCAATAAGTTGGATATTTCCGCTATCAGAAGTAACACCTTGTACAATTTCTGGAACCTGAGTGATTGTTCTGTGTCCTGAGCCTGTAAAGCCTTTGTGGCATTGATGCCTGAGAATGCGCAGTCTGTGTAATCAAAGGACTACAGGAGTAGTGTGGAAACTGTTGCGTGAGCTTTGCAGGCTGAGACATTGTATTTGTAAAATCACAAACCTCAAAGTAACAAGTAACCTACACCTGCCCTAGCACCTAATATCAGTCCTAGTATCTGTTGGTAACCTGACGTTATAGGATCCTCAATGTCCATTATTTTCAATGTGGCTTTGTGCCTCTAATGGGCACTGTCCCACCAGCGGCTAACGAAACTTGAGGGGGACCCCTGCACAGTATATGGAAGGCCCCCCCATGCTCTGGACCCAGTCAGGAGTTCTCAGGCCAGGGACCCGTGCACAGTGCCGGAGGGGGCCCCTGGAGGTCAGGGGCCCCCATGCTCCGGACCCATTCAGGAGCTCTCAGGCCAGGGACCCGTGCACAGTGCCGGAGCGGGACCCCTGCAAAGTACATGGAGGGCCCCCCCCATGCTCCAGAGACATTCAGGAGCTCTCAGGCCAGGGACCCTTGCACAGTGCCTGAGGGGGCCCCTGGAGCTCAGGGGCTGCTCCGCACCGCGGGGGCTGCGGGGACTGTTGTTGTGCCACTGTGCCCCACCTCTGGCATATTGTTTACCTACCCTCCAGTGCACTGGAAGGGCCGTGTTCTCATATCCAGCACGGGTTACTGCTAATGAGAAATGCTTCTGCTGACAGACAGCAGCGGAATCTTCGACTAGTGGCCCTTTAGAACCGCTTCTAAATCCTGCTTTTTAGACAATCTGTTAAAAGAGTGCCTTTATGGTTTTGAGTTTCCCTAAAATTCCTCAGGGGTGTGGGGGATCTCATGCAATATGCTGATTATGTGATCGGGGCTACTAAAATATTTCTGCCAGGGCTGCCTTTGATTCCAATTCCATCACTTCATGTGACTGACCCTGCCCCAGACCTCTTAGGATTTTGTGGAAGAGCTAAACTTGTGACTCACTGGACTTCAGTCCTTCCGGTGATTGAGATGCAAGTTGGACTTGAAACTGACATTGTCCAGGTTCCCTGGGGCTTTAGAAGGGTCTCTCAACATGTAACTGCCCCCCCTCCAAGCCTACCTACATTTTGTAGGTGTACCATACAGTGACAGTCACGGCCCCAGCCCGCCAGGCAATGGTATAGCAAGGGTGCCGTGGCCCTAATGAAAGAAAGGACCCCCCCCATCCCCCAAATCGCTTGGTTTTGTAGTAAAAAAACGAATTAGTTATGGTGAAGTGGGCACCTATACCTGTAATGTCTGCACCTGCTACACTATAGCTACAACCCTGCCTGGGAGTTGGGGGAGGGGTGAACTCAGCCTGTGACTGACTGTACAGAGATGAGTCTGGTATGTGATAGACTCTGCCCCAGCCCTCTGGTGATTTTGGAGGCAAGCCCATCAAGTGACTCGCTCTGTCCCAACCCTCTCGACGGTGAAGAGGTAAGCCTCATGTGTCTGACCATCCCCAACCCTACATGCTCGGCGGTACCTGCAGCCTGATGCACTCTTAATCTTCCGAGAAGAATTTTTAAAATGTTTAGATGTGCTGCCAGAGGAGATCTGATTGTTTCTAAGTGCTAATGAGTCACCAGGGATGAGAAATCAATTTGAGCAGGCGGTGCTAACCTCTTAAGCGATCTTACGTTGGTGTGAAGGAAGGAAGAAAGGCTTCTGGCGTTCCAGAGAATACCTAAAAAAGGCTGTTGTGCCGGTGGAGTCCTGTAGGCTCTTCATAGGGTGACCACCTCTCTCCAGATCATTAACGACTCTGTCTCCAGCCCTGAACTGTTCAGCTACAAGTCATTGATTTCAGGTGGGTTAGTCTTATTAGTTCAAATGAAGCAAAACAAGAGACTACAACACCCAGAATGCACTAGGCCATCCCTCAACATTACAGGAATGGAAACAGCGTCTGTAATGACCCGCAGGAAGGTGATCACCCCATGTCTTCATGAGCCCCTAGAGCCTGGGTCATCAGTTTGCTTTGCACTTCAGCCTCGTGCTCCACTAGATGGTTCTGTTCGGCTTATAAGGTTCAGTTCTGTTATTTTTTCTCTTATTCCTGGAAGCTCGGAGAACATACCTAACATAACATGAGTAGGGTCGGTGCTTTTATACCAGATGTTGTTATTAGCACAATATGAATTTAAATAAACAAACATTTTCTAAGGTATCATCTGCCGGCCTTTCACTTTCAGGTGTGGAATTCTCCACATTCCCTCGTAGCCCAGTCTATCACTTCCTCAATACTCGGTTGCTTTGCTCTCAACAAGCTGGTTCTCAATGAGAAGAGAGGTTCTTGCCACGCCTACCTGTACATGGATTTAAGCGGCTCCCACATTTAATTAATTTTGTTGATTAAGGTGTTTTTATAGCTTTTATTCTACAATTGTGTTTTTACTGTTTTTTGACATTATTCACATATCCTAAACGTACAATGTGTATGAAAGTACTGCGCATCACGTTTTTGCACAAGTTTTTTTTTATTATCGCAATTGTACTGGTTGAAGGTTTGCAGTGATTTTAATTAATCTCGCAATAAAATGTATTCATTCATTCATTGGCAGGCTGTGCGTGCGCAGTAAGTAAGTAGCTTTATTGTATATAGTTAATTAAAACTGATACAAAGTTTGCGATAAAAAAAAGCATACAAATGATGCTCATGAATGACTAAGACAAAATATTAAAACCTGATAAGAACATTTGATGTTTAAAAGAATTGTCATACGAATTGCCAGGCCCAGTTAAAACAATGTTCATGAATTCCTTCGGTTTGACCCTGTAACGCGATTGCTTGATTTGTTCTTCAACCTGCTTTCGTGGAAGTTCATATCAGGCCATTAATCGTGTGTGCTTCGCGTTCAACTGTGGGTCGTCTGAATTAAAGCAGGCTATCACGGCTTGCCTCCGTGTTCGGATCCCTCTCAGATTGAAGTGGAGATTGAGCAGACACGATCTTTCTCTTCTTAGGCCAGGGCAGGTGCATATCAGGTGAGCCGTGTCCTCGACTCCATTGCTGCACAAGCGGCAATCTGGAGGCTTTTGACCCCGCAGCCATGGTGGTAAATGGTGAACAGCTGGCAATTTCCCTAATCGATGTTTCAGGAATTTCTCCTTAATGGTCCTGGAGTACCCTGCGCTGAAGTATGGTTGAGGTCTCAGTGATACATAGCCGTTTATTGTCATCCATGCGTGTGTTCTCTGCGCGAAGGTAACTTTATCTTCTACAAGTGACATGCTCCTTATTGTCTTCCCCACAATTTTCTTCAGGATGGCATGAGTGGTCGGAATTACCCAGACCTGGCTGAGACCAGTGTTCTTAAGACACTGATATAGATGTTTGCTTGCCGGAGCCGCTGCTCTCTGTTGTAGCTCCTGCCACAGTAGATGGCTTAGACTGTTTGCGGTGGCATTCTTGATCTTGTGCCAACAAATTATGTCCGCCCCCTGCCTTGCTAACTGTTGTTTGATGAGGCCAAATTCTAGCCGAAACTGGGCGGTGGATGCGTATGCGGGGATGTTAAACATGATTCTGTAGGCCCTGATTAAAGTGCTGTCCAGGGTGCGGGCATCTCTTCCTTTTAGTGCTTCACTGCCGTATGTGATCGTGGGCAGGATTTTGGCTTGCGCAATCTGAATAAGTGTGGAGAGCCTCGGGCCCATGAGCTGGGTTTTTATTTGCCTCAGCGTAGTCGCAAGGGCCGCTCCTTTCCTTTTAATTGACTCTAGCTGACTTGTAAACTTGCCTCTATTGTCAAATATTACCCCTAGGTATTTGTAATTTGTTGTATTCTGTAATTGGTTGTTCCCTAAGTGCCAGTGGTGGGGTTTTTCACCTCGTCTTTTAATGGACATTGATTTCGTTTTTTCCATATTTACTTCCATAAAATTGGAGTATTTTTGAAGAGCGTTTAAAAGATGTTGCATACCCACATGTGTGTGACTAATTAAGACTACATCATCAGCGTACAGGATGCTGTTTAGAGTCTTGCCTCCTAACCTTGGAGCATGTGCATTGCATTGGTCTAAGGTCTGCGTCAGGTCGGCCATATAAAAGTTAAACAGAGTAGGCGCGAGCACGCAGCCCTGTTTCAGCCCTTTGGTTGTTGGAATTCGCCTTGACAGGCATTGCCGTCGCCCAGTTTGACCTGCACCCGGATGTCTGTGTGAAGGGATATTCGTGCGCCCAGCAGTGCCTGCGGGATCTTCCAGTTTGTCAGCTTTTCCCAAAGTTTGGCTCTCACGATGTTATCAAAGGCAGCTTTAAAGTCTACGAAACACAGGTGGAGTGACTGTTTTGTTGCTGTTGCCTTGTCCATGAGTAATGACAATGTTAAGATATAGGTTAAAGTTCCTGTGTTTTTAGCGAAGCCGGTTTGGTTGAGTGGTATAATTCCTTGTTCCGCTACCCATAGCTGAAGATTCTCAAGTACGGTGCCCGCGTAGTATTTAGCTTCGTTATCAATTAAAGCAACTAGACGGTAGTTTGTGGGAGCAGATTTCTCACCGCCTTTATAAATAGGGGCAATAATGGGACCTTTCCAAGAGGCCGGCAGTTGTCCCAATTGTCTGACTTCCTGAAATAATGGGACCAAGGCACCTGCCCAAAAGTCGATGTCCTGCTTGAAAAGAGCGGGGGGATCCCGTTGGGCCCTGAGGTTCCTTCTCTCCTGCCTTTGGCGATCTGACATTTGATTGTAGCGATGTCAGTTTGTTCTTCCACACCCATACATAGTGTGTCCGTTTTGATTTCATCCTTAAATTCAGTGGCTTCTTTCACCTTTGCGGCCCCTGTTTCCTTGCGCCATTTCGGCTTGAAGTGAGATGTTAGAAACTCTGACCATACCTCTTCTGTGATATATGAGGTTTGACCATCATGCGACGGGCGCATTATTTTATTTGCTGTACACCAGAAACGAGCGCCGTTATGAGTTTTGGAGTCATGTAATAGTTTCGCCCATAGCTCCTCTTCCCTGGATCTTCTTAGTTCCCATTTCAGCTTCTCGGGGCTTTTCCTGTGTTGTTGCAGGGATACTTCGAGATCAAGGTCTTCCGGTTTAAGCCTCAGAAGTCTCAGCGTTTTATTTAAATCTTTTTTTATTATCTTTAGTTGCTTGTTTTGGGCTCCGGAGGGCCTACCCGTTTCCTCAGGATCATTCGGCGGCCGATATTTGGCTACCGTTGAGAAGGTATTTGATAAACAGACTGTAAGTAGTTCCCAGTTTGTAATTGGGCATTTTATGTGCTCTTTTGGGTTCTGTAACAGGTCTTTTGCAACCTGGAGTACCTCCCCCGTGTTTACTAGGTAGTATTTAATTCTTCTGAGATTGATTGTGTAGTTGGAGAGAGGGCCCCCTAGTAGTGGCTCAAAAATTGGTGGAGCCGCCCAGAGAATGATTTCCTGGGGTCGGTGGTCGCTGTCCGCCTTGTCTCCAAGACGGAAGGTGGCCACACTGTGAAAGAATGAGAGGGAAGACAAGGTGTAGTCCAGAGTTGAGGCTGCCTTTTTAGAATAAAAGGAGGCAGCAGCTGGCGAGTCATCGGAGAATCTGCCATTGAGGGCCCTGAAGTTGATGTGCTCCAGGTCATCCAGAAGCCGTTTTGCTGTAGTGCTCACTCTACGTTGAGGTTTGTGGTTTTGTTCCGGGATGCAAGTAGTACCGCCCAACGCATTGGAAGATTGCTTGCACATAGTGGTGGATCTCTACGCATTGGCCGACTACGCGTGCGTAGCGGTACAGCTCTATTCTTTTCCAGACTGCTCATGTGCAGTGGTGAAGCTCTTTGCCTTTGCAGACTGTGTGCTCAGCAGTACAGGTCTAGGCATTGGCAGCAGGGCCGGACTGGCCATTAGCGGACATCGGGCATTTACCCGGGAGCCTGGAAGGGTGGGGCCGGTTTTGCAGCAGTGGGGGCTGGTTTTTTGTTACTGGGTTTGGTTTTGTAGCTGTGCTGCAATATTGGCCCCAGTAACAAAAACATCAGTGCTTTACATTTGCACCCTCCTCCCCCCTTCAGCCCCCTGGGGGGGGAGGGGAGGGCTGGACCTTTCAAAATTGCCAGGGCAGCTTTGGGTTCCCAGTCCGGCCCTGATTGGCAGACTGTGCATGCACAGTAGTACAACTCTATGCATTGGAAGATTGCTTAAGCGCAGCGGTACACGTTGGTAGAATGCACGTGTGCAGCGGTGCTGCTGTATGGGTTGGCAGACTGTGCGTGCAAAGTGGTACAGCTCTATGGGTTGGCAGACTGCGCGTGCACAGTGGTACAGCTCTACGGGTTGGCAGACTGCGCGTGCACAGTGGTACAGCTCTACGGGTTGGCAGACTGCGCGTACACAGTGGTACAGCTCAACGGGTTGGTAGACTGCGCGTGCACAGTGGTACAGCTCTATGGGTTGGCAGACTGCACGTGTGCAGCGGTGTAGCCCTATGGGTTGTCTGACTGCGCGTCCACAGTGGTACAGCTTTAGACGTTAGCAGTGCTTAGCTCACTGTGATACCATCCATTTATCCCTCTTTCCATCAGGGTTCCAGGCCAGGGAGGGAAGAACATCCAATGCTGTACTAGACTCACTTTCTATAAATAAACTGCATGTCTGAGCCATAAATACCTGGTGTGAATGTTTCCCTCCAGGACCTGCAGGAAGGGTATAATGGGTGTAGGGAACGGGCCCCCTCTGACCCGTTAGGATAGTGATAGCCACAATTGGGTTGCGATGGGCCCATCACGCTTATGGGCCCTGGTGCCACCACACCTTCTGTATCAAGTCACAACATTCTCATACCACCCTATATTGCTCCATATAAAGTGTGGCACCATTAACCACTTCTGATGTTTATCCAACAGCAAGGACCTTGTGTTGCAGGTATTTAAACCCGTGACGTAATAGGATCCGGCACGAAGAGTAAATGAGCAGATTCACAGAAACAGTGTTACCTTCTGCCCTCTTAAAAACCGCTAGGGATAGGCAGAGCCAGCAGTCACTGACTCAACCCCAGCCCTAACGGCCGATGGTGGGAATCCTTCATGTTAGCATAGCGCTGTCTGCCTCTGTGTGCATCTCAGGGCTTATTTATGAGAGCTCTGCGTCAGTTTTGCACCACGGAAAGTGGTACATGCGTGGCACTGAGCTCTCAATTTGATATATGAAGTCACGCAAAGCCACCTTGTGCAAATCGCTGCGAAGCCTTACTCTGTGCCCAGGAGCCATTCCATGGCGTTGCGGTGGGTTTTCCCCACGCAACACCCTTGGAATTTGACGCTGCCCAAGATTTACAAAGTGATGTAAACCTGGGGAAATGCCAAATCCGTAGGCCTCCAGAGGTGAGGCATAACGAGAAGAAATATGTTTATTTCTCCTCATTTTTTGCTCTTCCCATGTGTGCTGCAGAAAACCCCTCTCAGGATTGTTTCTGTGCAGGAAGGGGCTCCTTCACGCACAAAACAATGGAGGCAGCCTTGCACCATGGTGCAAGGTAACCCACGTTGGCGCTAAGCTGTCGAAACAGCGCCAGTGCAGGTAGAAAGGACAGGAATGCACCGTATTGCACAAATACGGTGCATTCCTGCCCTTTCACTTTGGCATAGGGCAGCGCAGCAAGGTGCCTTGCTACGCTGCCCTATGCCAAAATCCCATATATAAACCCGCTCCTTTCCAAGGATGTCTTTTAAAAATGGATGCAGACACTGCTGGCGCTGTGACATGATCATCTGATCACGTTGCAGCTCTTGGCCCCTTTCAATGGCACTGAGCAGAGGTGTCAGTCACAAGTGTGGGTTAGTTCAGAATATGGAGGCAGTGCAGACCAGCACAGCAGCTAGCTGTGCAGTACGGGGGGGGGTCATTCTGCAGCTGTCAGAACCCCTTGTCACTGGCACAGCCCTCTCCTTCTGAAGCTGGCCTCCCTTCCTCCACTCGAGCCCACTCCTTCTGAAGCTGGCCTCCCCTCCTCCACTCGAGCCCTCTCCTTCTGAAGCTGCCCTTCCCTCCTCCACTCGAGCCCTCTTATTCTGAAGCTGCCCTCCCCTCCTCCACTCGAGCCCTCTTATTCTGAAGCTGCCCTCCCCTCCTCCACCAGAGCTCTCTTATTCTGAAGCTGTCCTCCCCTCCTCCACCAGAGCCCTCTCCTTCTGAAGCTGGCCTCCCCTCCTCCACTCGAGCCCTCTCCTTCTGAAGCTGGCTTCCCCTCCTCCACCGGAGCCCTCTCCTTCTGAAGCTGCCGTCTCCTCCTCCACCAGAGCTCTCTCATTCTGAAGCTGGCCTCCCCTCCTCCACCACAGCCCTCCCCTTCTGAAGCTGGCCTCCCCTCCTCCACCAGAGCCCACTCCTTCTGAAGCTGTCCTCCCCTCCTCCACCAGAGCCCTCTCCTTCTGAAGCTGGCCTCCCCTCCTCCACTCGAGCCCACTCCTTCTGAAGCTGCCCTCCCCTCCTCCACTAGAGCCCTCTCCTTCTGAAGCTGGCCTCTCCTGCTCCACCAGAGCCCTCTCCTTCTGAAGCTGGCCTCCACTCCTCCACTCAAGCCCCCTCCTTCTGAAGCTGGCCTCCCCTCCTCCACCAGAGCCCTCTCCTTCTGAAGCTGTCCTCCCCTCCTCCACCAGAGCCCTCTCCTTCTGAAGCTGGCCTCCCCTCCTCCACCACAGCCCTCCCCTTCTGAAGCTGGCCTCCCCTCCTCCACCAGAGCCCACTCCTTCTGAAGCTGTCCTCCCCTCCTCCACCAGAGCCCTCTCCTTCTGAAGCTGGCCTCCCCTCCTCCACTCGAGCCCACTCCTTCTGAAGCTGCCCTCCCCTCCTCCACTAGAGCCCTCTCCTTCTGAAGCTGGCCTCTCCTGCTCCACCAGAGCCCTCTCCTTCTGAAGCTGGCCTCCACTCCTCCACTCAAGCCCCCTCCTTCTGAAGCTGGCCTCCCCTCCTCCACCAGAGCCCTCTCCTTCTGAAGCTGTCCTCCCCTCCTCCACCAGAGCCCTCCCCTTCTGAAGCTGTCCTCCCCTCCTCCACTAGAGCCCTCTCCTTCTGAAGCTGGCCTCTCCTCCTCCACCAGAGCTCTCTCCTTCTGAAGCTGCCCTTCCCCTCCTCCACCAGAGCCCTCTCATTCTGAAGCTGGCCTCCCCTCCTCCACCAGAGCCCTCTCCTTCTGAAGCTGGCCTCCACTCCTCCACTCAAGCCCCCTCCTTCTGAAGCTGGCCTCCCCTCCTCCACCAGAGCCCTCTCCTTCTGAAGCTGTCCTCCCCTCCTCCACCATAGCCCTCCCCTTCTGAAGCTGTCCTCCCCTCCTCCACTAGAGCCCTCTCCTTCTGAAGCTGGCCTCTCCTCCTCCACCAGAGCTCTCTCCTTCTGAAGCTGCCCTTCCCCTCCTCCACCAGAGCCCTCTCATTCTGAAGCTGGCCTCCCCTCCTCCACAAGAGCCCTCTCCATCTGAAGCTGGCCTCCCCTCCTCCACTCGACCCCTCTCCTTCTGAAGCTGCCCTTCCCTCCTCCACCAGAGCCCTCTCATTCTGAAGCTGGCCTCCCCTCCTCCACAAGAGCCCTCTCCATCTGAAGCTGGCCTCCCCTCCTCCACTCGACCCCTCTCCTTCTGAAGCTGGCCTCCCCTCCTCCACCAGAGCCCCCTCCTTCTGAAGCTGGCGTCTCCTCCTCCCCAGAGCTCTCTCATTCTGAAGCTGGCCTCCCCTCCTCCACCAGAGCCCTCTCCTTCTGAAGCGGCCCTTCCCTCCTCCACTCGAGCCCTCTCCTTCTGAAGCCGGCCTCCCCTCCTCCACCAGAGCCCTCTCGTTCTGAAGCTGCCCTTCCCTCCTCCACTCGAGCCCTCTTATTCTGAAGCTGCCCTCCCCTCCTCCACCAGAGCTCTCTTATTCTGAAGCTGGCTTCCCCTCCTCCACCAGAGCCCTCTCCTTCTGAAGCTGGCCTTCCATCCTCCACCAGAGCCCTCTCCTTCTGAAGCTGGCCTCCCCTCCTCCACCAGAGCGCTCTCCTTCTGAAGCTGGCCTCCACTCCTCCACTCAAGCCCCCTCCTTCTGAAGCTGGCCTCCCCTCCTCCACCAGAGCCCTCTCCTTCTGCAGCTGGCCTCCCCTCCTCCACTCGAGCCCACTCCTTCTGAAGCTGCCCTCCCCTCCTCCACTAGAGCCCTCTCCTTCTGAAGCTGGCCTCTCCTCCTCCACCAGAGCTCTCTCCTTCTGAAGCTGCCCTTCCCCTCCTCCACCAGAGCCCTCTCATTCTCAAGCTGGCCTCCCCTCCTCCACAAGAGCCCTCTCCATCTGAAGCTGGCCTCCCCTCCTCCACTCGACCCCTCTCCTTCTGAAGCTGCCCTTCCCTCCTCCACCAAAGCTCTCTTATTCTGAAGCTGCCCTTCCCTCCTCCACCTGAGCTCTCTCAGTTAACAGAAGAGAAATGCACAAAGCAGCCATGGCTGTGTGTGACATCAGCGCCCCCTTGTGGATCTAAACGAGCAGTAACACAGCAGGGAATGAATGCGCAAGAAATCCGATGGAATCGAGGCTTGCTTCGAAAGACGCAGGGGCTGCGGTGACGTCATCACTTCTAGACTTCAGACACAATAAATCCGGCGCAGAGGCTGGCCCCTGGAAGATTCTCGGACTCTCAGCTCCATATCAGGCATGTGTTAAAGACAGAGGCATAAGTGTGCTGCCGGTCACACATCTAAACGTCCATTCTGAGCTGGTAGCCAGACACCCATTACTGTTGCTTTCTGCGCTTGTGCACTTTGTGGGGGCCTGCATAGCTGCCAAGGTTCCAAATTGCTATGTGTGACATTTTCATAATTTCAGTGTAAATATGAGTGACATTTCAACGACTATGAGTGACACTTTCTCACGAGCAATATCAAGCAATGAAGACAAGGGTAACATATAAATAGCAGAAATTACACCCATTTCAGCAACAAAAAACTCTAAGAAGATCTTAAAACCACTGAAATGCACAAGAAATGGAAGGGCACTAACCATGACTGCCGTTCTCACTTAAAGAGGGCAGGCAGGCAGGCACTGCAGCTGGTCTGAAGATGATCTCATTAATCTGATGATTCATGACTGTGCGCTAGCCTAAAAAAGCACATTTTATAGCATAGCAAGTACATAGCAAGTACAACTAGGAGATTATACCATCACGCAGGCACTTACACATAGCTGCCAAGTTTTCAGACTTCTTATGTATCACATTTTCATGATTTCAGTGTACTTAGAAGTGGCATTCAATGACAACACGTGTAACACTTAGATTGCCACTTTTTCGCAAGTCAAACCAAGCAATGAGTGCATTGACAGAAATAAATATCAGAAATTACACACTTACGAACAATGAGACGCTCTAAAAAATACAAAATACCTGAAAACGAAGTTCACTAACCTCCTGCCCCTTTCTAAGAGGATTGTACTGTCATCTGTCAGGGGCTCAGTGCTGCAGAGAGTTGTGGCACACATTACACTCGACTGCTGTCCTTTAACTTTGGCATCAGTGCTGGTGCTCACTGTACCGGACAGGCTGAGGCAGGAAATAGAACATCGGACCTGCGCTAGTTTGACACGTGTGTTGCCTGCGGGCCGGCAGAAAAACAATGAGACCATCCTTCCTTTTAGCCAGCCTACGCCGACTGGGGCCCCTGGCACCTACCCTGGCATTGGCAATCAATGATATTCGCATGATGCATTACAGCCCTTTGGACTCCAGGCCGCTCTGTGTCCCACGTAGGACCCGGGCAGGGGGGCCAGGCTGCCACTCGAGTTTCCAAGAGGATGTGAAAGGCCCCAAACACGGTCGGATCTCATCATCAGCTGCTGCCTAGAGAGTCAGACTAAGTCAGCGGACTCACTCGAGCCGCCCGGTGCCACAGACAACACCGGACATTAAGTGTCGGAGAGTCCGTGTTGACGAGGCTAGGACAGGCTGATCCACTCCGTCAGTCACATTATAGGTCACAGCCAGGCAACCTCAGACTGGCTGTATTTCAAAAACACCAATGTTGTTTAATGTTTACAGCTCACGGCTGCACTGCGCAGGCAGCCAGACTGTGAAGAACCGGGCCTTTGGGCCTGGCGGCGCAGGGCACGCCTGAAATCTTCGGGTTCACCTGCCTTGTTGCACAGAGACACGGAATACTCTGTTGGCGTAGAAAACCAAGTTTATTAGCTGCAGCTAAGCACAGTTGTCCAAGAAGTACATCAAGTAGGTTCTCAGGAGACTGCCACTTGACTCCGTGGCTCACAAGCTTTTATCGTTGAAATACATCTGTACAAACATACACCCATCGCACAACTTTTTAGCCAATCAGGAGAGTTTGAAAACAAGATATTGTGTCACCAAAATGCTCTCTGCTTACATGTTGTGTGTTATCCAGCCCCCACAGTTAATCAATACTGGTACCCATAGTTCGGTGTTTGCAATGGCAGGACATATCTGTATGCTTCAAGAGGAAGGTTACAAAGTAGGAAAACACAGGGAGAGAATAGCGAAGGCCAGAAGATAAGGTATGGCGAGAGGAGAATACTAAAGGCTAACAGATAGTTGATACGGGGATTAGGTAGTCCAGACAAGGATTAGTTAGGCCGGCTGGTGTTTGAGATTGCTTTAAGGACAAGGACGGAGGGTGTTTTTGACACGTTGCAGTCCAAAAGGGCAGAGACACTTCGCTCATCGAGCAGCCTGTGTAAAGGCAACACAAAAATGGCGGTGACTGTAAGATGGGGTCAAAATTAAAGAACCTCAGACCCTCCTTTTGCCATTACGCAGGCAATACACAAAGACTCACGCTAATCTGAATCAATGTCGATGGTCATAAAGTCGTCAAGTTGTTGCTGCAACATCATCTTCATCTTCATATTCTCCGTTTTCTGTGGCATGGGTCTTGGGACACACATAATAGCACAAAGACCACATATTGCGGGGCCACATTGTAAACAAAGGCAACACGAGAAGATGATGGCCAAAACTACTCCAACAAAGGTCAATACCTTCCATCCCCATGTGGACAGTAGTTCCCAAAACCATCCCATCAGAGACCAATTTCCTTCGTCCTGGTGGATGGACTCAGCAATGTGGTGCAATTTAGAGATGGCCTGGTATACTGTAGGGGCGTTATCAGGTATATAAATGCAACAACTCGATCCAATCAATGTACAGACTCCACCACGATCTGCGAGAATGATGTCTAACACCATTCTGTTCTGTAATGTCATAAGGCGATCCGCCTGAAGCTCAGCAGTGACATTACTCAGTGCTCCGACAGTTTCATTTATTGTTGCCTCAACTACTCGAATGAGATGTCTGATATTTCTACTATTGGCCATAGGGCCCCAAAATGGGAGGAATCCTTTAAGGAAGTCACCTCCTTCCTGTCCTGCTGTGTCCTCCAAAGCAATAACCCCTCTGCCGTACCTTGTCTTGTGATGTCTCGAAGGAGCTGTATATGTTGGAGGGAGGAGAAAAGCCATATAACAAGTCCCTGAGAAATCGGCTGGTAACCATGTATAGGCTCTGTCATGGCAGACGAAATATGTTCCTTGAGATGCTACCAATGGTGGAGACGTTCGGGATGTATAGATGTATGTAATATTACAAGTGCTCTTTCCCAATTGAGCCTTAGGATTTTGACCATTGGCTTGGAGACATAGGTGACCTTGGTGGGGTACAGTATATATAGGTGGGGATCCTTTCCTTTTGGCTCTGTCTGTAAGGCTAGTGACATAATGTGTCACATTCCAGTCAATGTATGCTTGTCGCTCGTCGGTGGGGAATTCACTAAATGTTTTATAATGTTTTGACATAGCCACTATTCCCTTTATTAGTGAATTATGACTAACGTCAATTCCATCCCTATACGGACCAACAGGATGTAGATGTTGGTTCTCATAGGCATTGGCAAACATAGAGGTGTAAGCCCAAGCAGATCCTTTTAGGGAGAAGGGTAGAACTAAATATGGCATTCCTTTATCTGTATTATGGGGTAAAAGTCCACAAACCCAACAATCGGTGGTATTGATTACTAATTGATGCTGGTGTAATAGCTGGATGAATGAATTGTTGAGATATTCCATTCTCCTAATTTGTTCATGCCCTGGTAGCGTATAGAATTGGTGTGGGGAAATAGTAGTGCGAAAAGGTATGGGCTGAGAGGTAGATATAGGTACAGATGCTGGCTGCAAAGTGTGAATAACCCAACCCACACAAGCTAATAAAACACATAACATAGTTAAAACACATAATACTACGCCACATCTATTAAATAGTAATTTACAATATTTTTCCTTCATTTTGTTTTTTTATCAATTTCTGATTCACCGGAAGTCATCCCCTAAAGTGTTGCTCGTGGCAATCTTCCTATCTCACTCAGTTGTGGTTATTGGCCGTCCTATGACACTGCAAGTCCTGCAGACCTAGTGCCACTACTCAGGTCACAAACCAAGTCTCCTACCACGACCCTGCAAAAATGGGATGAGTCCAGTATCACATAAGGAAGAAAATATATACAATTCAAAAATTCAAAAATGCAATCTAAGAAATAAAAAAATTGCAGTTTAGGAACGAAGGGGAGAAAAAATAAAAATAAATTTCATATGTCTTTGGCCACTCTAGGCCTCAGATTGTATCTATCCTTGTTTGGCACAGTCTGGTCTTGAAAAAGTGTCTCTGGATCAGTTGTATCTATTCTGAGATGCGATGGTACAGCTTCTTGCAAAACATCATCGTCCTCTTTCTCAGTCCGAGTCCATTCTAGGTGTGCATCGCCAAAAGGTACAAACCGGGGAACTCTCTCTCCTTCACAATCACCTATACCTTCGTGGACCCACTGATCAAAAGGCAAAGGCAAGGGTACCCTTTTGCAGTGCACACCATGGATCCAGTTCTTTTTCCCAACGACTTTTACGGCTGTACGTGTCGTCAGCAGGACCTGTCTTGGCTCCCGCCAGCGAGGCTCCAAATTCCTCTTCCTCTGAAAATTCTTAAGGCACACCCAGTCGCCAGGTTGGAGGGTGTGCCCAGGATCCGAGGAAGCCTGTGGCAAGGTGTCTTGTACCTGCTGATGGAGAACACGCAATTTAGTGGTGAGGTCATGCAAATAGTCAATTAACATTGGGTATTCTATGTCAGAGTACTTCTTGGGTCTAGGGACACCCCAGACATTAGCCGGGCGTCCGAACACAATCTCATATGGGCTAAGTCCCACACGAGAATGAACAGTTGTTCGAGTTGACAAGAGGGCTAAAGGTAAAGCGTCGGGCCAGGCAAGACCTGTGCTGGCTTGTATCTTTGCAAGTTTAAGCTTGAGAGTGCCATTATAGCACTCTACCAAACCCGCTGACTGAGGGTGGTTTGCCGCGTGGAATTTTTGCTTAATCCCAAGACCTGCACATACTTTCTGCATGATTTGACCCACGAATTCACTTCCATTGTCACTCCAGACAATTCGAGGTAAACCAAACCTCGGGAAGTATTCTTTCAGAAGGACCTTAGCTGTAGACAAGGCAGTATTATCCTTTAGGGGGTAGGCCTCTATCCATCTGGAAAAGGCACATACCACCACAAGGACATACTTTAGGTTTCTGCATCTCTCCATATGAATGTAGTCTATCTGCACTACCTCAAAAGGATACGTTGGGGGAGCAAAATGGCCTGCTGGGGTTGGTGTTCCTCTTCCTGGGTTGTGCATCAAACAAACAATGCAATGCTTAACAAGATTGTCTGCACATTTAGGAATCCCTGTATTCTGCCATACCGGAGCCAAAAGCTTGCATATTCCTTTCGCACTGATGTGGGCTGGACCATGCGCCATAGTCACTACTGGAAGTACATAGGCGTCTGGTAACAGCCAACGTTGGTGTTCTGACAATTCTATCCAACATCCTGTCGCATCCAACATTCCCGTACTATCTCTCCACTTACTCAATTCTTTCTCTGTAGCCTCTTCCTGAATCATTTTCACACTTTCTATTGTGTCCTCACACATTCCTCCTTGACTGACCCATCTAGCAGGTCCAGTAACATACATATGACTCGTCACATCTCTCGCTGTCTCTTTCGCTATCTGATCCGCAAAAGCGTTTCCTTCACCCACATCATCAGTGATTCTTTTATGCGCACTACACTTCACAATTGCTATCTGAGTGGGTAAAAGCAAGTGATTCCAACAGGTCGTTCACTAACTGACCATGCTGTATTTTAGTACCATGTGAGGTAAAGAATCCTCTTTCCCTCCAAAGGCGGCCAAAACTGTGGGCCACCCCAAATGCATATTGGCTGTCGGTGAACACATTCACTCTCTTCCCTTCAGCCAATACACAAGCTCTAGTCAGAGCTATCAATTCAGCTGCTTGGGCTGAATTCTGCCTAATGCGTGCTGTCTCCACAATCGTATGCAAAGTGGTAACAGCATAGGCTGCAGTCGTTTCACCATTGGGGAGCTTAAAACACGAACCATCCACCCATAGGATCCCATCCGGGTCCAGGAGCGGCGTATCTTTTAAATCAATCCTACCTTTTGTCTCCTCCTCTGTACGGAGAAAACAATCATGTTGCTCTTGAATGTCTTTCTCTACTGGGATTGGTAACAATGTAGCTGGATTTAGGGTATTACATCGCTTGATGTGCACGTGACTAGCCAAGAGCGTCAGCTCATACCCCGATAAACGGGCGCTCGTAAGATGCTGGGTTTTTGTCCTGTTTAAAAGTGTATCCACTGCATGTGGCACCATGACAATAAGCGTATTGTCTAGCACCAATCCAGCAGATTGGCGAATAGAAACTGCTGCTGCTGCTGTAGCTTTCAGACAACTAGGTAATGCTTTAGCTACAGGGTCTAACGTAGCCGAAAAATAAGCACACGGGCGTTGTTTGTCACCAAATTGTTGTGTCAAAACTGACAACGCGCAACCTTCTCTCTCGTGCACATAAAGTGTGAAAGGTTTGCTGTAATCCGGAGTACCCAACACAGGAGCAGAACACAAGGAAGTACGCAAATCAGTAAAACTTTTCTGGCATTCCTCTGTCCAAGGAAGAGGTTGGGGGTATCTTTAAGGGTAAGTGCTAACAAAGGTTTCGCTAACAAAGAAAAATTCGGAATCCATTGTCTGCAGTAAGAGGTAATACCTAAAAAGGCACGCACCTCTCTCTGTGTGCATGGTACAGACATTTGTGCAATTGCTTGGATTCTTTCTGGGGTCAACCGCCGTCCCTCCTTCGACAAGAGATGACCTAAGTAGGTAACCTCTTGGCGACAATATTGTAATTTAGAGGGTGAAACCTTATGATGAAGGTCAGACAAGTGATGCAACAGTGAAACAGTAACTCGTTTACAAATTTCCTCAGAATCAGCAGCAACTAGCAGATCATCTACGTACTGAATAAGGGTGGCACCTGGAGGCAAAGTGAAAGCATCGAGCTGAGTTTTCAAAGCCTGACTATAAATGGAGGGACTTTCACAATAGCCTTGAGGTGCGCGCTTGAACCGGAAGCTTCGGCCTCCCAAAGAGAAGCCAAAAATATCCCTACTTTCCTCAGCAATGGGAATGCTAAAGAAAGCATTCTTAAGGTCAATGACCGAAAACCAGGCAGCTGAGGCAGGTATCACTGTCAATAAAGCAGTGATATCTGGGACGACAGGAAACTGGGGTACAACGATCTTGTTGACCTCCCGGAGATCGATTACAAAACGATAAACCGGTGGCTGGGAAGAGTCAGTACGTTTAAGGACAGGCAGAACAGGACTATTGCACACATTTCCTCTAGTCTCTTCAACCACACCTTTCTCAACCAAATCATAAATGATAGCCATCAGCGCTCTCTCACCAGCACTCGAAATTCTATACTGAGGAATGCGAGGTAACCTAACATTGGACTTGAGGGTGACAACATAGGGTGGAATCTGCAAGAGACCAACATCATTGGGGCCTGTAGCCCAAAGAGTAGTAGGCAGGGAACGTAATTCAGAAGGGAGTTGGTCTCTAGACAAATATGTCGGGGAAATTAATCTCTTGCCTAAAGTAAGATGTACACCAGAAGGAGAACAATGCAGTGTCGCATACAGTCTCTTTAACAAGTCCAACCCCAACAAATTCTCACCACAACCAGTTGTCAAAATAAGAGGAGCCTCCAAATCATAAGGGCCAATGGAGATAGGTAAAAGACAAGAAACTGGGTTACGAACTGGGGCGCCAGAAAATCCTACAGAAACATTTGTTAAGCCAGACAAAGGTGCCCCAGGGAGTTTAGAGTGGATGATAGAACTCTTCGTTGCACCAGTATCCAAGAGAAATGGTTCTGATACACCAAGCGCAACGACATCAACATAAGGCCCATTTTGGTCCACTGGAACTGAAATGACTCCCTCACTTTGTCCACGGCTGTCCTAGCTAGAGAAACCCTGATTCTCATCTTCCATATAATAATCGTCATTATAATAATGGGCAGACTGAGTATTTTGCTGATCAAAATAATTCATGGAATGTTGCGGCGGAAAGGAACGTTGATCCTGGGACATGGTACTTCGCCCCCTCCCCCTAGGTGTTGACTGGAAGCCACCTCGGCCTCGCGGCCCAGGCGTACCACCAGCACGCTGCAATAATATCGGGCAATTATTCTTGAAGTGACCTTCTTCCTTACAATAGGCACATTGATTAGGACCCAGTGGAGGCCGTGGAACAAAAGGCTCAGGTTTCTGAAACACCTTCTGAAACTGGGGAGTCGGCTGAAACTGGCGCTGAGCAGGACGAGGAGGATAAGCCTGTTGTAAAAGAGCCTTCGTCTTCAAATCTTTAGTCTTTTTATCCAATTTGTCCTTCTCCTCCTTATCCCTATTTTCGTAATATTGGGCAGTAGCCAATATCTGGGCTGAAGAAGAAACAGCCCATGAACTTTCGGAATCCTTTAATTTATTAGAGAGCTCGGGAAGCAAATTAAATACAAATTTATCTACGAACAATCGCTGTCCCCCCTCTGTACTCATATCCTGACCACTGTGATCAAGAAACGTTTCTTCAAAACGAGTGAAGAAGTCAGAGACACTCTCATCCTTCTTCTGCTTACAGGCAGCTAACTTATCCCAATTAACTCGCAGAGCGGGCATCATAGTTTTCATTAAGGTAATTATTCTACCAGGAAGTTCTGCAATTAAATTATCGGGTTTAGCGCCACCCACTTGGAGCCCATCAGCAGCTAGTATAGCATTCCAATCACCTCCTAATTCTTGGGCGTGGTCCTCCTTCCGAATCCTAGCCCACAATTGTTGTGGGACAACATTTCCCATTAACATATCTATGTCAGCCAAATTCATAATACAAGCGTTAACAGTCTGAGATAATTCCTTGTAGTAACCAGCAGGGTTTTTACGGGGGTCAGGTAAAGACTGTTTAAGGGCCAGCACCTCAGATCTCTTCCAAGGTACATGTACCCATATACGTTGGAAGTGAGCTGGTATAAGCGGATTATTACCCTGGGCTGCAACCTCTTCTCTCCAGACTGGGGGAACCTCTCGCATAGGGTAGTGTTTCAGTTTGCGCCTAACAGAAGGATCAGGTTCAGACAAAGACCGGGAAAAGAACATTGATCTAAAAGTAATAAGTGTCCGTATAGCATTCTCAACCTCAGGACCCACAATAATTCCTTTATCAAAATCAGTCCTAATATCCAGCAAACCCTTGGGAGCTAAACCCAATCCCGTGGCCTCCCATTCCTGACCTAGGATTTCACACATGGCATTGAAAACGAATCTTTGTACAGGGGCATCCCACTGTTCAAAAGTATCCATGATATCTTGAACAGTATATTCAAGATCACTCAGGATCCACCTGCGAGCAAGACCCATGAACGTATCTCGTTCTTGGGAGTCAGGAAGTAAACTACGGGTCTGCCTACGGGGAAGAACAGGAGTCAGACTTACTGACCCAAAGAGAGGAGAAAAGAGACCAGAAACAGTCTCAACCATCCGCTGACGGATAGAAGGGGAAGTTGACAGAAAAACAGGAGATAATGTATGAGACGTAGCAGGAGAAGAGGCAACAGGTAGAGCGGAGGTCGAAGGCAAAGGAGACTGAGGCAAAGAAGTCGGAGGCAGAGGAGCTGGAAACAAGGGAGCTGAAGGCAAAGAAAATGGCGGGAGTGGCAGTGCCACAAAGGGCTGTGTTGGAGGTGCAGGAGCTGGAGCTGGTGGGAGAATAACAGGTTGTTGGATGGGTAACAAAAGCGGGGGTGCATTAGCGCCTAGTGCATAGGGCGGGGGCTATCGTAATAAGTGAGACATTAAAGGATCCTTCTCAGGATCAGCATCGCGATTTGGGGAAGACGTTGGCAGCACTGGGTAACATTTGTCAATCGCCATGTGATGTTGCCTATCTAAGATCTCTATCGCATGATCTATTTCATTATTTTTAAACTGTTGGGCAGCCTGTATGACAGTGATATCTTTTTCTTTCCTATCTCTTTTTGCCTGTTTAATTTCTTTCTGTTTGGCTTCCTTGCGCCAAAGGCGAAAAGAGTCAAACATAGCCGGCCGGGCTTTTCTTTTAAACAAAGTAGCTTCTAAATTGTCTAAAATATCAGGCTCAAAACTACCATTATGTGGCCACTGTAAAACACCATCTTTCTTCGTATAGCGGACCCATATGTCATTAAAGGTGATGGGGCCCATACCATGTTTAGAGTAAAGCTCATAAGTAGGAGTTCCAGCCGGAGGAATTGGACAAGAGTCCTCCAGTCGGGAGTCCATATCGCAACAAAAACAACACCATTTTTTAAACTTACTGAAACCAGGCATCGTTACTTTCACTGGCTTCCGACAGACAACAAGGGGCTAATCAAAACAGCACAAACGTACTCACCCCTTGGCTTCGACAATTGCAATTTTCGAATCTAAGAACCCAAAAACAAACAAAAAAAGGGGGTGGGAGCTACCCACCAGTACTTAACAAATGTCTTCTTCACGCCAACAGAGGTCCGTCTAACGTCTCGCAATACCAGTCATCACCAAAAGAGGGACCAAGGCAGGGCAGCAGTCAGGGCAGCAGTCACCAGCAGCCATTGGAAAGGAGAAGCCACACTTCAAAAGACCATCGGCCCACTCTTCGACATACAGGGGTCGCTGGTGTGGGGGCGCCTCCTCTGGAATTTTCCTGCGGGGCTCCTCACGATCCTTGGGCTCAACCGCTACCTCTGAAGCCGCCCCACGTTCGGGCGCCAATTGAAGAACCGGGCCTTTGGGCCTGGCGGCGCAGGGCACGCCTGAAATCTTCGGGTTCACCTGCCTTGTTGCACAGAGACACGGAATACTCTGTTGGCGTAGAAAACCAAGTTTATTAGCTGCAGCTAAGCACAGTTGTCCAAGAAGTACATCAAGTAGGTTCTCAGGAGACTGCCACTTGACTCCGTGGCTCACAAGCTTTTATCGTTGAAATACATCTGTACAAACATACACCCATCGCACAACTTTTTAGCCAATCAGGAGAGTTTGAAAACAAGATATTGTGTCACCAAAATGCTCTCTGCTTACATGTTGTGTGTTATCCAGCCCCACAGTTAATCAATACTGGTACCCATAGTTCGGTGTTTGCAATGGCAGGACATATCTGTATGCTTCAAGAGGAAGGTTACAAAGTAGGAAAACACAGGGAGAGAATAGCGAAGGCCAGAAGATAAGATATGGCGAGAGGAGAATACTAAAGGCTAACAGATAGTTGATACGGGGATTAGGTAGTCCAGACAAGGATTAGTTAGGCCGGCTGGTGTTTGAGATTGCTTTAAGGACAAGGACGGAGGGTGTTTTTGACACGTTGCAGTCCAAAAGGGCAGAGACACTTCGCTCATCGAGCAGCCTGTGTAAAGGCAACACAAAAATGGCGGTGACTGTAAGATGGGGTCAAAATTAAAGAACCTCAACTGTCACACAGACCCGGCCGCAACTGCACCAGATCACACAAGCCGCGTGCACGGTGCCGCCAGCAGCCACTCGCTCACAGAGCTGCTGGGGCGTCTCTGCTCAACTTTACTAACGGGAGCAAATTCATTTATAGCACAAGCAGCAACTTACTGTTATTAAATAAAGTCATTGATTCTCACACGGGATGGAGGCACTTACTTCTTAGCACCGAGCGAGACGAGAAGAGCAATTCGGTGAGGCCCACTAGACCCGCCGGCCGGCCGATGGCAATGAATGGAAATGCCCGGCCAATCATGATTCTGGGCGACTGGTCATGTGTACTTAGCTCTGGGCAGTCGCGGTCCGTGTAGGAGTGCCGGCCGGGCGGTGACGTGGGGCGGGGGAGGGGCAGGGTGGGGGGTAGCAAAGTACGGATTACGGACCAATACAGGTAAGTAAACATTTAAATCAATAAAACGAATTTCGTTGCGCGCACTGCATCGCCAAATGCGATGCAGTGCGCGCAACGAAATCGTATCATTGATTTAAATGTTTACTTACCTGTATAGGTCCGTAATCCGTACTTTGCTACCCCCCACCCTGCCCCTCCCCCGCCCCACGTCACCGCCCGGCCGGCACTCCTACACGGACCGCGACTGGCTCTGGGCACCGTCACTTGCGGCTGTCTCAAACGGCACATAGTTACCGCCAACCCGGCCCGCCTTTAAGTTTTAAGGGGCATATTTACAAGCCCCTTGCGCCACTTTTGCGTCACTTTTAACATGGGAAAAGTGACGCAAAAGTGGCGCAAGGGGCTTGTAAATCTGCCCCTAAGTGCCCAGTCTCGGTTGCGCAGCCATTGGGCAAATCACTGCACTCTCCTGTGACCCGCGCACGTGATTCAGAATGCTACGGGTGAATGTATCCAGAGCTTACTAGCGCAGCTGAGCCAGCCCCAAGCGGTGAGCAGCGCGGACCGCTGACAGCTTTGTTCAGAGTGGTAACATTGCAGCAGCACTGAGAGCAGATCTTAAAATTAACTGTTTCTGCTCTGCCTGGGAAGTGAAGTCTGCTGCGGCCGGGGGCGCACACAGGTGTCAGAGGCGCAGGCGCGCGCGCTAGCACCTGGCGTAGGCAGCCAGTTTCAGCGCTGTCAGCAGAGTGCGGTCAGTGAGTTGCAAAAATGCGTGACAATGCATTTCAGTGCGGTGATGCGGAAACACCACACTGAAATGCGTTAGCGTCACGCCTGATGCGTGATACTTGGCAGGCCTCGGCCTGATTGTGCTCACCTTCTTACTGTACGTCACGTGCATTGTGCGGCTTAAGGTAATCAATTGCAGTCTATTTTTTGGTGGTGTGATGTCACCTCTTCGTGAAACTGGCCTTCAGTGCTCAAGATATATACTGTAATGAGCAATACAGTCTAGTTGTTTGCCGGCCGCCGCCGGATGTAACGCACCCACGTGCTCCCGCCGGCGGGCGGGGCGCGCATAATAAAAGAAGGGGCGTGCCCGCTCGGGGGCGGTTCCCAGCTACCCGAGCACTGGTGTGGACGCAGGTCCTTTAATGCGCGCTGCGTGTCCCGCGACCAGCGCCAGCCACCCCACTACACTGGCGGCGAGGGGAGCTGTACCACGCTCCCGCCCCTGCATGTCATCGCGGACCGACCGGGAGGATTACCCGGTCCCGACGACCACCGGCACCGCGTGGTCTGCCACCACGTGGCCACCGCCCACAACGCACCTGCCCCAACGAGGCTCTGCAGCACCAGGCGACCAGCGGCGCAAGCACCCACAGCTCCAGACTGCCGGTAAGGCGCAGTCTCCTGGCCAAAGAAAGGACACACAAGGGCAGCAGCCCCCACCCTCATCCTGCTCACACAGGCCCAGCAGGCCCAGTGCACGCACCCAAGCGCTACCTCCACATCCAGCCGACCAGGGGACACCAGCCTTGCCACAGCGCCACGTAAGCCTGGAAGAGGGTGTCACAGGGCTCAACTACACGGCCCCACCCCAGCAGCGAACCCCCAGGGAGTGGAGACAGGCCGCCCCTGCCACGCCAAGGGTGGGCACAGTGTCCACGCTACGCAAGTCCAGGCAGGGATGGGAGATAATCCAGACAACCAGCAAGCACAGATCCGCGTCGTCACCCAGCATGCGCCCACGGTAGTCCTGCCCCCGTTCAGCGAAGCGGCTGACCCCACAACAGCATCCCCACGGTGGAAAACGTGGTTGGGCCGCCTCAAAAACTACTTCATAGCCACCAGGGAGTCAGAGGGAGCTGTCAAGCGCTCGCTCCTACTCCATTACGCTGGGGAAGAAGTATACACTCTTTTCAAGCACTTCCCGGGCACGGGAGGCCCGACCGACTACGATGCAGCGGTGGCCGCGCTCAACGCGCACTTCGACCCCCAACTGAACAGGGACTATGAGAGATTCAAACTACGGCAGGCGAGACAACGCGATGGGGAGTCTATCGACGCGTTCCACGCAAGGCTGAGGGAACTGGCGAGCACCCACCTAACCGACGAGAGGGCTGCGGAGGAGATTCGGGCCCAGCTGATCCAGGGAGTGCGTAGCAAAGTCCTGCGGGGGCTCATCTTGTGGCAGCCCGACATCCCCCTGAACGACATCCTAGTCATGGCCCGGTCACATGACTTGTCAGCCGCGCAAGCGGAAGAAATGGACCTGGCGCTGACGCGCACAACTGAAAAGAGCGCGACCGTCAAAACAGAAAGAACCGACGCCATCAGGATGCAGGACAGGAGGAACAGGCCTCGAGACCACCCGCCCCAGACCCCGAGAGGTCAGTGCGGGTACTGCGGGCATGAAGAACACCCACCGCACAGATGCCCCGCACAAGGGAAGACGTGCACCAACTGTGGAATACCGAACCATTTCGCGTCGGTGTGCCGGAGGAAAAGCCCGAGGAAGGAGAGCAGAGGAGCCAAGCCAGTGCGTAAACTAGTAAGACAGCTATCGAGCATGTCCCTGCCGTCGTCTCAAGGGCGGAGAAAGGACGAACGAGCTTCGTACCAAGCCGAAGACTCATCAACCGAGGAAGACGAAGGTGAAACATATCTCGTATCATTCACACAGGCACTGAAGAAACGGAGAAGGCCTCAGCCCACGTGCACAGTGAAGATCGCGGGGTCAGAAGTATGCGCGGTAATTGAGACCGGCGCGTCAGTAAATGTCATGGGCATCCAACAATACAATCGGCTGAAGCCCAAACCGGAGCTCAAACCATCCAAAACAAGGATATTCGCATATGGGAGCGATTCACCCCTACCAATCCGGGGCAAGATGACAGTGCCTATACGGTCAGAAGATAGTGAACTCACAGCCGACATTCACGTCATTAACCAAGAGGCCGACACCCTGCTAAGCAGCCACGCAGCGGAAGACGTCGGCTTAGTAATGTTCGCGAGAAGTGTGCAAGCGAATCAGACCAAAGAGCTACTAGATCAATTCGCAGACTTATTCCAAGGACTGGGCCGGATCAAAAGGACACCCGTCAAGCTCCACATTGACCCATCTGTCCCACCAACGGCCTTACGGCACAGGAGAATCCCGTTCCACCTCAGACCACTAGTGGAACAAGAGCTGCAGAAACTGGAGGACCAAGGGGTCATTGAAAGGGTCTCGGGACCCACACCATGGGTATCTCCCATGGTGATAGCCAAAAAGCCCAGGCAGCCAGGGAAAATCAGGCTATACATAGACATGCGCCTCCCCAACAAGGCCATCAAGCGGGAACGACACATTACGCCAACGATGGACGACATAGTGGCCGACGTCAACGGGTCTCTATGGTTTTCTAAACTAGACTTGAACGCAGGCTATCACCAACTGGTCCTGGCCAAAGAGAGCCGTTACATAACCACGTTCAGTACCCACCTGGGCCTACGGAGATACAAACGCCTCAACTTTGGCAACTCGTCCGCAGCGGAGGTGTTTCAAGACGCAGTGAGAGAGATACTAACAGGCCTACCGGGAGTGTTGAACGTGAGTGACGACATCCTCATCCACTCAGAAACTGCTGACGAACACTACCGACACCTTAGGGCAACGCTGAAGCAACTCCGGGACCATGGGGTCACGCTACACAAAGAGAAGTGCCTCCTCTTTCAGAAACAGATAGAGTTCTTCGGGTATCTGTTCAACCAGGAAGGGATCCAAGTGGACCCGCGGAAATCCCAAGCGATCAAGGACGCCCCAGCCCCAGCGACAGTATCCGAAGTGCGGAGCTTCCTAGGGATGGCCACATACTGCGGCCGATTCATCCCCGATTTGGCCACCATCGCGGAACCACTCCGCAACCTCACCAGGGCCGACGCCATGTGGAAGTGGGGAACCCTGGAGGAAACAGCGTTCCAAAGAATCAAGGCTGCCCTCCTAGACCACACCACCCTAGTGTACATCGACCCGGCCAAACAAACGGAGATACTCGTCGATGCCAGCCCGGTTGGTTTAGGGGCAGTACTAACCCAGGAGCAAGAACCCGGCAGGTGGGCGGCCCTGGCCTACGCCAGCAAGGCGCTCTCACCCACGGAGAGGCGATACGCACAAATTTAGAGGGAGGCCCTGGCCATCAGGTGGGCTTGTTGTCATTTCCACCTCTACATCTGCGGCCAACCATTCAGAATGGTGACTGACCACCAACCTTTGGTGCCATTATTCCGAGGATCGGCACCGCACCCTCCCCCGAGGATTGAACGGTGGGCCATCGGGCTCCAGCAGTATGAGATGGAAGTAGTCTACCACCCAGGCGCCAAGAACCCTGCTGACTTCCTCTCGAGACACCCTGCTCCACCCCACGATCAAGAAGAAGAAGCAGTCATCGACGCCTTGGAGTGTCACCTGAACATGATTTCCACGATAACGTGCCCAAAAGCCTTGACACTAGAGGACATCGCCACGGCCGTGGAGAGCGACCCCGTACTGTCCAAGGTGCAGACAACCATCCAAGGAGGCCACTGGCATCAATTCTGCAATCAGCCAATGACTGGGCCGGCCCGGAGAAGGAGAGCCTCCTGAAGATGTGGAGGGTCAGAAATCAACTGGGCGTGACACAAGGAGGAATTTTGCTGAGAGGGTCCAGAATAGTGATACCGTCCTCCCTGCAACACCGAGCAACCCAATTAGCCCACGGGGGGCACCAAGGAGTAGAAAGAATGAAGGCCCGGATGTGGGAGAAGGTGTGGTTTCCAGGATTGGCGACCCAAGTAGAGGAGATGGTGAAGAGGTGCCCAGCATGCCAGCTGACCAGTGCGGCAGAGAGACCAGCACTAATACAGACAGAAGAACATGGGAAAGCACCGTGGGAGAAGGTGAGCATCGATTTCGGGAGCTTCCCCGACAGTCGGACGACCGTAGTGATGATCGACAGTCACTCCAAATATCCTCTGGTGGAAGTGGTTCGCTCCACCGCGTTCTCCCAGGTGGCCCCTGTACTGGAGAAGACGTTTGCCATGTTCGGATGCCCGGAGGAACTTAAGAGTGACAATGGGCCCCCTTTCCACGGTAGCGAGTTCCGTGACCTCATGCAGAAGCACGGCATAAGGCATCGCCGCATCACCCCCCAATGGCCTCAGGCCAACGGGGAGGCTGAGAGGTTCATGAGGACTCTCAACAAAGCACTACGGATCGCTACAATGGAAGCCATGGATCCTGAACGCCACCTGCAATCATTCCTTCGGGAGTATAGAGGCACTCCTCACAGTACCACCAAGTGCACGCCGTGGGCGCTGATGTTCAACGGCATTCGCCGGGACGTGCTCCCTGTCTGCCCAGGGTGGACCCCACCCCCTTACCACGCGGAAGATGTCGCGGAGCGGTGGAGAAGGCAAAACCTCGCCGCTAGCAAGCGCCGGAGAGCAGCACCCAGAGAACTCCAGCAGGGAGACTCCATACTTATGAAGGACAGGAAGCCATGTAGCAAATTCCGGACCAGGTACGAACTGGGCCACTGGACAGTGGTTGACGTGAAGGGGACCATGATTACGGTGGCAAGAGGAGACGAGCGAGTGATGAGAAACATCTCCTGGCTCAAGAAGATACCGAAGCCTCACTCCGCCCTGGAAGCAGGAGGCACCCAAAACCCCAGAGAGGAGGATGACACGGAACAAGGTGATCTTTCAATGGACGCCGAGCCACCGTCAACCCCGACAGCACCCAGGCCGGAGCACCCAGGGCTGGAGTCACCACCCGGCAACACCGGTGTCAAGGTGCTGAGTACCTCTGAGCAACCGGAGTCCCGTGGTGCTACCCAGGGTGATCACCCCAGGTACCGACTGAGAGAAAACCCCGGACCCAGTTCCCGGCTAAGAGACTACGCATGCCAGGTGCTGAAGAAACCAACCTACAGCGGAAGGAAAAGAGACTGAGTTGGGATGGGATGTAATGAGCAATACAGTCTAGTTGTTTGCCGGCCGCCGCCGGATGTAACGCACCCACGCGCTCCCGCCGGCGGGTGGCGCGCGCATAATAAAAGAAGGGGCGTGCCCGCTCGGGGCGGTTCCCAGCTACCCGAGCACTGATGTGGACGCAGGTCCTTTAATGCGCGCTGCGCGTCCCGCGACCAGCGCCAGCCGCCCCACTACATATACCATTGTGTATAAGTGAGCGTTGTTCCTAGTCACGTGGTCTTGCTCCTGTGCCCAGCACTCGCGTTTAGGCAGGGCCTCAAGGAAATGCATTTGCTTGGCATTGTTATTTACGACAAACACCAAAAGATACATTTGCCCCAAAGCTTCAAGCTGAATTTGTCTCAGAGCAGCATAAATTTAACTCCTTAATTTTACTAATCATATGCTAATCAATGAGCTAATATGTTAATCTGTGTGTCGACTTGTGGCAGTAATTCGATGTAACCAAGTAACATTTCTATTATTAATGGACTGCTTATGATATGTTACATTTAATTATCTGTAACCCGGACTGCGAGTAACCTGGGCCCCTTGAAGTTTACCCCAAGACACGTACTGTTGAGCTCTGGGTGGGTTCACAGCTCTTTTTCCCTCGCAGGCGCCTGGTTAGTTAGAAGAAGTTGTTTTAGCCTAGGAGCATGTTATATCAGGAGAGTTCATTGGAGCTTTGCTGTGATTGGTGCTGAGGGTGGGGATGGGAGAGAGCCTCCTGTACCAGGCTGTGCGTGGGGATGGGAGAGCACTTCCTGTACCAGGCTGTGCTTGGGGATGGGAGAGCGCCTACTGTACCAGGCCGTGCTTGGGGATGGGAGAGCGCCTCCTGTCCCAGGCTGTGCGTGGGGATGGGAGAGCGCCTCCTGTACCAGGCTGCGGGTGGGGATGAGAGCGCCTCCTGTACCAGGCTGCGGGTGGGGATGAGAGCGCCTCCTGTACCAGGCTGCGGGTGGAATGGGAGAGCGCCTCACGTACCAGGCTGTGCGTGGGGATAGGAGAGCGCCTCCTGTACCAGGCTGCGGGTGGGGATGGGAGAGCGCCTCCTGTACCAGGCTGTGCGTGGGGATGGGAGAGCGCCTCCTGTACCAGGCTGTGGGTGGGGATGAAGGAGCGCCTCCTATACCAGGCTGCGGGTGATGATGGGAGAGTGCCTCCTGTACCAGGCTGCGGGTGGGGATGGGAGAGCGCCTACTGTACCAGGCTGCAGGTGGAATGGGAGAGCGCCTCCTGTACCAGGCTGTGCGTGGGAATGGGAGAGCACCTCCTGTACCAGGCTGCGGGTGGAATGGGAGAGCGCCTCCTGTACCAGGCTGTGCATGGGGATGGGAGAGCGCCTCCTTTACCAGGCTGTTCGTGGGGATGGGAGAGCGCCTCCTGTACCAGGCTGTGCGTGGGGATGGGAGAGCACCTCCAGTACCAGGCTGTGCGTGGGAATGGGAGAGCGCCTCCTGTACCAGGCTGTGGGTGGGGATGGGAGAGCGCCTCCTGTACCAGGCTGTGCGTGGGGATGGGAGAGCGCCTCCTGTACCAGGCTGCGGATGGGGATGGGAGAGCGCCTCCTGTACCAGGCTGTGCCTGAGGATGGGAGAGCGCCTCCTGTACCAGGCTGCGGGTGGTGATGGAAGAGCGCCTCCTGTATCACGCTGCGGGTGGCGATGGGTGAGCGCCTCCTCTACCAGGCTGCGGGTGGGGATGGGAGAGCGCCTGATGTACCAGGCTGCGGGTGGGGATGGGAGAGCGCCTCCTATACCAGGCCGCGGGTGGGGATGGGAGAGCGCCTCCTGGACAAGGCCGCGGGTGGGGATGGGAGAGTGCCTCCTGTACCAGGCTGTGCGTGGGGATGGGAGAGCGCCCCCTGTACCAGTCTGTGCGGGGAGATGGGAGAGTGCCTCCTGTACCAGGCTGTGGAGGGATGGGAGAGCGCCTCCTGTACCAGGCTGTGGAGGGATGGGAGAGCGCCTCCTGTACCAGGCTGTGCGTGAGGATGGGAGAGAGCCTCCTTTACCAGGTTGTGGGTGGGGATGGGAGAGTGCCTCCTGTACCAGGCTGCGGGTGGAATGGGAGAGCGCCTCCTGAACCAGGATGTGGGTGGGGATGGGAGAGAGCCCCCTGTACCAGGCTGTGTATGGGGATGGGAGAGCGCCTCCTGTGCCAGGCTGCGGTGGGGATGGGAGAGAGCCTTCTGTACCAGGCTGCGTGTGGGAATGGGAGAGCGCCTACTGTACCAGGCTGTGTGTGGGGATAAGGGAGCGCCTCCTGTACCAGGCTGTGGGTGGTAATGGGAGAGTGCCTCCTGTACCAGGCAGCTGTGGGTGGAGATGGGAGAGCGCCTCCTGTACCAGGCTGTGGGTGGTAATGGGAGAGTGCCTCCTGTACCAGGCAGCTGTGGGTGGAGATGGGAGAGCGCCTCCTGTACCAGGCTGTGTGTGGGGATGGGAGAGCACCTCCTGTAACAGGCTGTGGGTGGGGATGGGAGAGCACCTCCTGTACCAGGCTGCGGGTGGAATGGGAGAGCGCCTCCTGAACCAGGCTGTGGGTGGGGATGGGAGAGCGCCTCCTGTACCAGGCTGTGGGTGGGGACGGGAGAGCGCCTCCTTTACCAGGCTGCGGGTAAGGATGGGAGAGCGCCTCCTGTACCAGGCTGCGGGTGGGGATGGGAGAGCGCCTCCTGTACCAGGCTGCGGGTGGGGATGGGAGAGCGCTTCCTGTACCAGGCTGCGGGTGATGATGGGAGAACGCCTCCTGTACCAGGCTGTGGGTCAGGATGGGAGAGCGCCTCCTGTACCAGGCCGCGGGTGGGGATGGGAGAGCGCCTCCTGGACCAGGCCGCGGGTGGGGATGGGAGAGCCTCTGCTGTACCAGGCTGTGCATGGGGATGGGAGAGCGCCTCCGGTACCAGGCTGTGCGGGGAGATGGGGAGCGCCTCCTGTACCAGGCTGTGGGGGGATGGGAGAGCATCTCCTGTACCAGGCGGCTGTGGGTGGGGATGGGAGAGCACTTCCTGCACCAGGCTGTGGGTGGGGATGGGAGAGCTCCTCCTGTACCAGGCTGTGCGTGGGGATGGGAGAGAGCCTCCTGTACCTGGCTGTGGGTGGGGATGGGAGAGCGCCTCCTGTACCAGGCTGTGGGTGGAATGGGAGAGCGCCTCCTGAACCAGGATGTGGGTGGGGATGGGAGAGAGCCCCCTGTACCAGGCTGTGTATGGGGATGGGAGAGCGCCTCCTGTACCAGGCTGCGGTGGGGATGGGAGAGAGCCTTCTGTACCAGGCTGCGTGTGGGGATGGGAGAGCGCCTCCTGTACCAGGCTGTGTGTGGGGATAAGGGAGCGCCTCCTGTACCAGGCTGTGGGTGGGGATGGGAGAGCACCTCCTGTACCAGGCTGTGGGTGGGGATGGGAGAGCGCCTCCTCTACCAGGCTGTGCGTGGAGATGGGAGAGAGCCTCCTGTACCAGGCGGCTGTGGGTGGGGATGGGAGAGCGCCTCCTGTACCAGGCTCCGGGTGATGATGGGAGAACGCCTCCTGTACCAGGCTGCGGGTGGGGATGGGAGAGCACCTCCTGTACCAGGTTGTGGGTGGGGATGGGAGAGCGCTTCCTGTACCAGGCTGCGGGTGATGATGGGAGAACGCCTCCTGTACCAGGCTGTGGGTCAGGATGGGAGAGCGCCTCCTGTACCAGGCCGCGGGTGGGGATGGGAGAGCGCCTCCTGGACCAGGCCGCGGGTGGGGATGGGAGAGCCTCTGCTGTACCAGGCTGTGCATGGGGATGGGAGAGCGCCTCCGGTACCAGGCTGTGCGGGGAGATGGGGAGCGCCTCCTGTACCAGGCTGTGGGGGGATGGGAGAGCATCTCCTGTACCAGGCGGCTGTGGGTGGGGATGGGAGAGCACTTCCTGCACCAGGCTGTGGGTGGGGATGGGAGAGCTCCTCCTGTACCAGGCTGTGCATGGGGATGGGAGAGAGCCTCCTGTACCTGGCTGTGGGTGGGGATGGGAGAACGCCTCCTGTACCAGGCTGCGGGTGGGGATGGGAGAGCACCTCCTGTACCAGGTTGTGGGTGGGGATGGGAGAGCGCCTCCTGTACAAGGCTGTGCCTGGGGATGGGAGAGCGCTCCTGTACCAGGCTGTGCGGGTGGGGATGGGAGAGAGCCTCCTGTACCAGGCTGCGGGTGGCGATGGGAGAGTGCCTCCTGTACCAGGCTGCGGGTGGGGATGGGAGAGGGCCTCCTGTACCAGGCTGTGGGTGATGATGGGAGAGCGCCTCCTGTACCAGGCTGTGGGTCGGGATGGGAGAGCGCCTCCTGTACCAGGCTGCGGGTGGGGATGGGAGAGTGCCTCCTGTACCAGGCTGTGGGTGATGATGGGAGAGCGCCTCCTGTACCAGGCTGTGGGTCGGGATGGGAGAGCACTTCCTGTACCAGGCTGTGGGTGGGGATGCGGGAGCGCCTCCTGTACCAGGCTGTGCGTGGGGTTGGGAGAGCGCCTCCTGTACCAGGCAGAACGGACTGCAGATACTTCTATGGCCACGATGATGTGTGCTCCTTTGTTTGAGGATGGGAACTGAGGCAATCTACCTGCTTCCAGAAGGCGGTGTCTCCTGACTGGCCCATTCAGAATGAGTTGGTGGTTACAGGATACTTGAGAACTCTTTTGGATATAACTGTGTGTTCAGCAGATCTTCTCCTGACCTCACTGAGGGGAGACCTTTCCCTGACTCTGCTGGTTCCCCCATCTCCGATTCTTAAGCTTCTCTCTTGAACACCTGTGCTTCCTTCACCTGAACCTTATTTTGGTTCATCTGATGCTGATGTCTTCAGCCTAGAATCTCCCCTTGCCCCACTCAATGCTGTATTTAGCTGAAGGAAGTTCCTTTATGGAATCAATATATTAATGCACCTGTTTTTCTGAGTGGAAGGTGTGTAAAGTTCATACATATAACTTGCAATTTCTCCGAGCTAACACATGAACATTAACTAGAACAAGGTCGTAAGAGTGAGCAGGGGTTACCACTTTCTGTTTCTAACTTGTTCTGACTAAAGTTAATGCATTTTCATGAAGAAATTGCAAGTTAAACTGAGCACTGAGGTAGCACAGCCCTTCATGATACAGCCCTTTCACTGAGCCAGCACAGCCCATCATGATACAGGCCTTGCACTGAGGTAGCGCAGCCCATCATGATACAGCCCTTGCACGGAGGTAGTGCAGTCCGTCATGATACAGGCCTTGCACTGAGGTAGCGCAGCCCATCATGATACAGCCCTTGCACTGAGGTAGTGCAGCCCATCATGATGTGGCCCTTGCACTGAGCCAGTGCAGCCCATCATGATACAGCCCTTGCACTGAGCCAGCTCAGCCCATCATAATACAGCCCTTGCACTGAGCCAGCACAGCCCATCATGATACAGGCCTTGCACTGAGGTAGCGCAGCCCATCATGATACAGGCCTTGCACTGAGGTAGTGCAGCCCATCATGATACAGCCCTTGCACTGAGCAGCGCATCCCATCAACATACAGCCCTTTCACTGAGCCAGCACAGCCCATCATGATACAGCCCTTGCACCGAGCTAGCACAGCCCATCATGATACAGCTCTTGCACTAAGCCAGCGCAGCCCATCATGATACAGCCCTTGCGCTGAGCCAGCACAGTCTATCATGATACAGCCCTTGCACTTAACCAGCGCAGCCCATCATGATACAGTCCTTGCACTGAGCCAGCGCATCCCATCAAGATACAGCCCTTGCACTGAGCCAGCGCAGCCCATTATGATACAGCCCATGCACTGAGCTAACACAGCCCATCATAATACAGCTCTTGCACCTAGCCAGCGCAACCCATCATGATACAGCCCTTGCGCTGAGCCAGCGCAGCCCATCATGATACAGCCCTTGCACTGAGGTAGCGCAACCCATCATGATACATGCCTTGCACTGAGCCAGCGTAGCCAATCTTGATATAGCTCTTGCACTGGGCCAGTGCAGCCCGTCATGATACAGCCCTTGCACTGCCCCAGCGCAGCCCATCATGATACAGCCCTTACACTGAGCCACCGCTGCCCATCATGATACAGCCCTTGCACTGAGCCAGCACAGCCCATCATTATACAGCCCTTGCACTGAGCCAGCGCAGCCCATCATGATACAGCCCTTGCACTGAAGTAGCGCAGTCCATCATGATACAGGCCTTGCACTGAGCCAGCGCAGCCAATCTTGATATAGCTCTTGCACTGAGCCAGTGCAGCCCATCATGATGCGATCCTTGCACTGAGCCAGCTGAGCCGAATCATGATACAGCCCCTCATGGGAACACATCAGTCTTACCTTGCTGCACTAAAATCTGTTCTGTCTGCAGGCAGTGGCCAGCCACATCTCTTTCACTAGGAAGTGTGATCACTTCTAGGCACTTACATTGGTTTCCCATTGAGGTAAGGATCAGATTAAATAATTGTTGCACTAACTTCAGCATCACCCACATGAAAAAGCCATCCTTCTGCAGAAGCCTTTTAAATATATTTCAGACCAAGGTGACTTTAGAAGCAATAATTCTCTCCTTCTTACAACTTATAGATTGAAAAGGATCAAACATTGAAGCATTCATTTGGAGGAGCAGCAACTTACCCAAAAAGTCCTACCCGGCCAACATGTGGTTCTTTCCTAGCCTTCCTCCTTTCAGGAAACCTCTCTTCTGGCTCCAAATGGACTCTATGTAAATATCTTTAAACCTCTTCGCCTTAAACTCTGTTTAAGTCTCTGCAGTTCACCCATTCAGACTTCCTGGAAGACTGACGGCCGCATGGCACATGTGAGTTCGCTGCTTGGTTTAACAAGCATAGCACTCTGGTGCAAAGGCCACTACTGATAACGGTGCAGTGACGTAGTAGTGACAGATTGTCACTGCACCTAAACCAGAGGTAGGTGAACCACTGAAGGCTCAACTTGACATCCTCTTGGACCGTGGGGCTCAAAACGAGCCGAGCTTCCACGTGACTAGCGCTTGGCACCGACACTCTAACCTCATGCACCACAAATGAAAGACAAAGTACTAACCTTTAATGTTAAACCACTGAGAGCTGGAGGTGCCATCTAGTAGCTGATTTCTATAATGTAAAACCAGAAAACCTGGGATCAATCCCGAGTTCTCTGCTTGACCAACCGTTTGATCCAAGGCAAACATTTTATTTAACAATGCCTCCTTTTTACTCATTATCACATACGAGATAACCTTGAAATACGTGAGTTCAACATATGCACAGTACAAAAACCCCTCTTGAGTTTAGTTTGATAAACTATAATGTTGCTCCATGTAGGCTGTACGACTGAATATTGATATGAAGAATATCTACAGACAAGAGTATTGAGGACAGAATATCTAGGAACAAAATACCAAAGGTAGGTACCTAGAGGGAAGTATAGATTTACTGTTCCTAACTCCACATCTACATACCTTGAAGATATACATACTGTGTAGGTGCATATATCTGGTGTTAGGTATAGAACCTGTTGATATTGTTTTCAGTATTTATCCTCGATATTCTGACTTCGATATTTAATATGCACACCCTCCTTGTAGAATAAGAATCTTGGCCACATTTAGAGGGCACGTGACAAGTCACTTGCCTCTTAGTTCACTAATGGCATTCTCATCAGGCCATAAATGATTCTAAGTTCATATTTTTTATCCTGTCAATTTTAATTAATGCTTCTCAATGCAGGGATATAATCTAATTACTAAGGTGAAACGCTTCTACATGTTAAAGAAGTGCACTTTTTGAATTTTGAAGGGACTTAATCATATTTTAATTGGAGGTTTGTTGTGTGATTTACATGCCAAATATTGACAAGGCTCTATACTTGCACAAGCTCTCAGAGCCAGAGGCAACCTTTGGCTCGCCCCTGGCTCGGCTCTAGATGATGATTGGTTGATTTGCCCACCTTTAAACAAAAACTGAACAATTCCAAAAAGACAGGGATGAACTTTGCATACAACAAAAACATATTAAAATGGAGTGATAAACAAGTGCTTGCAGCGTACATCATATGAAACATGACAATAATGCGTAGGGATTGAAGAAACTGTGCAAGGTTATGTATGAAGAGAGTCATTGGAAGGTAAAAAGTAGGCCTGGTCGGGATTTCAATTACGCTGAAGTAATCAGAGTAATTCCAGTAATTCCACGTTACTCTTTGAGGCACAATTACCAATAATTACGCAATGACTCCTCTTTGTGTAATTTGGAGCAAAAATCCTGCTACGAGAACACATTTAGTGGCTATTTGTGTTCTGCTGCATTTAGCACTATTTCTTAGAGCAAAAATGCATCCTTGCGTCTATTTGAGATGCAAAGGTGCATTTTTCACAAAGAATATATTGCTAAATGCCGGGAGTGAGTTGGACAAAAATCCTACCCCAAGAGCACTTTTAGCGAGTTTGACCTGCTGCTCACTATTTGTGGTCTGTTGTATTTAGTGCTATTTCTTTGAGCGAAAGTGCCCCCTCTCCTCCAAAATAGGCACGAGGAGGCATTGTTGCGCTAAGAAATGTTGCTAAATTCAGAATTACTCTTCTCGTGTAATTCTACATAATCTTGCGTAATTCTCAGGTAATTCCATGTGATTATGCTACACGGAATTACACAAGTTACACCCACCCCTAGTAAAAAGGGTTAAAGAAAATGACTGAGTGAGATAGAGAGGAGTGATGAGAGGGGCTGGGTGAGAAGCTGACTATGTGCGTATAATACATGCTTGGGCAAGACCAGGAAGAGAGGAACTTTGCAGTCAAGAAATAGGGGAGTCAGAGGTTTCCTAACAGCGGAAGGAAATAGGGGGTCTGGACCTATGTCAAGCCTCCTTACAGTCTTGGGACCCATGGCAGACCCACCGTCTGCCCTCAGTTTTGAGGACCGGACCCATGGGAGACCCTGTCTGTGCCTGCAGTTTTGGCAGACCCATGATAGAGCGCACTCTCTGCCCTAGGTATTAAAAGGACCAATTTCAGACATCCCCTTAAACATAGTTTTTGTTTTAGGGGATTTTCGTCAGACCCTCTTTCTTCTCTCAGTCTTTAGTGATCAATGGCAGTCCGCTCCTTTGCCCCGAGTTTTGGTAGACCCATGGCAGACGTCCTATCTGCACTCAGTATTGGAGAAACCCTGGCAGGCCGCTTTCTCTCCTCAGATGTGGGTACCCATGACAAACACCCTCTTTCCTGTCATTATTAGAGGAGCCATGGCAGGCTCCCTCTCTATCCTCAGATTAGAGTACACATGACAGACACCTCAGTATTGGAGGAGCCATGGCAGGCCTCTGATAGGGGTACTGTATGCTCCATATCAGGGAGCCAATGGCTGTCCTCTGTCTGACCTCAACACTGCAATGGCCATAAAAGACTCCCTCTGTGCCCTCAGTTTTCCACCCCATGTCTGTAGCATGGTACAATTCATTAAAGATAGCAGAAGTCATGTTCTGATTGGTGAGTACTGGTATCACCCACTCCCAGACACCACGACAATGACCCTGCTTTCCGCGTTTATGATTTAATGTTCCTATCAAGAAGCGGTGTACTAGAAATTAATGATGCCACAAGAGCATCATTTGAAGACATTTTCTTCATTTCGTTCTGTGCAGCAACCTGCAGGCAGTGAGGGTGCTTTTTTAGTTTAATTTCCAACCAGGCCCAAAACAAATGCCTGATTTAAAGGGCCATCAGCTCATCTTTTGTTCAAATATGATCTTGGCTGGGAACCATCTGGAGCCAAACACCTACATGTCAATGCAATGGAAGGAAACAAAGACACATAGCTTAGCACTTTAGAAATACTTTAGAGAAACTATTACTTGGAGGCAAGTTTTTTATAACCCTGGGTGGCGAACTCCGCTCCGCCAGCAGAGTTTGCAGAGTTTTGCCAACTCCGTGCTCCTCTGGGAGCATGGAGTTTGGCAACAAAACTCTGATTCCGCCGCATGGCGGAGTTTTCCCCTGCCACCCACCCCTACAGCCCTGCTCCTGCCTGAGTCCACCTTACCTGGATCTCGGCATGGCATTCTCCGTGCCCGGGCTGTCCTCCTTCTGTCTTCTCATCCTCGGCGGTGCAAAACCCCTACGCTGCAGGACTCACGAGGACTGCGCATGTGCGGGCATGGAGAGTGGAGACTGGGTTAATGTCTCCACTCCCCATGCGCAGTCCGCGCAAGTCCTGCAGCAAAGCAGTTTCACTTTCATTACAGCCCAGGAAGGACTGCAGAAACACCGCTGATCACTGCCACAGCAGAGTGAGGTAAGCCGTAAAGCAGGTGGCAGTCTGGGGGTCAGAATCCTCCAGGTCTACTGTGTGCATAGGGCGGAGCGGAATTCCACAGAGTTTTGTAGGCAAATCTGCGGAATTCCGCGTAGTGCCACTACGCCTACATATCTATGTAAAATGCCAATCTGTGAACTGCATGTTACACACTGCTTTTCAGCAGGCACATTAAGCCTCTATGCTACCTTTTGAGTCAAAACTGGGATTGCACAAAACATAGAGCTCTCCCAGAACTGCATTAACCACCAGAGTTATCTTACTGCTGTTATAATCCCTTCAAAATTGCGCAGCACAAAAAGATCTTTGCAGCAGGTGTCTTAAACCTGTGAGATATTTTAAAATGCAGCCTTTTTGTGACCAATTAAGTAATCCAGAACAGATTTGCTCTCACATATGTCCTTTTTGCCATAACCTATTGCAGCCATTTTTATCACGGGTTGAGTCGTTTTTAGCAACGCAACCCTCTCAATGCGATTCATCAAGCCACACAAGGCCACCTTGCGTGGCCCTGAGCGGGTGATAAATCCAAAGTAACGCAGTGTAAATTTCTGCGTTGCGTTACTCTGCCCCAGGGAGGAGTTCCATGGGTGGTGCTCGGGTGTTTGACGCATTCCCATATTTATCATTACTGAAAGACCTGGGAATGTGCCAAAATGATACGCCTTCCCAGGCAGAAAGAGGAAAATGCCTCAGGGATTGTTTCTGTGCAGGAAGGTGCTGCTTCCTCCACAAAAACAATCATCCTTACAACGCAGTCGCCCTTGCACCATGGTGCAAGAGTGCCTGCATCAGTGCTAGACCGCACATTGTGCGCCAACAGTGGGAAAAGGCAGAAATGTGCCGTATTGTGATAAATTAGGCGCATTCCTGCTCTTTCCATGTAACGCAGCGCAACAAGGTGACTTGCTGTGCTGCATTCAAATTTGATAAACATGTATAAGTTCTTAAAAATATCTTTGTATTCCACTTCTACTGACCTGGGTTTGGGTGGATTCCTATCCCGTCTACGGTCGTGGGAGGCAGCTGGGGGGTTTCTGGCCGGCCGTCACAAGTGTTCTGTGGGCGGCGCCCATCTTTCCTCCTGGGACAGCTGAAGCGGCCATCTTTGGAAGGGTGCGCTCTAGCCTCCCAATTAGGCAGATGCATTTAAACCGGGCCGCTGCACGGACGCGCCGCCGGCGTGCAGAAGGCGCGCCAAACGCAAGCCCGTCTGCGCCCGTCAGCGTCCCGGAAGCGACCAGCGCCAGCCACTATGCCGAAACCAGTTCTAACAGTAAGCTTCATCATGTCTACAGTTATGTGCAACTTCATGACCTTAAAAGTGCCCCTAGATGCACTCCTTTGAGCCTTTATACCCTAGGTCCTCTAGAACACAAGTGCACTACCTGCAATTATAATATGCTGTGTACTGAACGTACCCCTTCACACCACTCTGAGCGGCCCCCCTCTTTTAAGGCAGCTCTGATCTATGCCCGTTCCCTCCCTAAGCACGCCATCAGTATACATGACCTACTCTGCGATGAATGCCTTGATGCTCAGTTTGTAACTGAGACCTGGCTCACTGACTCCTCGGGTCCTGACATTTGGTCAGCGGTCCCGAAGGGGTTTAAAATTGTAAGGAAAGACAGAAGCACGGGCCGGGGGGAGGGCTTGCCATTATCTTCAAGGACTGCTACTCTCTTACTCTAGTGCCCCTTATGGAACTGGTGGGGGCAGAGATACTAGGGTTTACCCTCACTCTTTCAGCTAAACAGTCTATATCCGGGGGCCTTATCTACAGACCCCCTGGTCCATCCGGAAGGTTGTATCCTCACTCTGTGAAATTATCTCACCCCTGACCCTAAGTTACGGACACTGTGTTCTGTTGGGGGATTTCAACTTACACACGGACTGTGAGTTTGCAAAAGAAAGTCAAACACTCCTGGAGGGTTGCACAGCCATGGGCCTGCTGCAGACTGTTTCGGCCCCCACTCACCTGGCCGGACACACACTTGACCAAATTTTTTCTTCAACTCCTCTTGAAGTTGACCTTCCAATCCCGCTGGTGTGGACTGACCAGTTTATGCTCAGGTTCAGAATGCCTAAACTTAGTAATGTCCCTCCAAAAGAAAGCAACTTACTCCGTACGGTAAGGGCATTCCGTAAAATTACACCGGAACTATTAAGTAACAGGCTAGCTGTGATGAAGCCCACTCTCACCGGCCCGACAAATGATGATGTAGAGTTGATGATATACAGCTGGACTGAATCCGCCTGCCAAATATTGGCTCCGGAAAACAGCATCAAACATCGCTCAAAAGTACCCAGTCCATGGTTCACCCCTCCCCTTAAAAAAACAAAATCCGCCTGCAAACGGAAAGAGAGGCTATGGAGGGCAAACTATTGTCCAGTAGCCAAGGCGGACTATAAAGCCGAATTAGGGAAGTACTACAAAGAAATTAAACTAGCAAAGAAAGCTTATTTTGAGACTAAAATTCTAGGTGCAGGAAATCATTCCAGAGTAATTTTTAAAATTGTTAAAGGTTTTTCTGTGTCAGAAGTGTGCTCCAATGAGAAACCCCCTTCCGAGGAATGGTGCGAGATGCTCGCTTCATTCTTTCAGGAAAAAATAGATACGATTCAGGCGAGCCTCCCTTCCCTCATGATGGGAAACGACATATCAGATTTCATATCAGGGGTGATAGAAAACCAGAGGGAGCCAGGTCATGACCCAACCTCCCTGAATTTTTTCTCTCCAATCTCCTTGAACGACTCTCTACAGGCTTTTAAAATGCCTCAAATCAAGCTCCCCGCTGGACCCTGCCCCCTCCTCCATCCTTGTATTGGGGGCAGAGGCTATCAATCCACTCATGAGCCAGCTACTGAATACTTCCCTTTCGTCAGCCACTGTCCCTACTAAATGGAAACAAGCCAAGGTTATCTCGCTGCTAAAAAAAGCCCAAGCAGACCCTTCCAACTATAGGCCTATCTCCTTCCTGCCCGCCTTCTCAAAACTCCTAGAGAAGCATGTAAAGCAGCAGTTATCATCCTACCTCGAAATGAACGGCCTCCTTCATCCTAGCTAGTCGGGCTTTCGCCCTAACCACAGTACGGAAACAGCGTAACTGGCGGTAGTGGATTCCATCCGACTCGGCCTGGAAGCAGGGGAGAGGGCGATGCTGGTCCTATTAGACCTATCGGCCGCTTTCGATACAGTCTCTCACCAGATTCTCATGACTCAACTCCACTCGATTGGCAATGGGGGGCTGGCCTGGAAATGGCTAGCCTCCTTCCTAGAGGGGAGGGAGCAGGAAGTATGGTGCCATTCGTACTTGGCCGGGTCTCGCAGGCTGAATGTTGGTGTCCCACAGGGCTCGGCCCTAAGCCCTACCTTGTTTAATGTCTACCTTGCACCTATGACTACAATGGTAGAATCCTTGGGAGCAAAGATCATGTCCTACGCTGATGACACGCAGCTGTTGTTCACGTGGAAGAACAGCGAGCCCTGCTCTGGCAAGTTAATTAGTACCAACCTCTCAGCGGTATTTGGGTGGATGGCCGTGAATCAGTTGAAATGCAATGCGGGAAAAACAGAGCTACTTTTCTTTGGCATGGATGCAGAACCGCCGCTACAATTCTTCTGGCCACCAGACTCCCCCACCCCCGACATAAAAAATCAGGCGGTGAAAAACTTGGGTTTTAAATTTGACAACCGATTTCTGTTCCATACCCAGGTTAATTCAGTGGTGGGCACCTGTTTTGCCTTCCTACGTCTTGTGAGAACGTTTTTGTTCTTTCTGTTCCTGGCTGCCACACAGCAGGTGATCCAGGCTCTGATCGTATCTCGCCTCGATTACGGAAACGGTCTCTACTTGGGCATGCCCGGGTATCTGTTGGACAGACTTCAGCTAGTCCAAAATGCAGCGGCTCGAGCCATCTTTGAGCTCCCTCGCAAGTCTCATGTGTCCAGCTTTCTGAGGAGTCTTCACTGGCTCCCAGTAAGGAAAATAATTTTATTTAAGACTCTACTTGTAACTCAGAAAGCTCTATACGGGATGGGCCCGGTCTATCTTAAACGCAGAATCTCGTTCTACGTCCCACCTAGAAATCTTCGCTCTTCAAACCTCCTCTTGGCCAACACCCCTCATATTAAAAAAACAGGTCTGGGGGCAAGGCCCTTTCCTTCCTTGGTCCATCCCTCTGGAATAAACTACTCCTGTCCCTCAGAAGCATCAAGTCTACGCCCGTTTTCCGGAAAAAGTTTAAAAATTGGCTTTTTTCCAGACCATAATATCCCCCTCTCTTCGGTCCTTTGCTACCTTTCGGCATCCAGAGCCAAGACACTCCTTGGAGTAGCAGTTGCGCTTTACAAATACCCCCACATAGACATAGACATAGACATAAGTTGACTGTCAGACTCTGCTTTTCAAGCTCTCCCCTTGTCACTCCATCCCCTTTCTTGTGCCACACCTTGACCCCAAATTTATGAATTTCTAGAGTCATTTTTTCCAATTCCATGACTGCTGGAAGTGATGTATAAAGAGACGGTGTGGCCAGTACCCTGAAGACAACGTCAAGAGCCTGAGTCGTTGGAAGCGACACAGGACCAGTGCTGCTGCCCAGATCCTGGAGTGGTGGGATGGGAAGCCTGTGGGCCTTAGGACAACAGTGGCTTTGTAGAGTGCACGCTTCTTCGCATCCAGACATCAGGTGCAGCGCAGTGGCCGTTACTGCGACAACCCCCATCCCTCAACCTTGTTTCCATGATGTGACTCCATCTGGCGACCACACACCTCAGATAGAGCATATGTCCTGGAAGGCTCTCTGTAAAGAAGAAGTCTTTCTCCCACAGAAGCATCTCCCATTTCCTGGACCTGTGTCCTTGGTTTGCCTTCCTGCCAAAAAGAGGTTTTCCTCGAAATGTAACCAGATGAGGGTCCTCCAACTGAAGCACGCCCACGGGAGGGGATGAGCATGGGGCGTTGGCTAATAAGATGCGCCTACCACCATGTAACCTTCTCTTTGCACCTGGAAGCATCCATTGGAGGGTTGAATTTGGACACTCCTGGCATCTTTTTTTGATTGACAAACTATAGTTCGATGATTTGTGGAGTTGGTTTGGGGTTGCCTTGAGGTAAAGGTTGGATTTGTACATGTCCGCATTATGTACAGAATTTGTTCACTTATAGCCAAGGTCAATTGAATTATGTGGTAATGGCAGACCAAATCATGCAACAGTGTTAACTAAAGTAAGTGGCAAGAAAAGACAAATTATGTGGCACATTTTGTGATATTTTAAACTGAATTAACACTGTTAGATAAACGATTCTCCTCATTAGTACCTGTTTAGCATCTGAATACTTCAGTCAAACCAACATGGGGACCAGTAAGCCTTTGTAGAGTCCTAAAGGTCCGTAAAGAGTCTGAGACTGCACGACGCCACATGTGGTGCATTGGTTTAGTAACTTTTGATCTGTTTGCGGCAAATAACATTTTTTTGCTCAATCTGCAAATTGTGCAACAGATGGCAGATTATGTGGCAGGTGTGGCAAAACCATGATTATGTGGAAAATCTGCAGAATCATACAATTCTAATGAAGCTACTTACAAGGTGTCTATTTTATGCACCTACGTTTAATGTAGTTCAGTACATTACCGCTACTTCTCTGGATCTGTTATACTTATTAAAACAAGTGATGGAACTTATCCAACTAAATATGTGCAGAGACTATTGCCCCGTCCCTTGGGTGAAACCAAAACACTTGTATGTGCCCTAGTAAGAAAAGTGTCACCACCCACATGCCATCCTAGAGCTGCCCTGCAGAGGAGAGGGGCTGCACCCACATGTCACCCTAGAGCTGCCCTGCAGAGGAGAGGGGCTGCACCCACATGCCATCCTAGAGATGCCCTGCAGAGGAGAGGGGCTGCACCCACATGCAATCCTAGAGATGCCCTGCAGAGGAGAGGGGCTGCACCCACATGCCATCCTAGAGCTGCCCTGCAGAGGAGAGGGGCTGCACCCACATGCCATCCTAGAGCTGCCCTGCAGAGGAGAGGGGCTGCACCCACATGCCATCCTAGAGCTGCCCTGCAGAGGAGAGTGGCTGCACCCACATGCCATCCTAGAGCTGCCCTGCAGAGGAGAGGGGCTGCACCCACATGTCACCATAGAGCTGCCCTGCAGAGGAGAGGGGCTGCACCCACATGTCACCCTAGAGCTGCCCTGCAGAGGAGAGGGGCTGCACCCACATGTCACCCTAGAGCTGCCCTGCAGAGGAGAGGGGCTGCAGCCACATGTCATCCTAGAGCTGCCCCGCAGAGGAGAGGGGCTGCACCCACATGTCACCCTAGAGCTGCCCTGCAGAGGAGAGGGGCTGCACCCACATGTCACCCTAGAGCTGCCCTGCAGAGGAGAGGGGCTGCACCCACATGTCACCCAAGAGCTTCCCTGCAGAGGAAAGAGGCTGCACCCACATGCCATCCTAGAGCTGCCCTGCAGAGGAGAGGGGCTGCACCCACATGCCATCCTAGAGCTGCCATGTCACCCTAGAGCTGCCCTGCAGAGGAGAGGGGCTGCAGCCACATGTCACCCTAGAGCTGCCCGGCAGAGGAGAGGGGCTGCACCCACATGTCACCCTAGAGCTGCCCTGCAGAGGAGAGGGGCTGCACCCACATGTCACCCTAGAGCTGCTCTGCAGAGGAGAGGGGCTGCACCCACATGCCATCCTAGAGCTGCCCTGCAGAGGAGAAGGGCTGCAGCCACATGCCATCCTAGAGCTGCCCTGCAGAGGAGAGGGGCTGCACCCACATGTCACCCTAGAGCTGCCCTGCAGAGGAGAGGGGCTGCAGCCACATGTCACCCTATAGCTGCCCTGCAGAGGAGAGGGGCTGCACCCACATGCCATTCTAGAGCTGCCCTGCAGAGGAAAGAGGCTGCACCCACATGCCATCCTAGAGCTGCCCTGCAGAGGAGAGGGGCTGCACCCACATGCCATCCTAGAGCTGCCCTGCAGAGGAGAGGGGCTGCACCCACATGTCACCCTAAAGCTGCAATGCAGAGGAGAGGGGCTGCAGCCACATGTCATCCTAGAGCTGCCCTGCAGAGGAGAGGGGCTGCACCCACATGCCATCCTAGAGCTGCCCTGCAGAGGAGAGGGGCTGCACCTGATGACGCCGATTCTTATCTAATTATCTATAAGAACCTTCTGGCCGCCAAGATCTTTTTACCTGTTGAATAGTGTAAAGGAGAGAATCTCATCAGGTTAGATATCAGCATTCATTTTGTCTGAAAGGACCACTGACTCCGAATTCAAGTTTGAGAATTTATTATCGCCAAAAATAACTGAACGTGCAAGCACCTCAACACGAGGTTAAAGAAATAGATGGGCACTAATACAAATAATAATCTACGCAGAAATCTCATCCGACTCAGGATAAGGAGAATAGAAAGTTCTAGCAGGATCAACCAGACTATGATTGCTCCTATTTCTAAGTTACTCTTCATTGGCCTAAGCAAGCTTAAAATCAATTGCTGTCCCTACACTAATGCTAAGTGACATCCCTACATAACAATTTCCCAGGCAAGAAGGAATAAAAGGTGTCAGCTGTGAAGACTTCCTAAGAAGTGCAATCACCATATACCTAAGCTCAGCTCTGTCCTTCTCTCAGGTCTCCCCTACCGCTTCTCTGGCCTCCTCCCTCAGGGCACTAACCCTAATACAAAACCATACTACAAAGGTACACGCCTTGTTTACGCCCTCTTGGCCAGGTCTTCTTTCTTGTGCTTTTCCATTGAAACGGTGACTTCATCCTGGACGGTTGCGTTGACCTTGAGTCCCAGGCACCTTCTCCGCCGAAAGTATCATCCCTACATTCCTTTTCACTCCCCGTACCATGCCTCCCCTCTCTCTAGCTTTCGAAAACAAAGAGTTAGTCTTACTAACGAGACATGTGTCCTTGCACCTGCAACAAAAGATACTTTCAACAGAAACCTTCTACTGTGCAAATTAAATCTACCGTTTGTGCCCAGAGAGCCTTACCAAGAGAATCTTTTTACTGCCTACAAAAATAAGCTAACATAAGAATTAACCAGGCCTTCCCTAAGCATATATGTAGTCAGGCCTTTACATATAACTTTTAAACACACATCTTATGTTTCCCTATAAGCATTTTCATTACACTTCATATGCAAACAATGAATTACATGTGCAACTTTAATATGGTGCACTTTTAAACTACTGCAATTACATTACATCCACGAACTAATTTCTCTATGCATTATGTTCACACAATTTAATAAGCATTACATTACATCAATATCCTAACACCATTATGCTACTGGGTTCACTTTGTCTCAGCGAACTATTCATTCTTTACTAAACATACATGAGTATACAATGGATATAAACGAATATATGTCTGAATACATGTGGGTGCGGCCTATCAGTGATTATGATGCACCCCTACAATTCACAAGAACATTTCGCTCTATCAGTTCCCCCTTTGATGACTCCTGTCATCACATCTCATTCTACTCCCTCGGAGAAGGAACCGACCTAAACAGAACTTGTTCCTATCTTCCCTGATCTGAAGTTCTCCATGCTCTTGAGCCTTTTATACTGATTGTCCTGCAATCTTGCCAATCTCATGTCATTTTCCCTCAAAGCTCGCTTGACTCTGCCTGCTCGATACCACTTGTAGGCCTTGATCACAATCCACAAGCCAGCCACACAAACCACCAAAATAAGGAGTGGTCTCAGGAAGTACCCAAGGAATCCCTTTCCTAGGTTCGCAAACCAACCTCCCACTTGACCAAAACCCTTTCCGACCTTTTCCCAGGCCCCTTCTTCGGTCAAATCCGCTATCTTTGTGTGGACCATAGTGATGTTACTTATATATTTCTCCAGATCCTTGCTACGGTCTGGTATATAAGTGCAGCACTCTTGAACCTTCAGCATTTTACAGACTCCGCCCTCTTTTGCCAATAGGACATCCAAAGCAAGGCGATTCTGCAAAACCATTCCCCTTATCGACAACATCTCTCCTTCCACCAACACCAACGACTTTGCTGTGTTCATCGAAAATTCATCCACCACAGTCGCTAACCTCCGGATCTTCACATCATTCAAGACTACTCCTAGACTAGGTATCATAGCTCCAAAGATATCCCCCACAACGATTCCTGCACTTGCAGCTCTTCTCGTTCTTGAATGCTCTCCACCCTCCAGAAGATTTAAGTCTTCTGTATGGTAAATCTTTGGAAATATTATTGACAAATAACATGTTCCATACCAATTTGCAGGCAACCTCACATAAGCATTCTTCCCACATACATAATACACCGTTGGTATCACTTGTACAGGACCTTGGAGAAAATCTTTTGCCACATCTGCCATGGTGAAAACGTGATCACAAGTACTCTGTCCCACTGGAACCTTTTCGTAGTAAGTCTGATAACGCCTTATACACAACTTACCCCTCTGCTCCTTATCTAACGCTATAGGACCATAGCTTCCCCTGGTCTTATGCAACCGTTCTTCCTCCGTCCAATCTGTCCTGTGATGCCCTAAATCTCGGGATTCAGTCAGCTTTCTATACCTATCTTCAACCTGATCTACAAACTTTCTCTCTACATCCGACATCAAGCATGTCAGATTGTGTCTGTGTGCGAATGCTGTATCCAATTCCAAACTCGGTATGAAGTACTTCCTCAGTCTGTCCTCAGTCTTATAATAGTCATACTTATTCAAATGCTTGTAAGCTGGGACTTCAGGAAGCACTGCGTCGAAATTGGAAAAGAAATACTCGAACTGATCTCTCTCATAAAACAAACTAAGCAAAAGACTACATGAAATACCATAAGTCAGTGGAAGATGATGATACCTAATGCCCTCATCCACTGAAGTAGGCAACTGCATACACACATAACAATCTTTCGCATCCATCACGTCAACATACTCATACAACAACTTAGCATATGCATTAAGCTTAAAATCACCTTTCGACAAATCTACATGTAGTCTACGGCTTTCTTCTAATATCATAGCTCTATCAGCTGCCCTGTCTACCCCCTTCTGGCTAGGTGTGATAGGTGTCGGTGTCCCTGTCACTACCTCTACTTCTGGCTCATGCGAACCAGTATATGAGACTACAACTACTATGATTATAGAAATTATTACACTACTTATAAGAATGCCTACAATCCACTTTGATCTACGATTGGGATCTCCCGGCTCCATGATTTCGAAAGTTCTCAAAAAGTCTTGGTTATCGCAAAGAACTCAGAAAAGTCTCTGTCCTTTATTTATGACTTGCTTAACCAGCTCGAACAACCATGAAATCTCCGGGCTTTCCCTTTCCGACCACAACTTATTTACACAGTCCAGAAAAAGACTTCCCTAGTTTTCGTTCCTCTTCTTGTGGAAAGTCCCTAAGTTTATTCTTCTTCCACTCGGACCTAGGTTATCTTCTTCTTTTAGACTTTTATTTACAGTTCTTTACTGATCCATAATGAGATCCTCATTGAGCACGACCAGAACGTGATACAAAAGTTCAAGACGCAAAACCAGCACTTCGTGTGAAAACGGCTCAGCTCCGAAAGGCGGGAATTCGACCCGATGCAAAAGCAAGTTTCGGACTTCACTCAGAAGTGGGGGATTCGGAATCGTGAGTGTCAGTGTTCCGTCTATCTCGAACCCTGGCATCCGCAGCACCACCTTCACCACCAGTTTCGGGCTCCGACTGAACACTTCCACTGACCTCAGTCTCCCTGTATTCACCACCCCCTGCATCAAACACAGTGTAAGTCCACTCAGGGGTAGAGTATCTGCGACAAGGCACTCTTGTTCTCTTGGACCTTCGCCGACTGTCTTGTGCTTGGTCTTCGTCGCTTGCTTCGGTTTCAGATACTTCGGACACTGGAGCAAGGTCTCTCTCAGGTGCTAACCTCAGGTTCAGTCGCCTCTGTCTTTCAGGCCAACTTTCAGCACTTCTGTTCGTTCGTCTGCCTTCCTCTTCTATACCCAGTGCACTACTTCCTCTTTCTGCTGCCTTTGACTCTTCTCCGCCCACTGCACCTTCTCTTTCTTCGGTGCCTGAGTCAGGGTTTGAACTGTGGAAACCCCCTTCAGCTTGCTCTAGTGCACCACCAGCTGTGTCAGCGACCCTTACAGCTTGACTTGTCCTCTCATGTGGCCCTGCCACGTCAGCTGGGTTTTCATTTACGAGAGGAGCTGTTTCTTCCAAGGGTGCTGGAACTCTGCGGGTATGGGAAGCATGCACCCAGTTCGGCAATCCTCCACACTTTACTGCTGTGTTCGTGATAAGTATCACCTGATACGGGCCACGCCAGCGGGCATCCAAACAACTCTTCCTCACGTGCTTCCTGATGAGCACCCAGTCTCCGGGACACAAGTCGTGGCACAGATCACTCGAGGCTGGTACCACTGCTGCTTGCACCTGCTGGGATACAGAACGGACCACATCAGAGAGTCCTTTACAATAATCGAGAATCAAATCATCAGTGATGCTTATCAAGGCTGTAGTTGGTACTGCTGGCAATCTCATTGCCCTCCCCATTATTATTTCATGGGGGACAACCCAGTCTTTCTATCTGGGACACTTCGCATGCTCATGAGCACTAGTGGCAAGGCGTCGGGCCATTGTAGGGACGTTGAAGAACACATTTTTGCCATCCGGGCCTTCAAAGTTCCATTAACTTGTTCCACCATCCCAGAAGCCTCTGGTCTGTAACTACAATGGAGTCTCTGGTCTATGTTCAATGCCGCACAAAGCAACTTCATGATTTCGCTATGGAAGTGCCCACCTCTATCTGATTCCAAAGAGGTCGGGATCCCGAATCTAGGGATGAGCTCCCTCAACAGTAATTTAGCCACTGTCAGAGTGTCACACCTTCGTGTGGGGTATGCCTCCACCCACCGTGAGAATATACATACTATCACTAGAATGTACCTCAAGCCATTGCACCTAGGCATCTCCACGAAATCCAGCTGTAGTCTATTGAAGGGCCCTCCTGACCTTCCAATATGACTCAGTGTAACTACAGTTTTCTTTCCAGCATTCATCTGTTGACATGTAACACACCTCTGACATACCGTCTCAGCCATTGCTCGGAACCGTGGGTTATACCACGTCTGTCTGAACACTCTCATCATTGCGTCTCTACCCAGGTGTGCCTGTCCATGTATCAATCTAGCCATCGGACTCAACAATTCTTCCGGCAACACAGCTCTCCCATCGTTGGATACCCACACATCCACTTCTCCTCTCTCGCACCCAGCTTTGATCCAGCCCTCTCTTTCCTTGGTTGAGACTTCATCTTGCAATCTCTTAAGCTCTTCCCAAGTGTCTGCCATGGCCAACATTATGCTGAGATCGGTTCCCTCTTGGCTCTCTTCTATCTCTCTTCCTGTAAATATGCATCCTTGTTCTGCGCAGAAGCGGGCTACCTCATCTGCGTAGTTATTACCCAAGGATACAAAGTCCTCCCCCTTCCCATGGGCTGAACACTTTACCACAGCAATTTCTTTCGGATGCTGTAATGCTTCTAACAATTGTCTTACATATTCTCCATTACGAATGGGTGAGCCAGATGATGTCAAAAATCCCCTCTGAGACCATAACTGCCCGAAGTCATGCACCACGCCAAAGCCGTATTGGCTGTCTGTGTAAATCGTGATTCGAATTCGATCAGCGGCCAAACAGGCACGGGTCAAGGCAATGATCTCAGCTACCTGCGCGGAGCGTACTCCTTCTAGGCAAGCAGCGTCGACCACTCCTGAAATGGTACATACAGCAAACGCTGCTCTTAATTGCCCCACACTGTCTCTTAAGCATGAACCATCGACAAAGAAAATTTCATCTGGGTCGGCCAATGGCTCATCGACAATGTCAGGTCTCGGTTTGGTGCAAAGTTCGGTCACATCGAGACAATCATGGTCCTCACAATCTTCATCATCTGTGTTCGGTATAGGCATCAATGTCGCAGGGTTCAAGATGGAGCACCTTTTCAGAGTCACATTCTCTGCGGCAAGTATGACTTGCTCGTACCTCGTTAACCTATTGTTCGTTAGGTGCTGGGTCTTGGTCCTGGTCATTAATAACTCAACCGAATGTGGCACATGTACAGTCAATGGATGTCCCATTACAATGCTTTCACATCTTTCAATGCTGACACCTGTTGCAGCAACGGATCTTAGACATCCGGGCAACGCAGAAGCTACTGGATCTAAAGTAGCTGAAAAATAGGCAACTGGTCTACGGACACCTCCATGGTTCTGAGCTAACACTGCTAATGCACATCCTCCTCTCTCGTAACAAAACAATGAAAAGGCCTTGTTGTAATCAGGCATTCCCAGTGCGGGAGCCCTGCACAAATCATCTCTCAGCTTCAGGAATGACACCAAGCACTCCTCGTCCCATGGTACCGGATCACTCACATCCTTGTGTGTAAGCCTCTGCAGAGGCTTTGCTCTCAAGGAGAAACTAGGAATCCACTGTCGACAATAGCCAACCATTCCCAGAAACATCCTAACTTCCCTCTGTGTAGTGGGTACTGCCATGCTCATTATTGCCTCAATTCGATCTGGTGACACCTTCCTCTTGCCTTTTTCTAATCTGTGTCCCAAGTACTGTACCTCATTCAAACAGTACTGCAGCTTGTTCGGGGACACCTTATGTCCATTTTCTGCTAAGTGGTTCAACAAGGCTACTGTGTCAATTCTGCAAGCATCTTCTGTTTCTGAGGCAATGAGCAAGTCATCTATGTACTGCACGAGAACTGAGTTCTGCGGCAACACAAGACTCTCAAGGTTCTTCTTCAGGATCTGGTTAAAGATCGATGGACTTTCCGTATACCCTTGAGGGATACGACACCATGTTAACACGCGATTTTCTAGCCTGAACGCAAAAAGAAATTGGCTTTCCTCGTGGAGCGGTATCGAAAAGAAAGCTTGACACAAATCGATAACCGTAAACCACTCGGCTTCACATGGGATCTGGAACAGTATTACTGAAGGATTCGGTACCACTGGACAACAAGGGACAACTATCATGTTGACCTTTCGCAGGTCTTGCACGATCCTGTACTTCCCGCTCGGTTTCTGTAGTCCCATTATGGGTGAATTACAGGGACTACCTCTGATCTCCTTCAAAATACCCTTCTCAATGAAAGTCTCGATCACAGGTTTTATTCCTGCAATCGTTTCTGTCGACAGGTTGTATTGAGGTGTTCTTGGGAAATCAACATTCTGTTTCACCTCAATCCGCACTGGTTCAACCCCTCTGATTAAACCTATTTCATCGCCTGCGAAATCCCACACCACAGGCGACACTGCGTCTCTCAGATCATGTGGAAGTTCTTCCACAGTCACCATTGGGTACAGATCTATACACAGAAGCTGATTGGTAATTTTAAAGTCCGCATCGTCATCTATCGTCTGGACCTCCACTCCCCGTGGTGTGCAATAAATCGTGCAGTTCAACTTGCACAACAGATCTCTTCCCAAAAGACAAACTGGACTCGTATCACACACTACAAACTGATGTCTAGTTTGGAAAGTACCTATCTTTACTAAGATCGGTTCTGTCAATGGGCTGCTTATTTTCTTATTCGCTACTCCAACAACCTGGATTGATTGTCCCGAGAGGGGTAGGTTAGGGACTACTGCAGATCTTACAGTAGACCGGGTAGCTCCAGTATCAACCAAAAGTGTTGCAGGATTGCCCTCAATCTCTGCCTCTACAAAAGGTCCTCTCTGGTCTACCTCTAAGACCGCTCCAAGTGTGCAGTCTTCCTCCCCCTCAGGCACCGTCAGGATAAAGGGTCTAAGCTATCCTCATCATAGCGTTCGAACAGGGGCATCTGTTGGTACGTTCGTGTTCCTTGTGAAAACCTTGGAGCTTGGGGAATCTGAGCGTGAGAATTGTAAACCCCCCTTTCATCGTCCTAGGTCTCGTTATTGTGTTAACTACCTCTTGCGCGGGTGCCTGAGCCCCCTCTTCCTCTTCCTGTACCTGATTAGCTGGGTTCAAAGGACACTCGCGTTTCCAATGTCCGACCTGGCGACAAAGATGACACGCAGTGGTCTTCTTTAGTGTGGCCACGTCCACTCCTGTCTTGGGGTCTACTGGTTTTCCCTTTCCCTGTACCTGCCCATTCTGGTTTCCCTGGAAATTTCCTTGCTTTCTTCCTAAGGTCCCTCCACTAGGCTGACTCTGTGCTGTCTGCATCTGGACAAGCATTAATTTGTCTTTTAGCTTTCGATGTTTTGATTCCACCTCATCACTACAGTATCTCGCATACCGCAAAATTTCATCTAGTGGCTTGTTCTGCCAGCAGATCAAATGGTGCTGTATCATGAGGCTGATTTCCACTCTCAGACCCGTTACAAACTTTGAGACAAACTGTCCCATATCCTTAGGGTCCAAAACATCTAACCCACTATACTGTTTAAAAACTTGCAGAAGTCTTTCATAGTACTCATGCACCGTTTCCTTGGGTTCCTGTACAGTCCGATCTATCTTAACCCAATCTATATCCTGAGGTGAAATCTTCGACTTCAACCATGTAATCACCTGCTCATACTTTTTCATGACATCAGGTGATGGACCATTTGTAACCGCCTCTCTTTTCGGTTCGGAAGTCGGCCACTCAATAGCGACTTTACATGCTGTCCACAAATCTCCTGGTACCACTATGTCAAACAAAGTGTTCAAATCAATCCACAATACTTTTGAAATCTTCACAAACCGCTCAACCTGCTTGTACCACTCCACCGGTTTTTCCCTCAGCCGAGGAAAATCATTTGTAAATGCAGCCAAATCACCTCTATTCCACGGTACATGCACGTACCCTCCATTCTGTACTTCCCGTAAAGGAAAATTCCCAACACCCGTCGCCCCCCTCCTGGCGGCGGCGTTTCCCCTTCTGCTCTCTTTACTGGTTTCTTTTTGGACCACCTTTCTTCCCATTTGTCCAACAAAATCCATATTCTCATTCCTATGATCAGGTCTCTGGTGTGCGTCTTTAATCCTGTGATTCTTTTCTCCTCCAACTCCTGATCACTGTAATGCAATCTATGTGGTCCCTGTAACGCTTTAGTTTTGTTCAGGTCCACCTCATATCTTTTGGCCAATTCCTTCAATCTATCATGTGCCATTCTAGCTTTTCGAGTCACATCTTTTGCTACAAACAGCAGCTCATCTGATCCATAAATTTCTATCCTTTCCAAAGGCAGACCCCCACTGATCATTTCGTCTACCTCTGCTTTCAGCCTCACTACGTCTAGCAACCTTGCCTGTACTGCACTCCTCAGTACATCTCGACAACCTGAGGCATCTCGCTCATCACAGTCACTATTCTGTCCTTGTGACCTATTCCCTTCTATATTCCTGGAACCTGATCTGTCTTCCGAGACATTTTGTGCCCTATCTCTTTGCATCCTATCCTCTTGGTTCGTTACTGTTGGTGTCCACTCCCTCAACGCTGACTTAGATTCTCGTAAAGACCTCGGTCTTTCCGGTCTCTCCTCTTCTCGCCCACATGAAGAGTCCGCAGTAGCCGGTAACGGCGTACTTGTCTCCATTGGTCTTGGGAAATGAACCACCCTTACTCCAAACCCATTCCCACTCTCGCTGTTTCCTTCTTCCCTTCTCATCGGCACGGAGCTCCCTTCTCTCACTCGGTCTGGGTCATATACCGGTACTATAGGGCCAATGGTAACCGGTACTGTCAAGGAGTCCGGTAATCTTGTGTTCCCCGCAGGAGGCTGTGTTATCCTAGACGCCGTAGCCCCCTCCGTTCCTGTGGAAATTCTTCCCACTACTCTCATGCTAGTCTGGTTCTGGCTCTCATCAACTATTGCCACTGCTGGGGTCGTCTTTCCCTCTTCTGAATCTGGGTTAAATGGTGGTGGCCTCTCTGCCAACATCCTATCCAACAAACTGTCATCTAGATCACTGTCGTCCTCATCGATTCTTGTAATCTTTCCATTTTGTATCAGCAGTGGGTATAACTTATCTCCTTCGATCGTGTCTGCTCTCCACCTTTTCTCCAGTGCATCCCACCTTGCATCTTGAAATGCCCTGACCGATTTCTTCACCCTTTCTTGACATCTGTCCTTCTTCCTATCATACGCTGCCCTTATCCACGCATGTAGTGCCTCAAACTGTGTTGGTCTAGGTAGTGGTCGTAATGAAGCCATTACACTCTTGAGCTGGTACAGCACCTCTAACCTGAAAGTACCATATCGAGGGAACGACAATTCTCCTTCTGCTTCTGTCATTTTATGCCAATTCTCAAGCCAAATTATGGTATGCAATCCTACATTCTTTGCCATATAATGTGCTGGTGTATCCTCGGGAGGAGCTTCCTCTCCCTCCCGAACAACCACATGTCTATCACCTCTACAAAGTTCCCTTAAAGCTTTAAAACATTTCATGATGAATCAACTTTGTATTTGCACTCAAAATGTCCGCTTTTACTTCCTGATTCCAATCCACCAATACCAGCGCGGTTCACACCAACCGGCCTATCGCAGCGCGGCACTGTTCTGACGTCACTTTTCCTCCGCTCGCAGCAGTTCCCCTCCTTTCTAATTCACTTGTTCTCGCTCACATCTGTCCCAGTCATACTCTGAAATAATGTCCGTCCTACCGAACAATTACCTCTCTGACCGTCAGTCTTACCAATGACCGATCAGCCTCTTGAGCTTGTTGACCTCAATCTGGCAATCGTCTGTCCGCGAAACGACCGGACAATCGCCTTTAGCACACTCGATAGGATTCAATCACTCGATGTTCTGCACACAATAACCTACGACCTGCGTTGGTTATTCACACACTCACTCATGTGTTCCCTATCTTCAGTGGGTCTGTCAATGACGTCTCGTGACCCCCACAACTCTGGTCAACGTTCTCAACTCTGGGTGTATTCTACACCACAATAAATCTCCCGGTCCCGCGCGCGCTCACGGTCCGTTTCTCAATCACACAATTTTCGTTCCAACTCCGCAAGACATCACACAACAATAAAACACCGCAATCTACCAAACATCACTCTTTTCATACTCACTCTACTACGAACTGCTACTTCCGCCGCACCGGCACTCTCCGTCAGTTTTCCCCGACCTCCGACATCCTTCTCCCGCGGTCCTCTGGATCAGCGTCACTCGGGCTCTATGGGGCAACTTAGTCTCCTATCTTGCTCTAGATCTCCCCTTACCATCAAAGGTAACCATCCTACTCTGCTACCAACTGATGACGCCGATTCTTATCTAATTATCTATAAGAACCTTCTGGCCGCCAAGATCTTTTTACCTGTTGAATAGTGTAAAGGAGAGAATCTCATCAGGTTAGATATCAGCATTCATTTTGTCTGAAAGGACCACTGACTCCGAATTCAAGTTTGAGAATTTATTATCGCCAAAAATAACTGAACGTGCAAGCACCTCAACACGAGGTTAAAGAAATAGATGGGCACTAATACAAATAATAATCTACGCAGAAATCTCATCCGACTCAGGATAAGGAGAATAGAAAGTTCTAGCAGGATCAACCAGACTATGATTGCTCCTATTTCTAAGTTACTCTTCATTGGCCTAAGCAAGCTTAAAATCAATTGCTGTCCCTACACTAATGCTAAGTGACATCCCTACATAACAATTTCCCAGGCAAGAAGGAATAAAAGGTGTCAGCTGTGAAGACTTCCTAAGAAGTGCAATCACCATATACCTAAGCTCAGCTCTGTCCTTCTCTCAGGTCTCCCCTACCGCTTCTCTGGCCTCCTCCCTCAGGGCACTAACCCTAATACAAAACCATACTACAAAGGTACACGCCTTGTTTACGCCCTCTTGGCCAGGTCTTCTTTCTTGTGCTTTTCCATTGAAACGGTGACTTCATCCTGGACGGTTGCGTTGACCTTGAGTCCCAGGCACCTTCTCCGCCGAAAGTATCATCCCTACATTCCTTTTCACTCCCCGTACCATGCCTCCCCTCTCTCTAGCTTTCGAAAACAAAGAGTTAGTCTTACTAACGAGACATGTGTCCTTGCACCTGCAACAAAAGATACTTTCAACAGAAACCTTCTACTGTGCAAATTAAATCTACCGTTTGTGCCCAGAGAGCCTTACCAAGAGAATCTTTTTACTGCCTACAAAAATAAGCTAACATAAGAATTAACCAGGCCTTCCCTAAGCATATATGTAGTCAGGCCTTTACATATAACTTTTAAACACACATCTTATGTTTCCCTATAAGCATTTTCATTACACTTCATATGCAAACAATGAATTACATGTGCAACTTTAATATGGTGCACTTTTAAACTACTGCAATTACATTACATCCACGAACTAATTTCTCTATGCATTATGTTCACACAATTTAATAAGCATTACATTACATCAATATCCTAACACCATTATGCTACTGGGTTCACTTTGTCTCAGCGAACTATTCATTCTTTACTAAACATACATGAGTATACAATGGATATAAACGAATATATGTCTGAATACATGTGGGTGCGGCCTATCAGTGATTATGATGCACCCCTACAATTCACAAGAACATTTCGCTCTATCACACCCACATGCCATCCTAGAGATGCCCTGCAGAGGAGAGGGGCTGCACCCACAATCCATCCTAGAGCTGCCCTGCAGAGGAGAGGGGCTGGACCCACATGCCATCCTAGAGCTGCCCTGCAGAGGAGAGGGGCTGCACCCACATGTCACCATAGAGCTGCCCTGCAGAGGAGAGGGGCTGCACCCACATGTCATCCTAGAGCTGCCCCGCAGAGGAGAGGGGCTGCACCCACATGCCATCCTAGAGCTGCCCTGCAGAGGAGAGGGGCTGCACCCACATGCCATCCTAGAGCTGCCCTGCAGAGGAGAGGGGCTGCACCCACATGCCATCCTAGAGCTGCCCTGCAGAGGAAAGAGGCTGTACCAGCAGCCCTCAGAAGCCTGCACCAGGCTCCCAGGCCTGCCCACCTTCCCTTCCACAGGGGTGTGACTAACTGTGCCAGAGTGAAGAGGAAGGCGGCAAGTTACATAAAATGCCCTGATGCTGTTGTCTTTGCGAGGGGCTCATGCACCTGGGGGGCAAAATTAGGAGGAGTTGGTTCAAATGTAGTGACAAACATCATATGTGAAACCACTATCTATTAGTCAAAACACGGTAGAATAAAATGCCTAATATACAGAGGGTTATGCATTAGGTTAATATGATAAAAATATCGTTTAACCTAAGGGCTGAATAGTTCCTAAAGCATTTTATTCGAATATGTCAAACGTGAGAGCAAACTGCATTAAAAGTTCTCGTTAAAGAAATATAGATTCCTCAAGTGGGTTGCTATATGGTGTTTTTTAGATTTTTTTCAGATAAGTTGTTGGTTTGAACAAATGCCTACAAACTGTATTTGACATGCACAGTGATCAGCAAGATTCTGCGGCTCACCCTCGTTAATTTGTGTGGGTTTTGCGTCATAGTCTTTAGGAAACATTCGATGCTTATTTGGTTTATCAAAACCCAGCACTTTTACTCTTGCTGCGATGAAGCTCTCACACATGGTTTGGTCCACAATTTCCAAAGGGCACCCTCCAGCTCATGGAGAGAAGCACCAGGCTCTAAAGTCTCTGCATTGATATGGGCTGCTCTGTTGTGTATTTCAAAAGATCTTTCCCAACCGAGCCAACCTTGAGTTGAGTTAAGAATGTGTATCTTGGCATTCCTTCTCTTTAACTTTCCTTCCTTTATGTTTGCTGCCTCGGAGTGCCACAATCTGTCTCTCCTGCCAGTTCCCTCACAGTTGGCACACAGAGTGTTCCCTGAGTCCTGGCAGCTGCTTTCCAATTCCAGCCATGAACATGCAGCATTTGAAGACCATTGACAAATATGCGGAGTGCCCTTAAAATACCAAAGCTGGCCTAAACAAGGCAAGTAAAAAAAGAACACAGTTAAGATATTGAAATATATACTACATTATTTTACCTTAAAAGAACATCCTACAAATAATAGAATGAAAGCACTGACATTTATGAAGCCCCTGACACTGCAGCTTCTAAACAGCTGCTGCCAGGCAAGCCTCTGCTACAACCCTGACCTCCTCCCAGTGCCAGGAAACCCGCAGTGTGGAAAAGCAACCCACAGACTGCTTCATACAAACTAAGGGGAGCTCCCTCTGAGTCTGTCATCCTACCAAGGGAGTCTGGATATTTCAATAAATTAACAAGTATTAATAGCAAGGTCTTGCACCAGACTTTCTCAAATATTCTAGTCATCAGATGACAAAAGGGATTTTGTATTTTCACAGCAATCTGAGTCTGCCTTGAATGAGACAAATCGGATTAGAAAACACAGCTCACTTTACTTCTCAAGGAGAGGTGCAAGGATGGTCGGTGTTCCAGATAAAACAAAATGTTGCTGTTGCAGCGCTCCCTGTCAAAGCATTTTTCCAGCTGTTTTCTTGCAATGTGCTGCCTCTTTGTGAGTGCCACTAGGTATCAGCCTTGCTAAGACTTCTGGGCGTATGCAGTGCCGGCCCTGGGTTTGTGGGAACTGAACCTGGTGTCTTAAAACACAAACAACTCACATAGGATTCACTTCCAATACTTCGTAATATCCAGCTAGCATCTGCCTTTGAAGTGCATCTGCCTTTGAAGTGCATCTGCCTTTGAAGTGCATCTGCCTTTGAAGTGCATCTGCCTTTGAAGTGCCTGTATTCTGCGTTTATAATGTGTTATATCTGATTCTCAAGATTAAACACATACACATCAAATGTGGTGGAACTGTGCAATTTTATCACTTTATCCAACGACAAGAAATATTAAAATACTGCTGATACTAACAGCTGCAAAAAATACCCCCACTGAGTCGGGGAGAAGGCACAAGTAGTTCGGAGCCGGCCTATTACACACATAGCAGGTGACAAATAAGATGCCACCGGCATGGCAAAACAGAGGACACAAAAACAAACTTTTGTATCTCAAGGTGTGAAAGATGTCTACAGGAGCGATCCTGCAGAAATACACCCAGTACCATGTGCGTGCCGGACAGTGTCACAGATAGATAGATAGATAGATAGATAGATAGATAGATAGATAGATAGATAGATAGATAGATAGATAGATAGATAGATAGATAGATCGATCGATCGACGGGCCATCAGAGACCCTTCTTCCTTGTAGGAATCTTTGTTATGCCTTTAGACATCCCAGCAGGCTTATGTAGTCTCTCAGCCAGTCATTAGACACCTTCCCTCTATCCTATGACTCTGAGATTCCCCGACCATCCCTCAGATACCTCCAGAAGGCTACCGCCTTTCCCCTTGACACCTCCCAGCTTTCCCTCAGCCTGTCTTCAGACATCACCATCAGACACCATCAGACTCTCGCCCACTCTCTACCCATCCCCTATCTAGTTCTTAATTTGAGCCAGTGGTTGCCGGTGGGCCCCACCGGCACTCATTTATGGGGCCTGGCACTTATTTTTTCTAATCTGACATTTCCCGAGAGCAAGAGAGACAAAACCCCACAAAGGGGAACGAAGGAGGAAGAGAAAGACATACATCCCACCCCACCCCCCACAACGGGAGAATTCAGTACTCTGTAAGAGTGGGACAAAGGGGAGGGCGTGTCTGGGAGTGGATACAACACTATGCAGCCTTAGTATTCGGAGCGGCCGTGGGCTTTTGAGCAGAGCTTTGAGCACCAGCACAATTTTTTGTTACAAATTAAGCACTGTCCCCATGCCTACCCCAGATCGCCTGTTGGTGACCGCCGCCTTGGCCTGCTTGTTTACAAGACCATAATGACATGTTCTACTCACTCCACTGCCCTCTCCCATTCTCCTTACTATCCCCGCCTTCCCTCCAAATCCTGCCATGTTGCGTACTCTCCAGTTTGACATTATTTTTCTATGTAAACATACCTTGTATATGTAGTTAAACTTCTCTGTATAGCTTTGTACTACCCTTGGGTGAAAAGGTGTTAATAATAAAAAACAAAAAAATACCATCTGATGTTTAAACAACCAAGGTGTGCTCTCAGAGACAGACCCTTGGTTTATTTTCACACACTTCCTGCCTGCTATTAGGAGCTATAAACATGCTCTCAGAGACCCTCAGAATGCCTCTACCCTCAACTGGGCCTTAAAGCCCCATATCGGCCCTCAGAGTCAATTGGTGGGTCCTCGGTTACACCCAGAACACCCTCAAGAGGTCCCAAGCCTGTCTTTGGTCAAACCCAAGTGATCTTAGACTTAGCACATCAACATTCACAAGAAGAACACTGGCAGATTGGGCTGTTCCTATTGGAGCAGGACCAAGGTTGATTTGCATATGGGTGGTCTCTGTCTAGAGAGGCATAGTGGGTAAAAAACATTGGTCTGGAATGCAGCGGTCGCTACTGCAGAGTAATTCACGCATTCCTTCCATCACTTTGTTGTTTGTTGCACTAATGCAACTTGTAGCCATAATTTCTTAGTACACCAGTGATTCCATAACAGAGCACATTTTATGTCGGGAGTGTCCCATGAGAGTGAAAAACTGCAAATGCTTTCATAATCGAATGATTGAGAGCAGGCGACTGGCCTTTTAATCACATTATGCACAAAGAGGAGTGTTTTAGGTTTGAGCATTATGGCGTCTCCTCCGCCACGGTCCGATGCAGCCGGGATATTAATGGCCCAGCAGTGAGGTGTGAAGTGTGCATTATTTTATTCACTCAGGAACAATTTGCAAAGACATACTGCCGGTTTCTTGTGGTAACTGCTTCTCTGTAGAAGGTTCGGGGGATTGCACACGCATGGCAGTGATGGGCCCTCACATCTAACACTGTCACCTCCGGTACATTCACAGTGACTCTCCTCCAGTACGAGGAAGTCACATGCTGAGTAGACGAGGAAGCTAGATAAAGCGCCTTAAGTAACGTTCGACTCTCCAGGCGCCTCTGAGGAGAGCAGAATCAAGGCTTTGGCAGAGTTCGATAGATTTAAGCGCCAAGAACTCTGAGCGTCCTTACTGTAGTCAAAAATGACACCGTTCCTATATGGGTTGGGAAATATTCAAGGTAAACATTAGGGGCCTGAAGCAGAAACCCCTTTTCCTACTCACAAAAACTATTGGCACCCATATCAAACATGGCTGATGCCAGCGGAGGGGTACAAACCTTTTCATCTGTTCTTCTAGAGGGCCGAAGGCCCCCCGATGCTCCCCTGTAAAAGGTATCTAGTGGTCCAAAACGGGATCCTCTACTTCAACCAGGGCCGGACTGGCCATAGCGGGCACCTAGCCTTTCCCCAGTGGGCCGCCAGGGTGAGGGCCAGTTTTGGGCCCCTGAGGGGCCGTTTTTGTTACCGGGGGCCTGCAATGTCGGCCCCCTGTAACAAAATCGTCCGGAACCGACCCTTGTAAGCAGCTCAGCCACACACCCCCCCCCCCTGAGGGCCGGCCGAGCAGTTTACCAGGGCCGGTTTCGGTTCCCAGTCCGGCCCTGACTTCAACACATGGTGTGTGGCGGTGTGCTGTGTGAGCATGTTACGTGTTATGTGTATTTGTAAAGCGCACAATCACCCATGAGGGTATCCTGGTGCTGAGCAGGTGTGTGTGCCTAGCCCTGCCTGTGGTAGGTTGGTCAATCACCCATGAGGGTATCCTGGGGCTGAGCAGGTGTGTGTGCCTAGCCCTGCCTGTGGTAGGTTGGTCAATCACCCATGAGGGTATCCTGGGGCTGAGCAGGTGTGTGTGCCTAGCCCTGCCTGTGGTAGGTTGGTCAATCACCCGCGAGGGTATCCTGGTGCTGAGCAGGAGCGTGTGCATAGCCCTGCCTGGGGTAGGTTGGTCAATCACCCATGAGGGTATCATGGGGCTGAGCAGGTGTGTGTGCCTAGCCCTGCCTGTGGTAGGTTGGTCAATCACCCATGAGGGTATCCTGGTGCTGAGCAGGAGCGTGTGCATAGCCCTGCCTGGGGTAGGTTGGTCAATCACCCATGAGGGTATCCTGGTGCTGAGCAGGTGCGTGTGCATAGCCCTGCCTGGGGTAGGTTGGTCAATCACCCATGAGGGTATCCTGGTGCTGAGCAGGTGCGTGTGCATAGCCCTGCCTGTGGTAGGTTGGTCAATCACCCGCGAGGGTATCCTGGGGCTGAGCAGGTGTGTGTGCCTGGCCCTGCCTGTGGTAGGTTGGTCAATCACCCATGATGGTATCCTGGTGCTGAGCAGGAGCGTGTGCATAGCCCTGCCTGGGGTAGGTTGGTCAATCACCCATGAGGGTATCCTGGTGCTGAGCAGGTGCGTGTGTATAGCCCTGCCTGTGGTAGGTTGGTCAATCACCCGCGAGGGTATCCTGGGGCTGAGCAGGTGTGTGTGCCTGGCCCTGCCTGTGGTAGGTTGGTCAATCACCCGCGAGGGTATCCTGGTGCTGAGCAGGTGTGTGCCTAGCCCTGCCTGTGGTAGGTTGGTCAATCACCCGCGAGGGTATCCCGGTGCTGAGCAGGTGTGTGCCTAGCCCTGCCTGTGGTAGGTTGGTTAATTGAAAAGCCAAGTCTTCAACTTCTTGTGGAATTCAAGAGAGGAGGAGGCTCTGATGTGGGGTGGGAGGTCATTCCACGCTTTAGGAGTGATGTAAGAGAACTCTCGTCTTCTTGATCTGGTTCTGTGTATGCGTGGGATGTGTGTGAGTAGGAGTTTTGCGGAGCGGAGGTGTCTCCGTGGTTGGTGGAAGGAGATGTGACTGTTCAGGTAGGTGGTGCCTGAGTTGTGTAGAGCCTTGAGTGTGTTTGTGAGGAGTTTGAATTGAGCACGCTTGTGTATCAGAAGTCAGTGGATCAGCCTGAAGTGTGTGAATTTTGTGTGGGAGGTTGAGGATGAGTCTGGCTGCTGAGTTCTGTATGGTTTGTAGTATTGTAGTTAGTTGCTAGTTGATCCCGGCATGGAGTGTGGTTCCGTAGTCCAATTTGCTGGTGACTAGGGCATGAAAGACAGTTTTTCTAGTGTTGCTTGGGAGCCATTTGAAGATCTTCCTTAGCATCTTCAGGGAGTGGAAGCAGAATGCAGTGATGACGTTGACTTGTTCGGTCATGTCCAGGTTGCTGTCAATGATTATTTTGAGGTTCCTGGGATGGGTGTGGGTCCGAGTCTGGCCAGCCATCAGTAGGAGTCCCATGTTGAGATGATCTTGCTAAAGATCACTACTTCCGTCTTGTCAGTGTTGAGCTTGAGAAAGTTGGCTCTCATCCAGTCGGCAACTTTGGTCATGCAGGTGGTGAACCTGTTTCCTGTGTTGGGGGTGTTATCCGAGAGGGAGAGTTTGAGATGCTTGTCGATGGCATAAGAGAGGATGTTGATGTTGTGTGCGTGGATGACATTGGCCAGAGGAATCATGTATGCATTGAAGAGGGTGGGGCTGAGCGATAGTGAGGCTGCTGGCTTTCGAGGAGTAATGTCCCTGGATGACAGATTGTGTTCCATCCAGTGGAGCAGATGCAGCGGATAGCAGTTCCTTGGATGTCAATTTAATGCAGTGCCTAATGAGGGTGGGGTCTGAGACCATGTCAAATGGTGCAGAGAGGTCCAGAAGAATGAGGTCTGCCGTGAGTTCCCTGTCAAGGATCATGAGGATGCCATCTGTGGCCGCAATGAGTGCTGTTTCTGTGCTGTGGTTGGGCTTGAATTCGAACTACATGGTGTTGAGGAACTGGTGGTTGTTGAGGTGGTCGGTGAGGCATCTGTTGAATAGTTTCTCTAAGACCTTTGCCAGGTTTGGTAGGATGGAGATGGGTCTTGGGTTGGAAAGTGAGACTGGGTCAGTGGATGGTTTGCTGAGGTGAGGTATGATGGTTGCACATTTCCAGGAGTCCTGGAATGTGGCTGAATCGATGGAAGTGTTGAAGATGGGTGTTAGTGCTTTGCTGATCCGTAGGAGTCCTTTGGTGAAGGCTGGTGGTGGCAAGGGTCAGGTGGAGCCCCGAGTGGGTGGTCTCATGGCAGAAACTATTTTGAAGGTGGTGATGGCAGGCCATGAGGTTATGGATCGTTCTTCTGCTGTAATACCACCTCTGTCATCTTAAAAATAATGTTTAAAGTAGACAGCAGCCACACTTTATCTTAATTTAGAAAGGAAGGTTTGTGCTCTAGTCCAGATAGATGTTTACAGGGCCAGCATTGTTTTGTCACTGTACCCATCTGCACTTAGACAAGGACTAGGAATTGTAGATGCCATGCTTCTTCAACCTGCCCAGGAAGAAAGGGAGCTGATCTGCTTATTGTTGGAAAGGCAAAACAACTGAAGGACGGAATGCTGAACAATGTCAAACATTCACCCCCAGTACAGAGATCTGGGCCTAAATCCCTCGTCTTTTTTGCTCACCATGCCACCCCAGTTTGGACCCAGCCATATGCATTGAGCAGAGTCAATACTGATTTGCATATAGCTGGGTCCAAACTGAGGTGGAATGGTGTGCAGAATAAGGATGGATTGGGATGCAGCCTGAGTAATTACCAGTGGATGAGATTAATTCAAGCATTCATCCATCACGGTTTTGTATACTTCTTGATGGAAAGGAGCAGGCCTGTCAGCAGGGGACCAGGAAGTGATGCACTACTCGTTGAAGCTGTGTGGAGGCCATCTTAAGGAAAAGAGTTGGCCAGAAGCAACAAGAGCCTTGCAGCCACACTGGCCGCAACCAACAGATATCCTATGTGATGAGAAGGCCAAGGGCCCGCAGGGAGCAATTCAGGACCACAAATGTGTCCATCATGTGCCTTCTCTACACCACCCTTTGCCATTGCTGCCAAGGAGGAAGGTCACCCACAAACATGGCTGCAGCAGCTGCACAGTAACCCCTTGTGGACCTGCCATACAATTGTATACACCATCCTTGTTCCAAAGAGGTATCATTAGAACAATATTTCACATTAACATGGTGTACACAATGAACCATATAAACAATTAATGAACAATAAACAATGAGCCACGTCAACTAAATCACTGCTAATTCACTGAAGCATATCTAACAAATATGAGTTAATGCATTTGTCAAAAGTGGAAGGTAAAGTGCTCGGTGCAAAAAAAGTGAATGATTATGGCACTAAAGATGAGTTGAATATTAGAATATGTGTGGAGTAGACATACAGATGAAGGGTTATTGTCTGGACTCTACAAAATGTACTGATAGACCTGTCAGTGTCTTCATATAACACTTTCAAGTTACTATTGTCTGTATTTCCCTGTACCCATTCAATATCAAATGAAGGGTCACAAGATGGGCTGGAAGCACCTGGGTAGAGGGGATTTCAACTCTTACGTCTGCACAACCGACGTCCATCACGGGGTGTGACAGAAACTTAGGACATCCGGGGCAGGCTAAAAATGGTTGTTTTTTATGGAAATTGTGGGCGTGGTTAGAAGTGCATCGCAAGCAGTACTTGGCACAAAGCCCCGCCCCTCCATTGAACGCCTCCTCCTCCTAAATGGTGAAAAAATGTTTAGAAGATGGTATTTCTGATACACACACATCAATCATCTTAAATGAACAGGAGACACCACCCACTGCTGGGGTTTCCTGAGGCTCGACCTGAGTGTTACTCACTGATGCATGAAGTCTTGAATTACAATTGCTGTCATCAGCAGACTGATTTATTTGTAACTCCAGCGTCAACCAACATTTGGGGTTCGAGGTACAGATTGATTAATAATTGTGCTAATGCTGAGCCTTGTGGGACCAGTTGTTTGCAATAAGAAAGGTTCGCCTAGAACCCAATCACGCCTCGATCATGGAAACCCAGGCTGGATCCACATAGGTTTTGCAGCCTTTGGAAATCAAAAGCATCAAATGCTGCTGAAAGGTCGAGCAATATTAGCAGACAAGGGTCTGCCTCTGCTGAACCTGATTAGAAGCCTTTGAGGTGGTGTTGAGGAGATGAATATCTGCCAGGTTATTCACTAGAAACAGATAGAAGGACACTGTCACAAGCAGTACTGAGGAAGAAGCAGATGCACTGGGACAGTATGAAGACACAGACACAGTGAGCAGTGGGCAAGTACAGTGGCACACTATGCAGAGGCAGACACGGTAAGAAGCGAGTATGAGCATGAAGTACACTAGCACAGTATGCAGAGCCAGACACAGTAAGAAGCGAGCATGAACATTGAAGTACAGTGGGACAGTAAGCAGAGGCAGACACGGTAAGAAGTGAGTATGAACATGAAAGAACACTGGCACAGTATGAAGAGGCAGACAGGGTAAGAAGTGAGTATGAACATGCAAGTACAGTGGGACAGTATGAAGAGGCAGACACAGTAAGAAGTGAGTAAGAGCATGTAGTACACTGGGAGAGTATGCAGAGGCAGACACAGTAAGAAGTGAGTAAGAACATGAAGTACATGGCACAGTATGTAGAGACAGACACAGTAAGAAGCGAGTAGGAACATGCAAATACAGTGGCACAGTATGCAGAGGCAGATATAATAAGAAGCGAGTAGGAACATGCAAACACACTGGCGCAGTATGCAGAGGCAGACACAGTAACAAGCGAGTAAGAACATGCAAGTACACTGGCGCAGTATGCAGAGGCAGATATAATAAGAAGCGAGTAGGAACATGCAAACACACTGGCGCAGTATGCAGAGGCAGACACAGTAACAAGCGAGTAAGAACATGCAAGTACACTGGCGCAGTATGCAGAGGCAGACACAATAAGAAGTGAGTAAGAACATGAAGTACACTGGCACGGTATGCAGAGGCAGACACAATAAGAAGCGAGTATGAACATGCAAATACACTGGCACAGTATGCAGAGGCAGACATCGCAAGAAGTGAGTATGAACGTGCAAATACACTGGCACAGTATGCAGAGGCAGACACAGTAAGAAGCGAGTAAGAGCATGCAAGTACACTGGCACAGTATGCAGAGGCAGACACGGTAAGAAGCGAGTAAGAACATGCAGGTACACTGGCACAGTATGCAGAGGCAGACACGGTAAGAAGTGAGTAAGAACATGCAAGTACACTGGCACAGTATGCAGAGGCTGACATGGTAAGAAGCGAGTAAGAGCATGCAAGTACACTGGCACAGTATGCAGAGGCAGACACGGTAAGAAGTGAGTAAGAACATGCAAGTACACTGGCACAGTATGCAGAGGCAGGCACAGTAAGAAGCGAGTAAGAACATGCAAGAACAATGGCACAGGATGCAGAGGCAGACACAGTAAGAAGTGAGTAAGATTATGCAAGAACAATGGCACAGGATGCAGAGGCAGACATGGTATGAAGTGAGTAAGAGAATGCAGGTCCACTGGCACAGTATGCAGAGGGAGACACAGTAAGAAGTGAGTAAGAACAGGCAAGTACACTGGCACAGTATGCAGAGGCAGACACAGTAGGACATGAGTATGAGCATTCAAATACACTGAGACAGTATGCAGAGGCAGACACAGTAAGAAGTGAGTAAGAACATGCAAGTAGACTGTCACAGTATGCAGAGGCAGACACAGTAACAAGCGACTAAGAACATTCAAGTACACTGGCACAGTATGCAGTGGCAGACACAGTAAGAAGTGAGTAAGAACATGCAATTACACTGGCACAGTATGCAGTGGCAGACACAGTAAGAAGTGAGTAAGAACATGCAAGTACACTGGCATAGTATGCAGAGGCAGACACAGTAAGAAGCAATTAAGAACATGCAATTACACTGGCACAGTATGCAGAGGCAGACACAGTAAGAAGTGAGTAAGAACATGCAAGTACACTGGCACAGTATGCAGAGGCTGACATGGTAAGAAGCGAGTAAGAGCATGCAAGTACACTGGCACAGTATGCAGAGGCAGACACAGTAAGAAGTGAGTAAGAACATGCAAGTACACTGGCACAGTATGCAGAGGCAGGCACAGTAAGAAGCGAGTAAGAACATGCAAGAACAATGGCACAGGATGCAGAGGCAGATACAGTAAGAAGTGAGTAAGAACATGCAAGAACAATGGCACAGGATGCAGAGGCAGACACAGTAAGAAGTGAGTAAGAACATGCAAGTACACTGTCACAGTATGCAGTGGCAGACACAGTAAGAAGTGACTAAGAACATGCAAGTACACTGGCACAGTATGTAGAGGCAGACACAGTAAGAAGCAATTAAGAACATGCAATTACACTGGCACAGTATGCAGAGGCAGACACAGTAAGAAGCAATTAAGAACATGCAATTACACTGGCACAGTATGCAGAAGCAGAGACGGTAAGAAGTGAGTAAGAACATGCAAGTACACTGGCACAGTATGCAGAGGCAGGCACTGTAAGAAGCGAGTAAGAACATGCAAGAACACTGGCGCAGTATGCAGAGGCAGACATAATAAGTGAGTAAGAACATGAAGCACGCTGGCACAGTATGCAGAGGTAGACACAGTAAGAAGTGAGTAAGAGCATGCAAGTATACTGGCACAGTATGCAGAGGCAGACACAGTAAGAAGTGAGTAAGAGCATGAAGTACACTGGGAGAGTATGCAGAGTCAGACACTGTAAGAAGTGAGTAAGAACATACAAGTGCACTGGCACAGTATGTAGAGGCAGACACATTAAGAAGCGAGTAAGAACATGAATGTACAGTTGCACTGTATACAGCGGCAGACACAGTAAGAAGCAAGCAAGAACATGCAAGTACACTGGCACAGTATGCAGAGGCTAACATGGTAAGAAGCGAGTAAGAGCATGCAAGTACACTGGCACTGTATGCAGAGGCAGACACATGGTAAGAAGCGAGTAAGAACATGCAGGTACACTTGCAGTTTGCAGAGGCAGACACAGTAAGAAGCGAGTAAGAACATGCAAGTACACCGGCACAGTATGCAGAGGCAGACACGGTAAGAAGCGAGCAAGAACATGCAAGAACACTGGACCAGCATGCAGAGGCAGACACAGTAAGAAGTGAGTAAGAACATGCACGAACACTGGCACAGTATGCAGAGGCAGACACAGTAAGAAGCGAGTATGAACATGAAAGAACTCTGGCACAGTATGCAGAGGCAGACACAGTAGGACATGAGTATGAGCATTCAAATACACTGAGACAGTACGCAGAGGCAGACACAGTAAGAAGTGAGTAAGAACATGCAAGTAGACTGTCACAGTATGCAGAGGCAGACACAGTAACAAGCGACTAAGAACATTGAAGTACACTGGCACAGTATGCAGTGGCAGACACAGTAAGAAGTGAGTAAGAACATGCAATTGCACTGGCACAGTATGCAGAGGCAGACACAGTAAGAAGTGAGTATGAACATGAAAGAACACGGGCACAGTATGCAGAGGCAGACACAGTAAGAAGTGACTAAGAGCATGAAGTACACTGACACAGTATGTAGAGACAGACACACTAAGAAGTGAGTAAGAGCATGTAAGTATACTGGCACAGTATGTAGAGGCAGACACAGTAAGAAGTGAGTAAGAACATGAAGTACATGGCACAGTATGTAGAGACAGACACAGTAAGAAGCGAGTAGGAACATGCAAATACAGTGGCACAGTATGCAGAGGCAGATATAATAAGAAGCAGTAGGAACATGCAAACACACTGGCGCAGTATGCAGAGGCAGACACAGTAACAAGCGAGTAAGAACATGCAAGTACACTGGCGCAGTATGCAGAGGCAGATATAATAAGAAGCGAGTAGGAACATGCAAACACACTGGCGCAGTATGCAGAGGCAGACACAGTAACAAGCGAGTAAGAACATGCAAGTACACTGGCGCAGTATGCAGAGGCAGACACAATAAGAAGTGAGTAAGAACATGAAGTACACTGGCACGGTATGCAGAGGCAGACACAATAAGAAGCGAGTATGAACATGCAAATACACTGGCACAGTATGCAGAGGCAGACATCGCAAGAAGTGAGTATGAACGTGCAAATACACTGGCACAGTATGCAGAGGCAGACACAGTAAGAAGCGAGTAAGAGCATGCAAGTACACTGGCACAGTATGCAGAGGCAGACACGGTAAGAAGCGAGTAAGAACATGCAGGTACACTGGCACAGTATGCAGAGGCAGACACGGTAAGAAGTGAGTAAGAACATGCAAGTACACTGGCACAGTATGCAGAGGCTGACATGGTAAGAAGCGAGTAAGAGCATGCAAGTACACTGGCACAGTATGCAGAGGCAGACACGGTAAGAAGTGAGTAAGAACATGCAAGTACACTGGCACAGTATGCAGAGGCAGGCACAGTAAGAAGCGAGTAAGAACATGCAAGAACAATGGCACAGGATGCAGAGGCAGACACAGTAAGAAGTGAGTAAGATTATGCAAGAACAATGGCACAGGATGCAGAGGCAGACATTGTATGAAGTGAGTAAGAGAATGCAGGTCCACTGGCACAGTATGCAGAGGGAGACACAGTAAGAAGTGAGTAAGAACAGGCAAGTACACTGGCACAGTATGCAGAGGCAGACACAGTAGGACATGAGTATGAGCATTCAAATACACTGAGACAGTATGCAGAGGCAGACACAGTAAGAAGTGAGTAAGAACATGCAAGTAGACTGTCACAGTATGCAGAGGCAGACACAGTAACAAGCGACTAAGAACATTCAAGTACACTGGCACAGTATGCAGTGGCAGACACAGTAAGAAGTGAGTAAGAACATGCAATTACACTGGCACAGTATGCAGTGGCAGACACAGTAAGAAGTGAGTAAGAACATGCAAGTACACTGGCATAGTATGCAGAGGCAGACACAGTAAGAAGCAATTAAGAACATGCAATTACACTGGCACAGTATGCAGAGGCAGACACAGTAAGAAGTGAGTAAGAACATGCAAGTACACTGGCACAGTATGCAGAGGCTGACATGGTAAGAAGCGAGTAAGAGCATGCAAGTACACTGGCTCAGTATGCAGAGGCAGACACGGTAAGAAGTGAGTAAGAACATGCAAGTACACTGGCACAGTATGCAGAGGCAGGCACAGTAAGAAGCGAGTAAGAACATGCAAGAACAATGGCACAGGATGCAGAGGCAGACACAGTAAGAAGTGAGTAAGAACATGCAAGAACAATGGCACAGGATGCAGAGGCAGACACAGTAAGAAGTGAGTAAGAACATGCAAGTACACTGTCACAGCATGCAGTGGCAGACACAGTAAGAAGTGACTAAGAACATGCAAGTACACTGGCACAGTATGTAGAGGCAGACACAGTAAGAAGCAATTAAGAACATGCAATTACACTGGCACAGTATGCAGAGGCAGACACAGTAAGAAGCAATTAAGAACATGCAATTACACTGGCACAGTATGCAGAAGCAGAGACGGTAAGAAGTGAGTAAGAACATGCAAGTACACTGGCACAGTATGCAGAGGCAGGCACTGTAAGAAGCGAGTAAGAACATGCAAGAACACTGGCGCAGTATGCAGAGGCAGACATAATAAGTGAGTAAGAACATAAAGCACGCTGGCACAGTATGCAGAGGTAGACACAGTAAGAAGTGAGTAAGAGCATGCAAGTATACTGGCACAGTATGCAGAGGCAGACACAGTAAGAAGTGAGTAAGAGCATGAAGTACACTGGGAGAGTATGCAGAGTCAGACACTGTAAGAAGTGAGTAAGAACATACAAGTGCACTGGCACAGTATGTAGAGGCAGACACAGTAAGAAGCGAGTAAGAACATGAATGTACAGTTGCACTGTATACAGCGGCAGACACAGTAAGAAGCAAGCAAGAACATGCAAGTACACTGGCACAGTATGCAGAGGCTAACATGGTAAGAAGCGAGTAAGAGCATGCAAGTACACTGGCACTGTATGCAGAGGCAGACACATGGTAAGAAGCGAGTAAGAACATGCAGGTACACTTGCAGTTTGCAGAGGCAGACACAGTAAGAAGCGAGTAAGAACATGCAAGTACACCGGCACAGTATGCAGAGGCAGACACGGTAAGAAGCGAGCAAGAACATGCAAGAACACTGGACCAGCATGCAGAGGCAGACACAGTAAGAAGTGAGTAAGAACATGCACGAACACTGGCACAGTATGCAGAGGCAGACACAGTAAGAAGCGAGTATGAACATGAAAGAACTCTGGCACAGTATGCAGAGGCAGACACAGTAGGACATGAGTATGAGCATTCAAATACACTGAGACAGTACGCAGAGGCAGACACAGTAAGAAGTGAGTAAGAACATGCAAGTAGACTGTCACAGTATGCAGAGGCAGACACAGTAACAAGCGACTAAGAACATTGAAGTACACTGGCACAGTATGCAGTGGCAGACACAGTAAGAAGTGAGTAAGAACATGCAATTGCACTGGCACAGTATGCAGAGGCAGACACAGTAAGAAGTGAGTATGAACATGAAAGAACACGGGCACAGTATGCAGAGGCAGACACAGTAAGAAGTGACTAAGAGCATGAAGTACACTGACACAGTATGTAGAGACAGACACACTAAGAAGTGAGTAAGAGCATGTAAGTATACTGGCACAGTATGTAGAGGCAGACACAGTAAGGAGTGAGTAAGAGCATGCAAGTATACTGGCACAGTATGCAGAGGCAGACAGTAAGAAGTGAGTAAGAGCATGCAAGTACACTAGCACAGTATGCAGAGGCAGACATAGTAAGAAACGAGTAAGACCATGTAGTACACTGGCACAGTATGCAGAGGCAGACACAGTAAGAAGTGAGTAAGTACATGCAAGTACACTGGCACAGTATGCAGAGGTAGAGAAAGTAAGAAGTGAATAAGAGCATGCAAGTACACTAGCACAGTATGCAGAGGCAGACACAGTAAGAAGTGAGTAAGAACATGAAGTACACTGGCACAGTATGCAGAGGCAGACACAGTAAGACATGAGTAAGAGCATTCAAATACACTGAGACAGTATGAAGATGCAGAGACAGTAAGAAGTGAGTAAGAACATACATGTAGACTGTCACAGTATGCAGAGGCAGACGTAGTAAGAAATGACTAAGAACATGAAGTTCACTGGTACAGTACGCAGAGGCAGACACAGTAAGAAGCAAGTAGGAACATACAAGTACACTGCCACAGTATGCAGAGGCAGACACGGTAAGAAGTGAGTAAGAACATGAAAGAAATCTGGCACAGTATGCAGAGTCAGACACAGTAAGAAGCGAGTAGGAACATGCAAATACACTGGCACAGTATGCAGAGGTAGACACAGAAAGAAGCGAGTAACAACATGAATTACACTGGGACAGTATGCTTAGACAGACACAGTAAGAAGTGTGAAAGAACATGCAAGTACACTGGCACAGTATTCAGAAGCACACACAGTATGAAGTGTGTAAGAACATGCAAGTACACTGGCACAGTATGACGAGGCAGACACAGTAAAATGTAAGTAAGAGCATTCAAGTACACTGGGAGAGTATGCAGAGGCAGACACAGTAAGAAGTGAGTAAGAACATGTAAGTACACTGGCACAGTATGCAGAGTCAGACACAGTAAGAAGTGAGTAAGAACATGCAAGTACACTGGCACCGTATGTAGAGGCAGACACAGTAAGAAGGGAGTAAGAACATGCAAGTACACTGGCACAGTATGCAGAGGCAGACACGGTAAGAAGCGAGTAAGAACATGCAAGTACACTGGCACAGTATGCAGAGGCAGACACGGTAAGAAGCGAGTAAGAACATGCAAGTACACTGGCACAGTATGCAGAGGCAGACACAGTAAGAAGCGAGTAAGAACATGCAATTACACTGGCACAGTATGCAGAGGCAGACACGGTAAGAAGTGAGTAAGAACATGCAAGTACACTGGCACAGTATGCAGAGGCAGACACGGTAAGAAGCGAGTAAGAACATGCAATTACACTTTGCACAGTATGCAGAGGCAGACACAGTAAGAAGCGAGTAAGAACATGCAAGTACACCGGCACAGTATGCAGAGGCAGACACGGTAAGAAGCGAGCAAGAACATGCAAGAACACTGGACCAGCATGCAGAGGCAGACACAGTAAGAAGTGAGTAAGAACATGCACGAACACTGGCACAGTATGCAGAGGCAGACACAGTAAGAAGCGAGTATGAACATGAAAGAACTCTGGCACAGTATGCAGAGGCAGACACAGTAGGACATGAGTATGAGCATTCAAATACACTGAGACAGTACGCAGAGGCAGACACAGTAAGAAGTGAGTAAGAACATGCAAGTAGACTGTCACAGTATGCAGAGGCAGACACAGTAACAAGCGACTAAGAACATTGAAGTACACTGGCACAGTATGCAGTGGCAGACACAGTAAGAAGTGAGTAAGAACATGCAATTGCACTGGCACAGTATGCAGTGGCAGACACAGTAAGAAGTGAGTAAGAACATGCAAGTACACTGGCATAGTATGCAGAGGCAGACACAGTAAGAAGCAATTAAGAACATGCAATTACACTGGCACAGTATGCAGAGGCAGACACGGTAAGAAGTGAGTAAGAACATGCAAGTACACTGGCACAGTATGCAGAGGCAGACACTGTAAGTAGTGAGTAAGAACATGCAAGAACAATGGCACAGGATGCAGAGGCAGACACAGTAAGAAGTGAGTAAGAACATGCAAGTACACTGGCATAGTATGCAGAGGCAGACACAGTAAGAAGTGAATAAGAACATGCAAGAACACTGGTACAGTACGCAGAGGCAGACACAGTAAGACACGAGTATGAACATGAAAGAACCCTGGCACAGTATGCACACACAGTAAGAAGCGAGTAGAAACATGCAAATACACTGGCACAGTATGCAGAGGCAGACACAGTAAGAAGTGAGTATGAACATGAAAGAACTCTGGCACAGTATGCAGAGGCAGACACAGTAGGACATGAGTATGAGCATTCAAATACACTGAGACAGTATGCAGAAGCAGACACAGTAAGAAGTGAGTAAGAACATGCAAGTAGACTGTCACAGTATGCAGAGGCAGACACAGTAACAAGCGACTAAGAACATTCAAGTACACTGGCACAGTATGCAGTGGCAGACACAGTAAGAAGTGAGTAAGAAAATGCAATTACACTGGCACAGTATGCAGTGGCAGACACAGTAAGAAGTGAGTAAGAACATGCAAGTACACTGGCATAGTATGCAGAGGCAGACACAGTAAGAAGCAATTAAGAACATGCAATTACACTGGCACAGTATGCAGAGGCAGACACGGTAAGAAGTGAGTAAGAACATGCAAGTACACTGGCACAGTATGCAGAGGCAGACACTGTAAGTAGTGAGTAAGAACATGCAAGAACAATGGCACAGGATGCAGAGGCAGACACAGTAAGAAGTGAGTAAGAACATGCAAGTACACTGGCATAGTATGCAGAGGCAGACACAGTAAGAAGTGAGTAAGAACATGCAAGAACACTGGTACAGTACGCAGAGGCAGACACAGTAAGACACGAGTATGAACATGAAAGAACCCTGGCACAGTATGCACACACAGTAAGAAGCGAGTAGAAACATGCAAATACACTGGCACAGTATGCAGAGGCAGACACAGTAAGAAGTGAGTATGAACATGAAAGAACACGGGCACAGTATGCAGAGGCAGACACAGTAAGAAGTGACTAAGAGCATGAAGTACACTGACACAGTATGTAGAGACAGACACACTAAGAAGTGAGTAAGAGCATGTAAGTATACTGGCACAGTATGTAGAGGCAGACACAGTAAGGAGTGAGTAAGAGCATGCAAGTATACTGGCACAGTATGCAGAGGCAGACAGTAAGAAGTGAGTAAGAGCATGCAAGTACACTAGCACAGTATGCAGAGGCAGACATAGTAAGAAACGAGTAAGACCATGTAGTACACTGGCACAGTATGCAGAGGCAGACACAGTAAGAAGTGAGTAAGTACATGCAAGTACACTGGCACAGTATGCAGAGGTAGAGAAAGTAAGAAGCGAATAAGAGCATGCAAGTACACTAGCACAGTATGCAGAGGCAGACACAGTAAGAAGTGAGTAAGAACATGAAGTACACTGGCACAGTATGCAGAGGCAGACACAGTAAGACATGAGTAAGAGCATTCAAATACACTGAGACAGTATGAAGATGCAGAGACAGTAAGAAGTGAGTAAGAACATACATGTAGACTGTCACAGTATGCAGAGGCAGACGTAGTAAGAAATGACTAAGAACATGAAGTTCACTGGTACAGTACGCAGAGGCAGACACAGTAAGAAGCAAGTAGGAACATACAAGTACACTGCCACAGTATGCAGAGGCAGACACGGTAAGAAGTGAGTAAGAACATGAAAGAAATCTGGCACAGTATGCAGAGTCAGACACAGTAAGAAGCGAGTAGGAACATGCAAATACACTGGCACAGTATGCAGAGGTAGACACAGAAAGAAGCGAGTAACAACATGAATTACACTGGGACAGTATGCTTAGACAGACACAGTAAGAAGTGTGAAAGAACATGCAAGTACACTGGCACAGTATTCAGAAGCACACACAGTATGAAGTGTGTAAGAACATGCAAGTACACTGGCACAGTATGACGAGGCAGACACAGTAAAATGTAAGTAAGAGCATTCAAGTACACTGGGAGAGTATGCAGAGGCAGACACAGTAAGAAGTGAGTAAGAACATGTAAGTACACTGGCACAGTATGCAGAGTCAGACACAGTAAGAAGTGAGTAAGAACATGCAAGTACACTGGCACCGTATGTAGAGGCAGACACAGTAAGAAGGGAGTAAGAACATGCAAGTACACTGGCACAGTATGCAGAGGCAGACACGGTAAGAAGCGAGTAAGAACATGCAAGTACACTGGCACAGTATGCAGAGGCAGACACGGTAAGAAGCGAGTAAGAACATGCAAGTACACTGGCACAGTATGCAGAGGCAGACACAGTAAGAAGCGAGTAAGAACATGCAATTACACTGGCACAGTATGCAGAGGCAGACACGGTAAGAAGTGAGTAATAACATGCAAGTACACTGGCACAGTATGCAGAGGCAGACACGGTAAGAAGCGAGTAAGAACATGCAATTCCACTTGCACAGTATGCAGAGGCAGACACGGTAAGAAGTGAGTAAGAACATGCAAGTACACTGGCACAGTATGCAGAGGCAGACACGGTAAGAAGTGAGTAAGAGCATGCAAGTACACTAGCACAGTATGCAGAGGCAGACATAGTAAGAAACGAGTAAGACCATGAAGTACACAGGCACTTTATGCAGAGGCACACACAGTAAGAAGTGTGTAAGAACATGCAAGTACACTGGCACAGTATGACGAGGCAGACACAGTAAAATGTAAGTAAGAGCATTCAAGTACACTGGGAGAGTATGCAGAGGCAGACACAGTAAGAAGTGAGTAAGAGCATTCAAGTACACTGGCACCGTATGTAGAGGCAGACACAGTAAGAAGTGAGTAAGAGCATGCAAGTACACTGGCACCGTATGTAGAGGCAGACACAGTAAGAAGTGAGTAAGTACATGCAAGTACACTGGCACAGTATGCAGAGGTAGAGAAAGTAAGAAGCGAATAAGAGCATGCAAGTACACTAGCACAGTATGCAGAGGCAGACACAGTAAGAAGTGAGTAAGAACATGAAGTACACTGGCACAGTATGCAGAGGCAGACACAGTAAGACATGAGTAAGAGCATTCAAATACACTGAGACAGTATGATGATGCAGAGACAGTAAGAAGTGAGTAAGAACATACATGTAGACTGTCACAGTATGCAGAGGCAGACGTAGTAAGAAATGACTAAGAACATGAAGTTCACTGGTACAGTACGCAGAGGCAGACACAGTAAGAAGCAAGTAGGAACATACAAGTACACTGCCACAGTATGCAGAGGCAGACACGGTAAGAAGTGAGTAAGAACATGAAAGAAATCTGGCACAGTATGCAGAGTCAGACACAGTAAGAAGCGAGTAGGAACATGCAAATACACTGGCACAGTATGCAGAGGTAGACACAGAAAGAAGCGAGTAACAACATGAATTACACTGGGACAGTATGCTTAGACAGACACAGTAAGAAGTGTGAAAGAACATGCAAGTACACTGGCACAGTATTCAGAAGCACACACAGTATGAAGTGTGTAAGAACATGCAAGTACACTGGCACAGTATGACGAGGCAGACACAGTAAAATGTAAGTAAGAGCATTCAAGTACACTGGGAGAGTATGCAGAGGCAGACACAGTAAGAAGTGAGTAAGAACATGTAAGTACACTGGCACAGTATGCAGAGTCAGACACAGTAAGAAGTGAGTAAGAACATGCAAGTACACTGGCACCGTATGTAGAGGCAGACACAGTAAGAAGGGAGTAAGAACATGCAAGTACACTGGCACAGTATGCAGAGGCAGACACAGTAAGAAGCGAGTAAGAACATGCAAGTACACTGGCACAGTATGCAGAGGCAGACACGGTAAGAAGCGAGTAAGAACATGCAAGTACACTGGCACAGTATGCAGAGGCAGACACAGTAAGAAGCGAGTAAGAACATGCAATTACACTGGCACAGTATGCAGAGGCAGACACGGTAAGAAGTGAGTAAGAACATGCAAGTACACTGGCACAGTATGCAGAGGCAGACACGGTAAGAAGCGAGTAAGAACATGCAATTACACTTGCACAGTATGCAGAGGCAGACACGGTAAGAAGTGAGTAAGAACATGCAAGTACACTGGCACAGTATGCAGAGGCAGACACGGTAAGAAGTGAGTAAGAGCATGCAAGTACACTAGCACAGTATGCAGAGGCAGACATAGTAAGAAACGAGTAAGACCATGAACTACACAGGCACTTTATGCAGAGGCACACACAGTAAGAAGTGTGTAAGAACATGCAAGTACTCTGGCACAGTATGACGAGGCAGACACAGTAAAATGTAAGTAAGAGCATTCAAGTACACTGGGAGAGTATGCAGAGGCAGACACAGTAAGAAGTGAGTAAGAGCATTCAAGTACACTGGCACCGTATGTAGAGGCAGACACAGTAAGAAGTGAGTAAGAGCATGCAAGTACACTGGCACCGTATGTAGAGGCAGACACAGTAAGAAGTGAGTAAGAACATGCAAGTACACTGTCACAGTATGCAGAGGCAGACACGGTAAGAAGCGAGTAAGAACATGCAAGTACACTGGCACAGTATGCAGAGGCAGACACTGTAAGTAGTAAGTAAGAACATGCAAGTACACTGGCACAGTATGCAGAGGCAGACAGTAAGGAGTCAGTAAGAGCATGCAAGTATACTGGCAAAGTATGCAGAGGCAGACAGTAAGATGTGAGTAAGAGCATGCAAGTACACTAGCACAGTATGCAGAGGCAGACATAGTAAGAAACGAGTAAGACCATGAAGTACACAGGCACAGTATGCAGAGGCAGACACGGTAAGAAGTGAGTAAGTACATGCAAGTACACTGGCACAGTATGCAGAGGTAGAGACAGTGAGAAGCGAGTAAGAGCATTCAAGTACACTGGCACAGTATGCAGAGGCAGACACAGTAAGAAGTTAGTAAGAATATGCAAGTACACTGGCACAGTATGCAGAGGCAGACACAGTAAGAAGTGAGTAAGGACATGCAAGTACACTGGCACAGTATGCAGAGACAGTGAGAAGCGAGTAAGAACATTCAAGTACACTGGCACAGTATGCAGAGGCAGACACAGTAAGAAGTGAGTAAGAACATGCAAGTACACTGGCACAGTATGCAGAGGCAGACACAGTAAGAAGTGAGTAAGAACATGCAAGTACACTAGCACAGTATGCAGAGGCAGAGACAGTGAGAAGCGAGTAAGAACATTCAAGTACACTGGCACAGTATGCAGAGGCAGACACAGTAAGAAGTGAGTAAGAACATGCAAGTACACTGGCACAGTATGCAGAGGCAGAGACAGTGAGAAGCGAGTAAGAACATTCAAGTACACTGGCACAGTATGCAGAGGCAGACACAGTAAGAAGTGAGTAAGAACATGCAAGTACACTGGCACAGTACGCAGAGGCAGGCATTATAAGACATGAGTAAGAACATGCACGTACACTGGCACAGTATGCAGAGGCAGACACAGTAAGAAGTGAGTAAGAACATGCAAGTACACTGGCACAGGATGCAGAGGCTGACACAGTAAGAAGTTATTAAGAATATGCAAGTACACTGGCACAGTATGCAGAGGCAGACACAGTAAGAAGTGAGTAAGGACATGCAAGTACACTGGCACAGTATGCAGAGACAGTGAGAAGCGAGTAAGAACATTCAAGTACACTGGCACAGTATGCAGAGGCAGACACAGTAAGAAGTGAGTAAGAATATGCAAGTACACTGGCACAGTATGCAGAGGCAGACACAGTAAGAAGTGAGTAAGAACATGCAAGTACACTGGCACAGTATGCAGAGACAGTGAGAAGCGAGTAAGAACATTCAAGTACACTGGCACAATATGCAGAGGCAGACACAGTAAGAAGTGAGTAAGAACATGCAAGTACACTGGCACAGTATGCAGAGGCAGAGACAGTGAGAAGCGAGTAAGAACATTCAAGTACACTGGCACAGTATGCAGTGGCAGACACAGTAAGAAGTGAGTAAGAACATGCAAGTACACTGGCACAGTACGCAGAGGCAGGCATTATAAGACATGAGTAAGAACATGCACGTACACTGGCACAGTATGCAGAGGCAGACACAGTAAGAAGTGAGTAAGAACATGCAAGTACACTGGCACAGTACGCAGAGGCAGGCATTATAAGACATGAGTAAGAACATGCACGTACACTGGCACAGTATGCAGAGGCAGACACAGTAAGAAGTGAGTAAGAACATTCAAGTACACTGGGACTGTACGCAGAGGCTGATCTCCGTTATGCAGCTAGCAGGTACATGCAGGTATCCTGGCTCAGTATGAAGAGGTAGGCCTCTGGTATGCAGTTAGCAAGCACAAGCAGGTATCCTTGCTCAACATGCAGAGGCTGACCTACGGTACGCAGTTAACAGGTACATATAAGTATCCCGGTTCTTCATGCAGAGGCAGACCTCCGGTACGTAGTTAGCAGGTACATGCACGTATCCTGGCTCAGCATGAAGAGGCTTGCCTCCAGTATGCAGTTACCAGGGACATGCAGGTATCTGGTTGCCCATATGCAGAACCTAGGGATCAGGGACACTGCCCTACATCTCCTTCAATCCTTTCTTGCCAACAGACAACAAACGGTGGTATTGGTTAACATCTCATCAAGGCCTTTCTTCTTGCCATGCGGAGTCCCTCAGGGCTCAGCTTTGAGCCCTTCGCTCTTTAATCTTTATGTGACACCGCTGGCGACACTCATCAAAAATTCTGGTTTCTCCTTTGCATCATACGCTGATGACACTCAAAGCCTGGTGTCACTAACAAAACCAGAAACAGACTCAAGCTCGGCATTTAAGACCTGCATGAGTAAAGTTAGCAATTGGATGGACAATAATTGTCTGAAACTGAACACCACAAAGACGGAGGTGGTAATTTTTGGCAATAACCCTTCTTTCTGGACGCCGGCCTGGTGGCTGCCTGATTTGGGCCCACTGCCGGAACCCACAAATAAAGTAAAAAATCTCGGCTTCGTGTTAGATAACGAACTGAAGCTTAAAGATCAGGTGAACAGAATTACAGCCGCCTCCTTTGGCTCTCTGAGGCTGGTAAAAAAGATCAAACAATTCCTACCCCCAGAACTTTTAAAAACTGTGATCATCGCCCTGAGACTTTCAAGGATTGGATATTGCAATAGTCTCTACCTTAACAGTGCAATAGGCCCCCTGAAGAGGCTCCAGACTCTAGAAAATGCAGCCGCCCGCTTCCTCTTCAAAATTCCAAAATATGAATCTGGTAGAGGAGCCATTAGGAAACTACACTGGCTACCCGTTAGACAACGCTGCAGGTTCAAAGCTTTATGCCTGACCTATAAATCACTGCACGGCCAGGGACCATCACACTTCAAGGAGAAGCTTAGTTGGGATACTCCAGGAAGAACTCTTCATTCTGGCTCTGCCATGAACCTGACGGTCCCCTCATTTAAGAGGACCACTTGGGGTGGCAAGAGCTTTTTCAGGAGCACTGCAGTGCTCTGGAACAGCCTGCCACTGACACTAAAAGCCGCTCCCTCCCTACTCGCCTTTAGAATGGCTTTAAAGACTTGGCTCTCCTCGCAAGACTAACAGACACCGAAGCCCAGCAAGTAGCCTCTTTTCCAATTGATCTGCACCCATACCCGCCTCTGACGGCGCCAAGACGCCCTCGGGCATGAGTTTGTGCTCTACAAATCACATTTACGTTACATTACATCCTCGCTCAGCATGAAGAGGCTGACCTCCGGTATGCAGTTAGCAGGTACATGCACGTATTCTGGCTCAGCAGTGCGAGGTAGTTTCTGCCGGTTACATTCCCCAAGGTACAGGTTGGGCTGCTTTGCTTTTGCTCTTTTTTTCTGCATCCGAGCAAACGTCTTGTCATTTGTCTTCCCTTACTATCTGAATGCTAATGCCGTACAGGCTTTCCTCTTCCCAGCATTCACCCCTGAGATCCAATTCAAAGCCTCTGTCTGCTTCTCAGCCATCATCACTGGATGTTACTTTGTGCTAAGTTCATCCAAGACAGAAAGGGGCATATGTACAAGCCCCTATCGCCACGGGAACATCATTTTTTGTGACATTTCCGTGGAGATAGGGGCTTCGCCTTATTTACAAGGCAGCGTTAAGCCACTTAACGTGGCTTAACGCCACCTTGTAAATAAGGCCCCCTTTCCCGCTATGCTTAGCGTGAAAGGGGTGGGCAGTGGGTGTTGCGGTGGGCGTTCCACCGTAACACCCATTCATTTTTTCACCCATTGAGGTTTTTGTTGATTCCAGCGTAGAGTGCGTTGCCGTAGTCAAGTCTGCTGGTGACGAGGGCGTGTGTGATGGTCTTTCTGTGTTCGAGGGGGATCCATTTGAAGGTCTTGCGTAGGAGGGTGTGGAAGCAGGAGGATGCGACGGAGTTGATCTGGCGGTCCATTTTGAGTTCGGAGTCCAGGATGATTCCGAGGTTGCGTGCGTGGTCCGTGGGGGTGGGCGGGCTTCCGAGGGCGGGGGACCACCAGGTGTCGTTCCAGGCGTCGGGGTTTGGGCCCATGATGAGTACTTCTGTTTTGTCCGTGTTGAGTTGTAGACAGCTGCTCTTCATCCATTTGGCGACTGCTTCCATGCCTTCTTGAAAGTAGTGTTTGGCTGTGTTGGGTTCGTTGGATAGGGAGAGGATGAGTTGGGTGTCGTCTGCGTATGAAACAATGTTGAGTCCGTGGGTTCTGATGATGGGGGCGAGCGGAGCCATGTAGATGTTGAACAAAGTGGGGCTGAGGGAGGATCCTTGGGGGACTCTGCAGGTGGTCGGTGTGGGGTCCGAGAGGAAGGGAGGGAGTCTGACCCGCTGCGTTCTGCCGGAGAGGAATGAGCGGGTCCCGTTGAGGGCCTTGTCCCGGATCCCTATTTACAAGGGCAGCGTGAATAGGAGGCAGCACTAAAATTAAGACCAGGGAAAACCTGGTCTTAAGTTAGCGAAATGATGAGAAATGGTATATTTCTCCTCGTTTTTGCTTTTTACATGTGTACTGCCTAGTGCAGCACACACAGAAAAAGCAACATGCCTTGGATTGTTTATGTGCAGGAAGGTCTCCCTTCCTGCACATAAACAATCTTTTTAAAAAAATGACATTTTGTGACTTCCATGTGTGCTGCATTAAGCAGCACACATAGAAGTGACAAAATGGTATTTCAAGATTGTTTATGTGCAGGAAGGGGGACCTTCCTATACATAAACAATCTTTCCCCTGCACCAGACACCCTTTCACTATGGTGCAAGGGTGCCTGCGTTGGCGCTACACTGCTAAGTGTAGCACCAGAGCAGGGGGGAACACAGGGAGGCACCATATTCTTGTAAATATGTTGCATCCTTGCGTTTCTGAAGTGGCGGAGTGAGGCGTTAAGCCATGACGGCTAACGCCTCTCTCCGCCACTTCTGTTGTACATATCCCCCAAAGTATCTAGTTCCCTGAGAAATCAGAAGCCTCCTGTTCAGTTTCCCCAGCAATTAAATCCTGTGAGGAGTCCTGATTTGTAATTAATTTGATATATATGACCCTGGAATTCTACATCACTTTTAGAACTGCCCTGGCCAGAAACCTGGCACATTTTATTATCTGCAAAATCCTTCCGCACATCCCCTCTCATCAATCAATCAATCAACCAAGGACATTTATACAGCACACACGTGCTTCATGAGAAGCGTCCAGGCGCTACATCCAAAATAAAACTCTACGCTCTAGTGCTGGGCAGCGCACATTACTGCCTAGAATCCTTCCTCAACAGTTATTCCTTCCTTTGGACAAGGTGCTGAACCTTCGCTGTAAGAACCCATGGGGCATATTTACAAGGGGATTGCGCCGCTGGAACGTCACTTCGTCAGAATCATAATAATGCAAAATGCCCTGCGCCTTTAAGAAACTAAACGAGCACAGCACATCTGGCAATCTGTCAAATTAGCAATGGTAAATAGAACTAAATACAGAAAGGACCACAAGCATCTTGCCCTCTTTAAACAATAATGTCTAGTATTGGAATTAGAATTAGAAATTAGAGGAAGAATTAGAAAATACTTTTCCCCAAATAGCACATCTTTTATATTGTTCTGGACAAGGAAAACACACGAATTCACAGCAAGATATCAAGAAGAAAGGCAGCACTAAAATGATACCTGTGCAGCAGAACAATCATCTGTGTTACCTTCAAAAGAATACAGACCTGCACATTATTTTCATTGGTTGTTAATTACATTATTTGTTCCACAGAAGAAATCATACAGTTTATTAATGTAAAAACTTGAGAAAATAAAAAAGTGCTTCTGCGCGTTCATAATAACGGAGGTTTTGCTCACAAACATAAGTGCATCCTTTCCCAAAGAAGCTAGAGATGTGGGACATTTGCACACAAGGTCAGAGACCATGGTTTGCAGCTGAATTTCGATGATTTTCTGAAAACAAATAAAATTCATGATCGAGTGCAGCTTGTGAACAAAAAGCAAACATGCACTTTTCTGCAATGTGACAAGCACTTGTGTTAATGAGGCTGGTTATGCGAACTAAACCAAAGCTATGTTAAGCACTATTTTTAATAAAATATTTTACTTTTACAACCGCATTTTAGTGAGTCTGGAAAAATCCCTTGTTATAGGGATGCAGTGATGATTTTGCAACAGGCATTGGCAAAAGAGGAGAATTTTGCCTGAATCGCGTTTGCGGATATCAATCAATCAATCAATCATGGGTTTGTTAATCGCGACTACTCACCTGTAAGGGTCTCAAGGCACTAGGGGTGGGAGGCGCAGGGTCCTGTCCATCAAGGAGGAGGTCTATCGAAGAGCCTTGTTTTGAGGTCCCTCGTGAAGTTGGGGAGTGATGTCGTCTGTCTGAGGTGGAGCGGAAGGGCGTTCCAGGCTCTGGCCGCGAGGAAGGAGAAAGAGCGGCCTCCTGATCTGGACTTCCTGGTGCGAGGGACCACGGCGTTGGAGAGCTGAGCTGATCGTAGGGTCCTTTGGGGTGCGTGGAATGTGAGTCGGCTATTCAGGTATGCTGGTCCGGTGTTGTGAAGGGCTTTGTGTCCGTGGGTGAGAATCTTGAAGGTGATTCTTGCCTCGATGGGGAGCCAGTGGAGTGTGCGCAGGTGCTGGGTGATGTGGCAGTGTCATGGCAGGTTGAGGACTAGTCTGGCGGCAGCGTTCTGGATGTTTTGAAGTTTGCGGGTGAGGTTTTTGTTGATTCCAGCATAGAGTGCATTGCCGTAGTCAAGTCTGGTGGTGACGAGGGCGTGTGTGATGGTCTTTCTGTGTTCGAGGGGGATCCATTTGAAGGTCTTGCGTAGGAGGGTGTGGAAGCAGGAGGTTGCAACGGAGTTGATCTGGCGGTCCATTTTGAGTTCGGAGTCCAGGATGATTCCGAGGTTGCGTGCGTGGTCCGTGGGGGTGGGCGGGCTTCCGAGGGCGGGGGGCCACCAGGTGTCGTTCCAGGCGTCGGGGTGTGGGTCCATGATGAATACTTCTGTTTTGTCCGTGTTGAGTTGTAGACAGCTGCTCTTCATCCATTTGGCGACTGCTTCCATCCCTTCTTGAAAGTTGTGTTTGGCTGTGTTGGGTTCGTCGGATAGGGAGAGGATGAGTTGGGTGTCGTCTGCGTATGAAACAATGTTGAGTCCGTGGGTTCTGATGATGGGGGTGAGCGGAGCCATGTAGATGTTGAACAACGTGGGGCTGAGGGAGGATCCTTGGGGGACTCTGCAGGTGGTCGGTGTGGGGTCCGAGAGGAAGGGAGGGAGTCTGACCCGCTGCGTTCTGCCGGAGAGGAATGAGCGGGTCCAGTCGAGGGCCTTGTCCCGGATCCCTGCATAGTGAAGTCTGCGTGTTAGGATGCGGTGAGAGACTGTGTTGAAGGCCGCTGAAAGGTCGAGGAGGATGAGGGCTACTGTCTCTCCTCTGTCCAGGAGGGAGCGGATGTCGTCTGTTGCGGTGAGGAGGTCGGTTTCCGTGCTGTGGTTCTTTCTGAAGCCGGATTGGGAGGAGTCAAGGATGTTGTGCTCTTCGATGAAGGTGGCGAGTTGGCTGTTGATGGCTTTCTCGATGACTTTCGCTGGAAACGGGAGCAGGGAGATAGGTCTGTAGTTTTTGAGGTCGGTGAGGTCCGCCGAGGGTTTCTTCAGGCGGGGGTTGATCTCAGCGTGCTTCCAGTCGTAGGGGAAGGAGGCGTTCACGAGGGAACGGTTGATGGTGTGGCGAAGCATGGGGGCGATGGTGTCGGCGGCTCTGTTGAAGATGTGGTGGGGGCAGGGGTCCGTGGGGGCCCCGGAGTGGATTGACTTCATCGTCTTCAGTGTGTCTTCGGTGGTGAGGGCTGTCCAGCTGTCAATCGTTGGCTTCAAGGTGTCGGGGGTGGTTGTTGTGGGTTCTGTGTGTTGGCTGTCTTCGTCGAAATTGTCGTAAATTTTCTTGATTTTGTGGTGTTTTTGTAGTAACCAGTGATTTTGAGACACAGATGGAGAGGATTTTACTGTTAAAGTATTTCAGAAATTCTTTCTGTTTACTAGTTGAATGATCAGAGAGCATTTTGGCAACAGGATAGATACTGGTGTGGATGAATTAGAACCATGTTCTTGGCCTCTATGTTTGGAATTACAAAAAAGTAAATGAATTGGAATCAAAACACGGGATTAAAATTGTGCCAGTAGGTGGACTGTGAAGTAATTAATAGTGTCTCCAGGCACAAGGTTAAGTAGGCCACAGGCAAAGACTGGTGCTAATATGACCCTTTAAGTATTTACAGTTAGATCTACATGTTTCAGCCCTTCCTTAGTGGCTCTCTGGTCAGGGGCTTTCTTCAGGTCCTAAATAACTCCTATGCTCTCCCTGGTCTCATTACTTAATGCTAATATTTTAGTACTGCATGTAGGCATCGGCAACAAAACAGGTAAGAGGAGTGAAAGCTGTTGGCCAGTGGCCGTAGGCTGAATCACCCCCGTCTGTGGCTTCAGCTTGTCCTAGGACTGTGGCAGAAACATTCACCCTCATGGCCTGTACCTCAGTTGACCAGCAGAGGAGGATCAGAGTCAGTTATCAGAATGTCAGTGTTTCCAAAAGGCTATAAAGCCATTCAAAGTCAGTCCCAGCTCAGGACCATGACTCTTGGACTCTGGCTCTGATGGTTTGCGTCCTTGAGTGCTATCAGGAGTGGGGAATCATCAGTTACACGTCAGGTTGGTACCTCACAAAGTTGAGGCCACTGGCAGGTTTCGAGCAGAGTGAGTGACATGTTCTTCCGGTGTCCAGAAGGCTGGTAGGACTGGGCTAGAGTCAATCACATGTCAGAGGGAAAGTAGGAGTCTCCGTAACAGTATTGTACCCCTCAAAGCCTATCACAAAGAAAGCAGCGGAACTCATAATGCCTGGTTGCCAAGCTATATAAATCATATACATTCCAATCATCGCTATGACTCAGGCTCTCCGTGTTGAAAAGGAACACTTGTATTCCTGCAAGCTGGGAAGTAAACAATAGAGATGTAATGAATGTCATTGAAACACTTGGCGCACGCTCCCTTTCATCTCTAATGTAGGCACCTTCTAATGTGAAGTCGCACACCGCTCTTTAGGGCTGGTATGAATTCAAGGCTGACTTTTTATAAACCGTAATATAAAAAGCATTCATTAGAATCATATAACTGGCACTGATGCAATTAATCACTTCCCATCACACCCACCACTACCTTAACACAAAATGCACGTTGTGAATATTTAATGTTCTTTGCCGGAGAGGATCTTTCTGTTTCCTCACATAAGTCATCCACTTCAAGACCCCGCTTTACCTCGCTCAGAAGCTTGAGCTCTCATGTGGTTCGAGAGCCTCCAGAAGTGCCAGCACCCTATTGCTCAAACCACAAAAATTCAAGAAAAAAAAGACCTACAATCGAGCCTTCTCAGGTATGGCTCCAAGGATATGGAACTCCCTTCCCCCCGAAGTCAGGGTGAACCCCTCCACTGCCCTCTTCAAAAAAGAAGTCAAAGGGCTCTTGATGAAGACATTTCTGCCTCAGTCAGGCCTCTCCATTGGTCAATGGGGCCATAGATGTTCATTTGTGGTCCAGTTGCCTGGCTCACGAGATTGTCGGACATTATATGACTGTGAATTTTTCGCTTTGTTGATTCTGTTTTGTTTGCTTGTTCCCCTCTTGATGCATAAACTGTAAAGCGCTCTGATTCCCTCGGTGGTCATGTTCGCGCTATATAAAACTTTCAAAATAAATAAATAACCCAAGATCCGATAAATGTGCTACAAACATATAGTTCTGTGCAATGCTGTAACAAAACTTTAGGGCCCGCCATTGCAAAGTATATGATGGGGGCCCCCACACTCCTAACCCAGTCAGGATCTCTCAGCCCTGGGGCCCGCCACCCGTGCACAGTGCCGGAGGGGGCCCCCCCGGCATTGCAAGGGGTGCGGGGGCTATTGTTACGCCACTGACTCTACGCAACAGTAGGGAAAATATTGGAGTTAAAAATCCAACACCAGTCGAACAACGGGACCCCTACAGCAAGTCGTTGTAACGACTTGCGTGTTAAAGTAACGCGTGGTAAGGTCACAGTTGGCGTAGTGACTGTGTTGTAAAGGCTGGTCGTTGTTGAGACTGCAGGGTAGAGGATGTTTCCCATAAGAATGGTTTGGTTGGCAGGTAATAATCATTTTTATTGTATATTGAATTAACAATTAACTGTTGTTGTGGGCATCTCTAAATTAGCCAGTCATCGCCACCTTGTGGCAGACTGTCACTAGCACCGGTGTTGAAAATTAAGTTCAGTGCCGAGCACCGGAAACCACCGGCTCAAATTAAGCACTGCAGAGAGACCTGTAGTCTGAACATCTGTCTGACACACTGAACGGGCACCATGAGAAACCTGCCCTGCCTTCTGCCTAACCTTCAGAGCTCATGATCATGGTCGACCATAAACACCCACCCACAACAGGAGGTGACTCAATTCAAAGGATGCACTATGCAAGAGTCAAGTGTTGCATGAAAAAAACTACAGAAACAAAATACCTTAAAAAAGCAAATACTTTTATGTAATGCAATGTGAAGTGAAACATGTGCAATGTGAACATTGATTGTTTCACGGACGGTTGTATGATGGAACCCCGCATTCATTTACCATGCAGTCTCTGCCCCGACTGCAACGTTACCACACGTTCCTTTTTCAGGCAAGTTATTACAGCGACTTGGCTCAGGGGGACTCTGAACTTTGGAATAGTATAATTTACTATTCCAACTCCAGTCTATGCAACAGTAGGGAAGGTGTTGGACTTAAAAATCTGACACCAGTCCAACACGCGTCCCGTACAGCAAGTCGTTGTAATGACTGGGGGGGGAGGGGGCTTGTTTGGGAGAACCCTGCATGCATTTACCGCATATTCCTTTACATCGCTGTCACTACCCGACTGCGACATTACCACACGTTACTTTACCATGCAAGCCGTTATAATGACTTGCTTTAGGGGTGCTGGACTTTGGAATAGTATAAATTACTATTCCAACTCCAGTCCACGCAACAGTAGGGAAGGTGTTGGACTTAAAAATCTGACACCAGTGCAACAACGCGTCCCGTACAGCAAGTCATTGTAATGACTTGCGGGTTAAAGTAACGCGTGGCAACATCGCAGTCGGGGCAGTGACTGCGTTGTAAAGGCTGGTCAATTGTTGATACAGCAGGGCAAAGGATGTTTCCCCTTGCAGGGTAAAGTAAAGCGTGTCAACATCGCAGTCGTGGTAGTGACTGCGTTGTAAAGGCTGGTCAGTTGTTGATACTGTAGGGTAAAGAATGTTTCCCCTTGCAGGGTAAAGGACCACGTGGTAATGTCGCAGTCGGGGTAGTGACTGCGTTGTAAAGGCAGATTGTGGTAGTGACTGCATGGTAAAGGATATTTTCCTTCACGGACATGCAATACCATAGAGGTTTTTGTGGTCCTTGCTGACAAATAGATCAGTGTTTTTGTCAGTTTTGGACATGAATACGGAGCCTGTCACGGACCCGTTTCAAAGTCCGCTTTTTATTCATCCGGGTCTGAGACCTGTCAGCACCCGGCCCACTAAAGCCCTGACAAGAGCCCCCATAGAAGTCTCCATCTTCGGATAGATGATAGGCAGAGCCAGTCTCACTTGGGTTTGCACTTTGGACCTGAAGGGGGATATTCTCAAGAACGGGCGATAATTATCGCCAACCTAGGTTAACGCAATTTTACATAACGCCGTCTATCGCGGGAAACTAACGCTGTGTTAACGGCGTATTCCCAACACGCCGGCAACAGGCGAAAGTTTCCCGATAACGCGTCAAATGACTGCGTTAAAGTTACCGGGACACCGATAAAAAAGGAAACCCGAACGTGAAAAAAGTGGCGATGGGCCCAACAGCGATAAAAATATCAGCGATAAGCAGCGCCAGGCTTGCTATTCCCACGTCAGGCGGGAAAAATCACCATAAAAGCTGCAAAAAAAACAAACAAAACCCAAACAACTGAGAAGCACCATGGAGGAAGCTGGAGCAACTACAGAGGCCAACCAGAACCCCACAAACCCCCCGGAGGACCAGCCAGTGACCTCGGGGAAGGAGAAGGGCAAGGAGAAGAAGAAGAGGAACCCGCGATTCAGACCACCAACAACTGTTCATCACCTCCACTGTGTCATTGGCAACTAAAAATGCAATATGGCAGTCCATCTTGGCCAAGGTGAATGCAGTCGGAGTGAAGAGAAGGGAAGTGGACGACTGCAAGAAGCGCTGCAATGATGTGAAGCGCAAAACCAAGCTGAAACTCGCTAACAACCGGAAAGCAGCAATGCAGACTGGAGGTGGGAGTCCAGCGCCACAGCAGGAGCTGGATAAGATGGAGGAAATGGTGTCCACAGTCATCAGTGGGGAGACGGTGGCAGGAGTTGGGGGACCGGACACTGCTCAACATGACCTGACCCAACAGCAACAGGGTGAGTAACGACCAGAGACTGGGGGTACGGGGGGAGATGGGCACAATGGCACACATGCACAATTAAGTATAGCACAGTGCACACCCACAATGACTCTGGATCATGTCCCTGATCTCCTTGGCATACTGCAGCACACATAGAAACAGCAAGTAGGCCCCCGTCGTCAATGTACCCAGAGGGGGCCCTCCCCACACATCACTAATCTCACAACAAACCCATGCACATGTGCTGAACCCAGCAAAGCTGCGGGTCCGTGAGCCACACTGACAATGCAAGTGACACTGCATGATGATTAGCATGGCTGCAGTCCAATTATCATGACATGGTGCACGCCACGACACTGAGGTGGCTGAGTGTGGACCACATCAGTAAAGGAGCAGGTCACACTCTGACACATCCACGTGCACAAACAACCCCTGACGTCAACAAGACATCTGCGGACAAACCATGCCAAAGAGTCCCAACTCCCACCAAGAGCACAATTTACCCAAGTCTGCAACATCTCAGCACTGTATAAGCACAGAAGTGGAAGGCACACCGCCTGAAAGGGATAAGAGCCAGCAAAATGAGAGCTGCAGGGGCGACTCTCCCACAATGCAGCACACACACATAAAAATCAGAGCACATCAACATTGACAACAATGTGGTACAAACTGCAACACTTTCACAACAGAACAGAGGACACAACTGCTGCCGCTTGTGAGTAGAAACTGGCCAATCACATTTGGCATAGCAGGAAACTGTGAGATGATAATGTACAAGTACAACCACACATCCCTGATGGTGTAGAAATGTCCACTGTCCCGCATCAAATAGGCATCTCCTCCCAAACAGTCACAATGTACATTGTCAAGCAGTCTGTTTGTAAACTTGTCCAATGCGTGAACATACATGGAACACACTGTTAAACTGCATCTCCCCTTTACATTGCAGAGGGAGAATCAACACCTCCTGCAGAGCAGACCGTACATCTCTTCACTGATGATGAAGAGGACCTCCACACCATCAACACTGACGCTCTCCAACAGCTCATGGACACCCTCAGCACCCCACCTCCAAGAGCAGGGCAGCCCAGCTGCATCGAGGAGACCCCACCCCCTGCACAGACCACACAGCAGAAAGAACCCACCACCACGGCTGTCTCCCAGGACCCCCACGACCAACACATGGCATTCCAACGCCATGTGTTAGAGGGCCAGAAGGAGATGGCTGATCAGGTGCGGGTGGGGTTCGACCTCATGGCAGCCAAACTAGTTGCCATACGTGGGTGTCTAAGTCCAATCAGGGACCACTTACAGTCCCTAACGGACACCCACAGTCTGCACCATGCTCTCCAACAAGCCATGGCTGACATCGCTGGAGTCATGACTCTGATACAAGAACAACTGTCTAGTCAGAGTGGCTCCAGCGCTGTCAGCAGGAAGTTGGGACACATGCGGAGGATCATGGAGAACATGGAGCGGATGCAGGCGGAAAGAATGGCTGCCACGGCTGCACACCAGCGAGATGTAGCTGGGATCTTCCATGCCCTGCAGATCCTCATCATGGCATTGCTGCCACAAGGCCTGGCACAGATGAATGCTGCTGCTACTACTCCATCCACATCTCCGCCCCCTGATGTGTCAGTGCCTCACAGTGCGGCAGACAATCCACCTCCGGCCCCTGATGTGTCACTGCCACACAGTGCGGCAGACATTCCACCTCCGACCCCTGATGTGTCAGTGCCACACAGTGCTGCAGACAAAACACCACCACCCACATGTGAGGCGCAACACACATCAGAGGACGATGATGTGGATGATTCTGCCTTTGTGGTAAGAAGGAAGCGGTAGCATTCATCTCCGCCATATGGCCTGTTTCAGCTTGGTTCTGCCCTCTGCATCATGCCCTGGAATAACACCTTCCACTGTCCCCCGATACACTCTGCGACACTCACCTTGGCCCTCGACATGGACTGCCATATTTGGTTTGGTTACCAATGACACAGCAATCAGACTTCGGACTGAACTCTTTCTCTTCCGATGAACTTGTCAATCCCTAAAGGACTCTGGCTGGCCCTCCACGGGGCAACTATGTAAAGTGGGGTTCGCATGGCCATGTACTGGTCCAGCTTCAACACTCCACCGAATGTGATTAAAACATTCTAATTCACACAGATGTGTCATGTCTATGATCAAGCAAGTATGAAAGTATGGATGAATGTAGGGGCAGTGATTCCAAAAAAAGGTACTCCCTGGGAACTGATATCATTGCGCATGTTTGACCGTGACCCAGATAGGCAGTGAGATGACTGGGAATGTGTGAACTAGCTGTGGCCTCATTGCTCCTAAACAACAATCTCGCAATTTCCCAACTTAGCCCCACGCCAAGTAGGAAATAGGGCTGTGTGTAAAAAAGTCAAAGTTATGTGGCTGCCACAGCTCGGAGCAATGATTTGTTTCAGTGTGCAGCGGTTGGACTCCTGGGATGGTCTGTGCGTAAGTGTGAAGGTCATTCCATGCAAGAGAACTGTGAGCAAGGACTTCTGTGTGAGGGGTGTGTATACGTTGGTCTTTGGTTAGCAATGTGCGTAGTGTGGTAGTCATCATCAGCTGCTATGGTATCTCTCAGGGGGTGCCGGGCGCATGCAATTCCAAGGTCGGAGGTGCAGATGTGCTACCGCCTTCTAGTTCAGACAAAGGAGCTTTCATCCCTAATGTTAGTTTGTCATCTGCTTGCATTCTGGAAATGTGATGTGGATTTTTTTTGGGGGGGATGTCACTTCTTCGCCTTTCGGCACGGTTGAACCCTTACCAGCCATGTACGTGCCCTCACGGTCAATTTTGCATGCTCTGATGTAGCAGTGGTGTTTTGCTGCAGTCTGACAGTGATGGGTACAGGTAGCTGTGAGGAGGCGCGTGACTTCTCACCTTGCACCTATTAGCTGATACTGTTCACTACTATTGATGGATGACGTCCGTGTACACATGTGATCTGTACATGGCACATATGTCCAGGGGACACCTTGGTGTGTTCCACACAAGGTATTCCTGCTGGCTTTTTGGCTAGTGTGCATCTCCCATGTTTCTGAGGTGTTCACTGTGCCCCCATCCCCCTTACGTCCATGTTGCTCATGTTGTGGGACTTGAGTCACAGGATGCATCTCTGCATCAGGGTGGTTCATATTTGACCCCAAATGACACCCGAAATGTCATATTTGACCCCAAATGACACCCTGTTGTCTTTTTATGAACACCAATGACAGCCTTCATGTCATGTTTTTGTACACATGTGATACGCTGATGAGTGGGATTACGTACTACATTTGACACCCTGAAATGGCATTTCGAATACGTGATTCCCTAAACAGCCTCTCTGTACAGATGTGACATACCCACCATCTATTTGCTATTTGTGAGATTGTTAGCACTTAATGTTGCACTTACACTTGTCAGAGTGATGTGCTAATGCAGAGGACTGACATGCACAAAGGGAATGTGTGTTGCAATGAATTTATTTGCACATGCTGTTCATGTGGTCATTTTGTACTGTTCCATGATTGCTAAGGACAGTCACAATGTGACGTGCTCATGCGAAGAAATTGTTAATGATTGTGTTCCTTCGGGCTATTCCTGCTGCAGCTGCAGTGGGGTGTGGTCCACCTGCCTCATCTTCCTCATCATCGTCCGGTGCATCTGGCACTTGGATCCATGGGGCATTGGTGCGTACACATATGTTGTGCAATACACAACATGCGATGATCATCCTGCACACTATTTCTGGGCTGTACAGGAGTCTTTCACCTGTGATGTCCAGGCACCTGAAACGTGACTTTAACACGCCAAATGTGCGCTCAACAATGCCCCTGGTGCATTTGTGGCCCACATTGTACTACCTCTGAGCCGGGGTGTTCGGGGCTCGGAGGGGTGTCATCATCCACGGGCAGAGTGTATATCCTTGATCACCTGTGAGAGGTAAGTGAGATTAGTGTAAATTGGTGGTTCTGCATGCTGTGTTGGCAGACCTACAAGTTTTGGGGTGTGTGATTTGTGCGACTTTGGGATTCATGTTTGCCATGTATTGCTTCTGGCAAATGTGCGGGATCAATGTGTATTACGTAGCCTCACAGCTGCTCCTCCCTCCCCCCGAGCCTATTTACTTGTGTGCGCTGCGCGGTTGCATCACTTGCACTCCTACGGCACACCATTGTCATGCCTGTCTGCACATGTCCGCAAGCCTGACAACAACACTGTAATGTTGGCCGTTGAAGGTGGGTGGCCACATGTGTGTAGACCTATGGTAAGGATAGGGCGGACACAGATGTGGAGTTCAGGCCTGGCTGAACTCGCGCTGCGATTGAGGCTAGGCCTTTGGCTTATGCTGCGGCAATGAAGATACATACACAACAGTTGGCATGTATGAGCCAAGACCCCGAGCGGTCTTGCGCTCCTTTATTTATCCATTCAGGCGAGCCCGCCCTCCGGGTGCATGCTACATTGCAACATTGTCAATTAAGGGCCGGGTGGCGCCGACACTACAACAGAGACACACGCCATAGTTACTTTTGTGGCCAGCCCAGAACTGAACCACACCCAGAGCCCAGAACTGACCCACGCCCAGAGCCCAGAACTGAACCACGCCCAGAGCCCCGGGCCATTTCTTCACACTCCTCACACGCCTACGCGTGCGCCGCCGCCGCGGCGCTTGGATGTCGTGCGCTTTGGAGTACGTCTCCAGACGTTCCACCCAGGCTTTCCAGCGGCCTGCCTGGGACGGGGGTGGCCCCTTGACTGTGAAGGGTTCCAGTGGCGTTACCGAGGACATGCTGTTGGCTGCTGGAGGCGGACTTGTGGGGTAGCCCCACGGGACGATGACTTGCGGTGCACTGAGGTAGGCCCACCTGAAGAGCTGAGCGGGTGTGCAGCCTGCATGATGCAGTAGGCCTGGGGGCTGGACGGTGACTTGTGGTGCACAGAGGTAGTGGCACCTGAGGCACTGCGTCCGGCACGGGCCTACCGCCACGTGGCGATGACTTGCGGTGCACTGAGGTAGGCCCACCTGAAGAGCTGAGTGGGTGTGCAGCCTGCGATGATGCAGTAGGCCTGGAGGCTGGACGGTGACTTGTGGTGCACAGAGGTAGTGGCACCTGAGGCACTGCGTCTGGCACGGGCCTACCGCCACATGGCGATGACTTGCGGTGCACTGAGGTAGGCCCACCTGAAGAGCTGAGCGGGTGTGCAGCCTGCGATGATGCAGTAGGCCTGGAGGTCCGGACTGGATTTGATTTGTGTGAGACCTGCTGGACCGCAGTGTAGGCCGGAGGGAGCAGTCAGCACACACAGAAGTCCGCGGTGCGGTGCCGCAGGGTGCGCTGGGGGCCTGTTGCGCGGAAGCCAGCGATCGGCTGAGGAGGCTGCCAAGCTCGCGGGCCTCGGGCTTGAAGATTGCACCGGCACGTGGTGGGCCCTCTTGGAGACACGCCGGTGGCGGCAGGTGAGCAGTGAGGCCTGGGTGCGCAGGGGCGGGCAATCACCGCTGGGCGCCGGACGGGTCTGGGGACCAGCGGGCTGGGGTGCAGCTGGCGCACAGGATCGCGCAGGCACCACCGGTCACAGCGGTGGCTTCGTGGCAGGGTGAGGGGCGCCGCCCTGGCAGACACGCCCCTGCAGGTGATGACGAGATGTGCGCCGGGTGGCGTGTGACGTAGCCACCTCGTCGCCGGTGTAAATTTGGCCGTTGAAGGTGGTCGGCCACGTGTGTGTAGGCCTATGGTCAGGATATGGCGGACACAGAGACACACGCAGTAGTTACTTTGCTGGCCATCTCAGAAGTGAACCACGCCCAGAGCCCCGGGCTATTTATTCACACTCCGACGCTGGACTGGCGTACGCCGGCCCAGCCCACTATGCTTACGCTTACAGGGGGGGCGACATAGCTACATATCCAAGGTCTTCCCCACTGCCTGAGGTAACATGGTTGCGTCCACTGTCCACAACACTACAAACACCAGCAGTATATGTCCACATGGACATGTCTGTGCTCTGCATACTCAAGACTGTCCAGCACCTCACCGCCACACTTGGCATTGTGTACATTCTTATTCATGGGTCACTTGCCTCCTTCGCACATTCTTGGTTCCCACCTCTCCCCACATTCTGCAATTGTGTGGCAGAGGGGCTAGGCCTTTGTGGATGGTTTGTCAACATGTCTGGCCCCTGTTACCACAGTTACTTGTGTTGTCGTGTCTGGTAGGTGGGCATGTTGGTTGGCATGTTGTATGTGATTTTGTTATGTGTGCATTCCCACAGTTGTGAGTTGTATGATTGTGGAGTTGAGGTGTGTGGTGTGTTCCGTTGGTACTTACCGACGAGCAGTGCATTTCCATAGGTGCCATCCTGAAAGCGCTGGTTGATGATGGACTGTCGGAAGATGTAGGAATTATGCACACTGCCTGGGAAGTTGGCGACAACATTGGTGAACAGTCCCCAGTGGTCCACTATTGCCTGCACATTGATGGAATGCGTGTGCATTCTGTTACGGTAATTGTGTGCAGTGTCGGCAGGGGGCACAAGTAGGACATGTGTGCAGTCAATTGCCCCCAAAACGTGCGGGAAGCTAGCTATGGCGTAGAAGCCTTGCTTGGTCTCCAGCTGTTCCTGCGCAGTGTGGGGGAAGTGAAGGTGCTGGGGTATCAAGCTGTTGATGGCATCCAAGACAGGTGTGAGGAACTTTGATAGGGCTGGCAGTGAGACTCCTCCGACTCTGGCAGTTGTTGGTTGGAAGGTACCAGAGGCCAACAAGTGCAGCACAGCCAGCAGCTTTGTCTGCGGAGGGATGTTGGTTGTCCGCTGTGTTGGTACAGTCAGCCTGTGGGCAATGTGGGTCAGGATGCGGAGGATGGTTGTCCTTTTGAGCTTGTAGTGGGCAATGACATCCTCTGGCGTTAAGTCTCTGAGGCTGGTGCGTTTTCGGAAGGTCCGCTGTCTTGTTCTGCGCTGCCTCGTGGTAGTCCGGAGGGGGGGGGTCCTGGGGGTGGGGGAGGTCCTGGGGGTGTTGGCTGTGGGTGTTGTGGCCCTCTTAGGTCTCCAAGCTGCATGATTAGTAGCTCCATGGCATCTGTTGGTCTTCAGATGTGGCTCTGGGCTGTGCTCCCTTTATACTGCAGGTTTTCGTCCTACTTAAGACCAGAAAAAAGCAGGTCTTAAGTCCCTGCTGCTAACGTGCCTTATCGCCTGTTTTTGGACCGCATCGCCGATCTGGCTGGTCGTTAAGAATTTCACGAAGTGGTGTTATCGTGAGTTTTTGCACGGGAACGCCTTCTGCATATGATTAGCGTTAGTTGTCGCTGTCAGCCTTGGGGATGATTTTGGCAGCAGCTATCGCAGGTAAACTGACAATGTCGGCTGTTAGCGCAGGCTTGTGAATAGGGCGATAAATCTATCGCCACTGTCGTGGCGGAAAAGTGCCGCTAAATCGGCGATGAGTCCTTGAGAATATGCCCCGTAGTTTATTTTCAGCCACTGGGCTGCCTGCAGACACCTAGTACAATATGTTGCTTTTGTTACATTTCTGAAAGCTGTTTTCTTGCTGTTTTCCATGCTTCGGAGCTGTAGTAAATGCCTTAATTTGCTTTTCCACCCCAGTCCCCATGCCCTCGGCTTTACGCGCATCCCTGCCAGGGCCCGCCAGGCTCTGGGACCAGCATCTTCTATCAGATGAGACTAAACCATGGCCACCATCTTCTAATGATGCCTTCCACCAAGGACTGAAGCGCCTCTTTCCCTCAGTCCAATTTTCACATTGACGAGACATGTTTATTCCTTTCTTCTTTCAATCTAAATGTAAAGTTGGCACCCTGGCATCCTCGTTGTCTTTGGCAATCACACTGGAAGCTGCTAGAAAATGTGCTCTTGAAAGAAATCCGCGTCACTGAATGATGCTGTGACTAGAAACGTGTTGCTGGGGCCCTGCTGTGATAATCCACCTTACATTCCCGTTTGAATAACAAGTCTGCAGTGCACCAGCATCACAGCATCCTTTCCCGGCCGCAGCTGCATGAGGCAGAGGTCTCTTGTCCAAATTGAAGGGTTGGGTTGCATAACCCACTTACAACAGATGGGTCGTGCTGCTTACATGCATATTCGAAGCGTCTCATCTTTGTAGCTTTTTCCCCTGGGTGTACTTTTTTGCAGTTTATTTTGATTTTACCTCCATTGAAGGGCGCTGGGCTCTGCATGCTTCCCGGCCCAACACACCATGCCTGGTGGACCCTCTACCCTGCTGCCTTTACGCTTACACCACTGTTTGATCAATTCCTAACTGGCTATCAGAGACCTGAGGTGGAGCACAAAGTCCACTGACCCACACGAAGACCCCCGCCCACCCGTCACATAGCTATGGGTGCCTGCTCATGGGCTGCCCAAACACGCTGCAGTCATGCAAAGCTGATTCGATAGTGTTATAAATGGGGTGACTAGTTAGCAGAGGTATGCGCCCTGTCCAAGTAGGGACCCACCCTAGTCAGGGTAAGTGTAGTACACACTAAGGGCCTGATTAAGAGTCGGGCGGTCCAAGGACCGCCTGAGCCGTGATGATGCGGCGGTGGTGGTCCAGCCACTGCCACACCAGCAGTCTGTCCACCCCATTACAAGTTGGGCGGATGGTCTGCCCTGAGACCGCCGACGCTGCCAGGGAACCGCCGTTCCCTGGAGGTGGCGGAACAGTCAGAGGATACGCATGGGATTCTTGTCCTCCAAGGATTTTACATATGGCACAGGAAGCAATAACCAGTTATCTTATGCCCTTATTTAATTAAATCTTTTGCTCAGGCTGTTTTCCTAAAGAGTGGAAAAAGTGTCAATTACCCCACTCCTGAAAACAGCCAATCTAGATGACAACGACCCAAATAATTATAGGCCGATATCACGTCTACCATTTCCAGCTCAAGTAGTGGAGAAGGCCAGAAATCAAGCACTTACAGCCTTCATCTGCACAAATCACATCCTTGACTCCTCCCAGTTCAGGTTCCATGCTCAGCATAGTAATTAACTAGCCTTAATTACAGCTACAGAAGAAGAATTGAGGCCGATGCTGGATCAGAGAGGGAACGCGGCCCTGATCCTATTGGATCTGTTGGCAGCATCTGATAGGTCAATCACCATCTCGCTTCCGTGGGAATCAAGGACAAAGCCCTTGTTCTGCTAATTTCCTTTCTTTCGGATCGTACTCAATCAGTGGCCTTGGGAGATTTTCTTGCCATGTGGGTTACCATAGGTGTCCTCCCTGAGTCCCACTCTGTTTAACCTATATGTCCCCTCCCCTCAATAGATCCTATAGATTCTCTTCAGTATCATAATCCGACGATACTCAAATCGTTAGGTCAGTAACAGGCAATCCAGATACCACAGCAACTCAATTCCATAACTGTAAGCTACCCATCGGATCGTGGATGCGGGACAACTGTTTAAAGCTTAATTCATCAAAATGGAAATCCTATTCTTTGGTAATAACCCATTTTCTGGTCCACTAAGTGGTGGGCATCTGAACTTGGACCTCTCCCGATTCCTAGCGTCAAAGCAAAACATTTTGGTATGATCTTTTACACAAAACGATCTTTTCATGGACAGATTAATCATACAACCTCGTTATGTTACTTTATTCTAAAAGTTCTAAGGAAGATCCTGCCGTCTATACCATCGGCTCTGCAAACAACTGTATTCACAGCAATTATATCCTCAAGACTGGACTACTGCAATTCCCTCTTTACTATTATCCACAAAAGAGGTTTATGAAAGATGCAGGCTCTTCAGAATACAGCTGCCCGTCTCCTCCTAAGCATCCCAAGACACAAGTCGGCGACCCAGACCCTAATCCACCTACATTGTTTACCAATCGAAAAACGTATCAAATTCAAAGCCCTGTGCATTGTTTGCTTACACAGCCTTGGCCCAGCTCAACTCTCTCAATCTTTTCTTTCCCAAGTCCCATCCAGATCTCTTCGCTCTTCATCTTGTGGCCACCTGGTCGTCCCCAAAGTCAAAACAGTCCGATTGGGCGAGAAAAGTTTCATCTTCAGCTCTTCCAGGTTGTGGAATTCCTTACTATCTATGGTTAAAAGCAACCGGAACCTCAGGGATTTCAGAAAAAGTGTTTAATCAGTAAATGCTATAATGGTCTCATCGTTCTCCGTGGTTACTCTCGTAGGTAGCGCCTAGACACCTACGGGTATTAGTCACGCTTAATAAATACTATTTTCATTTTTAATTTCATTTTCATAGAGGGCCCCCTGTGCCTCCTCCGCTTGCGCATGCACACAGGGGGAATAACCCTGTGTGCATGCAGAAGAGTTCCTGCACGGCATGGACTTTTCAGTCCATACCATTCAGGAACCTTTTGAGGCGTTCCAATTGCGGTGCCTTTTTCAGGCACCGCAGCCTTTGAAAGAGGCACGGCCCTGGGAACACCATGCCATCTGCCATTCAGACTACTGATCCAGCGCTAACAATAAAAATTATTCTCCTATATGCTTCGGTCATCCAGGTGCAACTATTTCTCCAACACATAAACTATATCCATATGACGGTGGGGCCCATAACACCGCATATACATTCACTTACTCATTTATTCCCTGGATTTCCTCCGTCCTTAACCTACGAGAAAACAATTCGCTGGAAGGAGACGGGATACCTCTTTTAACATGACATAATGTTTCTCATTTGCTTTAAGGTATTCCGCTCATTGGTCGATGGGCCAACTAGTAGGAATCAGTTGATGGTGATTAAGACCAGCTCAATCACAATAACTCTTTAACATTTTACCTTAATCATTGAGCTAAAGAATCACTGAGTCATTTGTTTAAAGAATAATAAAGTTTATATAAAGTTTCGAAGCAAGAATTAAGTTTAAGCTTGTTATTCTGATTATTACATTTATCATCAATATAAGAATAAATTGAAATTGCAATGCATATCTATTAGACGGAAAAATAAGGTTGTCATAGCAAGAACTCTAAAAGATCAATCTATCTGTCTTGGAAAATCTAATAGTTCTAAATGAAAAATCTATCAGGAATAAAAAGGTTCTCCAAAAGCAGCATCTTATACTCAACTAGAAATATAAAATAGCAGCAGCAGCATCAGCTCGTCAGCATCAGCAACCGCAACTTCACCCATCTACAGCATCAGCTCCTCCAGCATCTAACTCTCCAGCATTCTAACTCCTCAGCATCTAACCCCTCCCACCAAGAGTAGGTCTTCTTATACCCTAATTCTAGCTTACTGAATAAAAATGTTGCATCTCCATGGCGTGATTCTTTCTCATTGGTCCATTCAGGTTCATATACATTTTTAATCAAACTTCCTTGTCCTAACCAGTTCTTTGTGGAATGTCCATGCTTGCATCGTTTCCCACAGTTCATGACATTGCTCATCAGTTTCGATCAGTCCAATTTGTATCTTTTTCTGCTACTTTTTAGATTCAACAGTTCCGTCCATTTATTCAGTTTGACTTCTCACGCTTCTTGCTGATCATCTTGGCTCACATTTGCTCAGAAAGATTCCAATAGCCTTGACCATACTTCCATCTTAACCTCTCAGCACGAACACGTGGTTATCCTTTTTCACAGCCTCTCTCCTCTACCACACGGCTTCTTGGACATGCGTACTCTAGCTTATGGCAGCCATTTTATATCGCTGCTCAACAGGCCTAAGCGCACTATTTTCAAAAGATAAACAAAATATTGTTAAAATAAAGAATATAAACCCTTTCGTTTCCCTCCCGTCTTTCTACGTACCCCAATTAGGTATTACCTAGCAAAAGCAACATATAAAGCCGTCCCTTACTTACCATCGCTTTATTTTGCCACCACACATTTTATTTAAAAAGCACAAATCATGCGTTTATTATTTTATTAGTACGCAAATATTACGTTATGTTAGACACGTAAACAATTATAAGTTGATTAATTTGCACACAAAATAGCGTGTTACCTTTAACCCTTTACATGTAACATACATTGTTGGTTATTTACTTAAACGAACATGTTTATTAATTATTTTACGAAAATTATTAGGAGGTTAAAAAAAATTTCATTTACCCTGCTCCATCACTACAAATAACTTGTAATCTGGCGGACGGCAACGTGTCTCGACAGTGCGGGGATGCGGCAGTGGAGTACCGCCTGCCCTTGCACTGCCGAAACCCGTAATCGGGCCCTAAAAGTTTACCTGTGCTCACCCTCTGGTAGCTTGGCACAGAGCAGTCAGGCTAAACTAAAGAGTCAATGTGTAAAGTATTTGTGCACACACACACACAGTAACACAGTGAAAACACCACAAAAGTATTCTACACCAGTTTAGAAAAATATCCAATATTTATCTGAGTAAAACAAGACCAAAACAACAAAAATCCAACATACACAAGTCAAGATATAAATTTTTAAAGATTAAATCAAAATGCAGTGCTTAGAAGTTAACAGCTCCAACTGGGGATATCTGGTCGCGCTTGACTGGGACAAATTAAAAAGTTCAGTCTGACCACGATGGAGTGTGGGCCAGACATAGGAGTCACGCAGACCCCCTTACAGTACCTTAGATGCGTTGAAAATCAAAGACGATGCGTGGCGCAGGGAAGATGAGGCGTCGTGGATGCAGGTGATACATAGGTACCTGAAGGCGGTACAAGGTAGATAAAGCTTTAATGCCTGGGACGATGCGTTGCGCAGTGGAGGTGATGCGTCTGTTGCGGGTCCTGGTGTCAATGATGCGTCGATGTCAACAGCACGATGCATTGACATTTCGCAAGTCAGGCAGTTCTGAGCTTGTGAAGACACACTGTGCAGGTGCTTTGAAAATGACAAGAGACTGCATGAATTCATGCTTTTTGCAAGCAATGTTTGTGGTAATAGCAGAGAACTCAACAGAAACAACCTGCCCAGCAGCCCATAACAGGTCCACGATCAACCAAAAAAGCAGCCAAACACTGACATGTCAGACCAGCCCTTTGGCACTGCCAAATTGCCCTGGACTGAGCATGCAGCCCAACAAATCAGTTACACCCCATCTCCACATTCATGCCATGTACCTCTACCACCTTGAAGAGGCCGCCTGATGTAAAATGTAAACAGAGGTAAATAAAAGAAATCTGGATCTGGAGAGAGAAAGGTTGTTTCTCCCCACTCTCTCACTGACTTGTAATTTCGCATATATTTACGCACAAATCATTTTACACACAGTTTCACACATTTTCACATGCTTTGTCTCCAACACCAACATGCTCTGGCGCGCATACACACATACATGCGCACATTCAGCACAGTGGCGTAACGAAAGTTTAAGGGGCCCCCCTGCAATGTACACAGAGGGGCCCCCGCTCTGGATTTAATACGGAGCGCTCAGGCCTAAGTACTGTGTTGAGGGGGCCCCCTACAGTTCGGGGGCCCCCGCACCACGGGGATGCGGGGGCCTGTGTTACGCCCCTGATTCAGCACCGGCTTTATTGCTGGTGGCGCCCACTGCGACAATCATTTTTAGCACCCCCCCCCCATATGACCTCTCTACAACCCGGCAAAAGTGCTCCTCATCTCTACATAGCCCCTCTCTCACATACATTTCATTCGTTTTAATGTGCTGGTAAAGTCTGGCCCTACTATTCCACTCAGCTATCCACATAATATACAAATCTGTTCTTTTCAGCAGGCATCTTAAGCCTCTGCCAGTGGCGTAACACAGGCACCCACAGCCCCCGCAGCTCCCGCGGTGCGGGTGCCCCCCCCTGAGGGGCTTCCCCAGAACAGTACAATGGCCTCAGAGCTCCCGATTAAATCCGTAGCCGGGGCCCTTCCATGTACCTTGCAGAGGGGCCCCCTCAAGTTTTGTTACGCCACTGCCCTCTGTGCTACTTTATGGCAATCCAAAACTGCCACTAGACAAAACTCTGATCTCCCTCTCTAGCAGGAACATTAATCATAAGACATGACATTTATATTGCTGCTTGAAAGCTGCACGCACAAGGAACTCTGCAGCAGGTGCTTTCAAATCGGACATTATTGCGAAACGCAGAGCCACCACCTTGAGCTTAGTGCCCCCCCCTTCCAGGTCGGCGCCCAGTCCCCTCCGCACCTGTCACTCCGCCCTAAAGCCGGCCCTGCACATGTTTGTACAAACACATACATACACATAGGGGCATATTCTCAAGGAGCTATCGCCGAGTTAACAGCACTTTATCGCAGCCAAAGTTGCGATAAATACATCGCCCCATTCACAAGCCGGTGCTAACAGCCCATAGCACCAGTTTACCCGCGATAGCAGCCGCAAAAAACATCGCCACAGATGACACCGGCAACTATCGCTAATGAGATGCAGAGTAGGCGTTCCCCTGCAAAAAGCTGCGTCAACACCACTCCGCAACATTCTCAACGACCAGCCAGATCGGCGATAAGTCCACAAAACATGCGATATGGCGAGTTAGCAGCAGGAAACTAACACCTGCTCAGACCTGGTGTAAAATCGGACGGCAGCCGGCACCAGAAAAGGGAGCCCAGCCCACAGCCACACCTGAAGGACAACAGATGCCCTGGAGCTACTCATCATGCAGCTCGGAGCCCCAAGAGGGCCACAACACCCACAGCCACCCCCCCCAGGCCCGCCACCACCCCCCGGACCTCTCCGCACCACCCTCCCGGACCACCACAGAGGCAGCGCAGACACAGACCGCGGACCTTCAGAAAACGCACCAGCCTCACAGACATGACACCAGAGTATGTCATTGCCCACTACAGGCTCAAAAGGACAACCATCCTCCGCATCCTGAACAGCATTGCCCACAGGCTGACTGTACCAACACAGCGGACAACCAACATCCCTCCGCAGACAAAGCTGCTGGCTGTGCTGCACCTGTTGGCCTCTGGGACATTCTAACCAACAACCGCCAGAGTCGGAGGAGTCTCACAGCCAGCCCTATCAAAGTTCCTCACACCTGTCTTGGATGCCATCATCAGCTTGGTACCCCAGTACCTATACTTCCCCCACACTGCGCAGGAACAGCTGGAGACCAAGCAAGGATTCTACACCATAGCTGGATCCCCGCACGTGTTGGGGGCAATAGACTGCACACATGTCCTACTTGTGCCCCCTGCCGACACTGCACACAATTACCGCAACAGAAAGCACATGCATTCCATCAATGTGCAGGCAATAGTGGACCACCGGGGACTCTTCACCAATGTCGTCGCCAACTACCCAGGCAGTGTGCATGATTCATACATCTTCCGACAGTCCATTATCAACCGGCGCTTCCAGGATGGCACCTACGGAAATGCAGTGCTCGTTGGTAAGTACCAAATGAACACACCACACACCTCAACTCCACAATCATACAACTCACAACTCTGGGAATGCACACGTCACAACCCACATACAACATGCCAAACAACATGCCCACCCACCAGACACGACAGCACAACTCACCGTGGGAATCTGGCCTAGCCATGTACATGAGCCATCAACGGCATGGCACCTCAGCCACACATTAGCAGAATGTGGGAAAAAGAGGGAACCAGGCATGTGCGAAGGAGGCGATGTGACCGATGAATGGGACTGCACACAATGCCAAGTGTGGCGTGGATGTGTTGGACAGACTGCAGTATGCAGACCACACACATATCCATGTCGACATACACCGTTGGTGTTTGGTGTAGTGGACAGTGGACGCAACCATGTCACCCCAGCCAGTGGGGAAGATCAAGGAAAAGTAGCTTGTTACGTCCCCCCCTGTAAGCGTGAGAGGAGTGGGCTGGCCCGGTGTACACCAGGTCAGCGTATGGTTGTGAATAAAAAGCACGAAGCCCTGGGCGTGGTCCTCTTCCGGAATGCCCAACGTCCCTGCCAGGGCGGCGCCTCTCACCCTGCCACAAGGCCTACGCCGTGAGCGGTGTTGCCTGGGATCCTGTGCACCTGCTGCACCCCGGGCCGCTGGTCCCCGAAGCCGTCATGGCTGCCCCTGCGCATCCAGGCATCACTGCTCACCTGCCGACACCGGCGTGTGTCAAAGAGGTCCCACCACGTGCCGGTGCAAGCTCCAAGCCCGAGGCCCCCGACCTTGGCAGACTCCTCGGACCATCACGGCCCACGCGACACTGGCCCGCGGAACTCCTTTCTCGTTGACGTACTCCACCGGCATACACAGCGGACAAGTAGGACACACATTTGGAACTGAGTCTTGATTACACCATGGCAGAGTACATGATTTAAGGCTGAGTTCATGTCACTATACTTCCTCCGATGTGGTGCCACCAAGTCTGTGCATAGGACTCCCACCAAACGTGTCTGTGGGCCCTTGCTGACTCCAGCCTTCGGCCTGCACTGCGGTCCTGCAGGCCTCACACCAATCCAATGCAGTCCGTCACAGGCAGGACACGGCCTCCTTGCCGGCTGCACACCCACTCAGCTCTGGTGCCACTACCTATGTCAGCCACAAATCTAATACAAATGCCATTCCAACGTCGTGTGTGAGAGATCCAGGAGGAGATGGCTGGACAGCGGTTGGCCCACGCTGACCGCTGCCTCCGGCACACACTGTGGTGGAGTAGGTCACACAATTTGAACTGAGTCTTGCTCTCTACATTGCAGAGTCCATGTCATTGTACAGGCCTCATCGCAGACTGCATCCCCTTCCAGCTCTGGCGCCACTGAGTGTGTGCCCTGAAATCCATGGGCAATCTCTGTTTGGACGTCGGTGGTGTCTGAGCCCATGGGCTGGAGGCTGTCTTCATCTACATGTAGCTGATACTGACAAGGTGGAAAAGTGGGGTCTGTAGCATTCAACTCCGCCATCTGCCTGTTCCTGCTTGCTTCTGCCCTCAGCATCATGCCCTGGAAGGACAACTTCCACTGTCCTCCGCAACCCTCCGCGAAATTCCCCTTGGACATCGACGAGTACACGCTCAGCTCGCGTGGCACTACCTCAGTGCACCGCAAGTCACCGTCCCGTGGCGGTGTGCCTGTGTCGGCCGCTTTGCATCCGGGGCCACAAACTCTGTGCTGCTCAAGTCAGGGACCCATGATGTACGTACCTTGTACTGCTGATTGTCTGCTCACTGTTGTGGTCTTTGCCAGCACCAACCAACCCCTGAGTGGTGGCTTACACCAACCAACACCCATCCAGCACAGGCGTCACTGGAGATGTGAGCCTGGCAATAAAAGGGGCCGGGCGCACGTGCCCGTGGCCAGTCCCACGAACTCACTCAGTGTGTCCGTGTGGTTATTATGTATGCATGAGGGACCGGGGTCATTCCACATAACATTGTGCTGTGTACAGCGTGCGCATCCATGTCACCGCAGGCAGTGGTGTAGACCTGGGACATGAAACAGTGTCGTACCTCCCTGTGAGCATAAGCGGGGTGGACAGGCGTATGACGGTACTGCGTAGGGGTGTGGCTACTCCACACGTGGATCTGGGTATGGTGCAGTGTAGGCCTTGCCAAGGATGTGGCAGATGCGTGTGTCTCTGTTGTAGTGTCTGCGCCACCCGTCCCGCAATCGACGATGTTGCCATGTGGCATGCCCCCGGTGTGCGTGCTCGGCCAAAGGGGTACATGGGGGAGGGCATGCCCGCTCGAGGTCAGGGATCACACATGCCAACTGTTGTGTGTGTCGCTATTATCGCTGCATGAGCCAAAGATGTACCCTCAACTGCATGTCGGGTTCAGCCAGGCAGGTGTCAGCCCTGTCGTTGCAGGGGTGCATGTGATGCAATCGCGCTGTGCACAATAGTGAATGTGCTCGGGGGTGAGGTGCAGCAGTGAGGCTACGTAATACACAGTGATGCCGCTCATTAGCAACACGCAGTGTTGTAGGGATTCTGCACATACGCAGAGCTATGCACAGGATAATAGGACCTCAGAGTATAGTGGTGAGCCAACCATACACCTTAGTACCCACAATCCCAACCCGACTAGCATTAGCGTCTCATTAGCAGCACTGCTACCAATGATTAGACAACCCAGAACACGGTCTCTCTCTCTCAGGACTCGCAGGAGTAAGAACACTCTTTCATAACTCACTCGTACTCGTCCACAACGTGCGTAATAAGAGTCACTGTATAGTTTAAAATGTTTATTTCAACTAACGTGCTCTAAGATACAGTACACGTGCTATTACTATCAGCATAGTGAATAATGATAAAATAGTAAACATTGTTACAATTCCATAGAATACAAACGGGGATAGCATTTTATAAAGACAGTGGATATAGGGCTAAGAATAACCTGTCCACCCTCCCCGTGCTAAGAACTAGTTTATTATAAAAACAGAAGACCTCTGGGCTTTGACATGCGGACCCCCATACCTCTAGAAATAGATGTACGGTTTACATCATCAGACAAGCACAGCTCTTCTCTCTGGAAAGGTTCTCTCCAAGTGCCTCTATCCAGCGAAATCACTATATTAAAATAACATGAATTTCTCCAGTATTTCGTGTTATGTCTAAGTGTGAGGGCCTGACCAAATCAGCAAGGGCAAGGGACGTTGTTTTTCGACCTTGTACAAACTGTGCAGACGAAACCCACAAAGAAAAGAAAAAGAGGCTAAACAATTCTATTTTAGCCGTTCACTATCAGAGGCTGAAAAACAAAGTCAGAAGGAACGTGTGCAAAAGAGGCAAGATGGCAGCGAGGCCTAGGCTAGCATAACAACGCAAGCAAAAAGGACACAAACCACAAGACACCCTCCCCTGGTCAGTCAATTAATGAAAACATGGCACGAAAACAGATTTCAAATAGATTGAGCAAAAATGAAAAATGTCAATTTGGAAACTGGCCCCAATGTCGGACCTGAAGGGGCAGAAAGAAAAAAATAAACGTCATGGAGGCTGGGCACAGAACGGAAAGTTCATCTGTCCAGTGTATAAGTGCAGAAAAACGCCACACCATCCAAAAGGAGATCATTAGAATCATCAGAAAAAAGAGATGCCATCCAGTTCAGTAACTCAAAACTGCAAACGTGGTCCTCGTAAGAGGAATTAGCGAACAGCATTGCGGGACAACTTGCGTGATACTCAACATAACTTCGTTGTAGGAGAGTCTGAGCGGCCGCCCAGACATCCCATTGTACCAAAATGCCAAGTGCAGCCGCACGCGCCATATATATATATTTAAGGGGTATACCCAACTCACCCTCCTATATCTGGGTAAAGGACACAATCATATATAACAGAACAATGATACGGAGGAATAAATATATAATTTTTATTAAAGAGTAGGGAACAATCAATTACCCTCACTAATAGTTCAGCAGTCCTAAAGACATAAATTACCTAAATTGGTTTGGGGCACACAAACATAATGATACCGATCTTCAACTGAAGTAGTGGAGTAAGGGATAGCTACATTCGATTGACTCCCCCTTTTACAACTGACCGGGAGGCGGTTGCTACTTTTGAAGATTCATTCAACTGGAAAGATTTACCATCACGAGAAGTGAAGGGAGTTCAGCTTGAGCCTTAGCGCCCACCAAGCGCCATCGAGGCGCAGTTTGAGGTCTTTAAGTTACAAGACCGGGTGATACCCAGAAGATTATTGTTCCTTTGCCCTCGTCCTGAGGAGGCCTATAAGTTTTTCAGAGGCTGAAACGCGTCCCCGTCGACAATACTTCTATGGAGGAGTCTTCTTTACAATTTAAAAGAGTGTTGTATAAAGCACGTTGTGTGATACTAGAGAGCGACGGCAAGAAGGGTTGTGTTGCCTCTGGACACATACCTTTGGACTACCTTCAGTGGACTGTCTTTAATAAATGGGCAGACACAAATAGACTTTAGGGTATTGGTAACATTACGTTGTGTTTATCAATGTTTTTTTGATGTATGTATTTTTTTCTTTTTCATTTATGTATAATTATCTTCAGTTGAAGATCGGTATCATTATGTTTGTGTGCCCCAAACCAATTTAGGTAATTTATGTCTTTAGGACTGCTGAACTATTAGTGAGGGTAATTGATTGTTCCCTACTCTTTAATAAAAATTATATATTTATTCCTCCGTATCATTGTTCTGTTATATATGATTGCACGCGCCATATAGTCTGCGCCGGAACAGTCCCGCTCATGGGCCTCTAAGGGATCCACCAACTGGACAAAATCCGGGCGTGACAGAGACGTATTTGACAGGCAATAATCCAAGGACCAAGTGAAAGGACAGCGGATGCAGGACATCACAGGTTGCACGCAAGTGAAATACGCAAAGCGAAAAGAAAGTCTATAGGACACACCAAGCGTCGCCAATGGCAGGGCTCCGAATCCAGCGAGGATACGCTCACGGAGCATCCGAAGTAGCCTCTGGTTGTGGAGAGCTCCATGAGGTGCAGCCATTGCGGAGGAAACAAACCAAAAGCAACACACCAGCCGCCAAAGCGAGGACCAAAGGTAAGCCGCCAAAGACGCTGGAAAGAATAGAATGAATAAAAGCTGGTATTACACCAAAAATAGTCTGAAAAGAGGTAACAAGGCCAGAACCCACAACCTTAAAAAAATGCACTAACCCTTCAGTGCGAGATGCATTGAAAATACGGTGAATTAATTCACCGAAATGTTGTGGGAGGTTTGTGTTCAAAAGGACCTGTATCTCACTGTGAGTACTCGCCACCTGGAGAATGAAAGTCTCCCGGGCGGATGTAAGCATAACCTCTTGATTCAATAATAGTGCCTTTATTCTGCTCAATTTATTGAAATCCGCCTTCAAAGTCGGAATGGAAGGCCAAATAGAACTATCTACAATATTGTGCGGAGGAGGAAAAAGCACATTCTTGCAGCAGACAACCCTGTGGGAAACCGTTACAATGTAGGGAATGCCCGCCAGCATGCCGCAGCAGTCCTGGTTATTTAGAAGGAGATGGCTACCATTTGCAAGCACAGTGAAAGTAGGAGATATAGAAGGAACAGGAATGCCCTTTAAAACACAAGCAAGATTCGGAGCGGAAATATTACAAGCTCCGTGCAATTTAATGTGTTTACAAACAAGGGAACGACCCACAGTAGAATCGCACGACTCCCCCGTGAGAAAAACTTCCTTCCCGTCCCTAAGGCATTTATACATGAAAGGCAGGGACCAAAGTTCATGCAGGAAAGCACTTCCTAAAGGCTGAAAACGGCCCACAGGATAATGCCTCAAGCACGAACTAAAGTCAAATAAAGAAAAAGGTAATGCGATAACCCCGTGTACTAGCCACACTGCAGAATCCAATTCCGCTACAGAGAACGGCAAAGGCTCTACTTTCTCGATATGTAACAGTGTGTATGTAGCATCTTTCATGGACATAAACTGCTGCTTTTCAGTTAAATTAAAAGGTAAAAACAGGGCGGAGGTGTTTAAAAAATGCCAAGGCACTTTACCCATCTTAAGTGTCTGCAAAGTCCATGCAAACTGCATCACAGAACGCAACTGATTTTGACCATGATACAACACCGAAACATCATCCTGTACAATATCAATAACAGATGAAACAATATTCTCCAATGTGTAAACACGGGAACACAGGATATTAATACTATTGTCAACAACAGCAAGCACCTTTTCTAAATTTGCTTGGTCTATCTCCCGAATACGGGAAGCAGCTTCCATTTGCGAAATCTTCCAGAGTTCATTATAAGTTTCATAAATTAATCTCTTTGGTCTGGGGCCATGAGGCCCTAGTACAAAATCGGACAGATCAATGTTGCCTGACAGGAGGGACAAATGTTGTTTAACAGAATCTAAAGAAGAATGCTGCAACCATTGTTTACACAATTTCCCAACAGAATAGGTGGTAACAGTACGAGAGTCAGAAAACCTGGGGTCCGGCCTATCCTGTTTATAACCAGGATCTGTGTCATGAAAACGCAGTTGGCAGGCATTAGAAGCCACGGGCCAAGCCAACCAGGGTGACTGAACAATCGTAGACATGTTGAATGAATTGTTCTGGAACAAAGCCTGCCAAGTTACCATGGAAATATTGAAAAACAAACTCTCGTTGGGAGTGGAAGACAATACCGAAATGGAAGGAGCATTTAATTGTTTGGAAGTAACCAAACCCCAACAAGTTGTTTGATAAATTGTCTGATTTAAAAACAAAATCTGTCTTGGGATAATGCAAGCACGATGCAAAGCTTCTGTGCCTTGCACCTGCCATGCTCTGGAGCCCCAAATAGATTTTAAGTCAATGGTGTCAAGCCAATATTCATATCCACCCACTGCTAAGGCGTTCAAAAAGGAACCGGAATATAGCAATTTAGTGTGGGTCAACATCATTTTTTGAGTGGATGTAGTATTCAATTTAAAATAATAGGACCCAGGGTTTGACCGATTAAAATCTGTAAAATAAGCAAATTTATTTATAAGAGTTTGGGAACTACCCTTCAAAGGGGTTGGACAATGTTCCCATTGGGTATAATTAAAAGGCCCTCGAAAAGCGCTAGGTTTATGGAGAAAATGGTTCCCCCAATGTTGGTAACAATATAGGTCAGCATAATTTGCAGAATTTAAATACAGATATTCGGCATTAAATGCAGCATAATATTTCAAATCAGAAAACAACGATTCAACAGCATGCACATCCCAATCATCAGAATGAATATTACTTTTTACGACATCACCCATAGAAACACGGAGAACATTTGGTACATTAACAATCTCGGTTGGGCCATGAATTTGGAAATTTACTGCATCTCATATGATGCCATCAGCGACTGGAAAGGCCGAAATGTTTACAAAAATGTGGTCACGCTTCATGATGTGTGATGAAGAATGTAGAGCCAAAGTTCCCACTACACAGTTCACTGCAGAGCGTTCTGGCAAGTAGTGACCATTAATAAGCAAGAAAAAAACTGTTACAAAGCCAATCGACATGAACAGAAAAATCATGAACAGTACCAACCAGATGTATGTCCAGGGTGGGATTAAAAAATTGTCTCTAAACCAGGACACAAAAACACTAAGGGGCATATTATCAACGGCCAGCGATAATTATCGCTGGCCGTTCTCAGCGTGAGAATTGTTATCGCCGGCTACCGCAGATAATTATCGCCATGCTAGCGCTGTATTAACAACGCATAGCGCAATGGCGATAATTATTCCTGCGATAGCTTGTTTTCCATGGAACATCGCTGGTTTTCCAGCGATGTTCCATGGAAAACGGCGATAACCTTGCTGATACGACCCTGTGGTCGTATCAGCATAATCCACCTCCAATACAAAGTATAGGTAAGTCAGCATTTTGCAGACGTAGTTTTGGCGAAAACCGCGGTTTTCGCCAAAAACTAACGTCTGCAAAATGCCTGGCCTCCTTGTAAATATCGCGATGTGCACATCAGCGATATTTATAAGGATGTTCTGCCCAGTGACGCCACTTTGCATCTCATTAGAGATGCAGAGGGAGGCGTTGGGTAAAAGGGTGCTAACATGCGCTAATGCATGTTATCACCCATTTGTTAATAGGGCGAAAACATTATCTCCGCTTTTTTGGCTTTTAAAGCCAAAAAAGCGGAGATAAGGCCCTTGATAATATGCCCCTAAATTTGGACGGGATACGTGTTGAGGTGGAATCCGAATCAAAAGAATAACGTGTTGGGCTCAGTGGTGTCGTGGGTAGATGAGCCACGGACTCAGTGGTGGGATAGGTATATTCTGTCTCCTCAGTGCATGGTGAATCCGGGGAATTGAACAAACGATCAGGTAAATTGTCCATCTCAATGGCAACGTCAGTGGGCCTGATTCACAGAACTAACTTACGTCAAAAACGTAAAGTTAGTACTTTTTGGTATTCACAGAATACACTTACTCATTTTGGTATTCACAGAATGAACTTACTCATTTCGGTATTCACAGAAGTTAGTAGTCCTAACTTTAGGACTCCTAAATGCCTTCTGTGAATACCGAAAGTCTTAAAGTTAGGATTTTTCTCAGTTTAGGAGTAGTAAAGTTACAGTGTCCGGTCGACTTGCAGGACGATATATATGTGCCCTAGAGATTGCCGGACATGAAACCGCAGGTGTTATACTATTCAGGATCGGCCAGACGTTGTAGCTTGACATTTTCCACTGAGATGTATCTGTTCTCTTTGCGACCAGGAAGCGGTGGTAAGATGACTGTACGAGTACCCTTCAAGCCAAGGACTGGAACCGGTGCACGATAAGAGGGGCCAAATTCTTTTTTGTTCTCCACCTTTTCACGGACCAGATCTCCAACTTTTGGAAGCCAGCCGGAGGTAAATGTTCAATTGCACGTTTGTCTCGGGCTTCTTGTAAGTCCTGGAACATATTAGAATGGTTATCTGCATCAAAGATTGTAGCTTGCGCCCCAATGTCTAGACCATCAAGGTCGGGTACAAACATTCTGATGCCAAAGAGCATTTCGTATGGGGTCCGCCCACCCAGAGATCTTCTAGGGAGATTATTAAGTGCACGTTGTACGCCATACAAATGGGCCAGCCAGTTCCTGCCAGTACCTAAAACTCTAGCTGTCAAGGATTGCTTTAAGTCACAGTTCATTCGTTCAACGATCGAATTACCCTCAGGCCGATACGGAGACGAAAATTTCACCTGCACCCCCAGTGACCCCATTGCATCCTTGTAAGCCTTAGAGGCGAACGCTGGACCCTGGTCAGAATGAAAGGTGCCACAGGCGAAAATTCCCACAAAGACACGCAAATCCCTGATGACATTTCGAGCATCAGCACTCCGTTGTGGCCAGACCCAAATGAAACGTGTGCACGAGTCCACTGCAACCAAGATATATTTATATGCAGTGTCAGATGAGAATGGACCGCAGTGATCCAGGTAAACACACCCAAAAGGTCTGTTTGAAATGCAGAGCGGTGTCTGTGGTGGCCTCGTAACCGTGGAAGGCTTAATTTGTTGACAAACGTCACAAGAAAGCACATAAGTACGGGTATTTTTATATAAACCATGCCACCAGTAGCGCTGCTGCAAGATGGAAACCGTCGCAGACACTCCAGCATGAGCCGAAGCCATCCCTTCGTGTGCGGCAGTTATCAAGGAAAACCTGCGGTCCGCGTTGGGAATCAGCCGATCCCCAACATCTGGAATGCTTACATAAGGAGCCTGTTCGGGACTTAAAAGATAAGAGTACTTGGAAGGAAAACCCCTTGGATAATTAGCACCTTCCTTGGTTGCAGCTATAGCTGCCAAAATATCTTTGTCTATTTTAGTCATGGATCTTGTAACTGCTGCTACTGTGCACGTTGCTACTGCTGATTTGGCAGCTTCATCTGCCAAACGGTTACCGACAGCGTGTGCGCCCACACGCTGGTGGCCAAGTGTGTGAACCACTTGTGTGAGAGGCAGACGTTGTTTAAGATCTGCCACTCGAACCCAAAGCGTCTTATGCTTAATAGTGCTGCCTTTTGCATCTCTATAGTCGTTTTGCGACCAAAAGAATAGGTTGTCATTGAAAGACTGAATGCAGTAAAATGAATCACATACTATTAGAGTAGTCACATCTGGATTTGCAAACTCAAGTGCTAGCACCAAAGCGCGCAGCTCGGCTAATTGTGCAGTACTATCTCCTAGTGCCTGAGTATGCACTACAGTCTGTTTGAACTCACCGTTCACCATGGTACCTGCAACAATATCACATGCTGCCGAATAAGCATGCTTGGAACCCGTGGCCGGTTGTGCCGAACCATCGGTATAGATAATACATTCGTACTCCTCAAGCGGTAGCAAAGACAGAGGAGGAGGATGAACAAATTCATACTGTAAAAACTGTGTCTGAAGTGAAGAATCAAAGATAAACGTGACATCCGGAGATGTCAAAGAAGTAGCCCGATGTATCCAACGGGGGTGCAAAGCTTTTGAGTTTGGAACACTTGCCTTTGTCACTGCCTCTAGGGCAGGATATGGTGTTACCACCAAAATGCGTTTTCCCTGTGCCAGTGCGCATTCTTTTAGGATCGCCATTTGCACTGCAGTCAACACTTTCTCTACAGAGGAAAATCGCAATTCTGCCGAAGTGTAAAGATGTGACTTGTATGCAATCGGTACTGTGTCACCTTCGTTAAAGGTTAAGTACGTGCAGCCCACTGTCCCTGGTATGATTCTAATCACCAGGTTAGTGTGGTTGTCACGCGTCAATAGAAATTTAGATTTAAGTAGATCAGACTGCAAAGACTGCAGTATAGAGGAATGCTCGGGAAGCCAACATGACTTCGAAAAGTTAGGTTGTATCAGGGCATAAAGCGGCTTGATACGCTGGGCATATTCGGGAATATAAGTACGCCCGAAATTCAGAAAACCCAGCAGGGACTGAAGCTTCTTCAGTGTATTTGGAGGGCACAAAAGTGTGCATTTCTCCAAGAAATGAGGGGCCTTCATTATTGAGCTCATAGCCGAAAAACAATACGGTAAATTCAGCAATGTGAGATTTGGCAAAGTTAAACTTGTAACCTAGGACCGCAAACTCGAGAATAATGCGGTCCACTCTGGATAGATGCGGGTATAACTCGTCGTCTGTCAGGTAAATATCATCGACGTACGAACATGCATCTGGGTCTATGCTGTCTAACAAAGAGACAACACGGGCGGTGAATACACCTGGACTGTTTTGTAGCCCATAGATAAACGCCTAAATTTGAAATGTTTACCACCGGAGGTAAAAGCGCTCCATTGGCTACACTCCGTGGCTAAGTTGTGCGTGTAAAATCCATTGGATAGGTCAAGTGTCGTTTTATATTTTTTTACGTACAAGACTGTCTACAAGCGCAGAACTGTGGGTATTTTGCACCGCAAAGGTCCGACAATGAGAGTTCAAATGCCGGTAATCCAAAACTAGGCGGTACGATCCATCGGGTTTAGAAACCGCGAAAAGGGGATTATTCATGGGTGATACGCATGTTTCAATTACTCCCTGGTATTCTAACTGTGTCAGAATTTCGGAAATGGGACCTTTAGCTTCCCGCTTAATGGGATATTGGGGTTGTGTCTGTGGCATCGACCGCAAAGGTATTTCATGAGAGGGTGAATCCTCATCCCAACCCACGTGATTACGGTATAACGCCGGAGCCAAAGCTACAGCCCACTCAGCTGCAAGTGCCTCCGCTTTGTCCTTGGGGACGTGGCGAGAAAAGCTCGGAAGGATTACCTCCTCCCCTTTACGAGCAGCAAGTACGAATGGGGGTGGCCAATCCGCCTCTGCTAACAATATGTCATATGAAGAGGTTAGATTTTCCCAAAAAATCCCTTTAATTACACGTTGTATGTCCCCCTAAATTTGAAGGACAATATGATATAGTCTGTCAGGGGGTGCCACTCGGGTGTCAGCGGTCTCAACTGTAAGAATGTTTCAGTTGCTGTAGCCGCCACATGAGGACGCAGTGCCTCCCGCAGTATGGTAACTTCTGCGGCGCTGTCCAGCAGCGTTACTGCCCACGTCCAATTCAGGAGTCTCGTTCTCACCGTCTGAGGCATACTTTGCTGTTACAGCTGCAACTTTTTTCTTCTGAAACTGTGGGCGAGAATGCTGAAATTCTTCTGGTTTCCCTCGGACAGGTTGTCGAGATTGTTCTCGTCCTGGAGGGGCCTCACGACCCCTACCTCTATCTTGGCGATCTCCTCCACCAGTCTGTGACGACGTTGGTGCCTGTAAAGAACGAGGAGAACGCGAATCAGGAACCTGAAATCTCTCTGGAGATTTTATCCTCGCTCTATCGCGCAAGTCATATGTGCTTTCAGAAGGTTCTGAAACCGGGGATGCGCCTCGCGATCCTGGCTTCTTCTGTTGCTTACCCTGTTTTTTCAAACGCCAGCTCTTTTTAGTAAAGAACGGCTTCTCATCTTTCTCAGATTGAGGTTTTTGTTGTGGCTGTGATGGAGTTTGTGTTTTAGCAAAAGGTTTAACTCCCAGGCTATTGTGGCCTATGGTTTTATAAGCTTGTGCAATAATTTTCGGTAATTCGCGTGGCTTGTCCGGTTCTGGGACCAAAGCCAAAGCATTAGCTACTTGAAAGTTAACTGCATCACCCTTGACATTACCAAGGATTAGTTCAGCCACTACGTCGAACACTCCCACCAGTCTCATCCCTAATTCCACAGCCGCTTCAGGGCCATGTTCATCCTGTACTCGTTTGATCACAGAGGGGAGAACTGTCATGGAAGGAGTGCCGAAACATTTCGCATATACCGCAGCGAACACCTTACCCCAGTTGTTACAATCTGTCAACTCGGGAATTAAATCTTTTGGCAAACTAATCGTCAATATCCTGTGTTTATCCACAGGAGAAGTATTCGGAAAAACTGCCTCCAGCTGGTCAAATTTCTCTGCAAGCCAATAAGGTAAATCATCCTTATTTTGTGGGCGTTTGCCCATCACAGAATTAACCATGACGGGACTTATAGTTACGCCCCCAGGCCCAGCTGGATGTGCCGCAACTCCAGGAGGGGCTTGCTGGATGTTGCCTGTAACATACTGTACTAAAGCTCTATGCACACGTATCAAAGACGAATGCAAGATTCGCAGGTCACCGACCGGAAGCGTCATATAACGCGGATGTGGACTATATCCGGCCAAAACAGGCCAAATGGCCCAGTCAATCGATAAGGGGCCTAATCTAACCGTGGTGACCGGTTGGGGGAGGGCGCCATCAAACCAGACATGGTGTTGCCATGCCGTGAGCGGTACTTCAAGAGTCTGATAAGGATTGTAATGGTTTGGAGGTGCGGTGGCTGTATATTTATGGAACGTGTTGTCAGTTCCATCCACCGCTTCAAAGGTGATCCACGAGTAAAATACTTCAAAATGGTAAGCAGGATCTGCTTGTACCACGAAGATTAGATCGACACCCGCGTCAGGCACTCCATATGCCGTTAAATGGGCTTTGAGCGCTGCGCGGCTATGTGCCGCAATTTCGACAGCCATTAGGGCTAAGAATAACCGACAACCTATTACAAGGCAGCACAATCCTGGGTTAATATTAGCACCTTTTAATAACTTCAAGCTTGAAAGAACCTATAAAAACGTCAATATAAGAGGTATCACCTTCACACCCGTTTCCGGAAACGTATGTGAAGGGGGTTGTGGACAAGCACAAATACTACTCAAGCGTCTCGCAGATAAGCAGCCCACTTCGTTGGTGGCGCCATGTTGTAGGGATTCTGCACATACGCAGAGCTATGCACAGGATAATAGGACCTCAGAGTATAGTGGTGAGCCAACCATACACCTTAGTACCCACAATCCCAACCCGACTAACATTAGCGTCTCATTAGCAGCACTGCTACCAATGATTAGACAACCCAGAACACGGTCTCTCTCTCTCTCAGGACTCGCAGGAGTAAGAACACTCTTTCATAACTCACTCGTACTCGTCCACAACGTGCGTAATAAGAGTCACTGTATAGTTTAAAATGTTTATTTCAACTAACGTGCTCTAAGATACAGTACACGTGCTATTACTATCAGCATAGTGAATAATGATAAAATAGTAAACATTGTTACAATTCCATAGAATACAAACGGGGATAGCATTTTATAAAGACAGTGGATATAGGGCTAAGAATAACCTGTCCACCCTCCCCGTGCTAAGAACTAGTTTATTATAAAAACAGAAGACCTCTGGGCTTTGACATGCGGACCCCCATACCTCTAGAAATAGATGTACGTTTTACATCATCAGACAAGCACAGCTCTTCTCTCTGGAAAGGTTCTCTCCAAGTGCCTCTATCCAGCGAAATCACTATATTAAAAGCACATGAATTTCTCCAGTATTTCGTGTTATGTCTAAGTGTGAGGGCCTGACCAAATCAGCAAGGGCAAGGGACGTTGTTTTTCGACCTTGTACAAACTGTGCAGACGAAACCCACAAAGAAAAGAAAAAGAGGCTAAACAATTCTATTTTAGCCGGTCATTATCAGAGGCTGAAAAACAAAGTCAGAAGGAACGTGTGCAAAAGAGGCAAGATGGCAGCGAGGCCTAGGCTAGCATAACAACGCAAGCAAAAAGGACACAAACCACACGACAGCAGTACATGTCACACGGGAATCACTAAGTCACACATATCACACACCAATGAACCAGTGAGCCTGCCAACACATCATGCAGTACGTAGCCTTGACTCATGTCTCTCTGCACTGTCACAGGTGACCAAGGATATGCACTCTGCGCTTGGATGATGACACCCTCCGAGCCCCGAACACACAGCCCCAGAGGCAGTACAATTTGGCCCACAAACGCACCAGGGGCATCGTGGAGCGCACATTTGGCGTGTTGAAGTCACGTTTCAGGTGCCTGGACGTCACAAGTGGAAGGCTCCTGTACAGCCCAGGCCTCGTGTGCAAGATGATCGTTGCATGTTGTATGTTGTACAACATATGTGTACGCAGCAGAGCCCCATGGATACGAGTGCCAGATGCACCGGACGATGATGATGAAGATGAGGCAGGTGGACCACACCACACTGCAGCCGCAGCAGGAAATGCCCGTAGGGACTACATCATTGACAATTTCTTCTCTGGTTGACTTCACATTGTGAGGGTCCTTAGCAGTAATGGCACAGTACGTTGACTAACCACAGGCACATCATGTGCTAATAAATGCATTCCGAAACACATTCCCTGCGTGCATGTCACTCATCTGTACAGGCACTTCACTCAGACACGTGTGGGTGCGGCATGTTGTGCAGACAATTTAGGAATTTGTTAATGGATGGTGGGTGTGTCACCTCTGTGCAGTGAGGCTGTTTAGGGTGTCACGTATTCGTACTGCCAGTCCTGTGTGTCACAGTTGTTAGGGTATCCCACTCTTCGGCGTTTCACATGTGTCCCAATTCATTCCATTTTGGCTGTCATTTGTGGCCTATAAGTGACAAGAGGGCTTCTTTTGGGCTCTGATATGTGCCGCCATGATGCAGGGATGCACCCTGTGACTCAAGTCCCGTGACATGGACGACATGTACGTGGGGGGAGTCACTGCCCCTACATTGGTCCATGCTTTCATTATTGTTTGGTCATGGACATGGCACGTCGGTGTGCAGGGAGTGTTGTTTGTCCCTCTGCAATGTGAAGGGGAGAGGCGGTTTCACAGTGTGTTCCATGTTTGTTTCCGCATTGGCGCAGGTTACATACTGAATGCATGTCAACATTGTGGCTGTTTGTGGGGAACTGCCTATCTGATTTGGACAATGGTCATTTGTTCTGCATCACAGCTGTGGGGTTGTGCTCGTACGTTGTCATCTCACCGTTTGTTTGGTCTGCTTTTATGATGCATTTTCCCGCCAGACGCGTGGGATTTGCAGGCCTGCCGCTGGTTTTCGCTGCTTTTTGTATCGCGATTGGTCTCATCGCAGCTTTTTTTGCGTTCGTGTTTCGCATTTTTGCGGCGTGGCGTTGATTTTAACGCGGCCATTTGACGCGTTATCTGGTGACTATCGCATGGTACCGCCGTGTTGTGAATCCTTGGTTAACACGGCGTAAATTTCCGCGATAGACTGCGATGTTGGAGGTTGCGTTAAGTAACTTTTGCGATGGTTATCACACGTTCTTGAGAATATGCCCCATAATCTTCTGTGCAATCTAAGCAGGTGGGCATACGTGCGCTGTCATCTGCTACATCAACATTCAGGCCTGAGGGCAAGACTCTTCTGAGATGGCCCTTACAGCATCTGTTCATGTAATCTGAGGGTCATTTATGACCAGACTGTGGGTTATGACATGCAGACTGGCTGTCTCTCTCTACTGCATGCATTCCAGAAGCTTCACAACTGTCCAGAGCCCAGAAAATGCTGGTTACCCATCCTTAAGAACTGCTCTTCTCCAGCCAAGCGTGTTATAATAGTGAATGCACCGACTTCAGCTGCACTCACACCACAAGCCTCTAACACTAACACATCTCTTCCAGACTGAGCCTGAGAAGAATTTCAATAACGCCACAGTATTTGGAGTAATTTCATTAGTTCTGTAATACTCTTTGATGCAGAATTACTGATAGTTACACAATCGCTCCTCCTCGCGTAATTAGGAGTTATTTGGGGCGAGAAAGCCTACTGCGAGAGTACATTTAGTGAGCATGAGCGGCTGCTCGCACTCGCTGTTCATGTTCTGCTGCATTTAGCTAAATGAATTAGCGCAAAATACATCCTCTAGTCCATTTTGGACATGAGGGGCCATTTTTGCACTAAGAAATAATGTTAAATGCAGAATTACTCTTCTTGCATAGTTCAAGCATAATGTCGCAGAATTCTTAGGGGATTCTGCTTGATTCCGCTACACGGAATTGCGTGAGTTCCGCCCACCCCTAATCCAGACCTGGATGTTCAACACCTACCTTTAGGCAAACATTCAAAACAGAAAAACAAGCATGTCCAAACCTGGCTCAGCAGCATGAACGTGGATGGCTTCAACAGCTTTCACTCATTGCCAAGTCACTCTAATTCACTCTGGACACTGACATCACCTTCAAGGAACACATCATAAAGACAACCAAGATGGTCTTGTACCACCTCCCACTCTCTCTACCTAAAGAAAGCGCAAAGTTCCTCCTAGAAACAACTGCTGTTGAAGTTCTCATTCTCTCCCATCTCGATGGTGGCAATGCACGCTCTGCAGCCTCTCTACGGTGTTGCCGTTCAATTCTCTATGGAAAATAAATTGGGAAAACATGTTTTGAGAATCCCTATTTTCTGGGCCTCTGCTTGACAGATCACCCCAAAAATGTCCAGGAAGGAGCTGAGGTGGATGAGACTTTTTTAATGCAAAGTTTTGAGAACATTCATCAAACACTGCTAAATTCATAAGCAAACCAAAAAATGCTTTTCGTGTGGAAATGCAGACCTGACTGTAGCTACCCAGTGTGTGCATTAAAGTGGGAAGTAAAGTTTATTTTTAAACTCAGGAGGGGATGTCTGGGGGATGATCACTCACCACACTTGTGATGTCTGTGCAATTACCCTCATCCACAAAATGGTCTTCAGGAGCATTATAATTTTTGGGAAGAAACGGGCACATGCATCAAAGGTAGGAATTGCGAGTCCTTAATAGCGATTATTAGGGAATCGCTATTAAGAAGTGGCAATTACCTATGCATGTAGGTTTCGCAAAAAAAATTGTGATTCCTACATATTCCTTAATAGCGAATCGCAAATTGCGATTCGCTATTAAGGAATGCCTTCCCATTCATTCCTATGGGCCTAGAAGCCCATAGGAATGATTGGGAAGGCATTCGCAATTTGCGAGTACCAAATAGGTACTCGCAAAGTGCGAAGGCAATGTCAAGGGTGATAGGGGGCCAAAAGGCCACCCTGATGCACCCCCAAAACAGGTAAGTGTGCACATGTGGTGCACACACATGGACATGTGTGTGCGCCACATGGCACTTAGAAAAATGCAAAAAAGTGCATTTTTCTAAGGATTTGCAAATTACCACCAACATGAAGTTGGTGGTAATTTGCGATTCCTTAAAGCAGGGTCACAATTTTTCCATGCTTCCTGCATTGCATTTAGGGAATCGCAAATTGCGATTCCCTAAATACATTTGCAAAATTGGGAATCGCAAAAATTGCGATTCCCTATTTTGCGAATTGCTTCGGGCTTGATGCATCCCAAATGGCTCAATACCGGTCGCAAACGGGCCGATTCTGCGAATCGCCCGTTTGCGACCGGTATTTTGCTTGATGCATGTGCCCCATAATGTTTATTCATTTTATTCATCATCAATCTGTCCACATTTTGATGAGAGATATTGGTCCTTCTAACTGAAACAGGTTCCTGGGTCATAATCTGAAAAGACAGTGGCATTCAGATCAAGCACTCCACTACCCCCATTTGTCCACCTCCATCCTCGTGGCTTTGGCAGTTGTATCCTTTTCCTCTGTAGTATGTAATCATTGCTAGGCCTGTACTGCTCAAACAAGTGTTGCAGCACATGGTAGGTAGAGTTCCGATGTATTATCACCTCCTCTGAGGCCTTTTACAGGGACCCTATTAGCTTGCTGAATGATCCTCAACTGCTTCTGGGCTTTGAAAGAAAAACTAATATGAGTGCAAATTCTGTGACAGGAGAGCAGTGTGTTGTCCTTATCTTTTGAAACGTCCTATACAATTAGGTTGATGCAATGCCCTAAACACAGGACTCTAAATACCCACCATCAGCAATGGTTTTGACAGTACTAACTACCATTGCCAGTGGCAACAATTCCAATGCCAAAACATCAGGATTGAAGCCACTGGTAGATTTTGGTATCAAATATGTCTAGGATGTTGGCAGCTGTTTGTTTTTTCTCCGTGGCAAACAGCACAACTGTTGCTTCCGGCCAAATGCCTTCAAAAACATCATCAGCAGTGAGACCCCCACTAGCCTTTTCTGCACACCCTTGAAGGAGACCCAGTATGCCATGATGAGCATGTCTGTCGTGAGGTGGATGGACTGAACAGTGATCTCCTTCATAGCTTCGCCAACCAATTACAACACTTGAAGGTGCAGCATTTTACCCCTCTCCTTCCATGAAAGAAAAAGGGAGCCGTTCAAGTGCTAGCATTTTGGCCAGTTTTCCACTTCAAAAATGGACTTTGGTAGTATGGCGAGTCCGTGGTGAAAATAGCCAGTTTGTTTTGCCTGTTTTCACCTCGACCAGTGACCTACAGGGAGCAGGTGTGCTGCTAGGGCACTTTGGGATGGCTGAATCCATCTGTCCCTTATGACATTTTGAGTTTGTTGTAGTTGATGACCACACAGAATAAGCAATAGTCACAGGGATCATCACCACCTCCTTCTATCAGTTCAACTTTTTCTCTCTCACCAGCAGTCATATTTTGAGGTCCTCATCCCATAGGATTGCATGTTGATTTTTCAGATGGGCTAGTTGGCCCCAGGTACTGTAATGTTCACCTGACTTACCATTAAAAAAAAACTTTCTTTGAAGAGAATCGAGCATTCTGCGATTTGCTCCTCATGCAGCGTCAGTGTGATGATGTCCCAAACTGGAGAGGAGAACTTTCTTATTGTGCCAAAGCCTGAAGAACTTGTTGAGGCGGAGCTTGGTGGTTTGTTTGCCTTTTGCTAGGGTGGGTTTTGTTGTGGTTGAGTTGGTGGTTTCTGCATGTTTTTGAGGTCTGGAGAAGATGGAAGCCAGTGGAGGTGGTGGACCTTCATGTCTCAGAGCAGGTTGAGGCGAACTGTATAGGTAGTCGTTCTCCCAATAGATAAGGGGATCTCTAGACTTGGACACACTGCACCTTGCAGAGTTCCTCCCTGGTGGACCCACCCTCATCCAGCAAGCTCATGCAGGTCTCCTAGGGCGGCAATGTCCTCCCCAGTAGGCTCAGGGGCAGCTTCCTATTGTGCCCCATCAAACTGTACCGTGGGAACTTCAGGGACTAGCATCCCACGCTCTTTGCCCTTCCTCTTCTTAGCAGCTGCCTGGGCCATTTTTCAAGGCTCCAGGCTTCCTTGACTCCCCTCTTGGGCAGTCATGGACCCTGTGGTCATTCAGACCCATTGAGGCAAGCCTACCATCTCCAAGTGTGACCTGAGCTCCTACTTCCTTCCAGACAGTGTGCTCTAGGTCATTGCCCGCATGGCAGGGCTCACAGCTGCTTTTAGAGAACATGGGATCCCCCCACTCAAAGAGAACCAGAGCCACTGAGTAGTGACTCTCACGGTTGTCTGCCACTATGACCTGTGGAATGTATTATGAGATGACCTGCTCTGAGGACACCAGATGACACCTCAAAGTAGTCATAATGGCTTCTGTGTCTCTCAGAGCCTCCACCTTTTGCCTATTGATGGTGACCCATTGCCTTTACTTAGAAGTATGTGAATGCATATGGGCTTTTGGCACCATATCTCTATCCCTTAGAGACACTAAGAAAACATCTGCTCTCTCACCCATGCTAACTGGGACCCTCTCTCTCTCATGCGCTACACTGGACAACCAAGTTGTCTGCCCCTTGGAGGGGGCTGTGCCCTCTTCGGACATTTGGTGTCTGCTTTGAAGTGTCCGTATTTGTAACACTCAGTACACTTGGGGATGAACCTTCCTATCTGTTTGTCATAAACCCCTTTTATTTTAGGCTCAGACTGGGACTGGTTACTGTTGTTTCTTTGGGAATAAGTTTGGGTTAAAGTTTTCTCCCCCCTTTTTTCTTCTGGTAGGACCCCTCACCACCCTTCTGGTGATCCTCCCTGATACCATTTTGGGCGCTCTGTTGCTGACCCAGCGGTCCACCTCCTGAGCAAGCTCCCTCAGATCAGTGAGCTTACTATCAATCAGTTTCTGGCGCAGCTCTGTAAAACAAATATTGAGCATGTGCTCTCTCAGTATCAGATTAAACAACCCAGTAAATCCATCAACGTTGCTGCCCACACTCAACAATGAAGTACTTTGCTGGCATCATCCAGTAAATCTCCCCAAGACTGGTTCTGCAACTGTTGGCTATGCCTGAACCTAATGCGGTATTTCTTTCGGGTCATCCCAAACTTGGTGACCAGGATGGTTTTTATGGGAGTGTACCTCATCTGGTCCCCTACCTCTAGTGTAAGTAAGGTATCCCTCCCACTGTTGGCATGTGTTTCCAGAGGGATGCCCCGCAATATTCTTCTGGGACCCTGTACATCTTTAGGGCGACCTCATAGGCAAAGAAATCACTTGTCAATGTCATCCCCTACCAAATTGCTGGGCACCAGGGGCCTCATTTACAATAGAATGGAGTAGAGCGGTGCCGTAAGCAATTTTGCAGTGCTGTGCTGCATCATTCTAAAAGTGCAGGAATGCGCAGTATATACAAGAATATGGTGCATTACTGTACTGCCCCTGCCCCCAACGCAGGCACCCTTGCGCCATGTTGCAAGGGTACCTGCGTTGCAGGGATGATTGATTTTGTGCAGGAAGGGACACCTTTCTGCACAAAATCAATCAATGGAGGCAATTTCATACTACTATGTGTGCCGCAGAATGTACTGTCTGTCTAATTTACAGATGAGCACAACTACAGTTGCTTATTAATTCAATATACAATAGAAATGGCTACTACCTGCCACCCAAGCCATTCTTATAGCTTTGGGGGGCACACTTGTAGTTGTGTTGCTACTGTGTTTGGCAGAGGTGGCAATAGGTAGTGCAAGTTGCAGAAGGCTCTTAACGAGAGCCAAGGCACTTATTTTATTTTTACAAATTAAGCACTGTGACCAGCAAAGTGGCAAGTTAGAGTTGCAATATCTGTTTTCTCTCTTATCTCATTCACCTTTCCCTAGGTCAACTGCTAACCAACATACTGATTTCTCCTATGGCTGTGGGTATGCAGAACTGTGGAAAGGTTCAATGATCCCTTTGATTTCGGAATTCAAGGTTATTGATTTGTGACATATGGCTCGGCTGGGCTAGGCTATCTAGCAAATGTTTAATACAGTCTTAGGTCTTAATGATGCTTAACTGAAACAAATCCTTCAAATTTATTGGTATTTAAATCCCCAAATATTTTGCTTTTCTGCACTTCAGTCCCACAACATAAACCTTACCTGGCTTATGTTTTAAGACAGCTCATCCGTCTTCCTAGTGTTGACCTTATCACTTGAGAATTCACATAACGAATATTGGTACCATCTAAACCTCAACACACGAAAGGTGTAACAGAGATGGGAGGTGTGGTGCAGCGGCCAGGGCAGCTGACTTCGGAGCAACAGGGTTCACGGTTCGATCCCCGGCTCCGGCGGCAGCTCAGCTCAGCACCATGTGACTCTGGGCAATAGCTCACTTAATTTCCACTACGGCCCCCAGCGCCTTGAGACCCGTAAGGGTGAGTAGTTCGCGCTTTACAAATACGGATTTAGAACCATCTCTGGTGGATCTCGTCACACATGCAGCCAGAACAGCATCTTGCTACAGAACAAGAAGTGTAAAAAGAAAAAGCAAGACAGCCGGCCTTTTCCATCTGTGGCACCCACAATATTGAACAACATGCCGATAACCGCCAGGGCCGCCCCTAGCCCCGTGAGACTGATGGAGATAGACTCTCTTGCACCTCACGAGGAAGTTCAGATAATCCTCAATCTTCAATGAACTCCACTCAGCCTCCTATAATAATTCCAAAAGGGTTGACCTATTGCCTCCTCTGCCCCAAGGTCATTACTGCTAACAGTTTCCTAATCTAAGAACTCACCACTTTAGATCTAGTCTTGATAGTTAGCATCTCTGGAGATAGCTCAGATGTGTCAGACCAGCGCCTGGATACCCTCAGAGGTGACAATTTCATGCTCTACAAGTCGACTGCTTGATTGATTCATTCATTCATTGCCTTAACATTACACCTGTCGAGTATCACCAAACCCTCTGTGGCAGGCATGGATTTTTGCCCGCGATTGGCTAACAGTATCCTGGTTATCTCTTTCGAGCTTGGCTGGCCAATCCCTTTACTACTTTATATGTTGTTGTTATTGGCCACCTCTACTAATGCCAGAGTGATATATACAGCACCAAAGGCAGGCCTTGGCAGTATCTCAGGGTGTGTTTGGTGCAGCAGCGCCCCCTGTTGTAAATGAAAGAGGGGATCTTGGATGAAAACCAAACAACCTCCTCTCCTTCAACAATATTCCATATCTCCCTGGGAAGTAGCAGGCAGAAACTCCACAGGGAAGAAGACTCAGGCAGCTCTGCAAGCGTCCTAGTGGGCCATTGAAGAGGTGTGAGTGGACCGCCCGCATTGCCGGATCAGTTTTAGTATTTTAAACAGCGTTTTTAACTATTTGTTATTAGCTACTGTGACTTGAATTTGAATTGCCAAAACTTTACTGCCCTGATTGAATTGGTTACATGCATTCTGTTTCCTGGTTGGAATCGGACACATGGGTTTGTTTGAGCACCTTTTAATACTGTATTAGCACCATTTTAAATTGTACTTACTCGATACACCGCGCACTTTGTGGGGGGAGCCGTAACTGCAGCCAGAGTGTAGCACCACCGGAAGTTCAGGTCACACATTAGTGCGAGGGTTGGCGGTCTAGATACCAAGTCCAGAGGAATAAAAAATTAGCTACCATTCGCGCCAAGAATTTTCAATTCTATTAAGGCTACGGAGGTGAGGATTATGCTTCTCTTTCTTTTATTTGCTACTCACAGCAGCCAATGAAAACGTTTTTGTATGCAAATAAAACTACATTTCCCATGATGCTTAGTATACATCACATCCTGCATGACCCTATAAGAGCCACCATATCCTGTTGCTGAGCCTCTTTCTTTGCTCGAACATTTTAGTCCAATAACATTAACATTTCAGTTCAAGAACATTAACTCAAGTCCAAACAACCATCCTCCAACGTGAAAGAACCAGAACCAAACTGGAAAGTATACGTCTTCTTGACCAGAAGTACTTCTAATCCATCTTCTTTTCAGAACCTGAAAGGAACGAAACACAGGAAAAAACCCGTAACTTCTGCTTAAACAGAATATAAAGTACATACGGGTGGGCAAACATTACAAACATTGTAATATAACCGGGTGGGATAATCCTCGCCTCCGTGTCCTTAATAGAATTGAAAATTCTTGGCGCGAATGCTAGCTAATTTTTTATTCTATTACAGGACCGGAGGCTTCTGATTATGCTAGTTTAACGCTGATCAAACACAACTGAAGCTATATCACCCACCGGTTTATAATAACATTGTTTAAATGTAGACTCAGAAGACCAGTCAGCAGATCGCATAATATCTTGAATGGTAGAACCCAACATGAAAGTCTTTGATGCCATGGCACCATGAACAGAATGTGCCCCAAACATCTGGGTATCAATACCAGCTTCTAGCATGACTGATTTTAACCATCTGGCTATGGTAGCTGCAGACACAGGTTTATGAGGTTTTTGCAACGCAATCAACAACTGAACTGAACCATCAGGTCGTATAGACTTAGTACAATCTTCATAGGCCTTAAGGCATTGAACCACATATAATTTTGCATTACAGGGAAAAGCATGATAATCAACACTTCTTGAGAATGTTTTAGTTCTGGCAGTAATGTTAAAAGAAACTCCTTCCGGAGTAAATACTCTACCTGTAAGATCCAGAGCTTTGACGTCGGATGAACGTCGACAGGCAGATAGGCATAACAACATAGCAAGTTTGGACGACAGTTGTTTCCTAGATAACAAATTATTATCTGGCCATCTATCAAATAAGGAAAGAACAAAGGAAACGTCCCACAAGGAAGAATATTTAGGTTTGGGAGGATTCGCAACGCGGATACCTTTTAACAATTTACAAATGACCGGATGCATGCCCACAGGTTTGCCATCTATATGGGAGTGACCAGCGGAAATAGCGGATCTAAAATTATTAACGGAACGGTACGCCAAACCCTCGGACGCTTTCTCCGATAAGAAATTCACAACATGGGATAACTCGGCCCCCACGGGATCCACATGTTGTTCCACGCACCAACAAACCCAGCCCTTCCAGGCTGAAGAATATCGCTTCCTGGTGGAAGGAGCCCAGGCCTGGTTAATGAAGGCCGCAGCCTTGTCCGAAAACCCTGGCATTTCCCATTGTTGCCTGAAAGCCTCCAGGCCATCAGGGACAACTGTCCCGAGACTACCATCGGATGCACCTCTCCATGAGGGCCCTGGAGCATCGTCGAGGACCACTGAATCATCCTGGGAAAGTCGCAGCTCATCTCCAATAGTATTGGGAACCAGGGCTGCGACTTCCACAGTGGGGTTATCAGAATTACCTCCGCTCGCTGCCAGGTTACGTGTGTGGTCACCCTCGGAATCAAGATGAAGGGGGGAAAGGCATAGTTCAGACCTCTGGACCAGTCCTGAGAAAACGCATCCGTTGCTCTTGCTAACGGATCCGGCCTCCAGCTGAAAAACGTCTGCAGTTGACGATTCAGTCTGGACGCAAAGCGGTCTATCTCGCATGTGCCCCACACAGCTTACAACCAACTGAATATCTGGGGCTGGAGTTGCCAGTCGCTGTAATCCCTGAGGTATTGTGAGTTCCAATCCGCTACTATGTTGGATTGTCCCGGAAGGTATTCCGCTATGACCGATATCTGATGACTCAGGCAGTAATGCCAGAAGTCCTTCGCTATCTCTGCTAGTAACGACGACCTTGTGCCTCCCAACTTGTTGATATACCTCGCTACTGAGATATTGTCCATCAGCAGAAGGATGCAGCATGAGACCTGTTTGGGAGAGAGGGTCCGAATCGCGAACGACCCTGCTAACAGTTCTAGGCAATTGATATGCAAGTCGAGCTCGCGCAGGGACCACCGACCTCCGGTGGAGATATCTCCGCAGCGCACCCCCAGCCCCAACGGCTGGCGTCTGACTCTATGACAACTTCTGGATGAGAGCCGAAGATGGCTTTGCCGTTCCACGCATCCACGTGGGCCAGCCACCATTGTATCTCCTCTCGCACCTCGTTGGAAAGTGGAACCCGGTCCGTGGTAGGACAGACCCTTCCGAAGGTGCTGAATCTTCAATTTCTGAAGGGCCCAGTAATGAAGAGGGCCCGGAAATATTGCTTGTATCGAGGATGCCAGAAGACCCACTATTCTGGCAATCACTCGCAATGAAACCATCTGTTTCGACAGCAGTGTGGAAAGCTCCTTCTTGATATCTTTCAATTTGGAGCGAGGAAGGCTCAACTGGGCCGTCTGTGAATTTATGACGAACCCCAGAAAGTCCATAGTCTGAGCAGGACAGAGAGCCGATTTGGGTTCGTTGATCACGAACCCCAAGTTTTGAAGAGTAGACATGGTCATGCGCAAATGCTGTGCAGCCAAAGTCGGAGTTTGAGCCATGATAAGTATATCGTCCAGATGCACTATCATGCGGACGCCCTGCTCTCGTAAATGTGCTATCACCGGCTTCATCACCTTGGTGAAGCACCACGGCGCCGAGGAAAGTCCGAAAGGAAGGACCAAATATTCGAACCACCGATTCCGCCACTGAAACTGCAGAAAACGGCGGTGAGGAGGAAATATAGGGATCGACAGGTAGGCATCTTTCAGATCCAACCAGACCATCCAGTCCCCTTCCTTCAGCAAATCTGCCAAGAGATGGATACCCTCCATCTTGAAATGGTTGTAGGTCATGAAATGGTTGAACTCCTTTAGATTCAGTACCAACCTGTGACCTCCGCCTTTCTTCTGAACCAAGAAAATATTGCTGCAAAAACCGCGAGGACCATCGTCGCAATATGAAATCGCGTGTTTCTGCAGCAATGCGTCGAGTTCTGCTTCTATAAAATCGCACTCTAGTTGGGAAAAAGAGAGTTGTCGGGGCGAAATGTCCTGAAAGGGAGTCTGATAAAAATCTAGGTGAAACCCCTGAATTGTCTGTAGAACCCACTCATCCTGTGAAATCAGAGCCCAATTGCGATAGAAAAACTGAGTACGACCCCCCAAGGGTAACAGAAGGTTGTCGGAAGCTCTTACCTGCAGACTCTGGAGCTTGGAAACCCGCTTGATGTCCGCCTCTGTTGCAGCGCCTTCTGTTGAAGCGCTGTCTGGTGGGATAGAAAGTTCCCCCACGAGTGGAGTCCCATTCGCCTCGACCACGGCCGTAGTCTCCTCGTTGAGGAGCTTGATGGTACTGGCGGCCTGGCGAGCGTCCTCTGCCTCGCCCGGCCCAGTTAAAAAGGTCAGCCTGGAAAACTCGTTTGATGCCCGATTGGGCCTTGTCAAGGGACGTGAATGTACCTACATATTTCGAAACGTCTTTCACGAAGCGGTCACCAAAGAGGTTACCCTCTGCCAGAGGACCCGGTTCTGCCGCAGTCAGCTCCGTCAAGTTAGAATCCATTCTCATGAGGAGCGACTTACGCCTCTCAGTGGAAATAGCACCATTGGCGTTTCCCAACAAGCAGATCGCCCTTTGGGTCCCCCCAGCCAAGACGTCGGGATCTAAGGGACTAGGGAGCACCAGACTCTTTCGCCTCCAGGGCCATTTCTAAGATTTTGGCCAGTGCCCCCGCCACATCCAGGAGTTTGTCCTGGCAGCCGCGCCAGGCATGATCGATTCCCTTCTTCGGGTCTTTAGCGAATTTCTTTAGGAAGGTAAGGAGGCTTACGTCTATGTCTGGTGTCTCCGCCACCTTATCCGGAATATCAGGCCCGGGGCACTCAGAATGCAACCTGTTACGCACGTCTTTATCGAAGCTCTTGTGCAGGTTGTCGTGGAGATATGCTGCCACTTCTGGGGCCAGAGCCCAAACCGACGATCTAGGGTGTACAATGTCAGCCGGATTAAAAGTAAAGGGGGTATTTAAGGTCTGGGACAGGTCTTGCTCCACATGTTTTGTTTTCCGTCACCGTTTCTTGGGAGGAGCCTCCTCCTCGGGGGTGTCTGTTCCTGTAGTATCCGTATCAGTATCAGTGTCAGTGTCCCTACGCTCCTGACGCTTAGCCTTCTCACCCATGCTGGGTGGGGTAGAGGCTTTAGGTAGCGTTGCCAGTGCACAGGAGAGAGGCCATGACTTCGCTTTAGGCTCGCCAGATGCATCATCCTTTTGAAGGTCGGCGTTAAACCCATGCCGCTTGGCAAACTTCTCCAACTGTTTAGTAATGGGTTTCAACGAAGCGGCCAATGCTTGCTGCACAGTACCAGGTACTGCCTTTTCAATGGCCCGGTTAACAGACTCTTGGACGGAGGCGTCCAGAGCCTCCACAATATTATCCTCCAGAGAAGTTGCTTGCACTTCTTCTTGATATAGACCATCCTCCTCATATCTGACCCAGTCATCCATGATGTGCTGCTGGCATATAGAAACTGAGAGGAGTAAAGAGGGAGCCAACCCAATGCACACAACAGAAACCAGGTACCTAGCTCCTCAGCAAGTGCTGTATAAAAATTATTGCAGCCCACAGGGCGTAGGGAGAGCTAATTCAGTGATCTATGGAGTGTGTGCTCACTCCAGGGCCAGACGACTCTTGCAGCCAAATCAGGCGTCAGTATAAGCGAAATTTCTCGAGGCTAATGAGCCTCGGAGCGAATAGAGGGCGCGCGCGACGTGCGTAGCTCAAAAGCTACTAAAAAGTAGCCCAATTGGGCTACGCACGTCAGAGCGAGTGAAGCTCTCAAGAAAAAAAAAACCAGCACATTAGGGAAAGCCACCGCGGTCAGCGCGATGTGCGCGCAGCAATAAGTCCTTTAAACGCTGCCGAGAGCAGCGCGGTACTCTGTGCTCCCAGCGGGAGCGTGAAAATCAATTAAGCCCGATCGGGCGTCCAAACAAGCATGTAAAGCTCCCAGCGGGAGCGTGAAAATCAATTAAGCCCGAGCGGGCGTACCAACCAGCATGTAAGCTCCCAGCGGGAAATTCAAATCACTCAGCCCGTGCGGGCCTTCAAAGAACTATAGCGCGCGATGCACGATCACACAATAATGCATAAATTAACAATGGCAGCAGAAATCAATCGCAATTCAAGGTGTAATAAAATGTAATCAACTTAACTCCTGCGTGAGCAGCAAAGAAAGAGGCTCAGCAACAGGATATGGTGGCTCTTATAGGGTCATGCAGAATGTGATGTATACTAAGCATCATGGGAAATGTAGTTTTATTTGCATACAAAAACGTTTTCATTGGCTGCTGTGAGTAGCAAATAAAAGAAAGAGAAGCATAATCAGAAGCCTCCGGTCCTGTAATAGAATTTAAAAGCACAGCAGCAGCGCGGACGCGCCGCAGGCGCACCGAAGGCGCACCAAAGGCAAGCCCGCCCACGCCCCAACAGGACCAGGGGCCAGGAACCCTGCCCCTCTTTTGTCAGACTCCAGTCACCTAATCTGTTATTCTAGAGAGACGCTCATTAAGATAGGTAAGGCCCAAACACATGAGGCCTCAACATGTGTCAAGACAGCCCCAGGAGAGTCAAAGGGCCTGATCCAGCGGTTTACTAGCAACAGATACTCCACTACCATATACTCACCTGGGCCCATACAACTTGCTTCCGCTAACACTAAGTAGACCGTTGGAACTTTTAGTTTATAATGATTCTCATACCTCAAGATCTAGTTATTGCTTCTTTAACTAAACCTTTTACTGATCAAACAGTTCTTTCCTCTGGTCAAGGCCCAGTTAGGTGGAACTAGTTGATGGTGATAATTAACATTAACTTATTATACATTCTTGATAAAAATAAATTATGACAGACTCGGTAAGTTTTAAAATCTTTATCTAAATTAATGGGTTGTGAACCATCTCAAAGCGTTTCAGTACAAACACCCTCATTCACGAGAGTGCCAATTCAATAAAATCTCAAATAGTTAAAATATTTCAGATCCACACAACAACTATACTCAGAGAGAAGAGGATAGAGAGAGAAGAGCATTTATCAAAACGATGAATTTCATAGTTACCAAAGTATGGTGTGAAGACCAACCCTCTGGCCAAAGGGCTGGTAAGGATCCCCAGGACAGATCAGGAGACAAAGACTTCAGGACAGGAATCAGGATAGGATACTTCACCTCTCTAGATACCGACGACTACGTCGCACCCCTCTCTGACACTCTCTTCCTCCTCGTGGTTCTTCCGCGATCTTCTTTCCAACCCACCCAAAATAAGTAGATGGTTCTGCATTCGATATCTTCATCAGCATTTCAGAGCATCAGCACCACCCCAGCACCAACAGCATCACAAGCTTTTCATCGCCTCGGCACACCCCGTTCTCAGTTCTCAGGCTTCTCTCTAATCTAACTAGACTACCTCAATTATACCCTTCCATAGGCATGTACCACCCATTAATGTTTCATTTTTACAAAATACTAACTTCTGATTGGACAGGCGAGGGGGGAATGATCATCACACCATGCTTATAGTTCATTTATTTCTTTAAACCATTGTTTCCAAACTCCTCCCCTCAAACTTTTATTCCGCCCTTCCTTTCCCATACATCTTTAAACTTTATTAATACAAATGTTGCGATCTCTTGAATAAAGTTCCTTCATATGAACTCTTCACCCTCATGTTCCCAGGGCACATCTCCGCCGACCTTGGACGCGTGACAAGTCCTTAGTCATCCTTTCAAGTTTCCACGCCAGGGCGCATGAGTTGCACCACGTCAGTCTGCTCGACTCAGACAAGTTTGACAGGCCCAAATACGCACTAATAATAAAGTCAAAAGAAGAAATGTTATTCTCAAAAATAAATGATTTCACTGTATACCACCAACCTCTACTCTAGCCCGTACCATTTATTATTTCCCTTTCTGCATTTGCATTAGTATAAAAACGTATTTTCTAATTACAGCAAGCAGGTACCATGCATGTGAGCTTTCAAGCGGCCATTTTATAGCTCTTTGCGCAAGCACCAGAATTTCCCTCCAAGTGTTACTTCGTCATGCTACGTAGATGCAGTAGACGCATGCGCAGTAAAGATCCCATGTTAAAAGGCATTCTAGTCCTACGTCCATGTTATTGTAGCTAGTAAACACATAGGCAAGCTTCATTCTTTTCCCGCATATGATGGAAATGCGTATTATTAATCACAAAACACGTTGTTAGTAATTCGTTAATGAGTTTAAACGAGAGGATTGCTTCCGAGCAAGTCTCGTGTTCGAGTCCTTGCTCCATCAATCCCCTCTCTGATGGCATATTAAGCCATCACAAAATTTCCCATCCATCCCAGATACCAACTTTAACACTTCTCAGTTTTCTCTATTTGTTCTCTCAACTTTTCATCAATGATCTCGTTTCCTTCTAAATCTCGCATCTTCTTATATAACCTGCCTTTCATTTCTTCCAAGCGTAATTCATCGTACTTTCTCTTTCGTGTCTGTCCCTTTCCTTTTCTTTTCAAGTGTATTTTTTCTTTCGTACCCTTTCTACAACATCTATATGTAATCATTATTAACATCACTATTGTTATTATCATAACTAATGGTATTATTATCTGACCTAGAAAACGTTTCCCAAAATCAACAAATAATTTCCCTATTGATGTTATACTTTTTGTTAGTCTTACCCACACACTGTCAACCTCCAGTTGGGTCAAATCTTTATGCATTCCCGTAATGTTTTCAATATATCCTTTAATTTCTCTGCTCTTGTCCGGAATATAAGTGCAGCAATGTTGAACTTTCAACATACCACAGACTCCACCTTCTTTTGCCAACAATAGATCAAGAGCAAGACGGTTCTGTAAAACCATTGATCTAATTGCAACCATTTCTGTGTTAATCATTAAAAATCCTCCTGCAGTATCTGTAGAAAGACGATCAACTATGGTTGATAACTTACAAATTTTCTGTGAATTTAGGATGACTCCAACTGAGGGTATCAGTGCACTAAAAATATCTCCTACAATTTCAGAAAAACTGGCCCTTCTTTTACGTGTTAGTCCATTAGAATTCCCATTGGTTCCACTGATTTTATCTACATGATACATTTTTGGAAAAACTATTCCAAAATAACAGCTTCCGTACCATCTTGCAGGTAACCTGTAATAGGCATCACTCCCACAAACATAATACACTCCTGGAAACACAGGATCAGTTCCCCCTTTTAGTCCCCATCCTCCTAATATTAGGAAGTTATGTTCACATTCACTGGAACCAATGTAATTATTGTTATAATCTGTCTTTAATCTATGGAGGCAGAATTTTCCCCTTTTCACAAAGTCCAGGGACATCGCAGCATGAGCCTTGCCACTTGCATAGATTCCCTCCTTCCCAACCCATGGAGGTACATGGGTTTTCTGTGTAGTTGCCTTCCTCATTAAATCCTGTCTCCTTTCTTCTACTAAATTCAAAAAATCTTTTTCTTCTTTTCTTAATGTACATGTTAGATTATCTTTGTGTGCCTGAACTAAATCTATTGAACTCATTGTTATGAAAAATTCGCCCATAAATTGTGCGTTTTTACTACTAGCTACTGGATTCATATTCTTTCTAATAGGTAGTTCAGGAAATACTACATCTAAATTAGAATAAAAATACTGCAATCTCCCTGTAGTGTAAAATAAACTTGATAAAATACTACATGACACACCATAAGTTAAAGGTATATGGTGATATGTAATACCTTCTGATATTGATGAGGGCAACTTCATACATACGTAACAATTGTTAATTTCCATAGTGCTAACATACTGAAATAACAATTTAATAAACACATTAGAGGACGTATTATAGTCTGATTCCTTGTGATAGTTTGCTTCATCTTCCACTCCTATTTCTAATTTAGTTTCTCTTAATCTATCTACCTTAACATTAGTATCTGTATTATTCTCGTTACTTGTTTTCATTATTAAAGGTACTCCTACTGTTAGGAATAGCCATCCTAATGCTGCTAATAAAATACTACAAAAACAAAATCTAAGACACTTTCTTTTTACTCCACATTCTGGTTTTCCATTAACTTCATTGTCGGCCATTTTATTCCTGAGAAAATTTCTTTTCTCTTATCTTTTTCCTTTTTCAGTCTTATGGGCCGATTCCGATCTCGGCCGGTAGGGCTCCGAATCGGATTGGGCTTTACCGGATCCGATTCGGAGCCCTGTTTCCCGACCGAATCGTACGCGGGTCCGGCCGAGCGAGTACGATGCAAGCGCCCGCGAAATCGCCGACCGACTCGTACGCGGCTTCAACACGCTCCGACCGACTCACACGGACACAACTCGCACCGCGCAATGGAGACGTTCCCCGGCCGGGTAAGTACGACCGCGAGCAGTCCGACCGACTCGCGCCGTTCGGCTCGAAAGAGCTGTCGGAGCCGGACTTTGGGGGTCCGCGTCGGACCCCCCTGTACGCGTGGCCGCGCGAGTCACACACAGGGGGGACCCATGGGTCCCCCCTACCTGTGCATGTACGGCACGATGCGCTTCGACGTGTACCCGCTGTAGGGGGCGCCCTTGTTCGCCTCGCACCCATTGAGTCAATGGGAGCCCGCGTACGCGTTGTACGACCGGCTCCCATTGACTTCACTGGAGTCCGACCGACCGAGTCCGGGTGCATGCGTGCGCATCGTACTCGTTCGGTCGGACTGCCAGAGTCCGATTCGGTCGGAATTCTCTCTGGGTCCGGCTCGGTCGGAGAGATTTCCGGCCCGAATCGGAATCGGCCCCTTAGTCTTTCTTTTTGTTCTTAAGGAGGTTTGAATTGGCTTTCGTCAATTTGTGCAATATGGACTTCTTCTGTCTCCTCAGACAAATCCAGGGACTCAAATTCCTCAAGAATGACGTATGTCCACTCTGAAGCCTTATATTTTCTATTTAAATTTCTCAATCTTGGACTTCTTCGAGTTATTTTTGCTAAGGTTTGTTTAGGTCTTGTTTGACTTGTGATTTCGTTCACTTGCTCTGGTTTCTTTTCAGATTTTCTCAGGTGATATCTAAGGGGCATATTATCAAGGGCCGGCGATAAATATCGCAAAGCGCGCTTAGCGCTTGCATATTTATCGCTGGCTATCTCTGGAATTTATCGCCCGGTTAGCGCGTTATTAACAACGCGCATCGCCGAGGCGATAAAAATGTCAGAGATAGCGTGGATATCGCCGTTTTCCATGGGAAAACGGCGATATCCTAGATGATAGGGCCTGTGGTCTTAGCCACACAATCTACCCCCCATGTTAGGTATGCCTTAGTCAGGAATTTAGCAGACGTTAAATTCCTGCGTTAAGGCATACTTAACGCGATTGAAAATATCGCTAACCCACGTTGTTGATATGGCGATACCTGGGTTAGCGATATTTCCCCATGTTGTTTTCACAGGCACGCCCCCTTTGCATCTCATTAGCGATGCGATGGGAGGCGTGCAGAAAACGGACGCTAATGCAGGAATCACGCGCTAGCGTGTCCTTGTTAATTAGGCGATAGAATTATCGCCGCTTTTCGTCCGAAAACGGACGCTAAAGTGGCGATAATTCATTAACGCCGCCTTGATAATATGCCCCTCAGTTTCTTTACTCCAGTTGGCCAATTGTCTCCCTTTCTGACTCTTTTGATTTGTACTGCGTTTTCACCTTCCTTATCTCCTTGTAAGGTTCTTTTTATTTCATTTATTCTGGGCACAATCTGTTCTATTTCTCTGTTTTCTGTGCTTGTACCTTCTTTTGCTTCTTCCTGCTCAGGTTCTACCGTATTTTGTTCTACTTCTTCCTGAGCTTGTTCTTCTAATTCTGGCTGATCCTGCTCAGGTCTTACTTCAAATCTTTCTTCTTCTGCCTCAGCTTGTTCTTCTAACTCTATCTGGTCCTGTTCAGGTCTTAATTCAAACTTTTCTTCTTCTGCCTGAACGTGTTCTTCTCTTTTTCCCTCCTCAGGTTTGTTTATGTCTCTTTCTGTTTTCACCTGAGTGTGTTCTTCTTCCCCTGTCTCTTCCTGACTACCTTCCTGTCTTTTCAGTTCTGTTCTTCTTCTGGTTTCAATAGAATCATCAATTATTTCAATCACTGGGATCCACTCTTCCTGACTTATCTCGGGCTGTTCATCGTATTTGTCTTTCAGAATCTATCACTCTAGATTCTTCAATTTCACAGTTTACAACTCCTGACGCTTCAGCCTGCTCAGTCAGTGGTGGCTCTTGTTGCTCTGATGGGCTCGGAACTCTTCTGGTATGGCTAGCGTGAATCCAATTGGGCAAACCTGCACACTTCACTTCTGTGGTAGTGACTAGTATGACTTGCCTTGGTTTGTCCCACCTTGGTGCTAGACACGATTTCCTTGCGTGTTTCTTCACTAGCACCCAATCTCCAGGATTCAAATCATGCACTTGATCTGCCTGTCTTTCAACTGCGTCTTCTCCAACCTGGTGAGAGATAGAACGCATCATTTCAGCCAATCCTTTGCAATAGTCCAATACCAGATCATCAGTTATACTCATTAGCTTATTTCCAGGAATAAATGCCTGTCTCATGGCTCTTCCCATGAGAACCTCATGAGGACTCATTCCTGTTTTTCTGCTGGAATGCTTCTGAGACCAATCAATACAAGAGGTAATGCATCTAGCCATTTCAGCTTTGTGGACGCACACACCTTTCCCAATCTTGACTTTATTGTGCCATTCATTTGCTCAACAACTCCAGAAGCCTCTGGACGATAAGCACAGTGTAGTTTTTGTTCAATGTTAAACGCAGCACAGATTCATTGAATTATTTCATTATTAAAATGAGGGCCTCTATCTGATTCCAAAGTGACCGGAAAACCAAATCGTGGCACCAACTCCCTCAACAACAATTTTGCGACTGTAATTTCTTCTAGTAGGGTAAGCTTCCACCCTTCTTGAGAAAAGGCATACTATGACAAGTACGTATTTCAATCCGTTGCATGGGGGTAATTCAATGAAATCTAACTGTAATCTGGTGAAGGGTCCTTCTGCCTTTCCGATTTTTCCCCAGCTTACAACTGTCTTTCTACCTGGGTTCTGCTGTTGACAGGTTAAGCATCTTTGGCAAAGGCTCTCTGCGACTACCCCGAACTTCGGATTATACCAACTCTGTCTAAATAGCCTGATCATTGAATCTCTCCCTATGTGTGTTGCTCCATGGTACACTCTCGCCATTTTTGAAAGCAAACAATCTGGCATGACTGGTCTTCCATCTAGATACACCCATACTTCATCATGTGGTCTTTTGGTACAGGCTGCCTTTATCCAGATTTCTTTTTCCTTTTCCTCAACTTCTTCCTGCAATTGTCTAATCTCATCCCATGTCTCTGGTACTGAGAAGTACATAAGCTGGCATCTGGTTTCACCCGTTTAAATTTTTCTGTTTATGGCTACTGCATTTTTAGCGCAGTATTTCGCCACTTGGTCAGCATAATTATTGCCAGCAGTCACATAGTCATTTCCTGACTGATGTGCAGCGCATTTTACAACTGCTATCTCTTTTGGCAATTGTAATGCTTCCAACAAATCTTTTAAATTTTTGCTGTTTCTGATAGGAGATCCTGAGGAAGTCAGAAATCCCCTTTGCATCCAAAGCTGGCCAAAGTCATGCACAATCCCGAAACCATATTGACTATCCGTAAATATGGTTACTCTCCAATTGTTCCACTTTTTACATGCCATTGTTAAGGCAACCAATTCAGCTACTTGTACAGACTTGACCCCAGGTAAACAGGATGCTTCAATTACCCCAGAAATTTTACAAACAGCATATGCAGCACTTAAACCTCCTTCTTGTGTTCTAAGGCAGGAGCCGTCTACAAATAACTCATGATCTGCTTCTTTCAAAGGTGTCTCTCTTATGTCTGGGCGGGGCTTCGTGCATAACTCAGTCACGTCCAAGCAATCATGATCACTTTCATCTTTTACTTCTTCATTGCAGGGGTCTGGTAATAGGGTGGCAGGGTTCAGGATTGTACACCTTATCACAGTCACGTTCTCAGCTCCCAAAATCACTCTTTCATACTTTGTCAAACGGCTAGGGGTAAGGTGCTGTGTTCTTGTTCTTGTCAAAAGAATCTCAACCGAGTGTGGAACGAAAACTTTTATTGGATGTCCCATCACTATCGACTCACTTTGCTCCAGACTCATACAAGTAGCAGCTACTGCTTTTAAACAGCCAGGCAATGCTGAAACTACCGGGTCCAATGTGGCTGAAAAATATGCCACTGGGCGTCGACTCAATCCGGATCTCTGTGTTAAGACTGCAAGTGCACAATTTTCTCTTTCACAACAGAACAAAGCAAAGTCTTTTGAATAATCAGGCATGCCCAAAGCAGGAGCCTCACACAAACAATTTCTTAGTTTCACAAATGCTTCTAGGCAGTCATCATTCCAATCAATTGGATCTTTTGCTCGCTTCCGGATCATCTGTATTAATGGCTTTGCTAACATAGAAAAACCATTAATCCATTGTCTACAATATCCAACCATTCCCAGAAACATTCTCATTTCTCTCTGAGTCTGTGGCAATTGCATTTCTTTGATTATTTTTATACTTTCCGGTGTCACTTTTCTAACTCCTCTTTCTATTTTATGCCCTAAATATCTTACTTCTTGTCGACAGAACTGTCATTTTTCTGGAGACACCTTGTGTCCTCCTTCAGCCAAATGGTTCAGTAATGCAATTGTATCTGTGACACAATCTTCTCGCGTTTTTGATGCCACCAATAGGTCATCAATGTACTGAACCAGAACAGAATTTCCAGGCATAATAAATGATTCTAGCCACTTTTTCAAAATCTGATTAAAAATTGAAGGACTTTCTGTGTACCCTTGAGGAACACGACACCATGCGTAAATACGATCTTCAAACTTAAACGTAAAAAGATACTGGCTGTCTGGGTGCAAAGGAATAGAAAAGAACGCTTGGCATAAATCAATTACTGTAAACCATCCTGCATTCCACGGTATCTGATAAAGGATCACTGCTGGATTTGGCACAATTGGACAACAGGGAATTACAATTTTATTTATTTTCCGTAGGTCTTGCACTATTCTATACTTTCCGCTAGGCTTTTTCAGTCCCATTATTGGCGAATTACAGGGACTACCCATCACCTCTTTTAGAATACCTTGTTTAACCATTCGTTCAATTTCTGGAATAATTCCTGCTTTTACTTCTGGACTCATTTTGTACTGTCGGGTATTTGGATACACTGCACCTTCTTTCACTGTCACTTTAACCGGGTCTATATTTCTCATTAGCCCAATGTCTTTTCCTGTAAAATCCCACACTTCTGGATTGACTGTCGTTCTTAATTCTTCTGGCAATTCATTCTCGGTTATTAATGAAAACATTTCATCTACTTCTGTTCCCTGTTTGGCCAGCATCATCTTTTAGACAACGTCCTCATTGGGGGTTTGGAAAGCAACTCCATCCGGTGTACAATAGATCGTGCAATTCATCTTGCACAAAAGATCTCTTCCCAACAGGTTTACAGGACTGGAATCACATACTACAAATCGATGCATTTCTTTGAAGTTTCCAATATGCACCTCCATTGGTTTTGTGATAGGGGTTCTAATCCGTTGGTTAGATACGCCTACAACTTGGATTGTCTCTCCCGAGAGGGGTAGGTTTGAGATGTCTGCTGTTCTCACAGTAGACCTGGTAGCACCAGTATCCAATAGGAAAGTAATGTCTTTACCTTCTACTCTCCCATCAACAAATGGACCTGACTGATCTACCGGCAAGGATGCGCCAAGCACGCACTCCTCTTCCTCCCCCCTCAGGCACCGTCATTGTGCAGTATCTGAATGTTCTTCATCATTCTGCAAAAAATATTGTGCAATTGTTCTATTATTCTTACCACTTTCTCCTTGAAATCCGGTGTTCGCACTGAAGCTTTGATGGTTCACAAAATTTGGCATAGGAGCTGGTGGCACCTGATATTGTGGATTGACTACCTGTTGCTGCTGATTCATAAGTACTTCATTCTGCATCTGTGGGATTAAATTTTGATTTGGCCAATTATTTTTCTTATTATTCTGAGTACTCTTACACTCGTTCTTCCAATGTCCAAGCTTTCCGCACGCATGACAAGGAAACTTCTTTTTCGCTTCTTCTCTGTCCATTCGCCCCTTAAATTTATTACCATTCGTTCCTTGATTATTCTGACTCTGTTCTTTCACTTGATTATTATTTTGATCATTTGCTTTCTCTTCTTGCTGCTCTGCCAATTTAACTTGAGCCCACATCATTTTCTCTTTTAATTTCCTACGCCTGGCCTCAATGTCATCTCCGCAATATTTCGCATACTTTAGAATCTCATCCACTGTCTTACTTTGCCAACACAACATGTGCTGCTGTATCATCTGACTGATTTCCGGTTTTAAACCATATACAAACCGATACACAAAATGTCCCATATCTTATCACCAATATTCTCAAAACCACTATACTGCTTGAACACCTGCAATAACTGTTCATAGTACGCATGTACAGATTCATTTGGTTCCTGTGTTGTTCTATCTATTTTTACCCAATCTGTTTCTTTAGGAGGGATTTTTCCTTTCAAATACATAATCACTTGGTGGTACTTTTTCATCACCTCATCCGAGGGTGCTCCTGTTTTTGCATCCCTAGGATATTCTTCATTAGGCCAATCAATTGTGATCTTACATTCTGTCCATAAATCAGCAGGTACCACTATATCAAATAGACCATCCAAGTCTTTCAATACCACCTTTGAAACCTTCACAAATCTTTCTACCTGTTTGTAACACTCAACTGGCTTTTCTCTCAATTTTGGAAAATCATTTGTAAATGATAAAATATCTTGTCTACTCCAAGGAACATGAACATATCCACCTCCAGGAACCTCTCTCATTGGGCACAATTTTTCCACTTTTCCTGATTCTCTTACTGGAAATACAGCTGCTGCTTCTCTCACTTGTACTTCCTCTTTCTTTCTTATCCATCTAATTCTCCATTTATCAATGTCTCCCCATTTTCGCAAAATGCTCATTAATTCCTTTATCTGTAACCTTTTTCCCGAAGCATTTACACTTTCTAAATCTTTATCAGTAAAATCCACTCGATATGGCTTCTGTAACAGCTTTGATTTCCCTATGTCTATTCCAATCTCTGAAGCAACTTCAGTTAATCTCTCGTGAAATATTCTTGCTCTCCTAGTTATACTCTTACATAGAAACAACAATTCTTCATCATTGTAAACATTTAATCTTTCTGTGCCCACACATCCTGTCATCATCTCTTCCAATTCCACTTTCAATCTGCTAATATCTAAAATCTTTGGTTTTGGGATCTGATTGTCTCTTTCCTGAGCCCACCTTTCTATTTCTTCAGAGGTGACTACTGTTGCGCTTGCAGTTCCAGCTGGAACTAAAGGTCTTCTTTATCTCAAATTCATAGGCGTAACTCTCTTTGGAGTTTCCGCATGAGGTTCCACAATGGGGAGATCCATTAATGAAATAACTGACTCACTTTCACTAACCTGATCATCTGTGATTACTAACTCTTTCCTAGGACTATTTAATGGAACTGTCACAAGTTGTGATTTCTGGGTAATCTTATTATCCCCATATAATGGCATTACTGGACCAATGGTTACTGGTACTGTCAAAGCTTCAGTATTTAAATTCAATTGACTTATCCTTTGAACTAGTTCTTCCCTAGTTTTATTCAAAGCTTCTCTTTCATTATCTTGCAACACTCTATTATATGATGTCTCATGTAAAATCTGTGGAGTTAATGGTATTCCCATTACCGGCGCACTTGGGACAACCTTACTAGCTGCTTCTTGATACGGTGGTGGATTTTTCACTAAAATATCCTGTAATAACTCATCATCTGATTCACCATATCCTGCTGTGTTCAAATGTTTTGTTTTCTCCTTACACTTTCCTCCAGATTGTTCCTCAGCCATCAACACTGGATATAACCCTTCTGATACCATAGCTCTCCTCCACTGTTTCCTCTGCCCTTCTCGTGACTCATGCAAGTGTCTCGGAAAGAATCCTCTATATCTTCCACCTCTGCATTTCTCTCGTTCATATGACTCAGTCTCCCATTCTTCCAAAGCCTCATATTGAGTTAACCTAGGTCTAGGTTCTAAATCATTCATTTTCAATCTCAAATTCTGAAGAATCCTCCCATTAAACGTACCAAGCGCCAGAATTTCCCTCCAAGCGTTACTTCGTCATGCTACGTAGATGCAGTAGACGAATGCGCAGTAAAGATCCCATGTTAAAATGCATTCTAGTCCTACGTCCATGTTATTGTAGCTAGTAAACACATAGGCAAGCTTCATTCTTTTCCCGCGTATGATGTAAATGCGTATTATTAATCACAAAGCACGTTGTTAGTAATTCGTTAATGAGTTTAAACGAGAGGATTGCTTCCGAGCAAGTCTTGTGTTCGAGTCCTTGCTCCATCAGGCCCCTTTTCCTGCCTCAAGTGCAAATGGGTAAGCTGGGCAGCAACAGATCAGAGTCTTCCAGATACAGGCACTTTGTATCGGGAACTATTAAACTGCATTTACCTGAATTCCAGATCTCTACCCAAACACAGCCTGGAGATTTGGCATATCATAACAGGAAAAAAACCTGACCTGGTTTTTTTCACCGAAACCTGCTTAGATGACAACAATTCCCCCGATATCGCCTCAGCCCTTCCTGTAGGCTACAAACTATTGAAATGCGACAGACAGGGGCAGAAAGGAGGGGGGATCGCCATTATTTTTAAAGACTGTTTTACCTGTCTCACTGAACCAGTAACGTCACTAGGTGACCACGAAATCTTGATATCTCAAATCTCAAGTGTGGATAAAAAAATGCTCGGAGTTGCCATTATTTACAAACCCCCGGGCTATAAGCCTGAATTCAGTGCTAATCTACTAGCCCAACTATTTCCTTCCTGTCTGAAACAAAACCACTTTCTGGTGATAGGTGACTTTAATATCCACTATGAAGACAGGACTGATTCCAGGGGCATTCAACTAAAAGACGATATGCAGATCCTACAGCTTATACAATGGGTCAATGAACCCACCCATATTGCTGGACACACCCGTGACCTTTTATTTTCTAACATTGAGTCTTTAAAAATCGCAGATATTAAGCCTTTAATCTGGACAGACCATTATTTAATAGACTTTTCCTTCACCCTGCCAGCTAATAAACCGAGCTCAGGTACTCCTTTGACTGGAGTAAAGCGAGCTTGGAACCTTATTACCCCCGAACTGTTTCCCTCGCACTTCCCACTAAGAGATCAGGCTTTCTTAGGGTTTCCTCCAGTCCAGACAATGGTCGATACCTTAGACTCTGCGATAACTTTTACACTGGACATATGCGCTCTGATGATTGTTAACAAACCCACAAGAAAATCACCTTCTGAAAGGTGCTATTCATCCAACCTTAGGCCCAAAAACGGAAATGTAAATCGTTAGAACATAAATGGAGATCTACTAAAGACCTGAACGGAAAACTATCCTATAGAACTGAACTAAAAAACTACCACACAGCCCTTAAACAAACTAAGAAAGCGTATTTCCTGAAAAGAATCGAAGCTAACAGTAATTCTAACAAAGAAATTTTTGAAATTGTGAAGGAGCTATGTAAACCTGCGGACTTGTCACAAACTTTGACCCCATCTGCAGACAACTGCGAGAGAGTTTGTAACTTTTTCTCCAACAAAATTACCCAAATCTACTCTACCTTTGATAAACAGCCCTTCCCTAAGGACACTGACTGGGAAACACTGGAACTTCATCCTGGTGTCCACTCTCATGTAGGAAGTTTTGTCCCTTTTACGGAAGAACAAGTCGCTATAGCAATGTCTGAGGTCAAATCAGGTTCTCTGCTCGATCCCTGCCCACATTTTTTTTTTTTTCGTCTTATACCAACCCTATGCCCCTACGTCACACAAATTTTTAATTGCGCACTTGATACCGCTGTGTTCCCTGAATCTTGGAAACTAGCCATTGTATCTCCCCTGGCAAAACAAAACTGGCATAGATGTCACCAACTTAGAAAACTATAGACCTATCTCTCAACTTCCCTATCTGTCCAAAGTTCTCGAGAGATTGATCAACCGACAACTTATCGACAGCTTGGAGACAAATGAGCTTCTGGACCCCACTCAGACTGGCTTCAGGGCTTCCAAGAGCACCGAGGCCACCCTGCTGGCCGTACTTGATAGCATCAGACGTCTGCTAGACCAGGATTAAGCTGCCGCCTTGATCCTTTTGGACCTGTCGGCGGCATTCAACACCTTTTCACATGAAGTACTGCTAAGAACCTTATACAATAAAGGGCTTCACTCTAAAACCCTCCAATGGTTCTACTCTTTCCTGCTGGATAGATCCCAATCAGTACAAATGGCTCATTTTCCTCCAAACCCAAAACCATCGAATGTTGTGTTCCGCAGAGAGCCTCCCTCAGCCCAACCCTATTCAATGCGTATGTCTCCCCCCTGGCTACGATTGGTAGGAAATGGGGTTTCAGCATCTGGTCTTATGCTGAAGACAAAGCAAACACAAGGAGAGGATGGACGGAGCGCTGAAACTTTTCAGACACTCACCCCCAGTCACAGATCTGGGTTGAATCCATCATTGTTCTTTAGCTCACTTCGCCACCCCAATTCAGACACAGCTATATGCAAATCAGTCTTGACCCTGTGCCTCATGGGAACAGTCCAACCCGAACTGCCAAGCCATGTCTTCCCTGGACCGGAAACAAGCATACTGGGACCGGTTTCGGGCTAACAGCCCTCATCAGCCAGGCTAGCTTGAATCCAGTGGCAAAGTGAGCAAGGGACCCACGTCTGGGCATACCCTGCCAAATTAGGGCAAACAAAGCAAACACAAGGAGATGATGGACGGAGCGCTGAAACTTTTCAGACACTCACCCCGAGTCACAGATCTGGGTTGAATCCATCATCGTTCTTTAGCTCACTTCGCCACCCCAGTTCAGACACAGCTATATGCAAATCAGTCTTGACACTGTGCCTCATGGGAACAGTCCAGCCCAAACTGCCAAGCCATGTCTTCCCTGGACCGGAAACAAGCATCCTGGGACCGGTTTCAGGCTAACAGCCCTCATCAGCCAGGCTAGCTTGAATCCAGTGGCAAAGTGAGCAAGGGACCCACGTCTGGGCATACCCTGCCAACTTAGGGCAAACAAAGCAAACACAAGGAGATGATGGACGGAGCGCTGAAACTTTTCAGACACTCACCCCCAGTCACAGATCTGGGTTGAATCCATCATCGTTCTTTAGCTCACTTCGCCACCCCAGTTCAGACACAGCTATATGCAAATCAGTCTTGACCCTGTGCCTCATGGGAACAGTCCAGCCCGAACTGCCAAGCCATGTCTTCCCTGGACCGGAAACAAGCATCCTGGGACCGGTTTCGGGCTAACAGCCCTCATCAGTGGGAGGACCTGGCCTGGCAGTTCGGGCTGGACTGTTCCCATTGGGTACAGGGTCAAGACTGATTTGCATATGGCTGAGTTCAAACTGGAATGGCATGGTGAGCAAAAAAACGATGGATTTAGGCCCAGATCTCTGTACTGGGGTGAATGTATGACATTGTTCTGTATTCTGTCCATCAATTGTGGTTTTTGCATTTGTCACACCGAGTGGGACGGGTATGCCCAGACGTGGGTCCCGTGCTCTCCATGCCACTGGAGTCAAGCTATCCTGGCTGAAGAGGGGTGAAACCCCGAAACCGGTCCTAGGATGCTTGTTTCCAGGCCAGGGAGGACCTGGCCTGGCAGTTCCGGCTGGACTGTTCCCATTGGGTACAGGGTCAAGACTGATTTGCATATGGCTGAGTTCAAACTGGAATGGCATGGTGAGCAAAAAAACGATGGATTTAGGCCCAGATCTCTGTACTGGGGTGAATGTATGACATTGTTCTGCATTCTGTCCATCAATTGTGGTTTTTGCATTTGTCACCCCGAGTGGGACGGGTATGCCCAGACGTGGGTCCCGTGCTCTCCATGCCACTGGAGTCAAGCTATCCTGGCTGAAGAGGGGTGAAACCCCGAAACCGGTCCTAGGATGCTTGTTTCCAGGCCAGGGAGGACCTGGCCTGGCAGTTCGGGCTGGACTGTTCCCATTGGGTACAGGGTCAAGACTGATTTGCATATGGCTGAGTTCAAACTGGAATGGCATGGTGAGCAAAAAAACGATGGATTTAGGCCCAGATCTCTGTACTGGGGTGAATGTATGACATTGTTCTGCATTATGTCCATCAATTGTGGTTTTTGCTTATGCTGAAGACACCCAGCTGTTGATTGGGTTTGAGGAGAATTACAAGACCACAAACAGCAACCTGAGCCACTGCCTCTCAGAAACCGCCGATTGGGTGTCAGCCCACTGCCTGAAACTAAAGGCCGACAAATCTGAAATACTGCTCTTCGGCAACGCACACTCAGTCTGGGACACTACCTCGTGGCCCCAGCCGTTGGGCACTGCCCCCGTGCCTAAACGAGTCGTGAAAACCCTGGGAATCCTGATAGATAATGCACTAAATATGCAGGGCCAAGTACGAGCTCTCTGTGGTAAATGTTTTGCCACGCTAAACTTACTCAGGAGACTTTTCATGTGGATCCCTCTGAACTGGAGGAAAACCGGTACCCAGGCCCCATTGACCAGCAACCTAGATTACGGGAATGTGCTTTTTGTTGGCATGGCCGACTATCTTTTTTCCCCGTTTACAGGTTGTTCAGAATGCTGCAGCCAAGCTGGTTCGCAACAAAACCAAGTTCGGCCTCAGCCTGCCTGAACGAACTACACTGGCTGCCCATCAGACATAGAGCCAAGTTTAAGCTCTTGTGCTATGCGCACAGAGCACTGAATAAACTGGGCCCTAGAATACTGCAGGACAAATTGGAATTTTATGTCCCCTCTCGCGATCTCAGGTCAGGCAGTCATGCTCTAGCCAAAACCCTTCACATCAAAAGAGTTAGAGCGGTGGGTCGCTCCTTTACCTATCTGGCAGCTACCCACTAGAACAACCTCCTGCTAGAGCTTCGTCTCACTGAGGATCACACAAGTTTTCAAAAGAAGCTGAAGACATGTTTTTTTTCAGGACTTAAGTAGCGATACCCTTGGATCATGGCTCCAGACTCGCTGTCTTTATCATTTACCATACCCTCTCTCTAAACAGGTTCTCCATTTATCCTAGCACCGTGATGTCCCTTGGGATGAATGTTGCCCTTCACAAATACAAATACACCTACTTGCCTAATGCAGATAGAGGACCAGAATTTTATCACCCATATCACCTCTCTGTGGTTGTAATGCTATCAATATTGCTTTAATTATCCTTTGCAACGCTTGAAGATGAATTCCAACTCCATCAGAACCAATTTTATAAATACTCCCACCTTCGCCATGGGTTTACGCCCTACTTGTCACACACAGCGACTGTCCCAGAATACAACCCCTTAGAAGCCAAAATACTATTGATCAATATCGTGCAACACAAAATCTCCATCATTACCATTCTCTGGTAGTCAACGCAAGGGACACCTTTCCGGCCCTTTGAGAGGCTTGGGTTCAGGACCTAGGCCCCCTGGATGACGTTGACTGGAGAGAGGTGCTGGCTTCCCCACGTGAGGCGCCGACTGCTTCTCAGTACCGCCTCATTCAACTGTGTTACTTACATAGGGTCTACTATACTAGGGATAGCTTGTGGAGGAGGGGCCTCATTGCTTCCACCGACTGTCTGCGCCATCAGACCACATCAGGTGACTTTCTACATAATGGTCTCTGACTGTTCAATCCTCACCCCCTTTTGAGATGGGGTCTTTGACTGCTTGGAGTAGGTGTTGGGCCTGCCCTTGCCGCGGTTTCCAAGATGCGCCCTACCACATATTTCAGATGACCTTGATGGGAACTGCTACCAACAAGCGCTTTTGTGGTCGGGCCTTATGGTGGCTAAGCGTGACATCGCTAGGGCCTAGAAGGGGGCTACGGCTCCTTCTTTAGAAGTTTGGAGGGAGGGTCTGGACTGCTCCATGGGCCTTGAACATCCTATATACATAGCTAGGGGCTGGCTGCGGAAACATTACTAAGTCTAGGAATGCTGGGTGGACTATCGTGGGATACGGCTGGAAAAATTGTTTTCAGCTAGAGGGATCTCTGGAGGCCGAGATCAGAGCATTTACATCCTAAGTGCACTCGGGAGAGGTTGGGTGGTGCGAAGCATGTTTCTTCTTCCTTTCCCTTTTTCTCGACCCATGGTCGGTGGCTGTCCTAGCCATGGGTCAAGTTTTGTTGTTTTCATCACTGTAATGCTTGCTTTTTGTTTTGTTTTTGTTCTTGTTGTTTTGTTGATGAAGATTATAATTAGCAAACACAAGGAAATGATGGACGGAGCGCTGAAACTTTTCAGACACTCACCCCCAGTCACAGATCTGGGTTGAATCCATCATCGTTCTTTAGCTCACTTTGCCACCCCAGTTCAGACCCAGCTATATGCAAATCAGTCTTGACCCTGTGCCTCATGGGAACAGTCCAGCTCGAACTGCCAAGCTAGGTCTTCCCTGGTTACAAACCAGATCTGTAACTGGGGGTGAGTGTCTGAAAAGTTTCAGCGCTCCGTCCATCATCTCCTTGGGAAGATTATAATTAGCCATATTATCATGCTGGATGACTCTGTTACTGTAACCACTTTGCCAATATTTATTTTACCTCTTGGATATTATCTTATTGTTTTTTTATTTGGCAAAACTAATTTAAAAAGTCTTGGAATTTTTTTTTTTATTTAATTGCTCAGTCGCAGGATAAAAGTACATGCACTTCAAACTCTCCCAACTTTATTTGCAAACTGGTTAATTGAATTCTATCTTTGGGTTTGAGAGCTTCTTGTGTACATTTATAGAGCTCCTGAATTTTGTATCAATAGCTCAGCATTTAGGACCTTATTTACAAGAAATTTGCATAGGGCAGCGCCGCGAGGCTTCCTGGTGTGCTGCTTTACGCCAATTCAAAAGTGCAGGAAGGAACCTTATTTACAAGATACAGAGCATTCCAGTCCTTTTCCCTTGTGCTTGTGCAAATTTTGCAGCTGTGCGCCAACGGCGGCACCCTTGCACCATGGTGCAAGGGTTTTTGTGTTGTTGACACAATTGTTTTTGTGCAGGATGGTGCACCTTTCTGCACAAAAACAATCCTGAGAGGCTTTTTCCTTTTCCTACGTCTTCTGCAGAATGCAGCACATGTGGAAAGAGGAGAAAACGAGGAGAAATGTAAACATTTCTCCTCATTACACCTGCTCTCAGGAGGCGCAAGGTTTTGGCACTGCCCCAAGTTTACGAGATATTGTAAACCTGGGGGAGTGTTGAAGTCCATAGGTGCTACGGGGGAACACCCACAGCAACGCCCATGAAACTACTCCTTGACACAGAGTAAGGCAAGACAGCGACTTGCAGTGCTTTTTCTTACTCCATATCTATGAGGCCATGAAAAGCCATGCAGGGTGACTTTACATGGCCTGGTAGATTAGGGAAGAGGTGTGGTGCAGCGGCCAGGGTGGCTGACTCCGGAACACGGGGGCTCACGGTTCGATCCGCGGCGCCGGCGGCAGGTTAGCCCAGCACCTTGTGACGCTGGGCAATAACTTGCTTAATCTTCCCAACGGCCCCCTTCGCCGGGACACCTCTCTGGAGGTAGCTGTTCGCTTTACAACTATCATTTATTTCATATGGGTCTGCGCTCTGCGCCTCCGGAGCATCACAAAGGTGACGCTCCAGTGGCGCATGTGTGCTGTAACGGCCATGTCAAAAAGCCCCTTTAAGTATGAGGATTAAAACAAATATAGATATTGATTCAGAGATGATTAACATGAAAATGCCACGTTAGTTAAGGTGTAACTTGCATAACTCACCTGACAAAATGCCAACTAATGAAGAGATAAACCACACACCTGGTGAGCCTCCTAGGGCAGACACAACTAAGACCACACAGGTGTGTGCACACAGGCAGTTTACACTGCACTGCTTATCGAAATCTTAGCACCACGACACCTTGGTGAAGTGCACAATTAAAGGCCAGTCACGTGACAACACTTTGGGAGAATGGAAGCCATTTTATATTGAGCACAATGAGGCGGAGATTTGTTCAACAGGCCTTAGATCACAGAGGGACTCAAAAATGGGGGGGAAAAAACTCTTTAGGAGTTAGCCTTGGAATAAGTCTTGGCCGGATGTGACGTCTTACAGGTGCAACATGTCCAGGTCAAGACACTCTACCGTGGCCTAGCTCTCTCGTCGCTCGGAGTGGCCTCAGCGAACCACACCTGCTCGACCATGCAAATGTACTGGAAAAATAATACATTTCACACAAAAACACGTCTTTTTTTTTTAAAGAACTGAAAAAGTAATGGTGAAAACTCGACAATAAAGGAATAACAGCAAGCGTAAGAATGAGATAAGACTAAGGACATTGTACATTTTGAATAAATGAGTGAGTGACTGAGCCAGCCCTCTGTGTCATGATGGATGGATGGGTGAATGGCATGTGGCACACACGCCCTCCACCTCCTCCATCCTCGCACGTGCCAAGGGCGCAGCCTCTGAAAGGTCAGCTCGGCGGATGTACACGCTGTACCCACTCGAGGACCACCCATCTCTCGGCACCCTGCGGCTCCCCAGCTCCATAATGCAGCACTTAACACCATATTTACTTATAAATAAACCATGAAACAAGGCCGGTGCCTAGCCTGTCAAGGTAACATTCATTATCGACCGCCTACAGCCCGGCATGCAAACTAAATGACTTTAAGAGCCTCTTAAACCAAAGAGCTTTGGGAGAGAGAGCATCAGAGCTAAGGGGGCCTTGGGGGAGCAGTGGAGAGAGAGCATAAGAGCTAAGGGGGCCTTGGGGGAGCAGTGGGAGAGAGAGCATCAGAGCTAAGGGGGCCTGGGGGGAGCAGTGGGAGAGAGAGCATCAGAGCTAAGGGGGCCTTGGGGGGAGCAGTGGGAGAGAGAGCATCAGAGCTAAGGGGGCCTTGGGGGAGCAGTGGGAGAGAGAGCATCAGAGCTAAGGGGGCCTTGGGGGAGAAGTGGGAGAGAGAGCATCAGAGCCACGGGGGCCTTGGGGGAGCAGTGGGAGAGAGAGCATCAGAGCTAAGGGGGACTTGGGGGAGAGAGAGCATCCGAGCTAAGGGGGCCTTGGGGGAGCAGTGGGAGAGAGAGCATCAGAGCTAAGGGGGCCTTGGGGGGAGCAGTGGGAGAGAGAGCATCAGAGCTAAGGGGGCCTTGGGGGGAGCAGTGGGAGAGAGAGCATCAGAGCTAAGGGGGCCTTGGGGGGAGTAGTGGGAGAGAGAGCATCAGAGCCACGGGGGCCTTGGGGGAGCAGTGGGAGAGAGAGCATCAGAGCTAAGGGGGCCTTGGGGGAGAGAGAGCATCCGAGCTAAGGGGGCCTTGGGGGAGCAGTGGGAGAGAGAGCATCAGAGCTAAGGGGGCCTTGGGGGGAGCAGTGGGAGAGAGAGAGAGCATCAGAGCTAAGGGGGCCTTGGGGGGAGCAGTGGGAGAGAGAGCATCAGAGCCACGGGGGCCTTGGGGGGAGCAGTGGGAGAGAGAGCATTAGAGCTAAGGGGGCCTTGGGGGAGCAGTGGGAGAGAGAGCATCCGAGCTAAGGGGGCCTTGGGGAAGCAGTGGGAGAGAGAGCATCAGAGCTAAGGGGGCCTTGGGGGAGAGAGAGCATCAGAGCTAAGGGGGCCTTGGGGGAGGAGTGGAGAGAGAGCATCAGAGCTAAGGGGGCCTTGGGGGGAGCAGTGGGAGAGAGAGCATCAGAGCTAAGGGGCCCTGGCGGGAGCAGTGGGAGAGAGAGCATCAGAGCTAAGGGGGCCTTGGGGGGAGCAGGGAGAGAGAGCATCAGAGCTAATGGGACCTTGGGGGGAGCAGTGGGAGAGAGAGCATCAGAGCTAAGGGACTCTGGCGGGAGCAGTGGGAGAGAGAGCATCAGAGCTAAGGGGACTTGGCGGGAGCAGTGGGAAAGAGAGCATCAGAGCTAAGGGGGCCTTTGGGGGAGCAGTGGGAGAGAGAGCATCCGAGCTAAGGGGGCCTTGGGGGAAGCAGTGGGAGAGAGAGCATCAGAGCTAAGGGGGCCTTGGGGGAGAGAGAGCATCAGAGCTAAGGGGGCCTTGGGGGGAGCAGTGGGAGAGAGAGCATCAGAGCTAAGGGGGCCTTGGGGGGAGCAGCGGGAGAGAGAGCATCAGAGCTAAGGGGGCCCTAGCGGGAGCAGTGGGAGGGAGCATCAGAGCTAAGGGGGCCTTGGGGGAGCAGTGGGAGAGAGAGCATCAGAGCTAATGGGACCTTGGGGGAGCAGGGAGAGAGAGCATCAGAGCTAAGGGGACTCTGGCGGGAGCAGGGGAGAGAGAGCATCAGAGCTAAGGGGGCCTTGGGGGGAGCAGTGGGAGAGAGAGCATCAGAGCCACGGGGGCCTTGGGGGAAGCAATGGGAGAGAGAGCATCAGAGCTAAGGGGGCCTTGGGGGAGCAGTGGGAGAGAGAGCATCAGAGCTAATGGGACCTTGGGGGAGCAGTGGAGAGAGAGCATCAGAGCTAAGGGACTCTGGCGGGAGCAGTGGGAGAGAGAGCATCAGACCTAAGGGGGCCCTGGTGGGAGCAGTGCAGAGAGAGCATCAGAGCTAAGGGGGCCTTGGGGGAGCAGTGGGAGAGAGAGCATCAGAGCTAAGGGGACTTTGGGGGAGCAGTGGGAGAGAGAGCATCAGAGCTATGGGACTTGGCGGGAGCAGTGGAGAGAGAGCATCAGAGCTAAGGGGGCCTTGGGGGAGCAGAGGGAGAGAGAGCATCAGAGCTAATGGGACCTTGGGGGGAGCAGTGGGAGAGAGAGCATCAGACCTAAGGGGGCCCTGGCAGGAGCAGTGGGAGAGAGAGCATCAGAGCTAAGGGAGCCCTGGCGGGAGCAGTGGGAGAGAGAGCATCAGAGCTAAGGGGGCCTTGGGGGGAGCAGTGGGAGAGAGAGCATCAGAGCTAAGGGACCCCTGGCGGGAGCAGTGGGAGAGAGAGCATCAGAGCTAAGGGGGCCTTGGGGGGAGCAGTGGGAGAGAGAGCATCAGAGCTAAGGGGGCCTTGGGGGGAGCAGGGAGAGAGAGCATCAGAGCTAAGGGAGCCTGGCGGGAGCAGTGGGAGAGAGAGCATCAGAGCTAAGGGGGCCTTGGGGGAGCAGTGGGAGAGAGAGCATCAGAGCTAAGGGACTCTGGCGGGAGCAGTGGGAGAGAGAGCATCGGAGCTAAGGGGGCCTTGGGGGAGCAGCGGGAGAGAGAGCATCATAGCTAAGGGGGCCTTGGGGGGAGCAGTGGGAGAGAGAGCATCAGAGCTAAGGGGGCCCTGGCGGGAGCAGTGGGAGAGAGAGCATCAGAGCTAAGGGGGCCTTGGGGGGAGCAGCGGGAGAGAGAGCATCAGAGCTAAGGGGGCCTTGGGGGGAGCAGTGGGAGAGAGAGCATCAGAGCTAAGGGGACCTGGGGGCAGAAAAATGAAGGATCGTTTCTAGAGGCACGCAGAAATGAGTCACGCAGATGTAAGATGTTGTGACCTTGATGTCGTGTCTGTGACACAACATTCAGCCTTTGGAGCACCTACAATTAAATGCTCTGAAAAGGGCCTTGAACAGATGGACGGTGTAGAGACGGATCTTTAGGACTGACCAGGTTATATGGGCTGAGGCGGTGTTTGCTAAACTCTGGCTTGTAGCAACCAGGAATGAAGGTGTGGGAGTACCATAGGTAAGAAGCAAGCATGCATCAGAAGTGGGCATAGGTCAGAAGTATAGAGTGGGAGGGGCCAAGGCCCTGGCATAGGGACCTCTGCACAACCATGCCAACTTTGTATGGTGCAACACTATGAAACTGTGACGTCAAGGATGTGTCTGACTGTGCAAGCGCCTTCTTAAGGCCAATTGAATCATTGACTTTCTCCTAGATTTTCAACTTAAAAAATGGTTCTCCATCCAGACTCTGCCCTCTGGTGACAACTGTTGGAGAAGTAATTTTGGTTGTTTTTCAGTGTTTGATAAAGCTGGGACCTGGTGCTAAGGTGCAAGTGAGTGCTTTACAGAGAGTATTTTAAACTGTAACCATAGTCAACCGGTGGAATCCTGGTGGGACACATGAAATGTTGTCCATCTCAGGGATTAACCCTCTTCCACAGGAAGAGAGGGGATTCACTGAAACACATCTGAGGTTTGAGGAACACAAGAAGTCCTCTAGGAAGTGCATGAGTGAGGGCGCAAGTAACTTACATTGTGAATCACCTCAGAGGCGATCTGTGAAAAGGCTTCTATCAGGGTTGGCAGTGAAACCTGGACTTTTGGCATCTGCCCTTTCTCTGCTCTTTCTCTGCCCTTTCACTGCCCTTTCTCTGCCCTTTCTCTGCCCTTTCTCTGCTCTTTCTCTGCCCTTTCTCTGCCCTTTCTCTGCTCCACTCCTTTGTCTCATCTCTACAGTCGCTAACTTCCGACTCACTCACATTCTCTGCATCTCAGCACTAATATTCTATTGAAGACATCAAGGCGCTTCAAAGCCTGTGAACTCCACAATATTCTGCACAGCAGCACTCACACAGACATCTGTCTCACAGACAAATACACAAAGGATTAATCACTGTGAGACAATCAGCTTCCGCCTGGGAAGCATGCAATGCTGCACTTAAGACTGAGGGCCATATGTACCAAGCATTTATCCGGTCGCAAACTGGACGATTCTCAGAATCTGCATGTTTGGCTCATTTGCGACCAGAAAAATGCTTTTTGGGATGTACAAAGCCCAAATTCCGATTCAGTATCTTGTTACTGAATCGCAATTTGAGTTTTGTGATTAGGTATTTAGAACGGGCATGTTTAGGGCGTCCCTTCCAAATACCGAATGGCATTGGTAGTTACTAATGTTTTGTGACCGAAATGCAGTCACAAAACTTTCACACTTTACCACCAGCTCAAAGCAGGTGGTTATGCATTCGCAAATTAGAAGGTGTCCCTATGGGGCCCCTTGCCCTTTATAGATGTTGGGGCAGATTTACAAGAACTGACGCATCTCTGCATATCAGCAGAGATGCGTCAGTTAATTTGCGTCCCGTAAAAAAACCCTTGCGCCACCATGGATGCATCACATTTACAGTGCAATGCACCGTGGCGCAAGGATTGACAGATGCGTGACGCATCTGTCGGCGTAAAGGTAACGCATTGCTGGAGTCGTGTCGCAAGTGAGACGCAACTCCAGCAATGCTCAGGGGCGGCCTATACTTATTGTGCTACGTCACTCCTTTGTGATGCAGTGGCGTCGTAAAAGTGACTCAGTCAAATCTTGTAGATTTCACTGCGTCACTTTTACAAGGCTTTCGTGGGTGGGAACGCCCACCCTGCATACATTATACCTGACGCAGGTATAATGTGACGCAGGGCTTTACAACGTGACGCATCTCCCTAGATGTGTCACGTTGTAAATGTGTCGCAACGTGGCGCATTGTTTACGACGCCGCTGCGTCACAAAAGTGATGCAACGGCGGCGTAAAAGTGTCGCAAGGTGGCTTGTAAATCTGCCCCGTTGTTTTTAAGAGCAGGCAGTAGTCCCACAGGCCACTGCCTGCTCTTAAAATATGAACACTAAAGGTTTCATTTTTTATTATTGAAACGCATCCTGATTTCCTTTAAGGAAAACATGTTGCATTTCTACAAGAAAAAAAAACTTTATTCAAAGGCAATCACAGACATGGTGGTCTGCTGACCTCAGCAGGCCACCATCCCTGTGATGGCTGCGATTCCTAATGGGTCGCAAACTGCAACCTATCTCGTTAATATTCATGAGGTAGGTCGATTTGCGATTTCCAAATATTGATTTTATCCGAATCGCTATCCCTATTCTTTGTACAAATGAACCTAAATTACATTACCAAACCACCAGTGCAAGAGCTTTACTCCTACTGTGACCGTTACTCACCTGCCAGCGATGGGATTGCTACCCTCACAAGGGTTACGACTGCTACCACACGTTGATACTGTTATGCGATTTTGGATGTTTCTTAGCCCCATTAGTTTTTTCCTTACAGTAGCACATATGTAAGCATATATATGAGAAAAACACTAGTAAGAGGTGTATAGGGCATAGGTGAAGCATTATGGCGTTAACAATACATATACACCAATAATCCTGGAACTGGCTGATGTCACTGACTAAAGTATAATAGCTATATCTTCTATAGTGAAATATGTTCTATTTATTGACTGGGTCATGGTCCAGCAGTGTGTTTGCTCAGTGTTTGTGCTGAACGCATACATTTGGCACTTTGCAAGGGCCTCATTAACCCCTTAACTGCTGGGCCTTCTCCCCATCCCCCCCAAAAGTGATGAGCCCTTTTTTGGCTATTTGGGGTAGTTTGCACTTAGGACTCAATCACTTTTTTCCACATAAGGTATCCACGCCAAATTTGAGTCTTATTCTTAAGGTACCCAGGGTTTGTGAAATCCCCTAGAGGAGATTAAAAAAATAGTGGAAGTATAGCAACATTTTGAGTTTTTTGAGAAAAATAGGAAAAAATTGTTCTGGATAAAAGTGTATGTTTTTTTCTCCTAAAACTGGCATCAACAAACAGTTTGCCATGCTAAAGTCATCATCTTCCCAAATTGTAGGAACATACAGAGCTGAATTAAAAAAATAACCTAATTTTTTTTTACTACAGTTTTGGTATTGTTCAAAGAAGTTGAGCACTTTTACTATTTTTTGTGCTCAAGACCTACTTTCATTTTGTGGGGGAACCCAGTGTGAAACCCATAGGTCATTCAAGAAAGCTATAGATGTCTGAAATACAGAAAAAATTATGTGTAAAACCATCAACTGTTCAAATAAAGAAATATTAAAAATGAGTAGGAAAAACGGCCATTTGTGACAACGTTTTCATCTGTAACTTTTGTCACAATGGCCGATTTACAAAACCAATGTTCCATTACGTCCGCTAGACCCTTCTGGTTGTGGGGATATAGAGGGTTTGAAGGTTTTCCAAGAACCCAAGGTACCCAGAGCCAACAACTGAGCTGCACCATACAATGGTTTTTCATTGTGCACCGAATATAGACAAATTCATATGGTGAACTATGTAGAGTGAAAAATGGGTATAATGGAAACCTATGTATTTCTGAATTGAGAACAGGATATGGAGTTTTTGAGTAGTGGTCATTTGTACATCTCTCAATTTGTAGGTACCCATACTAGCATATGATTTAGAGGGTATTTTTCAGGCACAAACGCAGCAAAACGCAGCAAAATCCAATTGGTAATAACATATGTTCTACTATGCTATCCTTCCACATGTCTTCTGATAAAAATGGTGCCACCCTTGTGTGGGTAGGCCTAGTGCATATGACAGGAAATGGCCCAAAATACAACATGGACACATCACATTATTCCATTCAAAACTAACCCTTTTTTTTTGCAAAATGGGTAGCTGTGGATTTTGGGCCCTAGCTCAGCCTGCACCTAGCATAACCCAGCAAACTTGCACATTTTTGAGAATTAGACACCAGGGGGAATCCAGGGTGTGGTGACTTGCATGGCTCTCACCAGGTTTTTTCAACCAGATTCTCTTGCAAACCTCAACCTTTGACTAAAAATCACAATTTCCTTACAATTTTGTAATGAAAAGTTCTGGAATCTGTGGAATCCACAAACATCTTTCTGCTCAGCATTTCCATAACTCTCCCGATAAAAAATGGTGCCTCACTTCTGTGGGTAGCCCTATTGCGTGTGACAAGAAACATCCCACAACAAAACATGGATATATCATATTTTTCCAATCAAACTGACCCTTTTTTTGCAAAGTGGGTAGCTGTGGATTTTAGGTCCTAGCTCAGTCGGCACCTAGAAGACTTGCACATTTTTGAAAACTAGACATCAGTGGAAATCCAGGGTGGGGTAACTTGCATGGCTCTTACCAGGTTTTTTTTACCCAGTATCCCTTGCAAATCTCAAACTTTGACATAAAAACACATTTCCCTCACATTTCTATGATGGAAAGTTCTGGAATCTGTGGGGGCCACAAGCGTCCTTCCACCCAGCATCCCCCCCGAGTCTCCTGTTAAACAGTGTACCTTACTTGTGTGGGTAGACCTAGTGCCCTCCACAGGAAACTGCCCAAAATGCAGCATGGATACTTCACATTTTCCTACTGAAAACTGACCCTTTTTTCGCAAAGTGGTTAGCTGTGGATTTTGGGCCCTAGCTCAGCCAGCACCTAGGTAAGCCTAGCAAACCTGCACATTTTTGAAAACTAGACAACCAGGGGAGTATAGGGAAGTTAATGTTAATGATAATGTTGGACTTTTTTGTACAGCGCATGGCTACCCAGATTGGGCTTCTCAGCGCTTTGACAGAGATAGTGAGACGGCTATTGCACTGATTACACAAATAGGTGGGTCTTCAATGGCTTTCTAAAACTGAGTAAGTTGTCATTGGCTCTTAGGTGAATAGGTAGGGAGTTCCACATCTTGGACACTAAATATGCAAATGAACGTCCTCCAATTCCAGCCCTTTTGAATCTGGGCATAGCCAAGAGGAAGTGGTTAGTTGATCTTAGCTCTCTTTCATTGTGATAACGATTAATAAGAGGACTAAGGATGTGAGGGCTAGCAGCACGTTTTAACTTGCATGCAATGCAGAGAGCCTTGGCGTAGTTCGTGGAGTTTTGCTACGCGGAACTCCGCAAAGTTACAAAAAAACTCTGCGAAGTTCCGCGAGTGGCAGAGTGCAGTGCGAACTGCAGTTTGTGCTGGTATTCCTGCCGCTCGGGTAGAAATTCTACCCGAGCGGCAGCTCGCGAACTTACCGTGCAGAAAACTCTGCAAACTCCGCAAACGGAGCAAAGTTCACCGCTCAGGCCTACTTTAAATTCAATTCTTTGTTTCACCGGCAACTAGTGAAGGCTAGTCAGAGCTGGGCATGCCAACTATGATTTTGGAAGGGTCAACAGTACTCCAGCTGCGGCATTTTGAATTAACTGTAGTTTCCTGGTGACGTAGGCAGGGCTGCCTAGATATAGCGAGTTGCCGTAGTCTGAGCGCGAAAGAATGAGGCTTTGCACTACTATTCTCCGGGCTTCAACAGGGAGCCATTTAAGTGTCTTCCCGAGCAGGCCAAAGCATGTCCCTGCCACTTTTTTGGCCTGTGGGCCCGTGGTAAGATCTTTATCCAGGAAAACACCTAAGCTTTTTACTTCTGATTTGGGGGAAGGACAGTCTCCCATGCTTGGGGGCCAGAGGAGATGGTCACAGACAGATGGATTGTTCCCGACACCATGACCTCTTTCTTGTCACCGTTTAGTTTAAGGCGACTGGTAGCCATCCAATTATCCACTTGTTCCATACAGGTGGACAGTTTCTCTGCTATCAGGCTGATGTTAGGAGCCAATGAAACAACAATCAGGGTGTCGTCAGCTTATGAGACCATTGTAAAACCTAATGAGCAAATGATGTCAGCCAAGGGACGCACGTACACATCAAAGAGGGCGGGGCTCAAGGATGAGCACTGAGGCACTCCACTTTTGGGCTGATGGATTTCTGTCAGACAGGGTCCTTCCCTGACCTGTAAGCTTCTATTATCAAGGAATGAAATCAGCCATTTTAGTGCCTTTCCAGTGATGCCCAGTGCCTTTAGCCTATGTCGGAGAATGGCATGGGCGACAGTGTCAAAAGCTGCTCTCAAGTCGAGAAGGATGAGCGCAGCTGAACCTCCTTCATCCGAGGCTTTTTTCAGCGTGACCTGCATGGCTCTCACTAGGTAATTATATCCAGAAGCCCTCGCAAATGTCAAACTTTGGTCAAAAATACACATTTTCCTCACATTTCTATGACAGAAAGTTTTAGAATTTGCAGGAAGCCACAAATTTCCTATCACCCTGAGTACCCACTTGTCCTTCAATAAGAACGGTACCCTGCTGGTGTGGGTGGGCCACGAGACCACGACACAAAAGGCCCGAAGGCGCTACATTGAGGGATAAGCAATTGGGGTAGCTGCTGCATTTGGGGCACCATCCATGCAAACCTAAGAACCAGAGACATGTTTTGAAAACTAGATAACCAGATTGAAGTGCCTTAAATGGCTACCATGAGGGTTTCCTACCCACAATGCCCTGCAAACATCAAACTTTGCCTGAAATCACACATTTTGCTCACACTTCTGTGATGGAAATGTCTGGAATCCACGGGAATCCATCAGCTTTACCCCACTTGTGCCAATAAAAACACTGTGCCACATGTGTGGTTTGGACTAGTGCCGGAAACAGGAAAAAATCAAACAAAAGTCAAAGGGGGGCCTTTACTAGGGGTCTCCCATGCCCCCACCCCTATATCTTTTTTTATTAAAAAAAAACATTCTCTGGTGTTTAGTGGGCTTTCTGCCCCTTGGGAGGGCAGATTAGGGGACACCATCCACAACTGACCTCTGAGGTGGTAGAAAGACTGTTTACCCCTTTTTGAGATGGGAGCATGGCCATGCTAATTGTGGGCAGCTCCCACCACTATATTTATTTTTTATTTTATTTTCCCTGGCATCTAGTGGGCTTTCTGCCCCTCCCCTCAGGGAGGGGCAGATTGGGAATAATCACCCCTAAGCACCCACACAGGGAGTCAGAAAAACTGAGTCCTTTTTGGGGTGGGGGCATAGCTATGCCAACGGTGAGCAGCCCCCACCCCTATTTTTCTTTTTATATACATACGCCCTGGTGTCTAGTGTGCTTTCTATCCCCCAGGGGGGCAAATTGGGGGTGATAAGACTATTGAGTCCTGTTTGTAGTGAGGGCATGGCCATGCCCATGGTGGGCTGTCCACACCCATATATTTATTTCTTTTATTTTCCCTGTCAACTAGTGGGCTTTCGGTAGCAGATTGGGGGTAATCACCCCCAAACCGCCCCTCCATGGGACGCAGAAAGACAAATATTTTGTGGGGGGAGCACAAGCCCATGCCTAGGGGACTGCTCCCCAATTGCCTGGTGTCTAGTGGGTGGATCCCTGCTTGGGGATAGCTCTGCTTTGGTAGATTTTCCCCCTTCCAATAATCAATCAATCAGTGCTCAGGGGGCTGAGATATGCCCCCAAGCACTGCTGCAGTGAAAGTAAAACGAGTCCTTTGGCTCGTTTTACTTTCACTTTTGAACATAATGTCAGCATGCCCTGCACGCTGATCGTCATTACAAAAAAACAAAAAAGCAAAAACCAGATCGAGGGAGGGAATGCATTCAACATTTGCGCTTAAGTGTTAATTATTCATAATACAGGATGCATTCTATGGATCCTTGTAACCAGCTGTAAATGCAGAGATAGAGGCTTGCAAGGAACAGCAGATCTCATTCTGACAAGAATAGTCAATACCTTTCAACATTTTGGGGCAAATTTATCAGAACTTTGCAACAGTGCAAAAAAGTCATAAAAAGTGATGCAACCTGGTGCAAAGTGTGGATAAAGAATTTACCTTCCAGCATAAACTTTTCTACACTTAAAAGTTGCTTGCAGAGTAACACAATACTTTGTGCTACTTTGCGTCAAGGAGGTATTCCATGGGTGGTGCTGAGCGTTCCCACGCATGATTCTTGTTATACAGCCATATCTACTAACAATGATAGACAGGGCTTTACACTAAAAAATATCACCTCCTCAAGGTAGGCGTTAAGTTGTAGAAATGTTTTAATTTCTCGTAACTTTTTATACATTGCATGTGTGCTGCACACTAAAGTACACATCAAATGTGTGAAACAATTTATCTTTGTTTAGGCATAGTATTATGAACCGGAAGGGTAGTCTTCCAGTACAAAACCTTTGGTAGACAGCACACACACCCCTTTGCGTGATGGTGCAAAGGTGTTTGCCCGGCACTAGCCAGCCTAATGGTGCAACTTTGGTTGATGCTCTGCGTTTCACAGAAAACTAGTAAATGTGCCCCTTTGTGACTCAGTAACAGTGCAAACTATTCACCAGTTGTCTTGTGATTCACAAGGAAAAGGTGGTCTCTTTGGGTACCTTTTTCCTTTTTGATTCACAAGAATTTGTAATGTTAACATTGTGAGCTGCAATGGCTTTTGAGAGAATGGACAGTGTAAATAAAAAGCATATCCATCAAATATCCGTTTCTGTTGAGGGAATGATTACCCATGATTACCAATGAGAAAAGCAAACCCAATACAACCCCTGGGTAAATAAATAGATTTTAGAGCAAATGGATTTTGTAGTGTTTGCACTGAAAACTAGAAACTAAGGGGGATATTCTCAAGAACGTGCGATAATCTTTGCCAAAATATGTTAACGCAATTTTTCACATCGCCGTCTATCGTGGGAAAATAACTCTGCGGTAACATGCAATAGTCTCCCGACAACGCGTCAAATGTCCGCAATAAAATTACCTGGACGGCGATAAAAATCTAAACCCGAACGTGAAAAAAGTTGCGATGTGCCCAACTGCGATAAAAAATTCCGTGATAAGCAGCGCCAGGCCTGCAATTCACACAAGTCAGGCGGGAAAAACCACTATAAAAGCGGCAAACAAAAACACAACCAAGACACAAACAACCGCGAAGCACCATGGAGGTAGCCGGATCAAGTACAGAGGACAACCAGAACACCACAAGCCCCACGGAGGACCAGCCTGGGCCCATCATTGGGGAGTCGGTGGAAGGATTTGGGGGACCGGACACTGCACAACATGACCTGACCCAACAGCAACAGGGTGAGTAACGACCAGGGACTGGGGGGACGGGGGGAGATGGGCACAGTGGCACACATGCACAATTTAGTATAGTACATCTGCGGACAAACCATGCCCAAGAGTCACAACTCCGAACAAGAGACCAATTTACCCAAGTCCGCAACATCTCAGCACTGTATAAGCACAGAAGTCTCCGCCCCTGAAGTGTCAGTGCCACACACTGCGGCAGACATTCCACCTCCGGCCCCTGATGTGTCACTGCCACACAGTGATGCGGACAAAACACCACCACCCGCATGTGAGGCACCGGACACATCAGAGGACGGAGAGATGATGATGAATTGGGCTTTGTGGTAAGAATGAAGTGGTAGCATTCATCTCCGCCATATGGCCTGTTTCAGCTTGGTTCTGCCCTCTGCATCATGCCCTGGAATAGCACCTTCCACTGTCCCCCGATACACTCAGCGACACTCACCTTGGACCTCGACATGGACTGCCATATTTGGTTTGGTTACCAATGACACAGCAAGCACACTGCGGACTGAAGTCTTCCACTCCCGATGAACTTGTCAATCCCTAAAGGACTCCGGCTGGCCCTCCACGGGGCAACATTGCAAAGTGGGGTTTGCATGGCCCTGTACTGGTCCAGCTTCAACACTCCACTGAATGTGAATAAAACATTCTAATTCACACAGATGTGTCATGGCTATGCTCAATCAAGTATGAAAGTATGGATGAATGTAGGGACAGTGATTCCACAAAAAGGTACTCCCTGGGTAATGCTATCAGTGCGCATGTATGGCCGTGACCCAGATAAGCAGTGAGACACACATTGTCATTCAAACCAACACTCATCACAGTTGAATTCAAGTGAAGGTGCGTAGACTTTATTAGCATATGCGTGTCAGTACGGGCAAGATTAGTGCCACAACATGCAGACCAATGCAGCAGTATGTCAGAATGAGGAACGTTGCCAAGCGCCGCTGACCACTCCGGGGGAGTGCCTCACCTTCCACAGGTGTGTGTTGTTCGGCGTTGTTGTCCGCTCATGTATTCGGAGTCCAGGCGAATGCAGCCATGTCCACTGTTGTCGTGGGATATGTGACCAGATCTCCAAGATGCAACCAGGTGTTGGGACATGTGCAATGGGTTCCAATCTGTTGTGGCTGCAGGTACGTAGTTACTCTTCCATAAAAGCGATTGCAGCTTCGTAGGCTATCATTTCCAACATGAGCTCATTGTCGACTTCATCAAACAGGACGGCGAGGCCATCCATTAGCAGGTCCGGACAGATGTGCTGCGTCCACCCCCTTTCACCAATTAGCACTACAGCCCAATAGGGAGCGGTTCAATGTGGTCACTGCACACGAGGAGTTGTGCAATCTCCCATGTCCAGCTACCAGCATGTATGCCAAGTATCAAGGCATCCCATAAACGGGTATCACGGTGACACTCCTGGTCGTGGGCCAACAGGGGGCGCACACACATGTCAAAATCCAGTTCAGCTACCATCCTGTTGGATAGGCAGATATCCATGGACCACTCGAATATGCATGATCGGCAATGCAACACAGGCTGAATGCAGGTGACGTTGGCAAGGCAGAAGCTTAGCCGGTAACTGATCCGCAGCACTGCCAATGGCAGTACCCCCAGTAAATGCAGCATACGTGCATGGTACAGTTCCACGTGACAGGGGTTGTGCATGTGTCCGGGATGTTCTGCCATTGCGTTAGTGGCTCTGGTTGAAGCGGCATTGTTCTGACCTGCACCAGTTCTGTGGATGAAATGCCACAGCTCGGATCAATGAGTTGTTTTAGTGTGCAACGGTTGTACGCCTGGGATGGTGTGGGAGTAAGTGTGAAGGCCATTCCATGCAAGATAACTTCGAGCAAGGACTTCTGTGTGTGGGGTGTGTATACGTTGGTCTTTCGTCTGGCTGTGCGTAGTGTGGGAGTCGACATCAGCTGCTATAGTATCTGTCAGGGGGTGCCGGGCACATGCAATTTCGAGGTTGGAGGTGCAGATGTGCTTCTGCCTGATAGTTCAGATAAAGGAGCTTTCATCCCTTATGTTAGTTTCTCATCTGCTTGCATTCAGGAAATATGAAGTGGCTTGTTGGGGGTGGGGTGGGATGTGTGCGACTTTGGGATTCATGTTTGACATGTCTAGCATGTGGCAAATGTGCGGCATCACTGTATGTTACGTTGCCTCACAGCTGCTCCTCCCTCCCCCGAGCCTATTTACTTTTGCGCGCAGCGCGGTTGCATCACTTGCACTCCTACGGCACACCATTGTCATGCCTGTCTGAGCATGTCCACAAGCCTGACAACCACACTGTGATGTTGTCCATTGAAGGTGGGCGGCCACGTGAGTGTAGGCCTATGGTAAGGATAGGGCGGACACAGATGTAGAGTCCATGCGTGGCTGAACTCGCACTGCGAGTAGGTCTAGGCATTTGGCTCTTGCTGCGGCATTACAGATACACACAACACTTGGCATGTATGAGCCAAGACCCCGAGCGGTCTTGCACTCCTTCATTTCTCCGTTCGTGCGAGCCCGCCCTCAGGGTGCATGCTACATTGCAACATTGCCGATTGCAGGCAGGGTGGCGCCGACACTACAACAGAGACACACGCATTAGTTACTTCCTTGTCCAGGCCAGAACCGAACCACGCCCAGAGCCCCGGGCAAATCCTTCACACCCCTACGCTGGCCTGACGTACGCCGGCCCAGCCCACTCCGCTTACGCTTACAGGAGGGGACGACAGAGCTACGTGTCCAAGGTCTTAGACACTGCCTGAGGTGACATGGTTGCGTCCGCAGTCCACAGCACAAGGTAAGGTGGTAGGGCCCTGGCCCATCATGCATACATAATGACCACAAGGACACACTTAGATAGATAGTGGAACTGGCTACGGGCACGTGCGCCCGGCCACTTTTTATTGCCAGGGTCACATGTCCAGTGACACCTGAATCGGATGGGTGTGGGGTGAGTGTAAGCCAGCACTCCAGGGAGTGGTTGGTGCTGGCAACAACTAGAACAGTGATCTTCGTATTACACACACAGATTCAATCATAAAGGGTCCATGACTTGCAGTGCACTGAGGTAGGGGCACCAGATCTGGAATCACACACAAAAGATTCAAACATAAAGGGTCTATGACTTGTGGTGCACTGAGGTAGGGGCACCAGAGATGAGCGTGCTCATGTGCAGTGATTGTTAATCATTGTGTCCCTTCGGGATGTTTCCGCTGCAGCTGCAGTGGGGTGTGGTACACCTGCCTCATCTTCATCATCATCGTCCCAGGTCTTCCCCACTGCCTGAGGTGACATTGTCGCGTCAGCTGTCCACAGCACAAAACTCAATCATAAAGGGTACATGTGTTGTGGTGCACTGAGTCGGTGGCACCTGAAGTGCTCAGCGGGTGCGCAGCCTGCGATGATGCATCGTCCGGGCGGGCCGCACTGATAGCAATGTCTGTTGCCTACTGGACTGCGCGATTAATAAATCAAGTCTCAATTTGAATTGTGAGCCCTGCTGACTGCAGTGTAGGCCGGAGGCAGCGGTCAGAAAGGGCCCACAGCCACGTGACGATGACTTGTGGTGCACTGAGTTGGTGGCACCTGAAGCGCTCAGCGGGTGTGCAGCCAGAGATGATGGCGTGTCCTCGCAGGTCAGGATTGGATTTGATTTGAGAGCCCTGCTGACTGCAGTGTAGGCCGGAGGCAGCGGTCAGCAAGGGCCCACAGCCACGTGACGATGACTTGTGGTGCACTGAGTTGGTGGCACCTGAAGCGCTCAGCGGGTGTGCAGCCAGAGATGATGGCGTGTCCTCGCAGGTCAGTATTGGATTTGATTTGACAGCCCTGCTGACCGCAGTGTAGGCCGGAGGCAGCGGTCAGCAAGGGCCCACAGCCACGTGACGATGACTTGTGGTGCACTGAGTTGGTGGCACCTGAAGCGCTCAGCGGGTGTGCAGCCAGAGATGATGGCGTGTCCTCGCAGGTCAGGATTGGATTTGATTTGTGAGCCCTGCTGACCGCAGTGTAGGCCGGAGACAGCGGTCAGCAAGGGCCCACAGCCACGTGACGATGACTTGTGGTGCACTGAGTTGGTGGCACCTGAAGCGCTCAGCGGGTGTGCAGCCAGAGATGATGGCGTGTCCTCGCAGGTCAGGATTGGATTTGATTTGAGGGCCCTGCTGACCGCAGTGTAGGCCGCAGACAGTAGTCAGCACACACATAACTCCGCAGTGCTGTGCCGCTGGGTGTGCTGGGGGCCTGTGTCACGGACGCCAGCGATCGGCTGAGGAGGCTGGCGGTAATGGCGGCGGACTCGTGGCAGGGTGAGTGGTGCCTCCCTGGCAGACGCATTGGCCATCCGGGAAGTGAACCACGCCCAGAGCCCCGGCCTATTTATTCACACTCCTATGCTGGCCTGGCGTACGCCGGACCAGCCCACTCCACTTACGCTTACAGGGGGGGATGACACCGATACATGACCGGGGTCTTCCCCACTGCCTGAGGTAACATGGTTGCGTCCACTGTCCACAACACTACAAACACCAGCAGTATATGTCCACATGGACATGTCTGTGCTCTGCATACTGTAGTCTGTCCAGCACATCACCGCCACACTTGGCATTGTGTACATTCTTATTCGTGGGTGACTTGTCTCCTTCACACATACTTGGATCCCACCTTTCCCCACATTCTGCAATTGTGTGGCTGAGGGGCCATGCCGTTTTGGGAAGGTCAGCTGTCTTGTTCTGCGCTGCCTCGGTGGTAGTCCGGGGGGGGTCCTGGGGGTGGTGGCGGTGGGTGTTGTGGCCCTCTTGGGTCTCCGAGCTGCATGGTCAGTAGCTCCATGACATGTGTTGGTCTTCAGATGTGGCTCTGGGCTGGGCTCCCTTTCATGCTGCAGGTTGTAGTCCTGCTTTACACCAGTAAAAGGCAGGTGTTTTTGGGTCGCATCGCGGATCTGGCTGGTCGTTGAGAATATCGCGAAGTGGTGTTTTTGTGTGTTTTTGCACGGGAACGCCTACTCTGCATATCATTAGTGTTAGTTGTCGCTCTCATCCGTGGCGATGTTTTTTGCGGAGGATATCGCTGGGAAACTGGCGATATCGGCAGTTTGCACCAGCTTTAGAATAGTGCGATAAGTCTATCGCCACTTTTGCAGCGCTAAAGTGCCGATAAATCGGCGATGAGTCCTTGAGAATATGCCCCATTGAATATGAATTAGATTAATCAAGGGGTCAGTCATGCCAGAGCTCATGTTTTTTTAATAAAAAAAAACAACAATTTATATGTAAGTAGTATGATTTTTACCCTTACATTTTACATCGATATTCTCTGAGACTGCTAAGGGTCTTATTACAACTACGGCGGGTTGTGGTGACGGTACGTGGACTGCCAGACTGGCGGTCCACCCGCCATATTCTGACTATGGCGGGCGGACTGCCACTGGACCGCTGCTACCGCTGGGGATCCACGATTCCTTGGCGGTAGAGCAGCGGTCCGAAGCCGCATTATGCTGGCAGTGAAGCCGGTGCACTGTGCACATATTACGAGTTTCCTCACCACCATGAAAAAAGTGGCGCTGAGGAAACCAAGTGGGCCCTACAGGTCCCCCTGGTGCCTCTGCACCAGGGGATGCATGCATGGGGGCACATGGTGTGTCCCCCTGTCTGCATGCACCCCCAGTTCCTGCACGGCATGGACATCAGGGTCCATGCTGTGCAGGAACGTGCAATTGCGTTCCCATTGCAGTGCCTTGCTAAGGCTCACATATGAGCCTAAGCACTGCACCGCCATGGGCCAGTTGACGCAGAACCGCCCGACCTGGATTCCAGTCAAAATCTAGCAGGCGGTCTCATTATGGGTTTGGCCGTCTTGGAGCAGGGCGCTGGCGTGGCAGCCCGCTGCTAGACCACCAAACTCATAACACTGCCCTAACTATCTCCTGTCCAACTGAAATCTATGTTTGAGTTTCTCACATTATTGAGTTTTTAATATCACCCAGTGCTTAATTTGTAAAATAAGAATTGCTGGTGCCCACACACCGTGCTCTGAGATTCAACATCATGCCTCTATAATGCACCACCAGAAACTCCCTGTCTATTTATCTCACTCTTGCATGTTCCGTTTCATCCCTGCTTTCACCCTTTGTTGCTGTTTTCTTTGTTTCATTTCCTCTTTCTGTCCCTGGTTGTTTTTTTCTTTTTTCTTGCTGTAGATCAAAGGCTTTTGAGGGAAAAAAGTGCAGGTTGCTAATGGGCCCCACCTGCAACCACCGGCTCAAATTAAACATTGAAATCACCCTGCTATATACTGAATCCATAATGACCTCTATATTGTGAAGGTAAGTATATACAGGTAAGTATAGATTTAATATTTACTAATGTGTAACACAACACAAACACACACACACACACACACACCACACACACGCACCAGGTATCCTCAGAGGTGGGTCCCAGGCTCACTGGAACACTGGAACCAAGCTATACCTGGCTGAAGAGTCCTAGCTAGGGTGAAACCAGTCCTAGGTTTCTTGTGTTCCAGTTCAGGGAGGACCTGGCCTGGCAGTTCAGGCTGGACTGTTCTCATGAGGCGCTGGGTCAAGACTGATTTGCATAAGGCTTGGTCTAATCTGAGGTGCAATGGTGAGCAATAAACAATGGTTTGGGATGCGGCTCTGAGCGATTGCCAGTGGCTGAGATTAATTCAAGCATTCCATACATTACATTGTTGTTTTTTCAGAGTCCACAGGTGGGCTGGCAGAGCACTTTCAGGCCCACCATCAGATGGCACCACTTGGTAGGGCAGGACTCACAGTTGCAGAGTCCAGGTGCTGGTTACAAGAGACTAGCCATTGGAGTCACTCTGGTGGTCCTGGGTTTAACAGATGCAGGTGCAATCCTTCTCACCCAAGCAAGAGGGCAGCAGGGCAGCAGTCCTTCAGGTTAGCAATCCAGCAGAGTGACAGTCCTTTCAGCTGTACAGCAGTTCGTCTTCCTGGCAGAGTCTTCCACAGGTGCAGAAGAGTACTAAAGAGTTGGTGTTTGAGGTCAAATATACATACCCGGTGCCTCCTTCCAAATGGGAGAAGGTTCTAGAGGTTTCTCTTTGAAGTGCCCAGGTTTCCTGTCTCTTTTGCCCTGACTCTAGTCCTACTACAGGGGTTATGCAAACCTTTGTGAGAAGGCAGGACACAGCCTTTTCAGGTATGAGTGGGGCTGTGCCTAAATCTGCTCTCCCATTTTTTCCAGTGATGGCCCATCCAGACCCACCTAAGCTCTCTAGTTTGTGTGGCTATCTAGGAGGAATACACAAAAACCAACTGCCAACTACAAATAATCATGTGACCCAGGGAGAGGCTGCAGGAATTAAATGGCTTAGGCAGGAAAATGACAATTTTCTAAAGTGGCATTTTCCAAATTGTAATTCAAAATCTGACTTTACGATAAAAGAGGATTTTTCTTTACAATTCCAAATACACCAAACATGAACTGGTTAACTTTTCCCATTTGGAACTTATCCTTATTAAATGTAATAAGGTAACCCCAATGTTATCTTGTGGGGAGAGGTAGGCCATGTGATAGTGAAAAATTAATTTCAAAGTCTTTCACTATCAGGTCATGTCAAACTTAAAATTACATGGCCTACGTTTTAACTACATTGCACCTTGTCCTAAGTGCTGTTTATGACTACCTTATGGGGACTTATATGGATTAAAAAGGAAGGGTTGGGCCTATCAAACGTTTTATTTTGCCAGTTTGAAATGGCAGTTTAAAACTGCACACACAGCCTGCAATGGCAGGCCTGAGGCATGTCTAAAGGGCTACTTAAGTAGATGGCATAATCAGTTCTCCAAGCCCACAAGTAGCATTTAATTTTGCAGGCCCTGAACTCAAGTAGTACCAATTTAGTAGGGATTTACAATGAAATTAAATATGCCTAATGGGTAGAAACCAATTTTACCATGTTTTAAGGAGTGAGCACACACACTTTAGCACTGGTTAGCAGTGGTAAAGAGTCCTAAGGCCAACAAAAATAAGATCAGAAAAATATGGAGGAGTAGAGGAAAAATTCTTAGGGAAGACCACTCTAAGGCTGACAGGTCTAACAGAGATGTTATAGTTAGGTGGAAATGTCAGTTTAAATGTAAAATTTAAAACTAAAAAAAAACACTGCAATTCACCAGTTATAGTTATTTCAAGTAACTATAACTCACACCTTTTCCATACACAGTGTTGTCGTCAATGATGTAATTTCAGATGTTGTATTGATGTTTTCAATAATGTGATTGAATATTTCATGAGTGATGTCATAAATGAGGTCATATGCAATGCATGGCGTGGATGTGAATAAAACCTGAGGCCAGGCCCTGCACCCAACCCTCTGCGGGCAGCAAAATCCTGAGCCACACACAGCCTTTGGTGGTGCGTAGCATGGATTAGCCGCAGACCCAGCCATTCATATGAGTCCAACTCACCATAGACAATCACACTCTACCTTTTTTTCTAAGGTTTGGCGATCCTGCAGTACTCCCGCGGGAGTCAGCGGGGCCCTGTGCTCAAATGAGACTCCCACCAGGAGCAGGGGAGTCTTTCTGGCTCCAGCAAAAGCCCTGCAGGATCACTGTACCCCCAAAAAATACCTTTAAAAAAATTGCCCTTGAATTGGATTCATGTGAGATGCACACCACAGACTAAATATCTAAGTAGGAGCAGTGGTGAATTGAACCTTTTGCCAGATGAAGCTCCTAAAAAGAAACCTGTCATGGATTTGTTTCACGGTAGTAGATACGATAACCAAATCGAGCATTGATTGTGGAAATGCCCTGGATGTTGAACCCTTTGCATACCAAACCAAAATACCACAAAAAGCACAAAAAGCACAAAGCATGCAAGATGCTCATCTATGGCCTAATAAAGTGACAGCCTGTAAAAACACAACTAGGAAGCCCCAACAGGCTTCATGTGGAGGCAACAACCAGATTAAAGACTCTAGGCCTCTCATATAAAAGCCTTGAAGGTTCTTCAGCAATATACCTGCAATGTGAGGTCAAACTCTATCAGGCCTCCTTCCCCTTCTGCTGGAGCTCAAAACTTTTATCTACAAACCATTCCTAGAAGCAGATACAAGGCAGGGCTGATAGATGCTTCTGAGCATTAGAGCCCTCATTATGGAATAACATTTCCTTGGACAACTACAACACATCCAACCTGATGCTCTTCAGAAGAAAACTAACAACCCAACTCTTCCATTGTGATAGAGAACCAACAAAAACACAGTCTATCCAGCTCTGACACAGTCCTGTGGTCATGAGGGATCTATGGAACCATGTGCACTATGTCCAAATGAATAAATTACAAAATGTTTGATAATATACATGCCATACTTGCTTGTCCAAAGTCACAGATAAGCACTATGATCAGTGAGGGACTTCAGTAACCACAACTCCTGAATGAACTCTGAAATACTTGATGATGTAAACGCTTTAATATCTTGAACAAGAACACAGGAAGTCAGTGTGTGGCTATGACCCTAGCTCCTGACCACTTTCATCAGCTCGAAGAAGCAGCTGAGTTTTGCCATGAACCCTAGATAAACCAACATAGACATTGTTTGCAACATATTAATGTCCGAAGAGGAGCAGCACTTCTTCTAGTGAAGGATGAAGTTATCTTTATGGCACTTCAGTGCTCTTCTTGTAGAGGATGAAGGTATCTTTAAGGCGCCCTGGTATTCCTTCGGTAGAGTAAAACATTACCTTAAATGGTACTTCAGTACTCCTCTTGACTTACTTTGTTTTGCCCAATTCATCATGGCTCACACACAAGTGTTGCAACATTCTTTTTCTCCAATATATCATGTCAGAGCAACTTCCTATATTCCACTTGCTACTTCCTCTCTCATTTCCTGTTTACATAAGGTGATCGAATCATTTGTACTATGCATCACAGTTCCAGGGACTTGTAGAGGATGATGTTATCTTTATGGCACTCTGGCACTCTTGTAGTAGGGCACAATTTTTTTTTTATGTCACTCTGAGTCTCTTCTCATAGAGAATGATATTATCTTTATGATACTCTGGTGCTCTTCTCGTAGAGGATGGAGATATCTTTATGGTACTCTGGCACTCCTCTAGTAGAGCATGTTATCTTTATGGCATTCTGATTCTCTTCTCGTAGAGAATGAAGTTGTCATTATGGCACTCTGCCACTCCTCTAGTAGAGCATGATGTTACCTTTATGGAACTCTGGTTATCTTCTTGTAGAGGATGAAGTTGTCATTATGGCACTCTGTCACTCCTCTAGTAGAGCATGATGTTATCTTTATGGCACTCTGGTTCGCTTCTCGTAGAGGATGAAGTTATCTCTATTGTACTCTGGCACACTCCTCTAGTAGAACATGATGTTACCTTTATGGAACTCTGGTTCTCTTCTCGTAGAGGATGAAGTTATCTTTATGATACTCTGACACTCCTCTAGTAGAGCATGATGTTATCTTTATGGCACTCTGATTCTGTTCTCGTAGGAGATAAAGTTATCTGTATGGCACTCTGACTCTCTTCTTGTAGAGGATTAAGTTATCTTTATGGCACTCTGATTCTCTTCTCGTAGAGGACGAAGTTATCTCTATTGTACTCAGGCACACTCCTCTAGTAGAGCATGATGTTACCTTTATGTCACTCGGATTCTGTTCTCGTAGAGGATGAAGTTATCTCTATTGTACTCTGACACACTCCTCTAGTAGAGCATGATATTATCTTTAGGGCACTCTGATTCTCTTCTCGTAGAAAATGAAGTTGTCGTTATGGCACTCTGGCACTCCTCTAGTAGAGCATAATGTTATCTTTATGGCACTCTGATTCTCTCTCGTAGAGAATGAAGTTGTCATTATGGCACTCTGGCACTCCTCTAGTAGAGCATGATGTTATCTTTATGGCACTCTGGTTCGCTTCTCGTAGAGGATGAAGTTATCTCTATTGTACTCTGGCACACTCCTCTAGTAGAGCATGATGTTATCTTTATGACATTCTGATTCTCTTCTCGTAGAGAATGAAGTTGTCGTTATGGCACTCTGGCACTCCTCTAGTAGAGCATGATGTTATCTTTATGGCACTCTGGTTCGCTTCTCGTAGACGATGAAGTTATCTTTATGATACTCTGACACTCCTCTAGTAGAGCATGATGTTATCTTTATGGCACTCTAATTCTCTTCTCGTAGGAGATGAAGTTATCTGTATGGCACTCTGATTCTCTTCTTGTAGAGGATTAAGTTATCTTTATGGCACGCTGATTCTCTTCTCGTAGAGGACAAAGTTATCTCTATGGTACTCTGGCACACCTCTAGTAGAGCATGATATTATCTTTATGGCACTCTGGTTCGCTTCTCGTAGAGGATGAAGTTATCTCTATTGTACTCTGGCACACTCCTCTAGTAGAGCATGATGTTACCATTGTGGCACTCTGATTCTGTTCTCGTAGAGGATGAAGTTATCTCTATTGTACTCTGGCACACTCCTCTAGTAGCGCATGATATTATCTTTAGGGCACTCTGATTCTCTTCTCGTAGAGAATGAAGTTGTCGTTATGGCACTCTGGCACTCCTCTAGTAGAGCATGATGTTATCTTTTTGGCACTCTGATTCTCTTCTCGTAGAGAATGAAGTTGTCATTATGGCACTCTGGCACTCCTCTAGTAGAGCATGATGTTACCTTTAAGGCACTCTGATTCTCTTCTCGTAGAGGATGAAGTTATCTTTATGGCAGTCTGTCACTTCTCTAGTAGAGCATGATGTTATCTTTAGGGCACTCTGATTCTCTTCTCGTAGAGAAATAAGTTGTCATTATGGCACTCTGGCACTCATCTAGTAGAGCATGATGTTATCTTGATGGCACTCTGGTTCTCTTCTCGTAGGAGATGAAGTTATCTTTATGGCACTCCAGAACTTCTTTAGTACAGCAAGATGTTAACTTTAAGGTACCTTAGTATTCCTCTCATAGAGTATGACATTATCTACTGGACATCTATGGGCAGCGTTCCAGAACCATCTCTCGCTGCTTTCATCAGTAAACGACTAGTTTGAATGAGATCCCCACACACCCTTTGGAGCTCTCTCTCTCTCTCTCTCTCTCTCTCTCTCTCTCTCTCTCTGCACATGCAGAGATTTGGCTAGTTCCATAAAGGCTTGAAGAAATACCTCATACAGCCTCCTCACTACCGTTTCACCTGTGAGTTCCCCTCTCTCCATTCCTTACTCAAGCAACAACTTTGTTGCAACAGACCCACACAAAACAAGATACAAAATAAAATCAGGGGATTATACTTGCTTGGTTGTCACTGTGTCTGCTGATCTCAACACCTAGGGTCCAGCTGTACGACCCTCAGTGTTTGCGACTCGCAATTTGTGAGTCACAAACACTGATGTACAACAGTGTCTGAGACACTGTTTGCGATTTCCGAATGGGTCGCAAAGGGCCTGCCTCATTAATATTCATGAGGCAGGTCGCATTCTGCGACCCATTGGGAATGGCTGGCACTCCCAGGGATGGTGGCCTGCTGAGGTCAGCAGACCACCATGTCTGTGACAGTTTTTTAAATAAAGCAGTTTTTTTGGTGGGGGGGGAATACAGCCTGCTTGAATACGGGATGCATTTAAAAAAAAGAAAAAACATTTCAGGCTCATTTTTTAAGAGCCTGCTCTTAAAAACATTTTTTCTGCCAATCACAAATGGGAAGGAGTTCCCTGGGGACCCCTTCTCGTTTGCGACTGGCTTACCACCAATTTGAAATTGGTGGTAAATGTCAGTGGCGTCACTAGGGTTGGTGTCACCCAGTGCGCAGAGGCTCACGGTGTCACCCCATGTGATGGTGTCACCCGGTGCGGTCCGCACCCCCTGCACCCCCCTAGTGACGCCGCTGGTAAATGTGATTATTTGCAACTGCATTTGCGGTTGCAAAACAATCTTACATCCCCTTGTGAATCGGTATTAGGAAGGAACGCCCTTGCCACGCCCCTTCCTAATAGTGACTTGCAAAACCTATTTTTGAGAGTCGGTAACGGTAACAGGTTACCAACTTGCAAAATTTGTTTGGTACATGCTGCACCCCTTTTTAGGTCTCGGCTAGCGTGGCTGCGCACATGCGCAGCTCGGTCGTCGAGATTTAATGATTCTGAGGAGTTTCGGTAAAGGGCTTCAAGCCCCGCCCCTCTTTCCCATTGGCTTGCGTCACCGTTTATGCTAAACGGTGGCCAGCCATTGGAAAAGAGCTCTTTGTGACGTTTACTTTTGGCTTTTTGAGCCCTCCCACTTGGACGGGCTCGTCTGCCTTCCTTGTGTCGTAAAAGCTTTTTTAGGTCTCGGCTAGCGTGGCTTCATGTGTTTCAAACACATGGCCCCATAAAGACAAGCTCCGGCGCGATCCTCTTTCGCTTTCGGAGCGCTTGTTTCTCTTTCCCCCCGAATACTGCATTTGTGCATGCGACCGGCGACATATTCAGCTTAATAGCTTTCCCTTTTAGTTGCAGTAAAACAATGCAGCTTCTCTATTTACTCGCGGCCATTGAAATTGGTACTGGCCAATGGACCTTGGTACAAAACTATCTTTTTTGTTTTACGTGATTGTGGCATGACTCTTTAACTAGTGCGTATTTGGATTAATGTAAACAAAAGGCTAAATTGAATAGGAAAAATCATTTAATTTGTCATGATTTGAAACCTTCTGTACCGGTCCCTTTTATTATATTGATAATGTCAGTTGGATGTGTCACTTGATAACCGTTCTTGGCTGTTAAGGGAGGCTGATTTTAGCTCTAGCCCAGTTTGGATGTGACCAATCAGACCTGAATTATGCCTTTGTGCACTGGGTGAATTATATTCATATCTGGGAAGCCCCGTTTGACTTAAATACAATTTTCACCAAAAACTAGCAATTTTGCATCTGACACAGGGATGCCGAAAAGCAAGGGTTGTAAAGGCTTCCAGGATTAGGTGCACGTGTTTCACCATTTACTTATAGGACACCGACTTCTTTAATATTTTTCGTTTGTGAAACGTGCGACAGGGGTCTCCCAAGCACACATTTACCAGCAGGGTAGAGGGAAAAATTCAGCCATGTCACATCCTCGGCAACTAAAATGTCAAGCTGTGACAAAGGTTATGGTTCCGTCTATGAAACATTCGGCTATGTGTTGCCGTTAGGTCTCGTGTATGGATAGGGTGCTCTTTGCAGGACTGATGTATGGCGCAGCTTACTTCACGCCTGTCAGTAAAGCCAAATGCAACCACAAATGGCTACGTACTTGGGGAGATACTGGTGCACTTTCTTATCTTTATGGGGCCATGTGTTTCTAATTTGAAACACATGGCCCCATAAAGACAAGAGATCGAGGCTTGTAAATACAGGCTGCGGAGCACACCACGATGAGAGTGCTGAACAGAGCTCTGGGATAGAGCAGCAGGGCTAGGGAGGGAACAGAGGAGTAAACCTGGACGCACGCTCATAGCGACTTCACGAGCAGGACTCCATGAAGACATAGGGGCCGATTCCGATTCGGGCCGGAAAACGTACCGACCGACTCAGTACGGGAATTTAGTCCGACCGACACGTACCGGCGCTGCCCGAGCCGCCTAGTACGATGCAATGCATATGAATTACGACCGACTCGTACAGAACACAAGCCGAACGACCGAACCGCACGGAAAGCAGCTATCCGGCTGGGAAACCACGCGAATCGAACCGACCGACACGCACCAGGAAAGAACCCGAACGAAACGTACCCGCGAAATCCGACCCGCGCAGTACGATGCAATGCGTGGAAAACCAGACCGAGTCACACGGAGCTCAAGCCGTACGACCGACACGCATACAAAACGGAGCCGAAGCAACCCAATACTCCGCGACCGACGCGTACGCCGCACATGAAACACAACAGAAACACAGCGTGAAAGACTCGGAGAAGCTCGCACGAGCCAACTGCAGCGTCCGACTCCGTCAGAAGAACGTCTCCTACATGCCCAGAAACTACAAAGCAAAAAGACAAAAAAAAGGGCCAAACAAGCAATGACAAAGTCAATAAATACTGGGGGGGGAATGGAACAAAGACACACCCACAACTCCACCCATATAAAGGCCACAAATCCCTACCATGATCCTTTGCAAATTCAACTGACCTGCCAGCACAGAACACCATCAGACAGCAACCACAGACACACCCACAACTCATCCATCACACAAGCCACACACCATTAGCACCTCCCTAATAGCACCCTCACATACACCCAGCAAAACTGACACTCACCTACCCTCACTTGCACACTCACACACACATCAATCCCCACCACCACCCATCACCATGCCCCCAAAGAAGAATCCAAAGTTCCTAGACAGTGAATTGGAAGTGCTGGTAGATGAAATCCTCAGGGTAGAGCCACACTTGTTTGGTACACTGGTCCAACAGACCCCCATGTCGCAGAAAATCAAGATGTGGGAGAGGATCGTCGACAGGGTGAACGCACAATCACCATGTTTGCGCACAAAGGAAGACATCCAGAACAGGTGGTATGATGTGCGCAGGAGGGTCAAGGCCCTACTCAAGAAGGATTACACCTTGAGCCATCGCACCGGCAGTGGCCCTCCTGCCAAACCAGTATACCTCAGGCCCTGGGAGGAGAAGGTGCGGGCCATCCTACCACCAGAGAGCGTACATGGACTATCAAACATCCCAGAGCCTGGTGAGTACACAACCAATATACCCAATATCGTGTGACAATACACACACATCACTGTCAAGGGGATAGTGAAACCATGCACCGTTAGCAAAGCCACAGTAACCAAAACATAATCATCCCAAGATGTGTATGTTAGTTAGACAAACACAATACCTGCCATCCCATAGTGAAATGTAACTGTGTCATGACATGTACAAACCCAACAACAAATAGAGCAAGGCAGCGGCACAAATCTAACCAACAAACACTCTCAGACATTTTGCCACCACTAGAACACCACGTCACAGGGAAGCTCACTGAAAGGAAGGAATTCTGTGTATGCTGGTGAAGTCAGTGTAGCCAATAGCATGATGGGAGTTGTAGTCACAGATATTGGTCACCCTCACAATTGGCCCATCAACACCACTCTGAACCATGCTCACATCACAGGGAGTGGAAAAGAACTGACAAGATGGCTGACACTGGGTACTGCTGTGGGGAGCACAAGGCCCTGCTGGGAACTGTGCACCAACCAACAGCAGGACACCACTGACTGACATCCTGAAAGCCAACTTGCACTCCCTGCAATGGAAGCACGTTCCATGGTGGGATATCTGGCTGGGTGGGAAGGAGGACTGACAGCACTGACCATAGTTACCAGCAGCTTTTCTCACACACACCCTTAACACAAACTCCACACAACTCACCTGGGAGAATGCATCGCCTCACACTCTAATTAAATATCCCACAAAGAACCAACACCCTGGGTTATGCTGTGTGAAGCACAGGGACACTTTTGGGACTTGTAGCCAAACTAATGCAAGGACAACACTGTCAGCCATCCTGGCAGCACAGGCACACTACCCCACAGGGAAGCAGAGTCAAAAGGTAGAAAGTATGGGCATGCTGGGAAGGGGTGTGTAGGCAATAGCATGATGGGAGTGGTAGTCACAGCTCAACATCCCCCACCCACATGGCCCGGCAAGCTCACACTGAAGCATGCACACCTACCAGGGAGTGAACAGCCACTTCAAAGATGTCTGACACTGGTGCTCTGTTGTGGGGAGCACAAGGCCCTGCTGGGAACTGTGCACCAACAAACAACAGGACACCACTGTCAGCCATCTTGCCATTGCTGTCACACTCACACACAGTAAAGTCCACTCAAAAGGAAGGAAGTATGGGCATGCTGGGAAGGGGGGTGTAGGCAATAGCATGATGGGAGTGGTAGTCACAGCTCAACATCCCCCACCCACATGGCCCAGCAAGCTCACACTGAAGCATGCACACCTACCAGGGAGTGAAAAGCCACTTCAAAGATGTCTGACACTGGTGCTCTGTTGTGGGGAGCACAAGGCCCTGCTGGGACCTGGGCACCAACCAACAGCAGGACACCACTGACTGACATCCTGATAGTCAACCTGCACCCACTGCAAGGGTGGCATGCTTCATGGTGGGATAACTGGGCTGGGGGGAGAAGGAGGGCCGGATGTCAACCAAATACCACCAATGCTGGCCATGCACACACCTCAACATTAACATTGAAATGCTTCAGGTTGGCAGGACAATGTGCTACACCAATATCAACCACTGACTGTGACAACTTAGGACAATGCAATGTACAGGTCCGCATCCAGAGGTACAGTCACAACTGTCAGGTGTTTGAACCATTGATGCCTGTAGAAACATAACATACATTGTGTGTCTCTTCCAAAAACAGGTGATGATGGGGACACAGCAGCAGATGATGAGGAGTCCCTGTCCCAGGCTCCGGGGGACCCTGAGCTCTCTGGTGTGGAACAGCCTCTGCCCTCCTCGGAAGGCGAAGACCTACCTGGCCCCTCCAGTGTGAGTCATCATGCAGCACCAGCAGGACCACCATCTGCACCCCCTGCACCCACTCCTCCAACATCTGCCAACACACAGACCACCCCCGCAGACACGGACAGACCAAAGACCACCAATGACAACAGCACAGGGTCCCCGGCCCACCGTGAAGCAACGGACAACAACCCCAGAACCAACCCCCAAGGGGGCCTAGGGTCACCTGTGCGTGCCACCGCAGGTCCCGCACGTGTGGCCAGGGGTGGTGGGAGGGGTGGTAGGCAGAGGTCGCTATTTGCAGAGGGGTCTGGACTGCATGATGACCCACAACTGGCACGCATTGCTGATGCGTACCAGAATAGAACCGGAGAGGTCAGCCAGGTAGTGGGGATCCTCAAGGACATTCAACAGCAGCAGGCTGCCCATCATGCCCGCTTGGACTCCCACATGTCCCGTGTGGAGACACAAATGTCTGGCATAGAGTCCAAGTGGGACACATTGGAACAACTGACAGCGGTGCAGAGGGACATATTGACATGCCTCCGCCAGATTGAAATGAAATGAAATGAAATTTGTACTTGTAAAGCGCACTTATACCCCCAAAGGGGTGTCCTGGCGCTGTACGCATACCGCTGTGGAACCCTTCCTGGCTTTTCCCTGTGAAATGTCCACTCCTGGGCACCCCCAGGGTGAAGCCAGGCATCCCAGCGCTGTTGGGGCCGTTGTGGAGATTAAGCAAGCTATTGCCCAGAGTTGCAGAGTGGGACCCATGATTAGAATAGGCACCGAGGCGAGAATTATCAGGTCCGAGGAAATTGAGTCCAAGACCCGCCGAGGCGGGAATTGAACCCTGGTCCCGGGCCAGATCTCTGCATCAGGGTCTGCCGCTCTAACCATTGAGCCACACTTCTCCACATTAGCACCAACATGGCCACACCTCCCTGTGTGCCCACAACATCTGGTGCCGCAACAACTGCAACTGCCACAGGGAGGGAGGATGACTCTGGCGGAGGGTCCTCTGCACCGCAGCGGCCTGCACGTGAGGGTCCCCCCAGAAAGAAGAGGGGTCATCCGAGGAAGGAAAACTGAGAGGCCGATGGCCATGTACATCCCCCAGGAACCCAACACCTGTTCTGGAAATTCTCCTTTGTGTGCAAACTGTTCACCCTGTCGAATGCAACCCAACTCTCCCACATGACATGGGGAGTTTAAGTTGGACCAATGTATCAGATGACAGTGGACTTTACTCAGGACATTTCTGCTACCAACACTTCCAACTCATCTGGGAACTTTGGATTCCAATCCCACTGTACAGCACCCACCATACTGTGCACTATCCTCACACATGTATGTAAATAAACTCACTAATACACCATACTTGCCTCTGTTGTGATTCCAACGTGGTATTTTGTCATGGAGATGATGATCTGCTAAATGACACTGTGCATGCTAACTGCTACAGCAAGTTCAACACCGTCATGTGAGTCATGGCGACATGACACATATGAGGGAGACACACCACTAGGGCTACACAACACATACACACCAGGGCCATCTGACTCATCGCCTACACTGATGTTGCCAGGAAATACAGTGGAATGCACAGACACCACACCTCTTCAGAGTCTGTGTTAACTAGCCCACAGGTGAGGTAAGCAAATGTCAGACAGATGTGTGACCACAGACAACGCACATCCCAAAGTGAAGCACAGGTTTATTACACATTTGCAACATGTTGTTTCCACTACAGATGCAAGGTAATCCCACGTGGCAGTGGCCACACAGTCACCAAGTGTAGAGGAAATAAAGTCCAGGGGTGTGTGGCACATCACCTGCAGGCAAACGACTGCTTCCACCCTGGAAGTTGAATCATGGTGTCGGGGGATCACAGTTGACCAAACAACTCTGAAAGTACCCTGTGAAGGACAGACATGACACACAGTCAAAAGCACTGAAGAACAGGACAGAAATACAATACTCATGCCCAATACATGTCACAAGATACCTACACAAGACCAAGTCAGCATGTCAACACTGTTGGGGAGTACAGACTACCTGTAAGGACACATCGCTGCACGCATACAGTCAAGTAGCACATGGCCACACTCAAACAGCAACAGAGCACCACCAACACATATCATGCAAACTCAAATCATTGACATACCAACTCTGTATACTCACATTCAGCTGAAGAAGTTGGCAATGAGCTGTGTGCGGACATCATCCTCACTGGCATCGTGGCCCAGGCCAGGATCCTCCACAGGTGGCGGATGTTGGTCATCGTCATCCAGGATGAGAGGCAACTCCTTCCGCACTGCCAGGTTGTGTAGCATGCAGCAGACGATGACAATCTTGCACACCTTTGCAGGGGCATATGGGAGGGCCCCTCCTGTCTTGTCCAGGCAGCGTAAGCGGCTCTTCAGGAGACCAAATGTCCGCTCGATCACTCTCCTTGTCCGACCATGTGCCTCATTGTAGCGCATCTGGGTTGATGTCACAGGGTTCCTGAGGGGTGTCAGCAACCACGGCATATTGGGGTATCCGGAGTCACCTACATACAGACAATTGCACATTAGCTGAGTTGGAAAAGAGGGTGGAATACAACATTGCAGAACACACACAATGGTACAAAGTCAGCACCCACCGACAAGCCAGGCACGCTGGTTCAGCATCTGTTACATCATCCTCGGGATGCGACTACTCCTCATGACGTAGGCATCGTGTGCAGAACCGGGGAAATGTGCACACACATGTGAGATGCTCATATCTGCAAGACATACCACCAGGGCATTGATAGAATGGTAATGTTTACGGTTCCTGTTTGCTTGCTCATGTGCCTGTGGTGGTACCAAAGCCACATGTGTCCCATCAATGGATCCGATGACATGTGGCATCCTCCCCAGGGCATAGAAGTCACTCTTCACGTCAGTGAGTTGTTGACGTTTAGGGAAATAGATGTAGTGGTTCAAGTATCTCAACATCGCCTCCAAAACATCGCGTAGCACACGGCTGAACATGGTCTGTGACATCCCACCTGCAGACGCCACAGTGTGTTGAAAGGTACCGGTGGCAAAGAAGTGTAGGGCTGCCATCACCTTCACCTTGGGGGTCAGCGCTGCAGGGTATGGCCGGCCAGGTTGCAAATGTGGGGCCAAGCGCACTGCCAATTCCTCAATAAGCGGCCTGTTGAAGCGGTACCGTCGGATGCAGTCACGTTCCACTATGGTTGCATGGTCAGGGAATGGTCTATGGACAGCTGGTCCCCTGCAGTGCACAGGTGAACAAAGAAAGATTGTCAGTCACCCCACATATGTGGCATTGACCATACTCAATATCACATTATCCATCATTACGAGACACAAGTACTTGATGTGTGTGCCGTTCTATATGGACATATATGGCACCTACATGGCCAACATCTAACATCTCAGTTCAACATGTGTTGACAACAAGTTCCAGGTTGTGCTATGGGAAATCATTCGGCTGTGTCACAGTACCCATGTACTGCTGTCACGTTCCAAACACACACCACAGTGACAAGTGAGGACAGATGTGCCCCAGGCATCACAGCTCTTTGACAGGTAGATTCCCAGGGACCCTGTATTGCAACATGGACACTGGCATGACATGGCGTATCATGTACACATCAGCAAACCAACCATGACTCCCACAGGTAGTGGCCCCTGTTGCCTCTGCAGGACAGACATGGACGTCTGTGACACACACACGCACAACATCAAAGTCGATGCACAAACAACGTGGATGTGGAGACTGTCTCGCATTGTGCACATGGAATCCAAGACATTTGAAACACAACATGCACACAGACTGTGGAGGGCCATCACAATTGTGGCAATGGGTCACCCTGTGACGTACATACCATCCCACATGGGACTCAGGGTGTATGTGACATAACACACACATACACAACCTGGAGATGTGACCGTTCCACATGCTCTGAGATGAACAGTTGCACATCACAGTGCTCATGTGCACAACACACAAAGGATTCTGTCCCCATGAACACGTGCACAGCCTGGGAGTGGCTGCCCCCAAGTGCCACACAACAAACCACATGTTGAGCCCCATACACACACAGGTAATGCAGCCTTACATGCCTTAGGATACAGTGTGGACAGGCTGTGGTGTTGTAGGTGTGCCCCTGAGTCCCTGACAAGTAATTATGGCTGGCATACGTTCACCAGTGACAACCATGGTGACATATATGAGTGACTTGTGCAGGGACGCGTCGTACAGCAATGGACCGATTGGTGCGCACGCATTGGCCATTGCATATGATGTGGACGGATGCGTGTTGTCATCCGATGTACGCGTTGTACAGCAATGGACCGATCGGTGCGCACGCATTGGCCATTGCATTTGATGTGGACCGATGCGTGTTGTCATCCGATGTACGCGTTGTACAGCAATGGACCGATCGGTGCGCACGCATTGGCCATTGCATATGATGTGGACGGATGCGTCTTGTCATCCGATGTACGCGTTGTACAGCAATGGACCGATCGGTGCGCACGCATTGGCCATTGCATATGATGTGGACGGATGCGTGTTGTCATCCGATGTACGCGTTGTACAGCAATGGACCGATCGGTGCGCACGCATTGGCCATTGCATATGATGTGGACGGATGCGTGTTGTCATCCGATGTACGCGTTGTACAGCAATGGACCGATCGGTGCGCACGCATTGGCCATTGCATATGATGTGGACCGATGCGTGTTGTCATCCGATGTACGCGTTGTACAGCAATGGACCGATCGGTGCGCACGCATTGGCCATTGCATTTGATGTGGACCGATGCGTGTTGTCATCCGATGTACGCGTTGTACAGCAATGGACCGATCGGTGCGCACGCATTGGCCATTGCATTTGATGTGGACGAATGCGTGTTGTTTTTCGAAATTCGCGTCGTACAGCAATGGTCCGATCGGTGCGCACGCATTGGCCATTGCATTTGATGTGGACGGATGCGTGTTGTTTTTCGAAATACGCGTCGTACAGCAATGGTCCGATCGGTGCGCATGCATTGGCTATGGCCTGACATGGCAACGGACGCATTTTCGAAGCTTTAACGAGTCTGATGCAGTGAATTCAGTTGGCCACCCACAACAATGTTGCAAATTCATGGGTGTCATGAAGTTGAACTTTTGAAGGATGCTGTGGGCGTGTATAAGTGGGGCAATTCCATGGATTGGCCAGATTCAGAAGATGCAAACGACTTGGACCTATCACTTTAAACACATGGGACAGTATCTGCCTCTGCAGCACACATATAATGCTGGCTGTTCCCCTGAGAGCTCACTTGCCTGCACTACATGCTCCAGGACGACATCTGCCACCACCACTGCTGCTGTATCTGCATCCTCTGGCTACTGCAATGGCACGTACTGTGGAGAGAGCCCCAGCCTTCACCACTGAGGAGAACCAGGCCCTGCTGGACAGCCTCCTTCCACAGTACAGCAAGCTGAATGGGAAACCAGGGGAGCAGGTGAGTGTGCTGTCCACTGCCTTACTAAATGTGCATGTTGTCTGACTAGCAAGACTTACAGTGTGCACACCACTGGCTAGCATGCTCACTGAGTAGTTGTCACCCCTCAAAGTGTGTAGTTACATGCACTGAACAGGTATAGTGCAGTAACAGTGCATTCCAACAAGGTTTTACTTCCCAGGCAATGATACCATTTGGTAACTGCTGGCAAACTGTTCATGGCCATAGTTGCACTGCCTGTGTACATCATATGCCCCTGTGATTGAGACATGTATATCCAACTGTGTGATGCACGGAAATGTTGCATGTGTAGTAATGGCCTTTTCACTTTGTCATCCTCACAGGTTGATGCCCACCAGAAGCAGGAAATCTGGCTGACCATTGCCCGGGCAGTAAGGTCCGTGGGGGTCTACAAGCGCCGGATCCGCAACTGCCAGAAGTGGTGGCAGGACCTTCGGGGCTGGACCCGGAGGATCGCACGGGTCCAGCTGAAGCTGTCGCCTCCTCGCAGGAGGGGCGGACACCGGACCCTGACCCCCACATGCTCAGGATTCTGGCGGTGGTCTTCCCGGACCTGGATGGGCAGCTGAAGGCCAGACAGCAGCAAGGAGGGGGTGAGTCCATGACTGCACTGTGAACTTTGTCTGACATGCTATGTGCCCTCCTCTGGCCTGGTTAAAGTTCCACAGTACATCAGTCTTGTGGTCCAGGACCCATGTCCCTCAATTGTGACATGGCCACTCCTCATCTGATACCCAGGTGTGGCCCTTACAGTCAGGAAATTGTGTCACTTGGGTACTGTGTCCTTGCATTTTGCTTAGCTCAAGGTGGGGGACAGCATTTGTTCCCGTAACTTTGTGGTGGGCTTCATGGGTGGGTCAATTGCTTACACAATGCCTGAGTTCTGACATGTAATCTGCGTGTAACTTTGATATGTGGTCCAATTGCTGATCTGACTCACCACATGTGCCTGGGGTATTTGGCACACACCCATGCTGCGGGTGGGAACAATGTTTGGGCCTCAGGAGTATGTATATCAAGTGTGTCACACATGCTTAGCCACCTGCCTACTGTCCAGGGCTCATCCCTCTTTCACGTGGAGCAGGACAGTCATGCCTACTCCAGGGCATACAATACACTCTGTACTCCCACTCCCGTGTATCAGCTGACACGTTGTGCTCAGTGAAATGTTCCCTCAGGTGTCTGCCTCTGTGTCATTGTGCTGTGGCTTCGTTGTCAGGACTACTGGGGTGTTTATCGGTTAGGGCTCAGCATGCCATCTGAGACGTGACCATAGGAGACGATACTTGTGTGACATATAGGTGTTTGATCACTTGACTGTGCAGACTGGTGTATGCGACTGTGAAGTTCAGGCAGCTGTTTTTCATTCACAGCAGACTGTGAGGTGCTCAGGTTCAGTGAGTTGTGTTTCATGTCTCCCATATGTCCAATTGGTATGACGTGGACAAATAAGAGTTCAGATGATGTGGTTTGTGGGGGATGGACATGTGCACTTGTCAGCTACAGAACTTGCATTCCCCATGACCTAGGATTGTGACACAGTGCAGACTGTTGTTGGCTGGCTGCCCTGCCCATGTGACTGGAGACAGTGATGTATGACTTTGCAGGCATGCCTGTGCCATGGCATTAAACTTCCTAAGAGTGATCCTGCAGGGGAGTGACATGTGCTACATGCACCCCATTGTGGTATTGACTATCAGGACATGGGTGCATCATGGTGTCTGGTGCTGGTATGCATCACATGCATTTCAAATTGGACTCTGGCCATCCCTTTATCCGGACACCTGTACTGACTCAGTGGCAAGAGATGTGATGTGTGCATGTTCACATACTTCACCGTGTTCTCTGCAATGTCCAACAACTGTGTAGGTGGTGCATGTGTCCACACTGGGGTATTACCATCCGACAGGCACCAGACAGATGGGTGCAAGGCCAGGAGGGATGTGAGTGCCATGGTTGACCATCAGACTGACAATTGGCTTGTCCTAATCTGTGTGAGCACTTTTGGCAATGTTCAACTAAGGATGCCAGGGCTTGCTCTGTAATGTGCTGTACTTACTGTGGTGTGTGTGGTCAGTGCAGGTGACTGATGTTTGTCTGTTTCCCTAATTGTTTGCAGATACATCCACGGCCACAGGACCAGGAGGAGCTGCAGAGCCAGACTGGGTCAGCAGCCGATGAGTGGTCGGAGGGACCCAGTGGCACGGAGGGCGAGGGGAGCCACACCGAGGAGTCCTCAGCACCATCCCATCTCAGCTTAGGACCACAGCAGCTCGGAGGATGACTCCCTTGTGGAGGCGGGTGTCAGCAGCCACCACACCCCAGCTAGTATGGCTGGCCCCGCCACCACCACCACCACCGCCCTCCCATCGGCTCCCATTCCAGAGGTCCGTGGAGGCTCCCGTGTTCGGGAGCGTGTCTCCTTCGTGCCAGGCACCGCACCCCCTGCCCCTGTGTCCCCTGCTGCCCTGAGTGAGGAGTCTGTGTACTTACTTCGCCAGCTCCATGTAGGGCAGACATCAGTGCTGAGTGTCCTCCATGCACACACCACTCTGTTGACACAGCTGGTGTCGTTCATGGAGGGAATCTCATCGGGCATGTCTGCCCTACAGAGGAGCAATCAGTCCATGGCCTCCTCCCTGACGGCAGCAGTGTCCCTCCTCCAACAGTCCCTCACCCCTCCTACCTCTGCCCCATCCACACTTCCTAGCACCCTACCTGTCCCAAGCACATGCACACCTGCACAATCACGCAAACACACAGACACGAGCAGCACAGAAACACCCAAAACAAAGTCAAGACGTTTACGCAAGCATCCTCAGGGGACTGATACCACACCCACAGGGGATGGGGAACAGACACACACACAGGCATCCACAGTCACTCCGCAGTCCTCCGATACCTCTCCCTCCAAGACCCCTTCCCTTGCCTCACCTGCAACCCCACCTACAAAGCAGCTCTTCCTCTTCCCCTCCAATCCAGCTGATCCAGCATACAGGGGGAAGAGGAAGTCCACCCACACAGAGGGGAGTGCCCCTCACCCCCGTACACCCTCCCCCAGGCACAGTCAAACTGAGGCCCCCACCCGCATGTCCCCCCCGGACCCGGAAGAGCAAGACCCCGCCACCGCCCTGCAGCTCAACCACACAGTCTCCTTCCTCCATCCCTCAGGCACCCACTACACAGGTTCCCCCACCACACCCTGCCCCAGGTTCCCCCACCCACAGATACACCATCCCCAAAATGATCCGGCCTTCTCCCCCTACCACTTGCTCTTCCAGCACCACACCCCCCGCTGCGCATGTTTGTGCCACTGGTGTGGAGACCGTGTCCTCCCCCTCTGTCCTGCCCACCTTACCTGAACCCCATTCTACTCCCCTGGAGATAGGCACTGCAGTGGAGTCCACTACCACCCCGTCTGACTTGGGCACTGCAGTGGGGAACCTGTCCACTCCATCTGCCCAGCCCACTGCAGTCGTGCCAGCACCCACACCATCTGACTCATGCCCCCAGTTGTGCCGGCACACACCATGTCAGACACCTCCACTGCAGTTGTCAGTGACTCTCCAGCACCCACCACCCCTTCCCTGCCTCCTTCTGGTGAGCCCTGATCCTGTCTCTGCGGTGCCTGGCCTACCCCCCGTATGCCCCTCCGAGGGAATGTCCCTGGTCCATAGCAGTGCAGGCAAGCAAAGGGTGACATCTGCCACTGTCACCCTGTTCGGACTTTACTGATGGACTGGCCATTGGCCTTTGTGTTTTTTCAGGACTTTCAATTTTACACCCACATATGCTGAATAAAGCTACTTTCTGTTCTCTAGTGGTTTTGCTTCAGATGTACATGATGTTGATGATGCTAACCATGCACTTGCTGCAGTGATGGTGATTTTTGATATCAGGAAAATGAAGTGTTACTGTGCAGGACCCCATGTGGTCCAGGGGGAATGTGTCCTATCCTGGTGTGTATCCATTTCATCCTTTGCAGAAATATGAGGGTGTCATGTTTTCTATATTTGGCAATGGGATTTCCTACTTTTATTTGCAATATCACATCTGTGGCTTACACCCCTGCACATCTGTTGTGCTTGCCATTGTTCAATTTGTCTATTTCCCTGACCGTGTGACCATCTCCACTGGACATGCAAGTTTGGGCATCAATGGGGAAGGACTCATCTGTGTTATCAGTGCAACTTGCTATACATGTGTGTTGGATCTGTGCAGATGATTTCGGTGACACTCCCATGACCAGGCTAATGTGACGGGAGCCTTCATTTTGTGCTAATTGTTGACTGAGTGACCAAGTGTTCTGCTGACATGATAGAGCCCTGCAGAGACAACGTATGGCACAGCTTTCCTTACACAGGAGTGTAGTCCCCTCATGGCAGTGTGTAATTCCGTGACATTGCCTGAGCCCAAGGTGTGTGTTGTGTGAGCATGTCTGTGTGTGTTCACTTCCATTTTGCTACACAGGCTGGGATCCCTAGTGATGTTCCTGTTTGTGATGCTTGCTGAGTTGACCTATGTTCCCCCAAAATCTTCGCCCTGGGTTCTCTGGGATGTGGGTGCATGGCACATTACTGGTCATCAGGGTGTCATCCATAGGTGTGTTTGCTGTCAGGGCTGAGTTTGTGGGCAAACGCAGATGAGACACAGTCAGGATTCCCGTTGGCACTTGTTGGTTACACAAGTCATGTAATTTACAGTTTGTGGTAGCTTTCAGTGATTGTGACACGTTGTGTGCGTGACTGCTGCCACTCCTCAGGGTCAGAGCTGCAATGTTGGAAGTTGTCTATATGTGTTCTTTGTGGGTGACCTTGGCTTCATCATTGGTGTGTGACTGTGGCCGGGATTCCATTGATTGGGGTGGATTTGACGTCATGCCCATGTACGGCGTACTGTGCAGTGTGTCAGACATTCACGAGTCTTGTTGACTGGCCATGTGTGATGGGTTTCTGCACCTTAATTCCCACCACCACCCCTGGGATTGTCATGGGTGCATGTGCAATGTCACCAGTCCATGTGAGCTTCACTGCTGCACATTGGTGGAGATCAAGGTGTGTGGTGTTGAGTGTGTGCAAATGTGAGTTGTTGCACGGCTAGACCCCTACCTCCATATTGGCCTTGGCTGACAGGCCGTGCGGATTGATTTGTGCTTGTGTAGGTGTGATGGTAGTTTGTTGCTCAGGACACATGACTGTGGTTCACAGTGTGAACGACATCTAGCTTTGTCATCACAGTGGGATTATCATGCAGGCCAGTGTTACCACAATGTGGGGTCCCTGGGGGTAGTGCTGTGGTGGGTCTGTCTCTTGCTGTGTTAGTTGCTGTTCCTACAAGCTTGTGTGACATGTGTAATTTGGGCTCCCTCTCATCTAACAATGCCTTATTGTCCACATAGGGGAATCCGATCCATGAGTTACTTTTGTGTGGCACTGTATACACATCTGTGTAATTGGGATTCAGGCCTCCTCATGTGTTGTGTGGTTGCCTGGGGACACTGGCACACCCCCCCATCACCTGTTGTGTTTGATATGCAGTGTGAGGCTGCCTGTTTGTGTTTGTGCATCTGCACCACTGCATTGGCATATCTTTAGTGTGCCATTGGCTGTATCTTGTTTGGTGGGTTTCCCCTGCTGTCCCTGGGACTCCTAGGTCATCAGTCAGCACAATGATCATGGTTTGTATGTCCAATTGCTGCCATGGTATGGTATTTGTTCACCTCACATCTACAGTCTCCACAGGATATCTACATTTGTGTGTCCATTGGTGCAGATATGTGGGTCTGCATTATGATGGTCACTTCTGTCATTGTGTAATTGATGAATGTTGACAATGTCAGCCCCCATGGGTGATGTTTGTCTGCACATGGCCAAAGGTATGTCTTATTTCCACTGCACTGTTTGCCTCACCCAATCTATGTTGCTATGGGACACAAGCACTACTTTGCCACTGATGTGTTTGTTGTTCTGTGACCAGGAATCATCCATGCTGTTTGGCATTTGCAGCTTTTTCCATGACAACACTTACATTTTGGTCACTGTGATGATGGGGGTTTAGACCCCATTGCCACATTGTTCAAAATGTGCTTCAGCTATGGACCCCACACTTACCTTTTGGTCACTGTGATGATGGGGGTTTAGACCCCATTGCCACAATGTTCAAAATGTGCTTCAGCTATGGACCCCACTCTTACCTTTTGGTCACTGTGATGATGGGGGTTTAGACCCCATTGCCACAATGTTCAAAATGTGCTTCAGCTATGGACCCCACACTTACCTTTTGGTCACTGTGATGATGGGGGTTTGGACCCCATTGCCACAATGTTCAAAATGTGCTTCAGCTATGGACCCCACACTTACCTTTTGGTCACTGTGATGATGGGGGGGTTAGACCCCATTGCCACAGTGGTCATGGTCTGCTTGCATTGTGGAGGCCACACACATTTATGTGTGACACATGTGATTGGGGGTCACATTGTATGTTCAATGTCATGTTCAGTGTTGTAGGCATTTGACACAGACTACACACGCTTGTCATGGTGTTGGGGGGATGTCTTTTTCTGACATTCCTTATGTTGGAGTGTGCTGGTTGTGTCATGCATTACCCGCCCTATGAGTAGGGGTGGTGTTGGTGGTAGGCATCCATCCCCCTATGAGTGGGGATGGTAGTAGTGACAGGCATCCAGGCCCCCCTGAGTAGGGGTGATGGTAGTGGGAGGCATCCAGCACCCATGAGTAGGGGTGGTGGTAGTGGTAGGCATCCAGCCCCCCGTGAGTAGGGGTGCTGGTAGTGACAGGCATCCAGGCCCCCCTGAGTAGGGGTGGTGGTAGTGACAGGCATCCAGGCCCCCCTGAGTAGGGGTGCTGGTAGTGGTAGGCATCCAACCCCCCCTGAGTAGGGGTGCTGGTAGTGATAGGCATCCAGGCCCCCCTGAGTAGGGGTGGTGGAAGTGACAGGCTTCCAGGCCCCCCTGAGTAGGGGTGCTGGTAGTGGTAGGCATCCAGCACCCATGAGTAGGGGTGGTGGTAGTGGTAGGCATCCAGCCCCCCCTGAGTAGGGGTGCTGGTTGTGGTAGACATCCAGCCCCCCCTGAGTAGGGGTGCTGGTAGTGATAGGCATCCAGGCCCCCCTGAGTAGGGGTGGTGGTAGTGGTAGGCATCCAGCCCCCCCTGAGTAGGGGTGCTGGTAGTGATAGGCATCCAGCCCCCCCTGAGTAGGGGTGCTGGTAGTGGTAGGCATCTAGCCCCCATGAGTAGGGGTGGTGGTAGTGGTAGGCATCCAGCCCCCCTGAGTAGGGGTGCTGGTAGTGATAGGCATCCAGGCCCCCTGAGTAGGGGTGGTGGTAGTGGTAGGCATCCAGCACCCATGAGTAGGGGTGCTGGTAGTGATAGGCATCCAGGCCCCCTGAGTAGGGGTGCTGGTAGTGACAGGCATCCAGGCCCCCCTGAGTAGGGGTGGTGTTGGTGGTAGGCATCCAGCACCCATGAGTAGGGGTGGTGGTAGTGGTAGGCATCCAGGCCCCCCTGAGTAGGGGTGGTGGTAGTGGTAGGCATCCAGCCCCCCCTGAGTAGGGGTGCTGGTAGTGGTAGGCATCCAGCCCCCCCTGAGTAGGGGTGCTGGTAGTGATAGGCATCCAGGCCCCACTGAGTAGGGGTGGTGGTAGTGACAGGCATCCAGGCCCCCCTGAGTAGGGGTGCTGGTAGTGGTAGGCATCCAGCACCCATGAGTAGGGGTGGTGGTAGTGGTAGGCATCCAGCCCCCCCTGAGTAGGGGTGCTGGTAGTGGTAGGCATCCAGCCCCCCCGAGTAGGGGTGCTGGTAGTGATAGGCATCCAGGCCCCCCTGAGTAGGGGTGGTGGTAGTGGTAGGCATCCAGCCCCCCTGAGTAGGGGTGCTGGTAGTGATAGGCATCCAGCCCCCCCTGAGTAGGGGTGGTGGTAGTGGTAGGCATCCAGCCCCCCCTGAGTAGGGGTGCCTGTAGTGATAGGCATCCAGGCCCCCCTGAGTAGGGGTGGTGATAGTGGTAGGCATCCAGCACCCATGAGTAGGGGTGCTGGTAGTGATAGGCATCCAGGCCCCCCTGAGTAGGGGTGGTGGTAGTGACAGGCATCCAGGTCCCCCTGAGTAGGGGTGGTGTTGGTGGTAGGCATCCAGCACCCATGAGTAGGGGTGGTGGTAGTGGTAGGCATCCAGGCCCCCCTGAGTAGGGGTGGTGGTAGTGGTAGGCATCCAGCCCCCCCTGAGTAGGGGTGCTGGTAGTGGTAGGCATCCAGCCCCCCCTGAGTATGGGTGCTGGTAGTGATAGGCATCCAGGCCCCCCTGAGTAGGGGTGGTGGTAGTGGTAGGCATCCAGCCCCCCCTGAGTAGGGGTGCTGGTAGTGGTAGGCATCCAGCCCCCCCTGAGTAGGGGTGCTGGTAGTGACAGGCATCCAGGCCCCCCTGAGTAGGGGTGGTGTTGGTGGTAGGCATCCAGGCCCCCCTGAGTAGGGGTGGTGTTGGTGGTAGGCATCCAGCACCCATGAGTAGGGGTGCTGGTAGTGGTAGGCATCCAGCCCCCCCTGAGTAGGGGTGCTGGTAGTGATAGGCATCCAGGCCCCCCTGAGTAGGGGTGGTGGTAGTGGTAGGCATCCAGCACCCATGAGTAGGGGTGCTGGTAGTGATAGGCATCCAGGCCCCCCTGAGTAGGGGTGGTGGTAGTGACAGGCATCCAGGCCCCCCTGAGTAGGGGTGCTGGTAGTGGTAGGCATCCAGCCCCCCCTGAGTAGGGGTGCTGGTAGTGACAGGCATCCAGGCCCCCCTGAGTAGGGGTGGTGGTAGTGGTAGGCATCCAGGCCCCTATGGGTGTGTATGGCATTGGTGATGGCCATCCCGCCCCTATGGTTCTGCTGTTGCTAGTGTACGTCATTTCTGCATCCCTATGTGTGTGTGTCATATGTCGGGTACGTGTCGTTTGTTTGTGTAGTGGGTGTTTGACTTACCGTCTGCGCCGTACGCGTCCGTACCGGTCCCGGTAATAGATGTAGAGTATTGGTAGGACCTGCGCGATGGGATTCATGGTTGGTTCGTCTCGTTCGGGTATCTCGTTGCTTCGACTCGTACTCGTCGCTGGCTTGTTCGTCTCGTAGCCGTGGATCAACTTGTGGCGCGAATCGGAGCTTATGTGCGGCTCTCCCGGATGCTCTGACGTGCCGGACGTAGCGACGGGTTCGGCGCGTACGGAGTGCGCAATGTACTAGTCCGGCCGGAAGGTGCTGTATATTTGCTTCCGTGCGACTCGAATCGGCGTTTACGGATCCGGCTCGGGCGGGGAACAGGAGCTGGAATCGGTACGTACGGCTGGGTCGGGATCTGGGCAGTTATGCGCATCGTACTTGCTCGTTCGAACGAATGTTCGAATCGGTCGGGAAACGCATTCGGCTTGTTTTTTTCCGGACGGATAGTGTTAGGTGCGCCTCCGCCCGAGATCGGAATCGACCCCATAGAGTGCTTGCACGGTGTTCCGTCCGCACCCTCCGTACACAGAACCTTTAACCTAAATACACCCGGAGTATTCATTGGACGCTGCCCTCCTCACCGGACTGCCCTCATCTCGCCCTTGCACTCAGCTGTGCGCCTTCCACAGCAACATCCAACAGTTCATAAAGTACCGGGCATCTGCACTGGATTAAAGCCCGGAGACGCACCTGGAGAATCAGAACTGGCAGAGCAGAGGTGCGTCCCTTCGCCGTCCCCTCCATCCGATGGCAGCCCAGAAGTTGGGGAAGCGGGTGCTGGGCAAGCTGCACTCCTCCCCGTGCAGGGGTAACCGGTCCCCGGGGGGCCACGGGGGCATCCAGAAGCGCCAAGCCCGAGTGACTGTCAAATATGACCGCAAGGAGCTGCAGAAAAGGCTGGACGTGGAGAAGTGGATCGACGACCGGCTGGACGAGTTGTACCTGGGCAGGGTGAGTGACGGGCAATACCCCCGTTTCACGGGGCTATTCATGTAGTTTATCAGTGCGTCCAAATTTCAGGGGTAGCAAAAGTTAGGGTAACAAAAAATGACATCAGGGACCATCAGACAGCCGATGGCGTCATCTGCTTGACCCTTTGTCCCACCCTTATTCCTTTAATAGACTCCTGTTTACGGTCGAGGGGCCAGGTAACCGAATGGGCAAGGACTGGAAGCCATAGAATCTACAGAGGGATCCGAGAGCCACATTTACTTTCTAATTGCGCTGCCGTCGTCACCCCTGACCCGAGATAGCAAGGTCATTTCCAGGGGAACCGAAGGACAAATCCGGGGTAGCTGATTGATCAAGGGAAACAAAAAAGTGATGGGTGGAAGTGGACTGCCTAAAATAATCTCAGCCGCTAGTAATTAGTCGGGGCTGCATTACATTCCATCGTTTTTTGCCCACCATTGCCGCCTGAGACATAGAAACAAATCAATGACATCTGTGCATAGCACACGTGTTGATTTACCTCGGTATGGCTCTGCCTACCTTGGTCCACGTGCGCTAGTGTGGGTAGCATGGAGGAAGTGGCTGTGTTGGGGGCGTGGGATTCCAGTAATGGTGGTGGGTGTGGGAGTAAGGTATGTCTAGGGGACTGGAAAAGGCCTGTCTTTGTGGGTGTCTCTGGGGAGAGAGTCGGGGGATATGGCTGTTTGGTGAGTGGGAACTGGATATGTTTGTGTGTGTGTGCGTGCATGTTCATATCCAACAATGGTGCAGACTTGGGAAGAGACACGGGGGGGCGCAGCTTCCTCCCCCCCCCCCCGACTCAGGCTGAGGGGATGTACCCTTAGCAGGCGTCAGACGCAGTCACATTTAACTTCACCACCAGTTATCATATCTGCAGTGTTTGCTGTCGAGTGCTCCCAAGCGGGCATTCACACGGTGCTTGTTATTACCTCTGCTTCCCGCCCACAGGTCGAGCCTGAGGGGACCTGGGTGTCACTTTTTCTCTGAACAAGAAACTGCTCACAATTTCACCTTTTGTTGTGGTCGGGGTTCAGAGGAAATAATGACGCGAATGGTTTGAATGGTTAGCCTTTGTGCTTTGAGGAAAAAAACTGTCAAAAGTATTCTGCTTTCACAGCTAATGATTGAGGGCATTTTATAATTCGTCCTGTAGCGATTTATCTGTAGCCTTTTACTTAGAACTTTATTTGTGTGAAAATAGTACTTGTTAATGTTTGGTATTCAACGAGTTCGTAAGAAAGGCTGAGTTGACCTTGCCGGGATCTGAACCCCTGCTGACCTGTAGGTCACATCTTAGTGATGGGCCACGAACCCTCCGAGTTTGTTTGAAATAAGCATGCTGTCTTCCGTGGCAAGATCTCACGAGCACGTGGCAACCAGCACAAGATTCATACACCTGTTCTATTCTAGCCGCCCAGTCCTAAAGGTTCCTAGGTGAATACACTGCACACCAGACAGTGATGGACTGGAAAGAAGCCATGCCCATCTATATGCTAATTAGCACTCTTACATTTTTTTAGGTGTGGGTGTAAATCTTTTGGGACTAGTTAAATAAGTGACACTTGGCTGGATGAGGGTGTGTGCGGAGGGACACAGCTTTGTGTTTGTCATGGTAGATAAGGGGGGGCTTTGTAAGCTCAAGAACTGTAACTAAGAATCTTGTCCTAGAAGCGTATCTTTGTCATTAAGGGCGTGGCAGGCTCAGCAGAACTCTGCACCCCGAGAGGTAAGCACAGGACACGGGGGTCTTATGTAAGTAACGTGAGCTTCCTCAAAATGGAGAGTGGGACGGAGGCGGGGTGCGGGGAGAGGCCGCTTCCCTATCCCGGGGCCTGCTTCTAGGTGGGGGCTCTGTGCTGGGGGACACCCACCCTGTGGGACCGGCTGCTGCAGGCTCAGCAGAACTCTGCACCCCGAGAGGTAAGCACAGGACACGGGGGTCTTATGTAAGTAAGGGTGTCTCAAGCGCCAACCAGACCTGAGGGGCATCGAGGCGCTGTATAGACATTATACAAGAATAGCGTAGTGCTCACTGCACCCCGAGAGGTAAGCACAGGGCCAAAGGCGTTATGTACGGGGGTGTAAGCACTAACCAGACCTGAGGGGCATCGAGGCGCTGTGTAGAATTGTAAAAGAATAAGGTGAGCACGGAATGCCCGTAGATCTTACGCAAGATGGTCTCCAGCACTAACTAGACCCGAGGGGCATCGCGGCGCTGTACAGAGATTGTACAGTAATAATCCAGCGCCTATGGCCGGAGTGCACATTGGACTCAGACATACAGGAAAAGGTAGAATTATTATGGCAGCAACTGCCCCACCCCTCTCCGTTTCTCTCCCTCACACTTTTTGTCTCGGGTTCTGTTTCCCCGCCTCACTTTCTCTTACATCCCCTGCCCTATCCCTCCCTTTTTTCTCCCTTGCCCTTAAAACCAGCATTAAAAATGCAATAGGTCTCGCCTTTCATTAAGTTAAAGCCATTTGCTTTGCTGTACAATACCATTAGCAAAGCAAATGGCTTTAACTTAATCAAAGGCGAGACCTATTGCATTTTCAATGCTTGTTATCGATTGCAAATGGGCCGATTTCCCGTTTTTCTCCCATTATCTCTCTGCCCATTCCTTCCTCCCCCTGGGGCACAGATGCCATGTGCCCCTTTCCCTGTCTAGCTTCCACCATCAGAAGAGTCCACAGTTTGACTTCAAGGGACAGAGCTCTGGTGCCAGGGACAATTGGTTGATGGACACCTTAGGGGCGCCCAGTGCCTAGGACATGTCATCCCTGGGTCTGGGTGATGGGGCTGTGCCCACCCGGCCAGGTACAACCCGTGCCGCAGGTTCCCCACTGTGGAACAGCTTATGCACCCGACTCCTCTCCTGTCTCCAGGATATGTCTCATATTATATATCAATTAAATATTGCAAACCAACAACATTTATTCAATTTGTGCGAATACTTTTCGATAATCTGTTCTGGCTGACGATGTTCTTTAATCATTAAACACGATGTTTCTCATTAACCTGCATTTCAGATGTCAACAGTCGCTCTTTCTGTTGTCTGAAACTGGGCATGAAATAAAACGAAAAAACAACTATTGATCCGTGGTTTCCGGAGTCTTTGATTTATAAACGAGTCCTGGATTCGCGACCCCTTTTGGAGATCATGTGCTTGGACTGTTGTTAGATCAAGAATTTCTATTACATCCGTGAAACACAATTCTTTGTCCGCCTGCTCTTGTTCTGTGAGGTTTTTTTTACATTTCATGTCTGCAAAGCAGCGCTAGTTTTATTAATTAGATGCAATATTGGGCTCTGAGCTTTCCGGAACATGAACAATATATTAATTCACATTATTGCCAGTTGCTTGAAGAGCAAATACAGCAGCAGAAAAGTAATAACGCGTTATATTTACAAGTCAGCAAGCTTCATCTTCTATTCCCCAAAGGGGGGCGTCACTTGGCTCGAAGCCGCTGAACTGTCTGGGAGATGCAATCCCACAATGTCCCTGAACGCAAGGGGGCACGCGCACTACAAGATGCGTCATCCCCAGCCCAGTGTATAAGGGTCTATATTTATGTCAAATCAAAACAAAACTATGGATCTTTTTGAGACTTCTGAATATTTCAGAGCATTTGTATACAGAACTTGAGGCGGGGCTCAGCCTCTAACGTAATGGTCGCCGCTAATGCTGATCTAAGTGTGGATGCAGAGCCCCCTGGATATTGGGGTGCTGCGAAGTGGGAGGTTACTGAAGTCACAGTCCTTCCCCCAGATCAGCAGGAGTTCAGCGGTGTCGCTGTCGGCTCAAGACGCCTTGCGTCTCTCCTGAAGAAGGCCTTGAAGGAAGTGTCTCCCGTGGTTGAAACGTTGCTTGTCTGCTTGATGGAATGCCCCCTCTCTCTCACCCCCTCGCCCCCCCTCACCTCCCCCCGGTAGGGATGACAAGACCGCAAGGATAGGTGGACCAGATGTGCTGGTGCTATCACATCCACTCCTTCCTGGAGTGAAGGCACGCTGCACACAGGACCACCTACCCATGATTGTATTGGGATCAAAAATAGTCCGGGCACCCTAGAAAAAGTGGCCCACAGTTGTGGATTGTGCCTTTTTGCAAAACACTGCTTCAGTGTTTCGAGTATTATGAAAGGTGTGGGGGGGGGGTCTCTAAAAGAAACATGTTTTCTTAACTTCACTGAGATAAAAAAAAATCAAATGGTGCCAGGGCTTTTTGTGCACGGATTAGTTCATAATGGTGAACCACACCTGAATATAAGTGAGCCCACTTCTGCTGAGGCCCCCTGGCCCTGCTCAATCTGTCCACATTAATGGGCCGGCCCAACGAGAGACTAGGAATGACACCTCCACCCCGTTGGTAAAAGGGAAGTAATAGAGGCCCATTTGCCTCCGAAAAGGCCTCTCAGGCCCCACTGGGCAGCTGGTGGCATCTGAACATCACAGTCACAGCCCAAATCAGCCAACACGCTGGCCAAAAAAGCGGCCCAAAGCTGCAACTCGGATTCTGGCCCATCGCCCATTGCCAGAGTCCCCGCCTTGCCAATCCAATCCTGCACCTACCCTACATCCCGGGGACACCAGCAGTGTGTCTCTCCACAGCAGAGTATAATGAACGCTCTGGTTTAACATTTAACGGAAGAGCGGCCATATTGGAATGTTGTCACCTCCACTTTTCAAACATTAGTTTGAATGTTTGTCAGGAGAGCTGTCTGTTTCGTGCTCTGAGTAGATCCTCTATGTGCCTCAAGAGTGTCTGAAACGTTCTATTTTACAACTGAGTCTACCTTCTAACTTACATGCTTGATGTACCAAGAGACCAGATTCACTCTCCTGTGGGAACCAGACCCCTGCTCTGACTGGTCTTTAGCTTAATATTTACCTGCGCCTGGTTCAAAGGCCAGTTACTCTGTTGAGAGGCACTATCAGGGTCCAATGCAAGCTCACAGAAGTGTCCCTCCAAGGGGGCAGCAGTTACCCTGGAATCCCTGCCAACTTATTAAAAAGACATTGAAATCTCCATAGAGACAGAGGTAGCATCCATGCCTGAGACCAATGCGGAAATAATCCATTCGGAGAGAGCTTACTTTCTTCAAGGTGAGACTCAACCTCACGGGCAAAATGCTAGACCTCACCTCATGGAGTAGAAGCTATTGGGCATGCCAGAATGGGGAAATCAAACCTGCAACCTAAATAAAATGATTACGGGCTTGAGGACAGTAGAAGAGACAACATCAAAATATTTGGGGTCATGAGAAAGAAGAAGGTATGGATATGTGTGCTTTTCTTGTTAAATTTAATCCAACCTTAACTGATATTGCATTCCACTATCCAGTGTCCACTGAACTTCCGACGAGAACACAGGGTGTCTCCTCTGTTTAAACACCTGCTGCAGACCTGGTCAATCATAACCTGCCTCATGAGACGTCACTGTATGAACACATTATATTCTCTGCCAAGAAACATGGTCTTTATCAATATAAAGATCTTGGAACAAGGCCTTTTTTTATTTAAAGTCCACACAATTTTGTTTGCTAATGACTTCTCTTATGAACCTAATGTATTGAGGGATAAATTCCCAACTATGAGGCCATGTTTGAAGCCAAGCGTGATCTTAAGTAAGGCCTGCAGAAGCTGGTAACAATGATGATCACAGTAGACGGGAGAATCCAAGAATGCTGTGACACCAGAGACCTTGAACATTTGTGGCATCCATAGAAAATGTAACGATGAAAACTTCCATTCCTGGAGCCCTAGTCTCTGGCAAACATCGGAGTGATGCTGAAGTGCGGGTTCTCGGTCGCATCCTGATAAATCAGTTTCTTTCCATAACTGGTGTCACCCAGATATTAACCCTCTTTAAGATAGAGGTGAATCCAGATCTACTCTTAAACAAAGTGACAACCGTCAGACACAGAGTTATTTTTCTTGATCAGCCTACTTCAAGTAAGACAGAGCTGTTTTATATTCAGCAAGTTTATCATTGGACCTCCAGTTGAGGGGCAATAGGAAACAAACACCTGGAGCTATGCAGCCCACCTATATAAAGGTAAGAGAATTAGTCCCATTCCACCCATACACATTCCGTCTTCATCCCGCATCACTATGATTGGCGAAGACTCTCTCCAGCCATTAAATGCTCTTGGATTATAGAACCGGATACCTCTCAGCATCTATGTCTTAACGCCCTCATATGAGCCCACGCCGTAACTGCCTTCATTCAAGATCACACCGGTTCTTCACCAAAATATTTACCATTAGTCTATATGTCCTGTCCAATGTCCAATGTCTATCACAGATCTTGTGATTTTATCCTTATTTTATCAAATAAAGGAAAGTCGTTTCCTATCTGGCAAAGAGAACTTCAGCTATTGTCTAATTACAAAAGACACATTTCTATAATGAAGAATCTGAAAAGCTGAAGCGAGACTCTGTGGGGAAAGAGATCTTTTCTGCTGACACTCATCAGATGGACTCCACTGCCCAATCATCGACTGGCTTTGAAAAGAGAGGCATGGTCATTAATTTCCACAAATCCTTGTTATGTAGGACCCTGAAGACCAGGCAAGATGCCTCTGGCAGGTATGTGTTTGCAATATTCCCCTATAAGGCACACAATAGGGGGATCCATATATGCACCGGTGGGCTCAAACTGGCCTCTATCCCATGACTAAGGAGACTGTTTTTGGGATTTGGTAAAAGAAAGGTAGTGGAGGGAGGTGACTGGAACATTGTAATTGACTCAGTGCTGGATCACTCTGGTAGACCAGACTTTAAAAGCATTTGAGACTTATGTCTACTCCACGATTGTATGGTGGATCGCTCACTCCACAATCTGTGACATCTTACGCACCTGGGAGAAAGAGACAGAGAGAGATAGAGAGAAACAGTCCTTTCCTGTTATACATCAGCACCTCAAGAAATATTAATTGTCTGATTGACAATTCCTTATTTACAAGGATGGTGAGTTGCAACACTTTAGACGGGGCATCACCAATCAAAATCCGATGAGCCTACAGCTACATATGTGGTGGTTCCTAGCTGCAGCAGGTGGAGAATGACCATCACAGACTTAAGACTGCCAGATAAAAAGAAAATAAACTGCACCAAATTTGAAACAATCAATCACTCAAGTGGGATTTATAAAGCACTGCTAATCACCCGCCAGGGTAACCAGGCGCTAAGGGTCTTGCTGCTTTAGGTAGGATCAGTTGAACAGCCATGTCTTGAGTGACTTCCGGAATTCTGTGTGACAGTTGGAGGTCCGGAGGTGCAGGGGGAGGTTGTTCCAGGACTTCACCGTGAGGTAAGAGAACCAGGTAAACTATCTAACTGCAGCCCACAACCACTCACCTTGACTCACCTTGACATCTTCACTAGCTGACCAGGCACAAGCAAAGAATGATTTAAATGCCTGCTTTCATGTGAAAGGCAGAGTAAGTAATGACAGGCATTGAGCAAAAACACTATGAGCAAGGAGAGAAAGCAGGGTAGGTTCCAGCAAAGAGAAGCAATATCTGCCATGTCAGTGCCTAGAGACTCTCAGATTTGCTTAGTTACTAAACCATTGCCAAAGAATTCTCCACTTCCTTTTCTAAACTACATTCTTCAAAACACATCAGTGTTATGCAACGTACTCAAGGCAAGTCTGTGGGTGTTCCACAAACTGGTGGGCTGCATGGTTTTCTAAATCACAGTTGTTAGACCTGGCACCATTGGCGTAGGTCTCCCTTCCATTTTTTGCCACTACTTCCTGTGTTTTGCTGTGTGTTGGATTCCATTTTTGCTGGTCTAGATGCTTTGGGCACTTTGCCACTGCTGTTCAGTGCCAAAGGGCAAGTGCTCCCTTTGTAAAGTATTGTTGTGGATTAGTGATTCCATGACTGTGCCACCCACAGAAGCAGCTTGTAAAATGTGACTCAGGCCTGCCATTGCAGAGCTTGTGTGCAGTCTGGGACTGCCATGTCGACTTGGCAAGTGCACACACTTGCCAGTCCCTAAACCTTCCCTTTCCTACATATTAGTCACCCCTAAGGTAGGCCCAAGGTACCCCTGTGGGCAGGGTGCATTGTATGTGAAAGATAGGACATACCCTGACGTGTGTGGTATGTCCTGATAGTGAAATACAGCCAATTTCGTTTTTCACTATTGCAAGGCTATCTGTTCCCATAGGCCAGAATGGGGAGTTTGTTTATAATATCTTATAAACATAACTGACCCTGGGAACAAGATAGGAAAATAAAGTTTAGTATGCCTGAACTCAATGTTAAAATACATCTTTTAGTGAGGGTGATTTTTACATTCTGTGTTTGAAAATACCACTTTTAGAAAGTGGGTATTTTCTTGCCTAACCATCCAGTGTGCCTCTGCTAGGTTTGTGTATTGCATGTCTGGCTTTTGGATGACAGGGGCTGGAGAAGGGCTGTGGCTCCAGAAGTCTGATGAGTCAGGGCTGGGCTGAATGGACCTGGGTTGAATTTAGAGCAGGGGAAGGAGATTTCCTTTCACCTGCCTGGGCCTGGTCTGCCTTCAACAATGCTGTCTCCACCTCCTGCCAGGAAGCTGTACCAGTGAGGACAGAACTGGTTTTGGCTCGGTACAGACACTCTCTGCCTTCAGAGAACAAAGGATTTGTGTGTATAGAAAGTGGGGCCCAGACCCCAGACTTTTAGATCACTTCTGGGAAATCAAGAGGAAACCTTTGCCAAGGAGAAGAGCCGGAGAAGCTGAGGAGGAATACTGCCCCTGTGCTGTTTCCTGTCTGCGGTTAGCCTGCGGTGGCTGCTTGCTGCCAAGGAAAGGAGAAAAAGGACTCTGCTGTTTTGCTTTGTCACCTGCTTAAAGAAAAGATCTCCAAGGGCTTGAAATTGAGCTTGCCTCCTGTTCTGAAGTCTCAGGAACACAAAGACTTCACCCCTTCTGTCTCCTTGCACCTGGAACTGCTGTTTCAGCTGCCACAGAAGGAAATTGCAACACCGGCGCCGGCGAGCGACGCCGTAACCTGCACCGAAGCTGTGAGCGCTGCTCCGTCTTGCGACGTAGGCCCGACGCCTGCTACCGCGCCGCATCGACTCCGAAGCCGACTTCATCATCGCGGAGCCGATCCTCAACGTGGGTGATCCCCGAATCCATCGACATCGCGCCATCGTAAGGAACTGAGGCTTCGGCGCCATCGTGACGTCACCTTCCTGACGCAGTAAGGAACAGTTGTCTCGCCTCCTCTGCGCTGCAGTAAGGAACAGAGGCTTCACCTCCCCTGGGGTCATAAGGAACCGACGCCGCACAGCGCCATCGAAGCATCCCCTCCCCGACGCCGTGAACTGTCTTTGTTTTCATTGTTTCCAAGGCACTGTTCTTTGTCGGCCCGACGCCGCGAACCTCGCGATCGGCGCCGTACTTTGAGATTTTCACCGGTCACGACGTCGTTATAACTCCAGGTGGAGTTATTTGTTGCTACAAGCTTTATTTGAATGAATAACCTATTTTTTTTTTTTTACTGGTTTTTTTATTAATAAGAAAATTCCAATCATCACGGGTGTAAATTACAGACAGTTCGGTCTCAGAACATCAGGTACAGAGTACTGAACAGAATAATACATTCAGTCTATCATGTCAAGTGTAAGATGTTTCCCTCTAGCCATTTCCAATTCTACAGTCGGAGATAAACATAGGTTTCCCCGATAAGCATTCCACCCACTCCACTTCCTATCCCATTTCTTGGGGCATCCTCTGAGTTTGAATACCTCTTTTTCGGCCACCATACACTTGTCTAGCTCAGCCGCCCATGCGTGTAGTGAAGGCTGCCCCGCCACCCCCCACTTCATTGCAATGGCCCTCTTCACCAACACATAACCCAAAGTAACCAGTTGTTGTTCCACCTCGGTAAGGTCGGACGGTTCCCAAATGTTGAGGAGCCCCAACAATGGAGTGAGGTTAATCTGCTTGTTTATGGCGTCTTGTAGATATGTGGTAGCCCTTTCCCATAAGGGACGCAGGGATGGACAATCCCAGATAGTATGGTAGAAGGTTGCATCCTGGTGACACCCCCGCAGACAAGATGCGTCCTGTCGCGCCCCAATTTTGGCCAGTGTAACCCCGGCGAGGTAAGTTCTATGCAGAACTTTCAGTTGAACCAGCCGGAAGCGAAGTGAAATGGCTACCTCCCTCGGTGACATCAGCGCAGTTTGCCAATCGTCATCGTCAATGTCGCCAATGTCGGCTTGCCACTGGCTGCGGAGAGCTAGGAAAGGGTCAGGTAGGTTATTACACAGCTTGCGGTATGTTAGGGAAATTGCTTTGTCAGGGATTGATTCAGAGAGTAGCCGATCCTCAAGAGGAGACGATTCCGGGATGTTACCCATTTCCGGGAGAGCAGCGGTTAGGGCATGACGAATCTGCAGGTATCGAAACGCCTCCCCCTGGACCATTTCGTATTTCTCCTGCAGTTCCAGGAACGATAGGACTCGCCCCTTTTTCACGAGGTGACCTATATTAGATAGTCCGATCGCGTCCCATTTGTCGAACCCTTGGAAATAACCTATTTTTAAGGATATCTTGAGAACTGTATTGTGGATTTTTGTCGTTTGGTCTTGTTTTGGTTTAGATAAAGATTATTTATTTTTCTAAACTGGTGTGGTGTCCATTTGTAGTGTTTTCACTGTATTACTGTATGTGTTCACAAATGCTTTACACACTGCCTCTGGGATAAGCCTGTATGCTCATGCCAAGCTACCAAGGAGGTGAGCAGGGGTTATTTTAGGAGTGTATCCCCCTTACCCTGACTAGAAGCAAGGGTCCCTATTTGGTCAAAGGTACCTACCTCTGCCAACTAGAGACTCCCATTTCTAACAACAGTCCACTCATTTATGCAGCACATGGGTTTAGTCCTATCCCCAGTGCAGTTCTCTGGAACAGGATGCCCCAGTGTGAGTTCGGTCTTTAACAAACCCAGACCTTCGCGATGTTGCGTTCTCTTCAAGGACCATCCAGTGGAAAACCGAAAAGCTCTCCTACCTCTAACTCTGTCTTTGTGCTCTGTAATATATCACTTACCTCTTATCTGTCTTCTTGTCCCATTTCTGAATCTGCTTCTGATTCATGGACTTAGCACAAGATGACTCCTTTCCCAGTTTCTTATTCATCAGGAAAAGAAAGTGACATATGTTGTTTTGCCCAATTTATCATGACTCACACACAATTGTTGCAACATTCTTTTTTACAATACATCATGGCAGAGTAACCCCTGTATTCCACTTCCTACTTCTTCTCTCATTTCCTGTTTTTGACAACATAAGGACAACAAATGTTCCAGTAACCTTTGGTCAGTAAACTTTTTGCCCCATGTTTATAATTTTGGCCCTAATATTTTTCCTTTGAGATTACTTCCTCAACTCAGAATACTTATGTCTGCTTCTGGAAGTCTGCTGCTTTTGGACCTGGGCATTTGCTACTCCTGTCTGGGGTTTCTGAGTGTCCTGTTCCTCGAGAATTCTCTACCTTGGATATTTCAGTCTACCTGTATGTGTTTTTATGCTGCTTGGCTTTTTCCTCCAATGAGGAATTCTTCAAAGAGACACCGTCTGCTTCCATGTTATATCCTGAACTGTTAAGCAGCTTTGACGAGAGAAGGCAGGGAGAACGTTGAGCCCAAGAAGTGATATTCAGTGAAATCAAATGGCTATACAGTGAACCTGTGGCAACAGTTTCCTGCAAGGCTCTCACTAAAAGCTTTTTTTTAATCTACAGAGGCACTTGCTAAGGATGCCCCTTTTGCCCCTTACATTGTGGTTGCCTTAGCAACTGTGGGGCATATTTACAAGGAAACTGTCAGAGCACGGTGTTAAGACAAAATTACTAACGCCGCGCTCCGACAGTTTCAAAACACAGGTATACGCCATATTTACAAGAATACAGTGCACCCCTGCGTTTCCCATGGCGCTGGCGCTAAATTTAGCTGCCTAATGCCAACGCAGGCCTCCTTGCACCATGGTGCTCCTTCCTGCATAAACAACCAGTAATGTGTGCTGCAGAATGCAGCACATATAGAAGTTGCAAAACGTCATTTTTTAATGATTGTTTATGTGCAAAAAGGGACACCTTCCTGCACATGGACAATTACTAATGGTGATTTGCTGTTTCTATGTGTGCTGCAGAATGCAGCACATATAGAAACAGCAAAAACAAGGAGAAATTATTCATTTCTCCTTGTTGCGCCTGTTTAAGACCAGAATTTCCCTGGTCTTATTTTTGACGCTGCCCCATATGTACGCCACCCTTGTAAATAGGGGGCAGTGTCAAAAAGCAATTGGTGTTGCGATGAAATGCCCACAGCAACACCCATTGCCCGCCCCTTTGCCGCAGTGGACTGCTGCGGTAAGGGGCATATTTACAAGGTGTCGTTAAGCCACATTAAGTGGCTTAACGACACCTTGTAAATATGGAGCAGGCACTTCATTAAAGGTGAAGTTCCTGTGGCGCAATGCCCTTGTAAATGTGCCCCACAGTCTTCTGTAATAGGGCATTGAGGGGTATTGAGGGCATCCCAACCAAGGCAGGGGGAGTTGTAATTGCTGCTATAAGTTGACACCAGTCTACTGACAGTCAAGAACCCTGGTTCACTGTTAGCAGCCCTGATGATCATGGGGGCCGAATTATTTGTTTTTTCTGTCAAAAAAATAAACTGGACTAAATGGAAGGACCTACCAATTACTACCTGCACCACCAGAGGTTTATTGGGTGAACTGCCATTTAAATGGGTGCCTGAAGCTCTACGATACCTGGGTATCCTGGTAAGATGAGACATAAAGGCCTCATTACGAGTCTGGCGGTCCACGGACCACCAGACTCACGTGGGCACGGCGGTGGCGGTGTTTAGACCGCCCTATTATGACCAGGGCGATCAGGCAGCCCTGAGACCACCACAACCACCAGGGATCAGAGATCCCTGGTGGTGTTGTGCCGGTCATGAGGCCGCAATATGCTTGGCGGGGCTGCTGCGGCCCTGCCAAGCATATTACAAGTTTCCTCACCGCCACACTTTTTATGGTGGTGTGACCGCCATGAAAAGCGTGGTGGTGAGGAAACTAAGGGAGTCCTACAGGGCCTCCTTGTGCCTCTGTACCATGGGGAGCATGCACGGAGGCAGATGTTGTGCCCCCCTGTGTTAATGCACCCCAGTAACTGCACAGCATGGACTGCACCAGTCCATGCTGTGCAGGCGGTCCCGCTCCCACACCTCCAAACTCGTAATGAGACCCTTGGATAGGTGAATCCGTAAAAATATTGTTTCAAAATACATTGAAACACAAATATCATGTCAAAAATATTGTGAGGTGAAGATAGTCGGATAGAATTTCAAACGCGAGAATCTTGATTTTTTAAAACTATTTTTTAGTACTATGGTTAAAAATATCACTGCGATTTATATTGTTTTATGTGTGTTTTTATAAGTTTTTAAAATATTGTTTTCATTCTTCAGATTAATGTTATATTTTGTAATCTAATTTTAGGACCAGTATGTTGGATTTATCGGTGAATAGGGTGGGGTGTAAATTTTTATTAACTTTTGTTAAAGTTTTTGCATTGCTTCTAAATATGTAACTTGTTTTTACATTTCTTAAAATGTTAGAGTTTTTTTATGAAACTAGAAATACATTTATGGTGGGTATATTTTAATATATTATGTTCCTTTGTTTTTCAGTTATAATGTTTTGTGAACATGTATAATTTTGTTATGTTGGTATTCATTGATATTAGTTAATTATTACTTCTTTCATTTAGTTATGTTATTGGGTGAGCAATGTTAATTTGTTAATGTTATGTTTGTAAAATTATTCTGTATTCATGTGCCTTTTTATTGTGTTAGTATAAATGTGTAACTAATAGAAAAGTGTTTTGTCATTTAAATTAAGCCAAGTTATGTTGGTTTGTATATGTGTTTGGAATGTGTATGTAGGTCAGACGTGCGGACGTAGCAGAAGCAGATGAAGCGGGAGCGAGCAAGCGAGGTAGAGCCGCCTTGAATCTGTGTGGCCCGTGCTCCGTGTTCGGTGCTTTCTGGCCTGTCAGGTGCGGAGGACAGGAGGGCACACGAGGCTGGGGGTCGAGGAGCATCTGTACACTCCTCTTTTTGAGGCGAGTGAAGGGCGAGCGTAACTTGCAATAAGCAGCAGGTAGTGGTGGTGAAGTTAGAGCTGCGGTTCCTTTCCTGACTTGCGCGGAGACGGCCGGCGTTAGGCTGGTGCGGTCTGGGCATTGGGGGAGGTCTGCCCCTGTCTTCGCTCTTTTTGTGGTTCATGCTTGTATGCTTCTCTGCCTTCTGTTTTATTGCCGCACTCCCCCCGCAGTGTTTATTTCTCGCACCGTTCTTTCTCTCCTCTACAAGAGGGAGACTTTGACTTTGATTTTTCTATTGATAATTTATTGAATTTGGTCCCTTGAGCTGGCCTTGTTTTTAGCTGCCATTGGTCTCATTATACATCAGAAGTTGTGAGTTGGAGCACATTTCATACTTGGGCTAAAAAAGTTCAAGCAAGCGGCATGCACGTGCCAGCAAGTATTTAGTAATGAACCAGCAGCGACGATGGTGGTTGGTTATCGATACATACGGACATATTGACACATACACTGAGTATTATGTGCGCTTGGGAGGCCTAGGATACAGCCCATCTCCTTGGTGGCATGGAAGCGGCCAGCTCTAGGTTGGTGCAGCTTGTACCTCTTTGGAGGGGATTGCTCCCAGTCCAAATTTAGTTCACTGTAAGCTTCTTAACCTCCCACACCTTGCAAGCCTCCGCTTTACTCTTGAGGAGGTGGAATTGACTGTTTGAGAAGGAAAGCATCGTTGAGTGAAGGGCAGAGGGCAACAGCGGCATCTGTGATATCTGCAGACGAATAGTAAGGTTGTTACTCGTGGTTGATCCACTCAGTTTTCGAAGGTGGAAGATACCCTCTAGGTGCTTGCGATCCGGTAGTTTAATCGCACACTCAGGGTCAGGGTCAGTACCAGGGTCAGCCTCAGGGTCAGCTGGACCTACACTCAGCTACTTCAGTCTCCCCAAATTAATAAAAACCATCAGGCGGAAGAAGCCCCAAGCCCATCTGTCCCATTTAAAATACCATCCCTCTGTGTTGTACATGTTCTCTAAGGGACTGAGGGGTAAAAGGCTAAAGAATAAGGAACCGAGGTGCTGCCATGTGTGGTAAATGTAGATGAGCTGGGCACAGTGACGGTCCTTTCTCAGTTGACAGTTCCGCATCATCTTAAGTTCATCACATAGAACTTAGTGGAACATAATCTTCCAACTCAGCTTACTGACCAATGTCCTTCAACTGTATCGGTCGAAGAAATGGAAATGGGCATGGAGGATGTTAAGGTGAATCCCAAAAGAAAGGACGTTGGCACTAAGTTGTCTGAGCCTGTGGTTACGCTGAAGCCTATGAGCCCGATGGTTATAACTGGCCCCTTAAATGTTGAGGAGTCATCATCAGGACTGCCTTCTCTTAAAGAGCTCTCTTGAGTGTCTCAGGATGAGCAACGTGGGGATGAATGCAGTTTTGATACTGGGGATTTAGAGGATTTTACACTGCCGGATATTGCTTTACACATGGAAAAAATCAAGTAATGGAGGCCAATTTAAAATCAGTCGATAAGTAAGGAAGGTGCACTCAGAAGGAAGTCACACAAAAGCACAGATATGATCCATCGATCTTCTTTATTCTAAATGTTTTCTTAAAACCGGCACAGAGCCAACGCGTTTCGTTCCTTGATGCCATGAGGAACTTCATCAGGGCTGCAATGATTACACAAAAATATAACATAAATAAGACATATAAAGTATACACAAAAGTACATATGACACATGATAACAATAGTAGATGACCCACATACATCAATTAAACAAAAAAAAAAACAGACCAACAATATGACAAATAGACACACAAACAATATATAAATGGAATTATGTATCATTTAAAATCACAAGAAAACAATGATCATTGACAACGAGAAATACACAAAAAAATATAATAAACAAGGGTATATTAAGGTGGGAAACACACAAAAAATCAAAGAATTGAATACAAAGAATATCTATACAGAATAACAAATACATAAATGAATACTGAGAAAGGGTATGAAAATTTCCACAGTATCAAACCAAGTGCACTAAAACCCAAATTGCATGTAATGAGAAGCAATAGACAAATACAAAAGAGAAAAAAGTCACAGAGATAAATCAAAAACAAAAGCAAAAAAGAGAGAAAATGTAGAGAAAGGTAATAAGTTAATGAATGAAAAAGAATAAACAAGACATGATGAAACCAAACTCGAGCAGTGTGTATGCCAAAGAAAAAGACCTTGATAGAATGAGAAACGAAGATGGAGAAAGAAGAAGAAAAATATAAGGATACATATCTCACCTTCAAATATTAAGTGAGAGTTAGATATTGTTGCGACCAATAAATAGTGTATGTCGTCTCGGTAACGAAATCTCATCCAGAAAGAAAGTGTCAAAATCAGGTATCTGTTCTGATAAGAAGAATAGCATAATTGGAAATAAACAATGATATAGTCCAAAGCAGATATATAATAACACCAAAGAAATAACAGACTACTCAATCAACAAATTCCAAATGCAGTAACTCAAATACGAGTAAAAATGATCAGACAATACGCCAGAAGTGAGACTGGGCCAAAAACGTCAATTGGCGGAGATAATCCGCTGTAATGTCACAAAAATAGCTTCTCACCTACACTGCAAGTGAATGATGCGGGCATTAACCAAATATTCGATTCTCAGAAGAAAATCCAGCACTTCACTCACAATTAGAGCGATGAATGTGTAAATCCTACAGCAAAATTCTAAAAGTGGGAGAATATATATCAATGAGCAACAAAGGCAAAGGTACTGTAGTGAGTTAAGTATTTGTGGTTAACATGTGGGCATGCCTATGATGTTCTGACATTCGGTCCTCGCGCGTGGAGTGTGCATCCTTGGGGATTCGATCGGTGACTGGCAGTTGCTGACCGAGCCTCCGAGGGTGCGACGCTCCTGGCCGTGGCTGAAGAACTTACCTTCGAAATAAACCGTTCTTCTGAAGAAACCTTCTACTTGCCTGGTGTTCTTTCATTCACCACATATTGGCGACGATTGGGATCTCCGTCTTCAGCCACAAACAGCGGATATTTCGCCAACCCCACGCTGTATCCCCTTAAATCCAGCTCAACGTCCGAAGTGTGTATCAGTGAGCCGTGATCGACGGAGCTTACAAGACGCTCAAGCGACAGCTGGTAGGGCAATTTATTTATCTTTAATCGGCGATTTTGACTATCGGCCAGGGCAGCGTTACCCTCACTCATTTGACCGCGAGCCGTCAAGCTGTACACGGCGCATGCGCTACAGTCTCACGCGCAGATTCAGCGCGTCACGAAGAAGAGGCAAGAGGTGGTGCGCGCTTCACTCTCACGCGCAGATTCAGCGCGTCACGGCAAGGAGGCAGAGAACAATAGCATAGAGCGTTGGGCTCGCAAGCAGAAGAGTACTTCCTTAAGCTGCACTGTACTCGCGCGAGATCCATTTGGCTTGGGGCAATTCAGTGCGTTACACGGCTGGGCTTTCATACTATTTCAAGCCACGGTGACACGCACACCCTCATCGGATTATTGGGTCTCTGTTCCGGTATCAGATCCTTTAATTGCGTGTCACGGTGATACGCACACCTTATCTATATTAAAAAAAAAAAAAAATTTTTTTGTTTGTTTGTTTTATTATAATATGTTAAATGATCTCTTCACACATTCTGCCAATTTAAGCTGGTAACCTCCACCAGTGGCTCACTCTTCTATTAGTTATGGCTTCTCTCAACCAAATTACGCAGCCTCCTCCTTTTCTTGCTAAACCTGGCAAACCTGGTTTACCTTGGCATGAGTGGTTCTGTTTATTCGAAAACCACTTAGTGGCTATAGATGCTGCTGATTATTCACCAGCCCGTAAGTTCGCCCTGCTTTTCGGCAGTTTAGGTCTGGCTGCACAGCGCATTTTTCAAAGTATACCTCCTATCCCTCCTCCTGCTGGTCAATCGGGAGATGGACAATGGAACACTTATTTGGAGGCCATAGCTAGACTTAAGAAGCAATTCTCGGAGTCGCCTAACATAATGTTAGAAAGGCACAAGTTCTACAAGCGTAAACAGTTCGAAGAAGAAAAGGTGGAGGAGTATATTTCAGCATTGAGGGTTCTAGCTACTACTTGTGGGTTCGGTCCTTTATCAGATGACATCATTCGTGATCAGTTCGTCTTCAATTGTGCTTCTCAGAAAATAAAAGAAAGGATTTTAGGTTGTAAAAATCCCTCACTTTCTGAAGTAGTAGACATGGCTTTAAGTATAGAACGCTCGTCAATTTCTACTAAAGTTATGCAAGCTAACCCGATGCCTAAAGTGAATGCTATTTCTGAATCCTCGGAAGCTTACGAAGAAGATTTATTGGCTGTAGGTTCAAGAGACAGAGGACCAAAGTCTTCCCAAAGTAGTTATCAACCATATTGTTACAGATGTGGGTCAAAAATGCACATTGGAAATTTTCAAGGGTGTCCCACTTTAGGCAAACGTTGCTCTATCTGTAAAAGAATGGGTCATTTTCAAAAACTCTGCAGAGGCCGCAGGAAACCAGTCTCTGTTCGAAGTGTTGACGTGGAAACGAATTACTGTACAGAGTCGTTGGATAATCTACTCCTGACAGTGGATTACACAAAGGATCCCTTGGAGATTAAGGGTCCCTTGTGTAATGCACTAATTGATGGTAAAGAAACCAGCGTTATGGCGGACTCAGGGTCCCCAATTACAATTCTACGTGACTCTTATTTTTTTGAGAAATGGGGAAGAACTGTTCCACTGGCGAAATCCGATGTCAATCCAAAGGCCTTCGGCGAGAAGGACATAGACATGTTGGGATTTTTTATGTCGGATGTCATAATTTTAGAAAGAAAAATTAATACTAAAGTCTATGTTGCAATTAAGGGAAAAACATTGTGGGCTGGAAAGATCTGGCACGTTTGGGTTTGTACCTAGTCCCAGGGGATGTAAACCCTATAAGGGTTAGAGAAATTCCTGTCTGTAGCCTGGATGACCTAACTTTAGATTTAAAATGCTTGACCGCAGAATTTAAGTCAGTGTTCAGTGAGCAAATCGGTTGTGTGAATGAGTTCAAACACAAGATCAGGTTGTTACCTAATGCAATACCTGTGGTTCATAAGGTCAGGCCGGTCCCCTTGAGTGCTAGAGAAGAGTTAAAAAAAATGTTGGAGGATTTATGTTTACAGGGTATAATCCAGCCCACTGAGTCTTCACAGTGGGTGGCCCCCATTGTGGTCGCTCGCAAAAAGACAGGCGAAATTAGGCTCTGTGCAGATTTGAGAGGCCTTAATAAAAGCATCGTAGTAGACTGCCATCCCCTCCCCAAGATTCATGACCTACTGGCAAATTTGGGGGGCGCCCAGTGGTTCTCTCTAATCGACCTTAAGTCCGCATATCATCAAATCCCACTAGCTGCGGAGTCTCAGGAACTAACAACTTTTGTTACACCTTTTGGTGCCTACAAATTCCTGAGACTTCCTTTTGGACTAGCGTCCGCAGCTAGTGTGTTCCAAAGATTGATGGATACGATGTTTAAAGGGATAAAAGGCGTTCAAACATATCTGGACGATATACTGATTTTTCCAAAGGATCCAGATGAACACGTGGTGCTGTTGAGAAAGGTATTATCCGCCCTAGGCAAGTACGGTATGACTGTAAGAGCGGATAAGTGCAAATTTGGAGTGAAGGAACTAGATTACCTAGGACACACAGTGTCTTTTAAGGGCATTACTCCGAAATTTTCTGTGGTCAGGGCTCTAAAGGAGGCAAAACCTCCTTCAGACAAAGATACTCTTCGCTCTTTTTTGGGCCTCGCTGAATACTATGCAAGGTTCGTATGCAACTATGCACAGTTGGTAGAGCCCCTTAGAATGTTATTAAAAAAAGGGCAGAAATTTGTTTGGTCGCAAGATCTTGATGGGGTGTTTACCAAAGTGAAAGATCTAATAATTTCAGCTCAAGCATTACATGCTTTCCGTGATGATTCACCGTCAGTCATCACAGTTGATGCTAGCATGTGTGGCCTGGGAGCAGTCCTAAGCCAGAGAGTTAACGGTAAGGATCAGACAGTAGCGTTTGCTTCCAGATCACTGAAATCTTTTGAGAAAAATTATAGTACTATTGGACGAGAAACCTTGGCATGTGTCTGGGCAGTCCAGAAATTTAAGATGTATATTTGGGGGCGAAGATTCGAAATTTTTACTGATCACAAGCCACTTACGTTCATTTTTTGTAAACCCCCTAGTAATAACATGTCAGCAAGATTGACTCGCTTAATTTCTAAGTTACAGGAATATAATTTTAGCATGAAGCATATTCAAGGGGGTAAGAATTTTCAAGCAGACTGTTTATCAAGGATGCTAATGGAAAAAGACGATGAGGATGATGTTGAGGAGGATGAAGTTGAATGTGTCGCTGTCCTTGATGCAATTGAAAACTGTAATACTGTTATTTCAGAGTCAGAATGGAGAACGGCATGTACCAACGATGCCATTGTGTCAAAAGTTATAGAGTATTCTTCATCTAAATGGCCTGATGCTAGGAATTTGTCAGGTGAACTAAGAAATCTGTCATTAGTAGCTGATGAAATTTCTGTCAAGGATGGTCTAGTTTTACGAGGCGATAAATTTATACCCCCAAGTTCTTTAAGAAATGTTTTAATCAAGATCGCTCATGAGGGGCACCTTGGGGTAGCTAAGACTTGCATGAAGATCAAATTGGATTATTGGTGGCCTGCCTTAGACGCCCAAGTGAAAGGTATGGTGGATGGATGCGAGGAATGTTTGCTCTCGGACAAACATTGGAAACTCCCGAGGGTACCCCTACATCCCACAGTCTTCCCGGAAAAGCCTTGGGAAAAGGTGGGACTGGATTTTTCTGGCCCATATAATATCCTTAATGAGTCTTCTAGATTTTTGATTCTAGCTGTTGATTACCATTCTAAGTGGATGTATTATAGATTTGTGGACGCCCCTACTACTGATAACACTATTTCTTTCCTGAGCAAAGTATTTACCTTGGAGGGAGCCCCTAGATCCCTGGTTATGGATAACGGGACTCACTTTGTTTCGGAAAAGATGTGTTCATTCTTGATGAACCATGATGTCAAACATCTGAGAGTAGCCAGGTATTCTCCAGCTTCCAACGGACTAGTGGAAAGGGGCAACAAAGTACTTAAAGAGGGGATTCAAACAGCGCTGGCCGCTGGTCATGACGTTAAATCATTTTTGGAAAAAAAAGTGTGGAGTTATAACACTTCCCCACACTGTTCCACAGGTGTCACCCCTTTCGAGCTCCTGAGAGGCAGAAAGGCTAACACTACCTTGCTGCCATCTTGGTTAGATAGTGGTAAACTAACAGGTGTTGACAACAGTCGTAAGGATCTGACAAGTAAAGTGAGGGTAAGCCAGGAGAAAATGAAAAAGAAATTTGACGGAGGGTGTTCTTCCACCAATGTTGAAATTGCGGTGGGTGATTGGGTTTTATTTAAAAAACCTTTTAAAGTAAGAAAAGGAGAGTCCATCTTTTCGAGTCCTGTTCTAGTTTGTAAAGTCAGCAGAGGTGCAGCGTTTCTCCAAGATAAGGGCTGGTGGAACAAAAGACAGTTGATTAAAGTTAGTAAGGCCCAATCGGATTTAATTAGGAGCAAGAAAGCTTCAGTGGCGGAAGGTGAACTTGATTGGTCTTATTGGTTAGATAATCAGGAAAGACAGGATCCCTCAAGGGAGCAAAATTGGTTGCCAAGTAACGCTCCTGTGTCCAATGATTTAGAATGTAATGTAGGTCGGTCTCGGGGAGGTCGGGTTAGAAAGTTACCTTCGAGATTTAAGGATTTCATTACATGTTAATTCTGAAATTTATATTTGTGTTTATATAGGGGGGAGGTGATGTAGTGAGTTAAGTATTTGTGGTTAACATGTGGGCATGCCTATGATGTTCTGACATTCGGTCCTCGCGCGTGGAGTGTGCATCCTTGGGGATTCGATCGGTGACTGGCAGTTGCTGACCGAGCCTCCGAGGGTGCGACAGCTCCTGGCCGTGGCTGAAGAACTTACCTTCGAAATAAACCGTTCTTCTGAAGAAACCTTCTACTTGCCTGGTGTCCTTTCATTCACCACAGGTACCAAGAAGAAGTGAAACAATGAGCATCTGGTGAGAATAATCCAGAGGCCTGGTAGTCAAAGTCACCCTATCTTAAGTCACTAACTCCTGTCTCACCTTAAATATAAGTTAAAGGTGCAAGCAGTATCCATAAAACAGGTCCAGCACTTCACTCTTAAAATAGAGCGATGAGGAAATTGATCCTAATGCAATATCTAAATTACATTTTTTTTATCGTTAATTGGTAAAAGTAAAAGGCTCCCATGTGATGGGTAAAACGAGAAACAAAAAGGGACTGAAGGCACCATAGATGAAAGGGGGCCAGCAAAGGGATAATGAAAAGGGTCCAGAATGTAAACAAACAAATGTCAAGTCGCATTTAAAAAGGTGAACCATAAGACATCATAGCTATCATACCATCGAGGTTATATAATTTGGAAAGCCATGGGCACTGGTGTATATAGAATAAAGTCGGACACCACTTAAATACAGAGATAACGCAATTGGAGCATTGCAAAAAATATATCATATGGCCATAGTGAGCCCCTCCCATATGATTCCCAAAAGTTATTTTTTACTAGAGCACACAGTAAGAGGTTCAATCCAGGGCATAACCGCGAGTTGTATAACAAAAGTAATCTATGAAATCATCTTGAACGCGCCCCCGAGAAGCTTACCCGTGTTACGCAGTTCTAAGGAAAAAGGCGTGATAACCGGCAGCAATCTAACCGATGGTTCGCGGTATTATTTAAAGCCGAAAAATGAGCAGCGTCATAAACGCTAGGATGTCAATTTGCACGTCTTGAGCGATACGCCGAAATAGAAAAAGGGTGAAAGATATGTAACAATCACAGGTAACGGAGTGGCCATCTTAAAGGATCACCAAAGCATTGTAAATAGCAACCATCTAGCGAGTGGTTCCGCGTAATTCAAAAACCAAAAACAAGAACAGTTTTGAAAACAAAATTACATAGTACAGCACATCATGTACAAAATACCAAGAGGAACAAAGGGACCATAAAAAACGTGTCAATCCCAAAATTTGCTGGACGGTCATCTTTCTCAATCACAAGCCAAGTATAGAAATAACATTAATGGAAAAAGGTATGTAACAATCACAGATAAAGGAGTGGCCATCTTAAAAGATCACCAAAGCGTTGTAAATGGCAGCAGTCTTGCGAGTGGTTCCGCGTAATTCAAAATCCGAAAACGAGAAAAGTGTTGAAAACAAAATTACATAAGCCAGCGCTTCATATATAAAAGACCAAAATAAAAATAAAAAAGGAACCATGAGAAACGTGGCAATCCCAAAATTGCGGGACGGCCATCTGTCACAATCGCAAGCCAAGTATAGAAATAGAGTTCACGGAAAATGGGGATTCACACCCTTAGGATCTCTAACCTATGCAGTAAGTCAGAAGCAGCGGGATACACCAGTATAGAAAGTGCCATCTTGCAGCTTAACAATCTGGTGTGAGGGGAGCCAACCTCAGCCACCAAGGAATAAACAAATGGAAATAAAGAAGAATAAAGTACAAAGGATAAGAATAAGAAATAAAAACACAAAAGCGGAGAATAAGAGAAAAAATAATAATCGGAAAAAGAGAGGTATAAAGACAAAAAGAACAATTAAAAATGTATGTCCACCATGTTATTTGTACCTTCAGGTGTTCAAATCTACCATTAGAGTTGACCTAGGAACACAGTGAGCATCCCAAACATCAGCAAACATATTTAGAGCATAATCAGATTTACATTTATCCAAGAAAGTAATGGAACTCCCCATCTGTATTATGACCCATCTGCGTAGCCCTTAAACGACATATCAACCTGGCCTCCCTTTGTCTAACCAGTAGCTCTCGATCACCACCTCGGTTACCAGGGGGTACATGGTCAATGCAATGGAAACAAAAAGAGCTATCATCTGGGTGCATTTTCATATAAAGATCGGTTAAGGGATAACGGCTGTCCTTGTTGAGAAGTGCCCTGCGGTGTTCTTGTATTCTCATCTTAAGTTGACGGATTTTGCTGCCCACATATATAGTTCCACATTTACAACCCAGTACATAAATTACATGTGTTGTATTGCAATTGATAAAATGTGCAATATTATGTAATCTGGGAGTATTGTATGTAAAATTGGTGGTTTTGTTTTTACCAAATGGACAGACATTGCAGGATCCACAAACGAAGAAGCCTTGTGGTTTGGGAGGTAACCATGTCTCCTGTTTACTGGTTACATAGCTGGGACACAGCACATTACGCAATGACCTGCCCCTTTGATAGGTAATAGATGGCATGTCAGTAAGGCTGTTCTTAAGACCTGGAACCTCCTTTAATAGGCCCCAGTTTTTCTTCAGGGTATTGAAAACCCTATTGCTGTTAGTATTAAACGGTGTGACAAAGCTGACTGCTCTCTCCGTCTTGGCCTCTTTGAATCCCTTGGTTTTGTCACGAAGGGTATCATCCCTATCGAGATGTTGTGCTCTCACAATGGCCTTGTCCAGTATCTCCCTTTTATAGCCTCTCTTGAGGAATCGTTTTTTGATTCCAGAATATTGCTTAGGTATGTATGTTCCTCACTGCAATTCCTCCTAATCTTGTCATTTCACCAAATGGAATATTGTTGATGACAGAACGGGAGTGGGCACTGTTGGCATGTAGTACCCCATTGCATGCCGTTTCTTTCCTGTAAAGGGTACTTTGTACAGTCATGTTCTTCACATAAAAATGGATGTCAAGGAAATGTATTTTCTCCCTGTCAAATGTCATTGTAGGTTTCACATTATACTCATTAGCATTCAGATATGTGAAATACTGTTGCAGTGACTCTATGGAACCAGACCACGAGACGATGATGTCGTCAATGTACCTCCCCCATAACATGATGTGTTCGGTCCATGTGGAGGCACGTCTGCTCCAGGCATACTCCCTCTCGAACCACCCCATAAAGAGGCAGGAGTAAGAAGGAGCGAACCTGGAGCCCATGGCGGTACCCAGTATCTGGTGAAACCAGCATTTGTCATGCAGAAAAAAGTTGTTACTAAGAATGATATCAATCATCTCTAAGACCATCTCATTGAATTCATATAAGTCAATCAATCAATCAATCATGTCACTTATAAAGCGCACTACATACCCGCGAGGGTCTCAAGGTGCTGGGGGAAGAGGGGGGTGGTGCTGCTACTGATCGAAGAGCCAGGTCTTGAGGAGTCTTCTGAAGGCCAGTAGGTCTTGGGTCTGTCGGAGGTTGGTGGGGAGGGTGTTCCAGGTCTTAGCGGCGAGGTGGGAGAAGGATCTGCCGCCGGCGGTCGTTTTCCGGATGCGGGGGACTGTGGCGAGGGCGAGGCTGGTCGAGCGGAGCTGGCGGGTGGGGGTGTAGAAGCTGAGTCGTCTGTTGAGGTAGGCTGGTCCGGAGTTGTGGAGTGCTTTGGGTGCTTGGGTGAGGAGCTTGAAGGTTATCCTCTTGTTGACAGGGAGCCAGTGCAGGTCTCTCAGGTGGGGTGTGATGTGGCTGCGTCGGGGGATGTCGAGGATAAGACGTGCAGAGGCGTTCTGGATGCGTTGCAGCCGTCTCAGGAGCTTAGCCATCGTTCCTGCGTAGAGAGCGTTTCTGTAGTCCAGCCTGCTGGTGACGAGGGCCTGGGTGACTGTTTTTCTTGTTTCGGTGGGGATCCACTTGAAGAGTCAGCCCTCTCCTTGTCGAGGAATGATCGTACTGCCAATATACCAAACTCCTTGCGTATACAGGTGTATAGGCTCTCAACGTCAAATGTGACAAAAAGAAGATCTTCTGACCATTGGAAATATATAAATTTGACTAGGATATTCTTGTTATCCTTAATAGAGGAAGGCAGGTCAACAACATGTTTCTGAAGCCTCAGATCTACAAACTCAGAGAGTCTCTCGGTAGGTGAGCCCACCCCCGAGATAATGGGACGACCAGGTGGAAATGGCCCTCCCTTGTGAATTTTGGGCAAAATAAAGATGCACGGATATTTTGTTTCAAATTCTGTTTATTGATTTTTATGATTGAACAGAGATGCATCACATAAGCAACAATTGTCAAAAAAGGGCCAAGAGTTACAGATATCACATGTGAGTTACAGCTTGGTCGCAAGTTCTGTGGCGAGAAAACATTTTGATAATGACATTTGCGATTGTTGCAGTGAGCACTTTACAGGTTGCTATCAATTCACCCTCCAGGCGGAGGAACTTATAAAGGAAACTTACTATATCTAACATAAAAACTCAACAAAACTTTGATGTCATGGTGCAAAGAATAGTGGGGTGGGCATGAGGGTTGAGCGTCTAGTTCCCTGATAAGGCTACATTCGAGCTACCTACAATCAGCTATAATTCTGTGGCCTTATATATGGAACAGGTTAAGGGCCCTTAGCCTTGGGGAGCATGCCATCAGTGGAAGACCTTCCGATAGGTAACTCACCAGCGGGGACCATATGTATTCGAAACCTTTCCTGGTATCATCCATTATGTCTGCCATGCGTTCAAGCGCTAGCTCCTTCCATAACCTCGCATGCCAGTGAGTCAGCGATGGTGCCTCTTGTTTTTTTCATGCTGCAGCAACTGCCAATTTAGCTGCACCTAAGCATAGCCACATAACAGATCGATCACTCTGCATCTGGCGTTTCAGAGTTGGGTCTCTTACCCCTAGCAAAGTATGTTCCAGGGTTTGAGGAATTGGGTAGCCTAAAATAAGCTTGATTTGGGACAGGATCTCCTTCAAAAAAGGTTGAATGAGGGGGCAGTCCCACCAGATATGCCGGAAGTCACCCAGTAAACCACAACCCCGCCAACATCTATCTGGGGTGTTGGGGACAATCCTGTGTAGTTTCTGGGGGTACAAGTACTAATCATACATAATTTTATAATGCGCCTCCCTTAAATACATCGAACGGTTACATTTCGTTATGTCGTTATACAGACGCTCCCATTGTTTGTCTCCTAACGGAGTACCCATCTGTGCATCCCAAAAGCCTTTATATCGTGGGGTGGACCGGGGGGTTAGAGCTTGTATGAGAGCGTATAGAAAGGAAATGCATCCCTTGGAGGTAGATCCAGACTGGGCAAACTTCTCTATGGGGAGCAAGTCTCTGGTGGCGGCCCGCCGCACCAGAGGTTGCATCACCCAATGTTTAAGCTGCAAGTAGCGGAACTTCTCTTTAGAGGTCAGTGTGAATTGTTTCATGCAATCTTGGAAGGTGAGGATCTCTCCTTTATGAAATAGATGGGAAATCATAAGACACCCTTCCTCCCGCCAAGCCTCGAAGCGTTCCTCGCGAAGCGCAGGGGGGAATGCAGCATTAAAATGTATGGGTGTGTGTGGGGATGGGAAGGTGGTCAGCTGTAACTTCCTGGTGAGAGTGTCCCAGACCCGTAGTGTAGTGGATGTGGGTGTGCTGATATATGCATTGGGCGGTCGGTCATGTTTGGGCTTCCATAATAGATCCCATATGGTGCGGCCAGTGATCTGCCTGTCCATATGCAGCCAATGTTTCTCAGAGGCGCGCAGGGACCACTCTGTGATTACTCGTAATTGAGCCGCCTTGTAATATCCCTGAAAGTCCGGCAAGGCCAGACCTCCCTCCCTGTGTGGCCGCGTGAGCAAGCGGTAGGGCAAGCGAGCCCTCTTACCCTGCAAGATGAACTTAGAGATCATTTGTCGCAGCTCTCTGAAGAGACCTTGTTCTAATGGGATGGGTAGCCCCTGGAAGAGATAAAGCAGGCGATGGAGCGCGTTCATCTTGATGGCATTTATCCGGCCCAACCAGGAGATATATGCAGCACTCCATCTGCCCAAGTCACTCTTTAATTGGTGCATAAGTGGAGGAAAGTTGGCCTTGTAGAGATCTGAAATGCGGGGGGTAAGCTTAACGCCCAGATAGGTTATCTCTTTAGTTGTACAGGAGAATGGTGAAGCTCTCTCCACCTGCCGCCACTCCCCCGTAGACAAGGTCAGATTAAGTAAGAAGGATTTGGCCAGGTTAATTTTAAATCCCGGGCAAGTTCCCCCTGGATAGCCGGGAGTGTGGATGCTGGCTCTGTGATCGGAAGAAGCACGTCATCAGCAAAGAGCGATATCTTATGCTCGTCGGAGCCAAATCTTACCCATGTTATGTCCGGGTTGTTCCTAATTTTATGCGCTAAGGGTTCTATGCTTAAAGCAAAAAGGAGGGGGGACAACGGGCACCCCTGCCTCGTCCCGCGAGCCAAGTTAAAAAAGGGGGAAGCAACACCGTTGACCAGGACACGGGATCTAGGGGAGTGATAATTGGCACGTATCATCCCTATGAAAGCCTCATGAAAACCAAAGCGTCGAAGGACACTGAACAAGAACGTCCACTCAACGCAGTAAAATGCTTTCTCTGCGTCAAGTGAGAGAAGAGCCGCCGGGATGTCCTTCCTCCAAGCCTTCTCTATTATGTGGATGATGCGTCGCAGGTTATCATGAGTCTGCCTCCCCTTGATGAAGCCTGATTGATCCGGGTCAATAAGGCCCGGGAGCACTGATTCGAGGCGGGTGGCCAAGATTTTTGCGTATAATTTGGCATAGAGATTCAAGAGGGCGATCGGGCGGTACGAGGAACAGGCTGTAGGAGCCTTGCCCGGTTTGGGAATCACTGCCACAATTGCCTCTCCCATAGGGGGGGTGACCTGTTGTGTAGAAGTGATAACATTAAATAAGGTGGTTAAAAAGGGGGCAAGTTCTGGTGCAAAGGTACGGTAAAAATGTGCCGTGAACCCATCTGGCCCCGGTGCTTTCTGTAATTTAAGAGCGTTGATCGCCTTTTGTACCTCCTCAGGGGTAATGGATTGGGCCAAATCCTCATTAACGGTCTCCGGGACCTGGGGGAGATCTAGAGAGTCCAGGTAACTCATTTGCTCCTGCGCCTGTGGGTGTTCCGAGGTGTAGATATTACGATAGAAGTTTTCAAAGGCATGGGCTTTCCCCTCTTCTGTTTTGTGTGAGACGCCCGCGTCATCTACAATAAGTTTTATGTATTCCCTTTCCTGTTTGGCCCGTAGTTGGCGTACAAGAAGGGACGTGGTATACACTGAGGGGTAGCTGTTCCTAAAAAAGAAAAGAGAGTGGCAACCTATTCTGGTTTGCACATAAGTGTATGAGTTGTCTGTCTCAATCAAGTTGGGATGTTTTAGTAAAAGGGGGAATTTCTCCTTTTGTATATAGTGCCCTCACACACCCTTGCGAGTGTCATGCTTCATCATCGGGCGTTGCTCCTCGTGGGGGTGGCGCTGCTGTCCCCCACGGGCCCTGCAAGAGTGCTCTTTATCGGAGATCTTTTAAGGAGACGCCGCAGTTGTGCATGCAGGTGTGTGGGCCTAGAACAGTGAGTGAAAAAGTGAGTTAAAATTACCAGCCGGTACCCCAAACCCTAGTTTTATTCGGGGGTCCGGATGATAAGGTTAAAAATACAATGGATATGGAGCTCCTTGTCTTGTGGCTCATGGCCTCCTGGCCTGCCTGGATACGTTGGCACAGGCCTGGCTGCCATGATGACTTTTGCGCACGTTACTCTTGGCCGTTGTTCTGTCGCCCTCTGCTACTGCCAAGTTATTTTACAACTGTCTGCATTTTCTGTTTCTCACCTTTTCTCCTGTTCCCTTTGGGCTCAGTCTGAACAACAGTTACAAGGTCGAATAACACGTCCCTGGTTCTTACTGATTTGGCCCGTCCCTCGCACCTAGACATAACACCATGTACAGCTGCCATGGAGAAATTAGTGTGCTTTTAATAATGCAGTCGCCCGCTCTAGAGGGCACTTGGAGACGACCTTTCCAGAGAGAAGAGCTGTGATTGTCTGCTGATGTAGTTTTGCATCTAGAGACTGAGGTATGGGGGTTCGCTAGTCAAAGCCCAAAGGTCTTCTATTTTCATAATAAACTGGCTTCCAGCACGGGGAGGGTGGTAATGTTAGTTAGACATATATCCACTGCTTTATGAGATGCTTTCCCCGTTCGTATTCTATGGAGTGGTAACTATGCTGATTATATTATTCATATGTATTATGCTATTAGTACTGACACGTGTACTGTATCTTAAAGCACGTAAGTTGAAATAAACATTTTAACCTATACAGTGTCTCTTCTTACGCATGTTGTGGACAGGTACAGTGAGTGACGTAAAGAGTGTTCTTGCCTCTGCGAGTCCTGAGAGAGAGATACCGTGTTCTGGGTTGTCTAATCATTGGTACATTAGTGCTAATGGGACGCTAAGGCTAGTTGGGTTGGGGTTTTGGGTGCTAAGGTCTATGGTTGGCTCACCACTATATTCCGAGGTCCTATTATCCTGTGCATAGCTCTGTATGTGCAGAAACCCTATAACATGGCGCCCAACGTGGTGCTCCTTGGGGGTGCGGGTGAAATTTTCGTCTCCGTATAGGCCTGAGGGCAACTCTATCGTTGAACGAATGAACCGTGACTTAAAGCAATCCTTGACAGCTAGAGTTATAGGTACTGGCAGGAACTGCTTACAAGGCAGGTTATAGGGTTTCTGCACATACAGAGCTATGCACAGGATAATAGGACCTCGGAATATAGTGGTGAGCCAACCATAGACCTTAGCACCCAAAACCCCAACCCAACTAGCCTTAGCGTCCCATTAGCACTAATGTACCAATGATTAGACAACCCAGAACACGGTATCTCTCTCTCAGGACTCGCAGAGGCAAGAACACTCTTTCGTCACTCACTCGTACCTGTCCACAACATGCGTAAGGCTTACAAGGACGCAATGGGCTCCTTGGGGGTGCGGGTGAAATTTTCGTCTCCGTATAGGCCTGAGGGCAACTCTATCGTTGAATGAATGAACCGTGACTTAAAGCAATCCTTGACAGCTAGAGTTATAGGTACTGGCAGGAACTGGCTGGCCCACTTATATACCGTTCAGCGTGCACTTAATAATCTCCCTAGAAGGCCTCTGGGTGGGCGGACCCCTTACGAAATGCTCTTTGGCATACGTATGTTTGTGCCTGACCTTGATGGTCTAGACATGGCGGCACAATCCGCCAAGTTTGATGTAGATAATCATTCTACTATGTTGCAGGACTTACAAGAAGCCCGAGACAAACTAGCAATTGCACATTTGCCTTCAGCCACAGACCCTGCTCTGCAGATTCCAGTTGCCGGCTGGCTTCCGAAGATTGGCGACCTGGTACGGGAGAAGGTGGAGAACAAAAAAGAATTCGGCCCTTCTTTTCGTGCACCGGTTCCAGTCCTGGGATTGAAGGGAACACGAACAGTCATCTTACCACCGCTTCCCGGTCGCAAGGAAAACAGATACATCTCAGTGGAAAATGTCAAGCTACAACATCTGGCCGATCCTGAATAGTGTCACACCAGCGGTCTCTTGTCCTGCCATTTATCGGACATGTGTTCGAGGCACGCCTGCACGAACAGTCACTGATGTTACCATGGAGATGGTTGATTTGCCTGAAAATATATTTGAACCCCCTGCATCCCCCTGCATTGACGAGGACGAATATACTTATCCCGCCACAGAGTCGGTGGCACACCAACCAACAACGCCACTGAGCCCGACACGTTATTCCTTTGACTCGGATTCCAACTCATCAACGGTCCCGTCCAAGTTTAGTCTTTTTGTATCCTGGTTTAGAGACAATTTTTTGATTCCACCTTGGACATATATCTGGATGGTGCTTTTCTTGATTTTTTTGTTCATGTCCATTGGTTTTGTCACAGTGTTTTTTCTACTCATCAATGGTCACTATTTACCTGAACGCTCTGCTGTGAACAGTGTTGCTGGAACTTTGGCTCCACATTCCTCTTCACACATCATGAAGCGTGACCACACATTTGTGAACATTTCAGCGTTTCCAGTTGCTGATGGCATCGTATGGGATGCGGTAAACTTTCAAATCCATGGCCCGACGGAAATTATTAATGTACCAAATGTCCTTCGAGTCTCGATGGGTGATGTAGTAAAAAGTAATATTCATTCTGATGATTGGGATGTGCATGCCGTTGAAGCATTGTTTGCTGATTTAAAATATTATGCTTCCTTTAATGCTGAGGACTTGTATATGAATTCTGCGAATTATGCCGATTTGTATTGCTACCAGCATTGGGGCAATCATTTTCTCCACAAACCAAGTGCACTACGCAGCCCTGTTACTTACACCCAATGGGAACACTGCCCAAACCCCATACCAGGTAGCTCCCAGACTCTTCGAAATAAATTCACCTATTTTACTGATTTCAATCGATTGAACCCTGGGTCCTATTATTTTAAATTGAAAACCCCATTGACTCAAAAAATAATGTTGACCCACACCAAATTACTTTATTCGGGTTCCTTTTTGAGCGCCTTGGTGGTGGGTGGTTATGAGTATTGGAAAGACACAGTGGATTTAAAATCAATCTGGGGTTCAAAGCCATTGCAGGTGCAAGGCACCGAGGCCTTGCACCGCGCTTGCCTCATCCCAGCCCAAATTATGTTTTTAAATGCTTCCATTTATCAGACCACGTGTTGGGGGTTGGCTTCCATTAAACAACTAAATGCGCCAGACATCCAATCCTTGTCGAGTTCTCCAAATGATAGTTTGCGTTTTAATATGTCCCTTTTGAGGTTACAGGCTCAGTTCCAAAACAATTCCTTTAACGTTTCTGCACGGATACAGTCACCCTGGTTGGCATGGCCCATATCATCGAATGCATGCCAACTGCGTTTTCATGGCACAGTTCCTGGCTACATACAGGACAAGCCTGATCCAAGGTTTACTGAAACTCGTACTGTTACCACGTATTCAGTTGGTAAATTATGTAAACAATGGCTACAACATTCGTCTTTAGACTCTGTTAAGAAACATTTGTCCCTCCTATCAGGCACTATTGATTTGTCCGACTTTATCTTGGGACCTCGTGGTCCCCGACCGAGAGATTCATTTATGAAGCGTATAATGAACTCTGGAAGCTGTCACAAATGGAAGCTGCTTCCCGTCTTAGGGAAATAGACCAAGCAAATTTGGAAAAGGTGCTTGCTGTTGTTGACAATAGTATAAATACCCTGTCTTCCCGCATTTACACATTAGAGAATATTGTATCCTCTGTTGTTGATATTGTACAAGATGATGTCTCTATGTTGTATCATGGTCAGAATCAATTGCGTTCAGTGATGCAGTTTGCCTGGACTTTGCAAACCCTTAAGTTAGGTAAAGTTCCTTGGAATTTGTTAAACACCACTGCCCTTTTTCTGCCTTTTAATTTGACTGACAAACAGCAGTTCATGTCCATGAAAGATGCATCTTACAATTTGTTACATATCGAGAAAGTGGATCCTTTACCATTCTCTGTAGCGGAACTAGATTCTGCGGTGTGGCTAGTTCATGGGGTTATAGCTTTACCTTTTTCCCTGTTTGAATTTAGCTCGTGCATGAAACATTATCCTGTAGGCCGATTCCAGCCCTTGGGTAGTGCTTTCCTGCATGAACTTTGGTCCTTGCCTTTCATGTATAAATGCCTTAGAGACGGCAAGGAAGTGTTTCTCACAGGGGAGTCTTGTGATTCAACTGTGGGTCATTCGCTTATTTGTAAACATATTAAATTGCACGGGGCTTGTAGCGTTTCAGTTCCAAATCTTGCATGTGTGCTAAAAGGTATTCCTGCTCCTGCTATTTCTCCTACTTTTACTTTACTTACTAACGGTAGCTATTTGCTTTTAAATAACGAAGACTGTTGTGGCCTACAGGCTGGCATTCCGTATATTGTTACGGTCTCACACAGAGTTGTCTGCTGCAAGAATGTGCTTTTTCCTCCCCCTCACGACATCGTTGATAACTCTATTTGGCCTTCCATTCCTACCATGGAGGCAGATTTCAATAAGTTGAGCAGAATAAAGGCCCTATTATTGAATGAGGAGGTTATGCTCACATCCGCCCGGGAGACATTCATTCTCCAGGTGGCGAGTACCCACAGTGAAATACAGGCCCTTTTGAACACTGACCTCCCCCAACATTTTGGGGAGTTGATTCATCGTATTTTTAACGCATCAAACACTGAGGGTCTGGTGCACTTTTTAAGATTGTGGGGTCTGGCCTGGTGTCCACCTTCCAAACTATTTTCGGTGTGAAACCGGCGTTCATACATTCTATTTTTTCTAGCGTCTTTGGTGGTTTCCCATTAATCCTCGCTTTGGCGGCTGGTGTCTTGCTGTTGGTCTGTTTTCTGCGCAATGGCTGCACACCACTGGGCCCTTCTCGATCCCGAATGCCTCCAGCTGCTCCGTGAGCGACTTCTGGTTGGCTTCGATGTTCTGCCCTTGGCAACTATCAGTGTGTCCTACACCCTTTCCTTTCGCTTTGCGTATTTCACTTGCGTGCAACCTGTGATGTCTTGCATCCGCTGTCCGTTTACATGGAGCATGGATTATTGCCTCTCCAATTCGTCATTGTCTGTTCCGGATTTTGTTCAGTTGGTGGGTCCCTTAGAGGCCCATGAACGGGACTGTTCCGCTGCTGGCTTTATGATGCGTGCGGCTGCACTGGGGATTTTAGCACAATGGGATATCTGGGCGGCTGCTCAGAATCTCCTACAACAAAGTTATATTGAATATCACGCAACCTGTCCCGCATTGCTTTTGGATGCTCCATCCTCTGAGGAACATTCCTGCAGCTTTGACCTGTTGGACTGGATGGCGTCTACGTTTTTTGACGATTCCAATGATGTCCTCTTGGACGGTATAGCATTTTTCTGCTCATCCACGTTTTTGGATTGATTGATTTGCCGTTCACTGTCGGTGGACTGCCTCAATTCTGCTCAGGTGTTTGGAACTCTGTCTTCGTTTTCGTCTTGGCCGATGGACTGTCCAGGGTGTCTTGTGGCTCATGGCCTCCTGGCCTGCCTGGCTACGTTGGCACAGGCCTGGCTGCCATGATGACTTTTGTGCACGTTACTCTTGGCCGTTGTTCTGTCGCCCTCTGCTACTGCCAAGTTATTTTACAACTGTCTGCATTTTCTGTTTCTCACCTTTTCTCCTGTTCCCTTTGGGCTCAGTCTGAACAACAGTTACAAGGTCGAATAACACGTCCCTGGTTCTTACTGATTTGGCCCGTCCCTCGCACCTAGACATAACACCATGTACAGCTGCCATGGAGAAATTAGTGTGCTTTTAATAATGCGGTCGCCCGCTCTAGAGGGCACTTGGAGACGACCTTTCCAGAGAGAAGAGCTGTGATTGTCTGCTGATGTAGTTTTGCATCTAGAGACTGAGGTATGGGGGTTCGCTAGTCAAAGCCCAAAGGTCTTCTATTTTCATAATAAACTGGCTTCCAGCACGGGGAGGGTGGTAATGTTAGTTAGACATATATCCACTGCTTTATGAGATGCTTTCCCCGTTCGTATTCTATGGAGTGGTAACTATGCTGATTATATTATTCATATGTATTATGCTATTAGTACTGACACGTGTACTGTATCTTAGAGCACGTAAGTTGAAATAAACATTTTAACCTATACAGTGTCTCTTCTTACGCATGTTGTGGACAGGTACGAGTGAGTGACGAAAGAGTGTTCTTGCCTCTGCGAGTCCTGAGAGAGAGATACCGTGTTCTGGGTTGTCTAATCATTGGTACATTAGTGCTAATGGGACGCTAAGGCTAGTTGGGTTGGGGTTTTGGGTGCTAAGGTCTATGGTTGGCTCACCACTATATTCCGAGGTCCTATTATCCTGTGCATAGCTCTGTATGTGCAGAAACCCTATAACATCCTCTTGGAAAAAAATGTAGAGGGGGGGATAAATGTGAATGTAATCCCGTCGCTCTCAATATCTGTGAGGGTGTATAAAAAAGAATAGGGTCAACATGTTTCGCGCATCGTAAAGGTCCCTAGGGGATCCATGGGCGCTTCGTCAGGACCAAAAAAGGTGAAAATAATAATTATGGAAAGGAAAGTGACCAGGGATCAGGGACAAAAGAGACCCCTGTATACCTGTGATACCTATAATCAGGTGCAGATGTGTCTCAGCGCTAGTAGGAACGTGTACTTCAAGTTCCTTTGCCCAACCTAGTGATATGGAGAAAGGAAGAGAGAGACATACAAACATATATAAAAAAAAAAATTAAAAAAATTCCAATGTGGAACACACTTGTTTCATTTAAAATGCTAGCACTCACTGGGACTCAAATGTGCTTGTGGTATGATAATCGAGTCCACAAGCATACTGGATGGGCATGCTTTCAGAGGAGTGCCAATGTAGACTTGTTGCCAATGAGCAAACACACTTGCATAAGGTGCGCGGCTACCTGTGCGGTGAAAGTCACACAGGGGTGGTGTCATTATCAAAAAGCTGCGCTTAATCAAATGCGACGGGGTACAAACACTCACACCACTGATATTATTCTCTTGCGGTTGGAACAGTGCAGTGTTGGGGAAAGTGGACAGAAGCTATGCGGCAGGCTCTACTCATACGGAGTTATAGTGGGGATTGTGTCGCCGTACTAACGAATTCGATGCACAATTCACATACAGTGCGGTCGTTGCTACGACGATGTTAAGAGGCACCAAATTAGTGGAGGGGCGTGTTTTTAGCTCGAGACTGATGTCTGCAACAACCACGTCTCATGTCTCACAAATAAGGCAGAGACGCTGTGTTGGTCGTAGCGCAAGGTTATGAAAACGCTCGGTAATTTGTTGCCATGCAGTAAGGATAGAACACCTACCCCCGATTTGGAAGCGGAGGGCCGCGTCAGCGTTCACAGCGGCTAAGAAGGAGAGTATCTGAGGGGGTGGGGTGGGGGGAACAAAAAGAAAAGGGAAAATAACAGTTGGGTGCTGAAAATCCCATCCTACCCAAGTAGTCACGAACCCTTTACCTGAGATCCAGGAAGAGTGTCAGCTGGGAGGAAACTTACAGTCACTCGTTCCCTCTGATGCCCGGTACCTGACCGTCCGTCTGGGAATCGCCTGTGTGAGCTGGGGAGCCCCGGGTGCCGTGTTATAGCGTCCGGACTCAGACTAGGCGGATGTCACGTGGTGGGGGGCGGGACTAAGGTTACGTGACAGCGTGGGGCACGGTGGAATAGTAACACCTGGCCTGCTCATGTGGTAGGGAAAGGAAACTTTCTCGGGGGCCATATTGGAATGGTGCAAGAACGTTCAGTAACTGTCTAGGAAAAACAGTAGTCCATAGAAATGAGGTATAGGGAGATGGATTGGAAACACAACGTAGGTTTTAAATTTTTATGAAAAACACCTTGGAATAGACATGTGTAACCACGGGATAAAAATGCTCGTAATAAAGGCAAAAGTGTAAAAATTGTTTTGTAAAAACATAAACTACTGGGATGTGATAGAATTCCTTAAAGATTTCATTGCCCAGTTGTAATTCATATTGACGATGATGATGATAGTGGAGATGGTATGCTGCTCATCTGGATAGAGGTGAGGTGGGAATCCAGCTGTGGGATAGAGGTGGTCATCAGCTGATAAAAATTGATTGGGGACCAGTGACACGCCAAAGAAGTACATCGGAGATGACCATGTTAAGAGCGTCTCAATCCTGATGTCGGCTATGGAGGGGTAGGTCACGAACAGAGCGAGAGAGGAGGAGTATACCTCTGAACTAAGGGCGGTGTGGATCTGCACAGGAGTCACTGAGTCGCCCCCCCTGCTAATTAATGTTATTGGAAGTGAGCGTGCCAAGGCAGTAGTTAGCGTCAGTGATGTCAGGGAATGGGTCTAGGAACGTCCATCGGACCTAAGGCATTAGTTCCACCCACGGTATTTCAGCATTTAGCCCCTCAGTGTTGGTCTTCAATCTATGGACCCAGCGTTGTTCCTGTCTGAATAAAGTGCTGTTTGTCCATCAGGGGTTGGACTCAATAATAGTCCATCTTAGACTTTCAGGGTTATGGTTTTTAGCTGAGAAATGGCTCAGTAATTTGGTGTTGGTTTTCTTACAACGTATTGTGCTTTTGTGTGCCCCAATGCTGATCTTAACTGGTCTGGTGGTCATACCCACATATCTTTCACCACAGGGGCACGTGATAGTGTAGATACAGTTTTTTGTGTTACAATTTGTGTGTCTTGTCTGATGCCAAGGTCTGGCCAGACCAAGGTCAATCTGTTTGGAGGCCGAGGTGAGTGGACACACAGAGCAAGAACCGCAAGGGAAGTGTCCTTGCACCGGTGGTAGAGCCCACAGGGTCGGTTGAGTGGTGGGGGATGTTCTTGGACGTGTATGGACCAACAGATCTTTTAGGTTCTGGGTGCGTTTGAATGCAAATACTGGCGGTGGTCCAGGAGTAAAGGTGCCTGTTTCCAGGATGCCCCAGTGTTTCCTTATCATTTTCAGAATTTTGTTCGAGCTGGGCGTAAATGTGGTCACACATGTGAGTGCCTATGATTTGGGTCTATCCTTTACTTCAAGGAGGGCCTCTCTATGGTTATTACGGGCTCGTTTGTGTGCTTGACGTATTATTTTCCTCGGGTAGTGTCGGTCAACCAGGTTATTTGATAGAATTTCTGATTGTTTTTCGAACTCTGTAAGGGTATCACAATTCCTGCGCAGTCGTAGGAACTGACCCACTGGTAGGTTGTTCCTCAGTGCTTTAGGATGATGACTGCCGAAAACAAGTAGACTGTTTCTGTCTGTGGGTTTCCTGTAGTTTGTTGTGTGTAGGACCCCATTGTCTAGGGAGATCAGAAGGTCTAAAAAGGGTATGTTTTCTTGTGACCTGGTACTGGAAAATCGTAAGTAGGGATCTAATGTGTTAACCCACACACAGAATGTGATGCATTGTTCTTCATCACCTCTCCAGAAAAGCAGAATGTCGTTGATATATCGACGCCACATCAGTATGTTGTTTCTGTGGGGATTGTTCTCTCCTAGGATGTACTTGTCCTCAAAACTAGCGATATAGAGGCAGGCTAGACTAGGAGCAAAGGTGCTCCCCATGCTAGTACCCTGGATCTGGTGGTACAACTGTGTGTGGAAGGCAAAGAAATTCTCTTTGAGGGCTATGGAGGCACATTCGCAAATGAAGGAGATTGGTGTTTCATAAGGCCATGGTTCAACATTCTGCAGGGTGGACTCAAGTACTTCCAAGGTGGCATCTTGGGGAATATTCGTGTTGAGTGCCTCTACATCTAATGTCACTAACAGGTCTATGTTTTCTGGTTCGGGGAAGTCTCTTATGAGGTTGAGTACCTCAGTAGTGTCCCTGAGATACGATGGCGTTTTCGTGACCAGTGGGCGCAGGTAGAAGTCGCAGTATTTGCTGAGGGGTTCCAGCAGAGATTCAATACCGGACACAATGGGACGTGCAGGTGGTGGGTTGGTTCCTTTGTGGATCTTGGGTAGGGTATAGTAGTACGGAATCCGGGGATCGTCATTGATGAGGAAATCCGCTTCCTGTCGAGAGATCCAGCCCTCTGTTTCCGCCTCATTGACTATGCCCTTAATCCTGGTGGTGAGTCGCATCGTAGGGTCTTCTGTGATAGGTTGGTAATATTTTGTGTCATTGAGTTGACGGAGGCATTCTGCATCGTATGTGCCTATGTCCTGTATTACAGTGGCACAGCCTTTATCGGCTGGTTTCAGAATGATACTGGTATCATCTGTGATGGCTTTGAGTAGAGTTCTTTCTTCATTGGACATGTTGTTAAAGGGGCGTCTATTGGTCATGGCTCCGACATCCTTCAAAATGGCCTGTTCGAAGGTGAGAACTTCATTGGGTGTCATGGCTGCTGTAGGAGTGAATTTGAATTTTTTTTCTTAGACCAGTTTCAGTAGTAGGGTTCTCTGGTTTGTCCTGGAAGTAGGCCTTAAGCCTTATTTTCCTAAAGAATTGGTGAAGTTCCTGGTGGAGTCTAAATGAATCTTCAGAGGGGGTGGGGACGAAGCCCAGGCCCTTCTCCAAGAGCTTGGATTCGCCCTCCGTTAGTTGTCTGGAAGATAGATTCACTACTAAGGTTTCCGCCCCATCGTTTTGCTCCGTAGTGTCATTGGTTCCGGCACCGTCTTGAATCCTCCTCTTCTTCTGCCTCTTCCTTTGCCCCTCCCTCTGTTGTGAAAAGGGGGGTTCGGGAATTGGTGGTATTGTGGTACTTGTAGGTGGTGTCCTGGTGGCATGTTCCACATTGGTGTAGGTCCCATCCACTGTCCAGGGTATAGCGGTGGTTGGAATGGTTGTGATGGGAAATTATGGAATAGGGGTGGTGGATGTTGTTTCTGTGTGCCCCTTGTACGAGGTGTGTAGTTTCTGCCCTCGTAGCTAGAGTCGCTGCTTGTCGATCCGGATCTCTTTGAGTGGTTGCTGCTACCTTCGTCAGATGACGTTGTCTCATAGTTCTGGATCACATAGTCCTCTTTGGTGTATGGGTATACTCTTTCTTTGTTGAAGCGTTTGACATCCTTCTGGAGCTTGGTGATCTTTTGTTTTGTAAGGAACTCCTTATGTTCGTTCATTTCCTCATTCATTTCAGCCAGTCGTGATTTAAATGCTGTAACTGAAATCCCTGCTCTGAGTCCATTTTCAGCTAAGGTTATTTGTATTAGGAGTTCATCCGATAGCCGCTTGGCTGTATTAATTATTAAAACGAGCCAGTCTTGTGTGCATTTCCATGCTCTCTTAGACCATTCTCTGCGGAACGTCAGATCTTCCAGAACAATTCTTGGGGAGAGGGTCACTAGGAGGCCATTGGGGGCTATATTGGCCCTTAGATACTCCGTCATGATTATCCCGTGTAGTGCTGTTTTAATCTGTAGTTTCCTGAGCGATTGTAGGGCTTTCCAGTCGTTCTTGCTCCCTGTAGCTGCGCTACCATCCTCAGCCAGGAGAGAGGGTGCTCTAAGAATTTCTGCCACTATATCATCATCAAAGCTCAAGCCCGGGTTGTCCATGGTCACTAGCTCCCCGTCCCCCCTCTCTACAGTGTGTTGTGCAAGAAGGGACCCCACTTTGTTTCCTGCCTCATAGCCCCTGGCCTGTAAGCGTAGGATAGTTTTTTCCGCCCTGTTGGTGTAAATGGCCTGTAGTTTCCCTTTAAGGGCCATAACTTTCCTCATCGCCGGGGACGATGGGCTGGTCTTGTATGCAAGTTCTGCAGACTGCAGTTCCCTTTCTAGCATGAGTCGCTCTTCTCGTTGCTGAGTTTTCAGGGTAGTAGCTAGTTCGATGCATTTCCACCGGACTACCGCTTTGAAAGCGTCCCAAGTGGTGGCATGGGAGGTAAGTTCGGGGTCATTCTGCTCAAAAAGATTCTTGATGGTTTGTCTAAGTTCGTCGCGCAGCAGTCGATCCCTGCACAGAAGTTCTAGCACGCTATGGACTTTCGAGTCCATGCCGCCCTGGAACTTCCTCTGACATTCCCAGTGCGGTGCCCATTTTATAGGCACCGCCATGGGAATGGCAAAGGAAATGCCCCCCAATGACAAAAAAGTCATTATAGGTCAGGCGGTCCTCATGCGGGTTTGGAGGTGTGGCAGCAGTTCGGTGCCGCCGCCACACCATCAAACTCTTATTCGGGCCCTTAGTGTTTTGTTGGTTATAATTTTTTAGTATATCTTTATTGTAATTTTATTTTAATAATATTGACTTTCTCAGTGTTCTGTATTTTGGTTTATGTGGTTTTTGTTATGTTTCATTATTTTTAATGTTGTGATGATATTTAGCATTTCCTTATTTCTGTTTTCAATATTGTTGGGTTTTAGATATTTTTCAACAATATTTTTTTTGTCAATTTTTGTGTTTTTACTCTTTAGGAATAGGGTCCAGATATTTAGGTTGTTGATAATATGTTGGCATTATTTTGGTATTTCAATATTGTTTTCTTGATGTATATTCCTTAGATACAATGATACAATATATTGTGGTGACATTATTACAGAAAATCTTTAATGACTTTTCCAAATGTAAGTCTTTACAGCTGTTGCTATGGGGCAGAGTACAAACTGCCAAAATGATGGTTACCACTATATTCAACTATATATTTGGAAATCTCCCTCGTAGTATTCCTTAATTTCTGCATTTGAAAACTGACAAGGCAACAAACTTTTTTTGGGGGGAGGGGGCATTGTTAGAAGTCATATTTTAAAAAGCCCAAACTAAGGGGCTGATTTCGATGGCGGGCGGACTTTGTCCGGCCGCCACCGTAGCGGTGATTGGGACCGCCCGCCAGACATGCGGCGGTCCCACCACTGCAATTAGGATGCGACCGCCATACTGGCGGGCGCATCCTGGCCTTTAACATTGCGGGCGGTGCTGCTGGCTGCAGAACCGTCCGCAATGTGAAAGGTGCTTGCACCGCATTTCCCTGCACCACGTGGAAGGCACCACGCGGTGCCTGCCACTTGGTGCATGGAAATGCAGGGGGGTACCATGGGTACCCCCCAGTGCAGCAACACCCCCCCCCCCACATGGGGGGCCCGCAACGGGCCCCCAAACCCAATCCCCGCCAGCCTTTCCATGGCAGCATCGCCACCATGGAAAGGCCTCCTAAAACCCACATCCTAATATGGCGGACGGTGCCTGCTAGGCACTGCCACCATATTAGTGGCCCTGCTCCACCCGCCAGGCAATCGGTGCGATTGCCACCGGCGGAATAGCGGCAGATGGACTTTGCGTCCGCCGCAATACCCACCGCCATCCTAATATGGCGGTGGGTAATTCTCACTTTGATGGCGGAACGATCGCCAACGCCGGCCCGGCGGTGGCGATCGTTCCGCCATCGTAATGAGCCCCTATGTGCCAGTGTTGGTATTCACATGTATAGTAAGTTGCTCACAAGGCAAAGATCATTTAGAAGAAGCTTTATTGTAAACAGGTGCTGCGCAGCAGCAGGCAAAGTACCCGATCCAACAGTAACTGTCCTAACATATTTCAAACACGAAATTCCATATTCTGAAGTGGAACCCTCACAGCCAGAACATCATGGCGTAAGCATTCCACTCAACAAAGCATGTAAACCAGACCACTACATTATCCTCTTCCTCATAAACAAAAGGAAGCAAATAAAGAATAAGATGAGATAAGTCACAAGAAGAAAAGAAAAAGGAAAGGAAAAAGATAAAGAGAAGAGAAGAAAAAAGGAAAAAACATAAAAGGGAATCAACGGTATCTGAAGGGAACAAAACATTGTCTGCTGCTTCTGCGTAAACAAACCTGTGGAGAAACATTGGAAGGAGAAACTTCAGTTTCATCAGATAGACCACATTTCAAATTTTTACTGTTACAATACCCAGACAGTTTGACAATTCTGGACACATTCCACCAATGTTTGTTGTTCACCCTGACAGCATTACCACAAACTTTATCTACAACCAAAGGATCCGAGAACTTTAAATTACCCTTCCCGCTGTGTACAGGGATCTTTACGAGTACTACGTCACCAACAACCAATGAGTGGAGAACAGATTTTTTCCTGTCATCAAAATAAGATTTTTGACGAGACTGCGCTTGAGAGACATTATCTCTTACAATACCATCAACATCAATCACAGAGTCCATTTTCACCCATTTTGACATCTATCCAGGACACACTTTGGAACACGGTTTTCTTCCTCGCAAAAGTTCATAGGGAGACACTTTGGTAGACGAGTAGGGCGTGGTGCGGTAGAACCATAACATGGACCGAACAGCATTCTGTACATTACACTTTCCCGCAAGCGCCCACTGCACACAGTTGTTCAGAACCCTATTCATGCGTTCTACCAAACCATTCGTTTGTGGGTGATAGAGTGAACTTCTGGAATGAGAAATACCTCCTTGCCGCAGGAAACATTCAAATTCATGGCTGACAAATTGCACACCATTATCAGAAACGATGGTGGAGGGAAAACCTTCACGCAGAAAGAGATCTTTGAGAAAATCAATTACATTTTTCGAGTTAGGCTCACCAATGAAACGTACCTCTGGCCATTTCGAATAATAATCAATGGCTACAATTGCAAACCTGGAAGAAGCCGGGAGTACATTGAAAGGCCCAAGAAGATCAATGCCAATCTTCTCCCAAGGCCTTGCAGGCAATACAATAGGTTGAAGAGGCAGAGTTCTTATATTAAAACTTTTTTCAGCATTGGAACATATCACACACTCCCCAACATACACGTCGACATCTTTGTCCATTTGAGGCCACCAAAATATTCACGCAACCTCCTTTTTGTGAGCGTTTTGCCCAAGTGTCCCTCATGACCATACTTGACCAATCTTGCTCTCAGCACCTCTGGGGGAACTAATCTGTCACAACGCACCAACAAACCATCCTCCACAGAAAGCTCCATTGAGACCTTCACAAAAGTCTGTAAAGAGTAGGGCGCACTTTTTTCTCTTGGCCAACCATTCTTGACACAGTTAACCACTTGGCAGAGCAAGACATCTTTAGAGAGTTGATCTCTCCATTCCTCTTCACTCACCGCACACATGTCATCCAAAACCAAACTGGCAACAAAACAGTCGTCTTCATCATCGTCATCAACAACATTCTCCTCCTCAATGGGATATCTAGAAAAATAATCGGCCCTTCCATTTTTGTTTCCAGGAATATATGAAACTTCAAAATCATACTGAAGCAACTTGGTGGATAAACGAGCAATCCTTGGGGTGTGTTCCTTGAGCTTGTCCCCTGAAAGGATAGAAACAAGGAGACTGTGATCCGTACGTAATTGGAAATGTCTACCCCAAATGTAAGGATTAAACTTCCTGATAGCCCACCAGCACGCTAAAAGTTCCCTTTCGATGACAGAAAAGTTCATCTCTGGCCCACGCAACACCCTGGATGCATAACCCAATGTGTGTTCAGATCCATTGATCCATTGGGTAAGAATAGCACCTAAACCGAGACCACTAGCGTCTACGGTGATGATGCACATTGCATTGGGAACAAAAGGTTTAAGAACCTTGGAACTGACTAATTGGGCTTTGATCCATTCAAACACCTCTTGACAACGGTCACTCCACACAAAAGCAACACTCTTCTTAAGCATGTTCATTAAAGGTTGAACTTTCGCAGCATAATCAGGCACAAACCGTGAGTAAAATTCACGGAGCCCAATGAAAGATTTAAGACCAACCTTATCCTTTGGAGAAGAACTCTCAACAATAGCTTTGACAAGACCAGGCCTGGGTTCCACACCATGCTCTGAAAGGACATGCCCTAAGTATTGTACTTTCTGCACTTTAAATATACACTTTTCTTTTTTTAAGACAACACCATTATCTTGCAATGCGTCCAGGACACAATACAGGGACTCATCATGGGATTCACTTGAGTCACCATAAATCAAGAAATCAACACCTTTAATCCCCTTGAGCATGGATGACATAATTTGCTGAAATACTGCCGCCGCAGAGGCTAACCCAAAGGGCATTCGGCAGTACTGAAAAGAACCAATGGCCAATACAAATGCAGTGAGATGCCTAGAAGCAGGATCCAAAACCACCTGGTGGTAAGCTGACGCTAAATCCAGCTTGCTGAACCACTTTGAACCACTGATCAAAGACAACATGTCAGAGATTTTTGGGAGAGGATGTGAGTCTATCCAAATGTTCTTATTGAGGCTGCGCAAGTCAACACAAACGCGAAGTTCACCATTCTTCTTCTTTGCGACGACCAAGGGAGAAAGCCAAAGAGAAGATTCGAAGGGTTCAATTATCCCTTTCTGACACAATCCATTAAGTTCCTGTTCTAATTGGTCTCTAACACTGAAAGGAACATTCCTAAGCCTGTGCTTAATAGGAATAGCATCATCTTTAACTTTAATGACATGAGTGAAACCTTTTATCTGACCAAGGCCACCATCAAAGACAGAGGGATAGTGCTCTTGAAGATTGACATTAAAATCATCAGAACGTTCAATAGAAACCTGATCCTTTGTCCCAGGTCTGAGTACCATTTTGAACAGTCCTTGGTGAAACCATCCAAGGATGGACAAGCCTTTAATCGCCACATACACTTTCCCATGAATCTTCCTACCCCTGAACACAAGGATGTCTTAAAAAAAACCAGCAAGTTCAATCCTCCTTCCTTCGTATGAAACCGGGGACCTGTCGGGAGGCTCTAAAGGATGAGAGCCCCAAACCTCACTAAACAATTCTTGGGTGATCATTGTTATCCTTGCACCCGAATCGACTAACAGACACACTCTTTTTCCACCAATGTCAATGTCAACATAGGGATCCACACATTCAGAAATATCACCCTCGGTAACATTCTCCTCACCAACGACCACAACCATGTCTCTCAAGTCATCCTGAATGTTATTTAAGTTGTCACCAGCACACTCCACAACAGATACATCCGTGACAGAAGAAGATGAAACTTGTTTTCCATCTAGATTAGCAGTATTCCCAGGCTTTCCACTTTGGCAAACTTTCGCGAAATGCCCTAGCTTCCCACAAACTTTGCAAACTACATTTTTGGCAGGACACATTCTTCCCGATTTGCAATGAGAAAGATTCCCACAACGGTAACAAACATTAGTTTGTTTGAAAAATTTGTTATCAAAACATGGCACTGCAGTGTTTTTAACATCCCTTGATCTAACAACTGTCACTGTATCATTCGTGGTGACTTTTTCATCTAACTCTTTAACAGAAACCTTAGACAGTTCAATACTTTTAGCAGTGCGAATGGTTTCCTCAAGTGAAGGATTGCCCATGGACAGCAATATTTGCTGAATGTTCTTATCCGAACATTTACAAATGTACTGGTCTCTAATTAATTGCTCCCTAAAGGCTTCAAATTGACAGTCTGCACTCAGCTTCCGCAGAGCAGAAATAAAGGCATTAACATCCTCTCCTTGTCTTTGTTCTCGTTTGAAGAACTTGTGTCTGATGACGACTAAGCTAGGTTGAACATCAAAACGCAACTCCAACTTCTTGACAGCTTCTACATATTCGTCAATGTCCTCTTCATCCTGTGCACGCACTAAAGCAGGCAAATGTTTGTACACAGACCTCCCTTCAAAACCCATGCCTCACATTGAAACCTATTACAAAAGGGCTAGCACCTCATCCAGTTATTTTAGCTCCTAGCAGCATGCACCAACCTGGGTCTTTATTATAATGTGCCATCTCTGGGGGATTACCCGGACTTCACATCCTCTATGGATACAGAGGGACTACAGTAGACACTGACAACCCAATACTCAAAGCCACAGACCAAGTTTGGCCTTCAAACCAAAAATTATTATGTTTACACAGCCACCTACACATAGATGTTACCGTTTGAAGCAACAAACATTTGATAATCAGAGGGCAACCCTTTCACTGGATAGAGTAATCCTCCAAGGGCATTTTCAATACATCAAACAACTGTTAACAGACTCGGATATTAGATTATTTTTCTCCTTAATTTATAAGTCCCACCTTACATTACAAAGTTGCCAGTATTAAGAGGGCATACTGCTAAAATATTGTTTCAAAAATACTGATTTACACAAATATTTTGTCAAAAATATTGTGGGACAGAATGCTGGAGATAAGATCACAGGGTTGATTACGACTTTGGCGGTCCAACAGCAGCAGTGGCATCGGCATCAGATTCACTGCCGCCGACTAGGTGGTCTGCCCGCTGCATTATGATGTTGTCGGATTACAGAATGAAGGACCACCAGAGCACCGCTGACACCGACAGCCATTCACAGACTGCCTGGATGGCGGTCAGGGGAAAGCAGCTGTCATAGGGCGGTACAGAGAAGTTTCACCGCTGTCCTAATTACAAGTTGGCTTTCCGACAAGCCGACCGTGGCTATAGGACCACCTGCTTTAAGTCGGCGGAATTGAAGGTTTTGGGGTGCATACTCACCTGTCTCCATTTCTTCTCTTCAGTCTTGGATATGGATCCCTTTCTCCAGGTCCCCCCTTCACAGCAGCATCTTGACCCCCCAAAAAATGACCCTCTTTTTGCTGAAATCTAGGTAAGTCCATTTTGTATTATTTACTTACTGACTGGACTGGGCACATATGGTCCAGACTCCAGCAATTTGTAGTAGGTATTTTTTCACATGTATCATGCATATGTGTATATTCAACACTTGTGCAGTCAAAATAGACACACATGCATCGACAAATATGAAAAAACATTCACCGCAGTCAGAAATATCTGCGACGGGCCATCGGGAACATTATAATATGGCAGGAGGGAGACAACTGCCATGGCGGTGTGACTGTCGGACCACCAAAGTGGTAATCAGTCCTATAGTTTTTTTAAGTCTTTTATATTGTTTTTTTAATATCATTTTTCTTATCATTTTTTATTATTTTGTTTAGTTTTATAAATTTTTTCTGTTATAAGGTATTATTTTAATGGTAAGTATTTTTACGTTTTTCATGATTTTGTAATATATTTAAACAATTTTTCTATTTTCTTTCAATTTTTAGTGGGTTAGGATTGAAGGGGATTAGTATGGAAGGTTTTACAAATATTTTTAATTGCTTATAGCTTTTTTAACAAGTTATAATTTTTTATCTGATTATTAAATGTGCATTTAATTGTCAATTGGGTAATTAGATAATTGATTTAGGTAATTATTTAAGAAATTGGATATGAATTCATTTTATTATGTTAGTTTTTTTTGTATTATAATTCCTTTATGGTGGTATTATTTTTTTAATTGTGTATTTTTTGTATTTTAATTCAGTTTCATAGTTGTTAGAATTTTAGGGTTATCGAGTGGGAAGTATGTTACATTTATGCTATATAGTTTATAACTTTATGTATAGTTTTATATCTAAACCTAGTGGTTTTTAGCTTTTAATATGTATATACATTATATAATGTTAAAAATTATTTGCAAAACGTTTGTAGAAATACATTCAATGTTTCTTTATTTTTTATTTATATGTATTTTATTTGTCATTATTTTAAGATTTGGAAAAGTTAATCTGAGTTTTAAGAAGTTTAACATTTTCCCTATTGTTGTTTGCGATGGAGTGGGATTAGTACTTCTGACTCCTTCAAAGTCCAACACTTTCCCTACTGTTGCTTACATTAGAGTGTGAGTAGTAAATCAGATCTCTCCAAAGCCCAACACTTTCCTTACTGTTGCTTACATTGAAGTCGAAACAGTAAATGTGACCCCTCCAAATTCTAAAAGTGTCCCTACTGTTGCTTAGGTTAGAGTGGGAATAGCAAACTGGACCCCTCCAAAGTCCAACACTTTCCCTACTATTGCTCATTTTGGAGTGGGAATAATAAAATCGACCCCTCCCAAGCCCAACACTGTGTTGGTTATATTGGAGCGAAAGTAGTAAATATGACCCCTGTGAATTGCAACATCTACTGTTGCTCAGGTTCAAGTGTGAATAATACATCTGACTCTTCCAAAGTGCAACATTTTCCCTACTGTTGCTAAGGTTGGAGTCGGAGTATAGAATTTGACCCATCCAACTCTAACAGGCACATGCATCAATGTTAAAGATTGCGAATCTTTATTAGCGAATTTTAAAGATTCGCAAATAGAGATTCGCAAATACAGATGCAACAAAAAATTTGCGAAAAAATAAAGATTCGCTAATATTCGCAAACACTACTGCGAATCCGCTAATTGCGAATTCGCAAATAGCGAAATCGCAATTAGCGAATTTGCAATTAGCGAAGTCGCATTTTTGATGCATCTTGATGACATCAGAACCAGGAAGTGAGCAGCACAAGCCCCATTTCCAGTGCACAGTCAGAGGGAGAGGAGGGAGCTGGCTCTGGGAGCTAACTAGCAGTGGGATTGAGCGATTGGAAAAACCTGGTAACTGCAAGAAAATGGAAAGCTCACAAACAGCAGAGGACAGCCAATCAGGCAGGAAGCGGAAAATGAAATTTTCAGAAAAGAAATTGACACACTCATTGAGGGAGTTGTCCACAGCCATGATAAGCTGTTTGGGAAACTATCATTGAAAGTGGCAGAGCAGGAGAAAAGAAAAATATGGTTCCGGATCCAGAACCGGGTGAATGCCAGTGGGGTGACACACCGCACCATCGATGACCTGAAAAAAAGATGGTACGACTTGCGCAGTCGGGCCAAGGTGCGCATAGCTGCCCGTCTGAAGGAAGCAAGGAAGACAGGAGGGGGAACACCGACAGACACTGGGAACACTCCCATGGAGGACATGGTTGAATCCACAATCCAGCCTGAAGCTGTTGTCGGTGTGACACAGCTAGACACGTCAGGAGCAGCAAACACATCTGAAGGTAAGATGACTGCATGTTACCATTGACCTAAATAATTAAGGTAGTACACCACCCCAGTACAGCACAAGTGCACACTCTGAACATCCAGTACACAATGTATCCATGAAGGGAAGTGCATTATGGGAGATGTAGGCAGGTCAAGCAGTTACAATGTCAAACACACAAATAGGATAAGAACAACTCATAACAGTGAATATATTCCAAATTTAATGTCAAAGCAAAAAAAGATCACTGTGACATGACATCCCAGACATAAATTAATGCTGTTTTGCACTGTTAAACCTCACAGATGCAGAACGTGTAGAAGCTGAGGATAGTGACTACCAGGACATACAGGACACCAGCGCAGTTGAGGATATGGACACACCGGTGTTGCCAACAAATCCATCCAGTGCCCCAAACACACGCAGGGCAACTGTCCCACCACTGGTCACCATGGAGTCTGATGATGAGGCAAATGCAACACATGAGTCCAGGCATGGCCCAGCCACATCCATCCCAAATCCACAAACACAGGGCCGCAGAAGTAATGTCAGAGTCCGGCGTAGAAGAGCTAGATCACTCAGAACACAGCAGGAGGAGCAACCAAATGATGTCTGGGGTTGTCTTGAGGGACAGATGCTCCGCATGCAGCGCCTGCAGACCAAAAACACACGTTTAGTACAGATACAAATTGGGAAGATGGCAGACAACATTGCAGTACTGTGCGATAGTGTGCAGCAACTGACCAAGGTTATGCAGGAGGGACATGCATCCCAGAGAAGAAACCATCGGCAACTAATGCAGCACCTCAAAATCTATGCGAAATCCAACAATAGGCTGGCCACATCAACTGCACTGCTGGCACGTAGGTCTGTGACCATGCAAACAGAAATGTGCCATTGGAGCGGGGATGTGGCGAAGGCACTGGACCAGGTAACCAATGCAGTGGAACTGATGAATGCTACCACAATTGCGGCCAACATGTCCACGCAGGAAGAGGGTAGTGAGGGGGCCTCAAGCTTGAGTAGCATAGCTATGCCAGTTGCCACTGCAGGAAGACGCAACACACGCAGCAGTACCCCCTCAGCTTCCAACATGAGGGATGAGGATGCTGTCTCTGACAGGCGTCTGGGTGTTCGTGGGAGAAAGCGCTAGACTGCTATATACAATGACATTCCGATATGGTGACGTAACCATGGATGTGATCGGACCTTTTGACTGACTTACAAGTCATTATTTATTTCAAAAACACTTATGTCCATTACTTAAGAATCCTGTGCCACTGGCCACATTGAAAGTGTGCTCCGACACTCATGCCATATTTCCTTTGAATAAAACGTTCTGTGATTGTAATATACACTGTTTGTGTCATCATTACTCACCTCAGAAATAGTTTTGTGTGATGTCCAATCTTCTCCTGCGCCCTTCTGCTGCGCTTGCCCCTTGTGCTGCACGGCGGTGTGGCACTTGCTGGTTCTCATCCTCCGAGTCGCTTTCAGACACCTCGATCTCCATTCCTCCCCTCGTCGCAATATTGTGCAGCATGGCACATGCTGCTACTATCTTGCAGCATTGTTCAGGGTTGTATTGGAGTGCTCCACCAGTCTTATGGAGGCATCTGAATCGGCTCTTCAGCAGCCCAAATGTGCGCTCTATGATGTTCCTTTTTGAAATATGTGCTGCATTGTACCTCTGTTGGTTGGCAGTTGTGGGATTGAGGTAAGGCATCAGAAGGTAATTACGCAAGGCGTATGCGCTGTCACCTGCATGTAGGTAAGCAAAGGGTCAGTGGCAGTTTGACATTGGCATACGTACAATGACTGTGAGTATCACTTACACATATTTACCAAGCAGATGTGCCTCTCCAAATTCTCCCCTGACAAGACGGGTGTGAATGCCACTTTGCCTGAAAATATATTAATCATGTGCACTCCCAGGAAATTGCGCCACTATATCAGTGATTATGTTTTTGGCATTGCAAACAACCTGAATATTAAGGGAGTGATAGCATTTTCTATTTCTATATATATATTCCTGTGCTACAGGGGGACATATTGCCACATGTGTGCAATCAATGCAACCTATAACATGTGGGAAGCGAGCTATCTGGTAAAACTCCTGTTTTGTTTTTGCAAGGTCATGCGCGGTGGTGGGAAAATTGATGTGTGAGCTGATCCTGGCCATCATGGCATCAAGGAATGCTTTGAATATTCTTGAAAGTGCGCTTTGCGACACACCTCCAGCTACTGCAATGACCCCCTGAAAGCTGCCTGATGGCAGTAGGTGTAGGCAACATAGGACCTGCACATGCGTTGGGATAGCATTGGTCCTACGTGTCTGTCGTTGCAGTATGGGATCCAATTCATTGATCAGGTCATGGATCATTGCTGCATTGAGCCTATACTTATCGTATATCTCATCCTCTTGCTGTCCTAGCAAAGTTATGCGGACTCTGAAGATGCGCTCATTAATTCGCCTCCGTCTGTGTCCAGCAGCCAGCAGCCTCATCCTCCTCGCCATCAGGTACATCCCTGCCATTGTGAGATGTGGTAGCTCATTCTGGGTGTGTTTCAATGGGTTTAAGTAGATTTTCAGCTGTATCTGATTTGCACTCGTGATTACCACCTGGTTGTGATCCTTCTTATTTAGAACTCGCAAAATTGCGAATTTCTGGTAATTCGCAATTTGTGATTTTTCATGCATCTATTTTGCGAATCCTTATTTGCGAATCGCTATTCGGGGACGCAAATAGCGATTCGCTAATACTATTTGCAGATTGTTTAGCGATTCTTTAAATTTGCGAATTCTTGTGTTTTCGCTATAATGCAGTTGATGCATTGTGACACGGTATTTTGCGATCGCAAAAGCCATAATTTAGCGATTCGCAAATTTTGCGAATTTTTTAACGCTTGATGCATGTGCCTGTTAGCTTTTTTTGTGTCAATTATTTAAGCAGATTTTATGCAGTTTTTGTAACATATTGTTTTTATGATTTCATTTTTAAAGTTATTTTACTTTACATTGTATTTATTCTACATATGTTTTTAAAGTAACATTATTTAATGATTTTAATAATTGTATTTATTTAAATAATATGTTATTAAATTTATTTTAAGTATATGTTTTTATTGTATGTTAGTTAGCTGTACACATTTGTGATATTTTCATTATATTATGTGCATTATTATGTAATGTTTTTATAAAGTTAATATATTTTTTTGAGTTGGAATAGTATTCAATATTTAAAATTCAATATAAGAAGCTATTTTATGATAATATCATGGTTTTCAATGTTTTTGTAGTTGATATTTTTGTACACTATATACAAAGTATGTAAAGTCAATATTGGTGTCTGCTATATTTTTTGACAATATTTTGTATCACAATTCTTTTGTATTCGATATTCTGTCATACAACCATGAATGACTTACCAGGGAAAACCCTGGGCTAACCACTTAATTTAAGCAGTAAGGCTGCAATAAATGTATTGATAAAACCAAATTAATGGGTATAGAGCATGGTGTATGTAACAGAAGAGGAGGCAACACTGAATTGAAAGTCAGAGATAGGAAACCTATTGGGTTATTAAACTAAAAAGGTCCAGTTATGTTTGAGCAGTGACAGGGAACTATGCGCATCATTATGAAACATCACTCAAAGGACAATACAGTTAGAAGATATCATCTGTAGATAGAGAGTAGTTCTATGAGGATATATATCCCCATGAGACCCGACTAAAGATGAAGTACAGACATGATAAGAGAAGGCGAGTGAGTATAAATCTCCCGACATAAATATGAGAGAAAAATGTATTTTCAGCCAGAGTGGAAGACAACAATCTCTTGCACAGGATTATAATCTGTAGCAAATCATGCAGGGATTTGGAGTTTAGCTCCCAGTGGTGGTGGATATTTTCATTGCACTTTAACAAAAGATATATTTTGGGAAAATAAAAGTAAACTGTTTAGCTTATATAGCTTTGGCAATACGGTAATGTAATTTTTAGAATAAACTACAGGGTAATTTTTACAAAAGATAGATGTGTTTTTAAATAGAAGATGTTATTACACAGCACAAGAAACTAATCTGTGATGAATCATGCGGACTTCCAATTTTTGATCGTAGATATTGGTAGGTATTTTCATTTCACCCTAATAATTGTATTTTGTAGCAGAAAAAAATATATTTTTTGTAAGTTTCATGTGGTTTGTATGGGTTTTAGCAAAGCTGAAATCATGAGCAAATTATGTGATGGTTTCAAGTTCCATAGTGCTATTAAATGATATTGTTTCATCCTTTTGATGTAGATAAAAATAGATTTTTGTTGCAACTAAAACAGACAACATCGGACTATAGCACAAAAATGTATTCTGTGAGGAGCCCCAAAGGAACCTTTTTCATTTAAAAATTTGAAAATTGTATTTTACAGCATGTTAAAAATTTATTTTTAACTTTACGTTGCAAACAGAAATAGGGCTGATCATGTCTCCTAGCAAAGAAAGTAAATTAAAAATTAAAAATAAAACTGAATCCTCAAAGTGAGCAAGAGGGTTCTAATGAATATCCTTCAAAATGAATTAGAGACATAGGGCCTGATTTAGAGTTTGGTGGATGGTTACAGAATCACAAATGTGACGGATATCACCTCCACCGTATTACAAGTGCATTATATCCTAAAGTACTTGTAATATTTTGGATGGGATATTCATCAAGTTTGTGACAGAGTACCTATCCGCCAAGCTCGAAATCAAGGCCATAGGCCCAAAATGCCATAAACGTTTACTCCAAGACTTTGGGTCCTTTGGAATGTTTTTCCTGTCTCTCACCGCCAAGTTTGCTCTAATTAGTGTGGATGGTGCAATGCCCTTCCCCTGATGGCCCCTACTCTCTTGAACTCTCTGAGGAAGTATTCCATCAACAGAGCTAACTGGGATCACATTGACAGAATGCTTATGCCGGATTTAGGGTTTGACAGGCAGGATACTCTGTTGAATTTGTGTCCACCAAGCTCTAAATCAGCCCTTATTTTTCATGTTACAACAGCTTTTTCATACTATATACATAGATTGCGTTTGCAAAGAAAAACAGTTTATCCCCGTATGGGTTCAATTAACTGCTAGAGATGGTAACGTCATGCACAATATAAACAACTGGCTCGGTGTGGCTGAATGTGTGACATGTTTCTACTAGGACCAAACTCAGCTGTGTACATACAACATTTTAAATGAAACTGAGGAAGAGGAACACAAAAAAGTTGTCTTGCCTATTCTTCAGTCTGTTTTTACTGCTCACCAATTCCCTTACATTCTTTCTGCTGTTTCTTTACTGCAATGTTCATTAACACTTTCTCTCTCAATGCTCACTTTTCATTCACATGTTCTAAGCCTTTACTAGCCCTGTCCTGTTCAAATTGTGTTTAAATGTTTTTAGACCTCATATTTCAATCCGTTCAAGTGGAAATAAATTAGATCAGGGATCCAGCCAAAAGGCAATTCAAAGAAAGTTTCAGACTAGAGGAAACTGAAAGAAAGGTCAGATCAGAGGAAACTGAAAGAAAGGTCAGATCAGAGGAAACTGAAAGAAAGGTCGGATCAGAGGAACCTGAAAGAAAGGTCGGATCAGAGGAACCTGAAAGAAAGGTCGGATCAGAGGAACCTGAAAGAAAGGTCAGATCAGAGGAAACTGAAAGAAAGGTCGGATCAGAGGAACCTGAAAGAAAGGTCGGATCAGAGGAACCTGAAAGAAAGGTCGGATCAGAGGAACCTGAAAGAAAGGTCAGATCAGAGGAACCTGAAAGAAAGGTCAGATAAGAGGAACCTGAAAGAAAGGTCAGATCAGAGGAAACTGAAAGAAAGGTCAGATCAGAGGAACCTGAAAGAAAGGTCAAATCAGAGGAACCTGAACGAAAGGTCAGATCAGAGGAACCTGAAAGAAAGGTCAGATCAGAGGAACCTGAAAGAAAGGTCGGATCAGAGGAACCTGAAAGAAAGGTCAGATCAGAGGAAACTGAAAGAAAGGTCGGATCAGAGGAACCTGAAAGAAAGGTCAGATCAGAGGAACCTGAAAGAAAGGTCGGATCAGAGGAACCTGAAAGAAAGGTCAGATCAGAGGAAACTGAAAGAAAGGTCGGATCAGAGGAACCTGAAAGAAAGGTCAGATCAGAGGAACCTGAAAGAAAGGTCAGATCAGAGGAAACTGCAACAGTGGCTCAGAGAAAAGGAATCTGCTCCAAAGTCTCAAAAAATAGTTAGAATCTGCCGGTTGTGGACAATTTTGTCTGCAGGCATTTTCAGAAATTCAATAAAATGTGTGTAAAATTGCTACAGAGGGGGGATAGTATGGTTTAATAAATAAGCACTGGCAAAGTCATTAGGCCTCACAATGAAATCCATTGCCTTTGTCAGTGCTTTTTTTTAATGCTAAATGCCCTCTACTAATGTGTGCACATCTGTGGCAGCCTTCAAGCATAAAACATTTGCAAAGCCCATAGGTTTCACTGCTGAGAACTATTGCCTTTGCCAGTGCTTGTTTTAATGATGCCGTCTTTCACATCTCTGTTACCTCCACAACCACCATGGCTCCCAATTTATCTCCATCATTCACTCCTGCATAGGAACCGGTATTATGAAATCGCAAATTTTAAACATATATCATTTTGCATTTCCTACAGAATTGCTATTTGGGAAATGCAAAATAAGAACTTCGTACATCTGGCCCAGACACCATTGCACACTTGCACCATGGTACAAGATTGCCTGTCTTGGCGCTCGGTTGCAAACTTGGTGCTGGCTGAAAGGACCAGTATCTTGTAAATTTGGTTAATTCCTGCCCTTTAGAATTGGCGTTGGGCAGCGCAGCAAAATTGACTTGCAGCGCTGCTGTGCATCAATTCTTTGTAAAGGAGGCCCCTGGTGTCTGAATTGCACAATGTGAACCCAAAAACGTGGGACTAATCCTGGATTCTCCACTTAACTAAACTGTGTGATCGTAGGCAATTGTTTATTTCACTTTCCCTATTTTTTCATAATCACATATGAAAGTTTCAAAATTCATGTTTGAAAACTATCACTTTAAAAAAAAAATTCTTCTCAATCCACTGATATAATCTGCAGGTGAAACAGTGAAGGTGATTAGGTTCTGCATTTTAGTGATATGCACTTTTTGGATTTTAAACAGACTTTATCATATTTTTACACTTTTGCTGCAAGATGTCTTTAAAAATAAAAGCATTTCTAAATTTAAGCTGCACAGGGCACCCTAGTTGCTTTCTTTCTTTAACTTAAAATAACCTTTAAACAAATGTTTCCCTGTTTATTTAACATCTTTTTAGTGTTTATGCTGGGTGAGTCCATTGCTGCTGTTGACCAGGAGCCACATGTAAAGGTCAGGAGGGTCGCATGCTCCTCCGGGCCCTACTTTGTGGATCACTGCTCTAGAGGGAGCCAGAACCCGGAAACAAAGCTGGAATTGACATCCACGTCCAGACTCCTTCTTTTCCTTAGCCCACATTTTGTTTTTTGTTTGTTTTGTTCTTTATTTTTTATGTGGCATGTTCCCCATGCCTTCACCTGAGCTCAAGATGCTGATTTAAATACATCTTTTATTGGGGTCATCGTTTTTGGCCTGGCTGCCCTCGTCAAGTATGTTTTTTTTGCTTGATTTTGAGGTAGGCGGAGACAGGTAGTGAGGTGCCACCAGCAGTGCAACACCAGTGGCCTCTTGTTCCACATACTCTCAAGCGCACATAAATCTCTGTATTTCTCAGGTGTGTTGTTCGGTAGCCCAGCATACCTGAGACTATAATTGCCTTGTCTTCTCTGACACTTGTCTTGCGAGTGAACAGAACTATTACAGGTTGGCCCGTTCTCAATCAGAGGTTCCTGACCACCCACTCTAGCCTGCTCCTAAAATATCCCAGGCTCCTCCTTGAGATTAACCCTTCTGACCAATCAGATGGCGTTTACTTTGAGCGTGCAGACAGTAAGTGGACCAGCCTGCTGTGTGACCCCTATAGTATGTCAAGTAACATGACTCAACCTACGGATCTCTACAGCAGAGCATGTTCAGACCAAGAAAACCAGCTCATTAGGAGAGCAGATTCACAATTTGCACAATGCGGCTTCTTCTGCTCTGAGCCCCCGACTCCTACTCTGTTTAGGTATTGGTCAGATGTCATGACCCTGTGACCTTACTGGGTGACCTATAGCAGCAGTGTCCTTGTCATGGCTTCGAATGCTGGACCCATGCACCCATGCAGGACACTTCCTAGGGAGCGCCCAGGAGGGCTTTGGGTTTTGCTTTTACACACAGTTCCGGATTACCAAATAGGCAAAGTAGGCACCCGCCTATGGGCCCCACTTCTTTTAGGGGCCCCGCAACAACAGAGCAAAATAATATTGATTTGATCTTGAAAGAAAATTACAATCAAGCTTTCTTAAATATTGTTTCCAAGAGATAGAAAAAAATTAATCAACTCAAAGAAATGAAAACTTTACATTAAAGAAAATACTTTATTAATTTAATCTACCCATTAGCAACTTAAAGAACATAAACCAGAGACATCAGATTCACATAACAGTTTGTGTCTTAAAAGCTCTTTTTCTGGCAGCTGTCAGTTTGTAAAAAACTCCGGTGCATTGGGTATTAGGAGATAATTTGCAAGGGGTGCCCCGAAATTTTCACTGCCTAGGGACCTCAACGGGGTTTATTTAATCTGGCACTGTTAATTACACAAAGCAGTAACAGTCTGCTTGGGGCAACTAGAAATAAATCCCATGCTTAACCACCAGCCAGCACCAGGGATCACTGATTCAGAAATATCCCTGCCCCCCTTCATTTTCTTCGCTTTGCAGCCCCTGCACCCCGGGAGAGCTCTGTAAGCCCCCAGAGCACCCACAGCCCTTCCCTGTCTTTTACTCAAGACCCTCTAAGTGTGAGACAATTTAATTTCACACTGCAGCAGTCACCTCTCTCCAAAGCCAGAGGTGACGTTGCTTTCTCTTTTCCCCTGTCATTTTTATCCTGCCTCGTGCTGTTTCCGCCTCTTCGTCTTCTCTGGCTCTCAGATTCCTTCTAACAGTGATGTGTTTTGGATACAAAGGCTGTGGCCTCATTACTCCATGTTCACTTTGAATGTTTAAGTCGCCATTTTGTTTTCTTATTGAACTGTAACACTTTGTCACAGGTGAAGTTAGTTTGTGCTGTTTCCTGCCACAGTGCCAAGATCATAGCGCTCCCCCCCCCCTTCCCAAGACCCGCCCCCGGACCGCTTCTGCTTTCTATTACTGGCAGCACGGCTGCATCCCCGGCTAGCGTGCTTCCCGTGAGTGACGTACATGTATTCTATACACGTGCCGCTCCTGTATTCATGTGATAGCTTCGCTCGCCTGAACAGATATATTGCCTCTTAAATGTATTTGCATCTCATTAAGCAAGTTTATACCAGCACTGGATCGGCTCTTTTATAGTATCCAGTCACACAACAGATGTCTTGATTTTGGGGTTTTTCCCCCGATTTTCTAGTATAAGATAAAGGAACTAACATGAAAATATAATTTTATGGCAAGACCGGAGGCTAATATTATGCAATATTCCTTTATTGCCACCACCACAGCAGCATATTCAAAGGTTCTAGAACTCAAGAACTTAGAACATTCAAAACATTCCAAAATGCATAAAACCCCCATCAACCAGTCCACTTCCTTCTTTTATTGCTGCTGCTCACAGAGATAAGTACAACATTTTAAATATTAGTATTTAAATAATGATTTGGTTTTGGTAGTGATGGGAGCTTTGTTTTTGTGTCAGGTAAATGTGACCCCTCCAAATTCTAAAAGTGTCCCTACTGTTGCTTAGGTTAGAGTGGGAATAGCAAACTGGACCCCTCCAAAGTCCAACACTTTCCCTACTATTGCTCATTTTGGAGTGGGAATAATAAAATCGACCCCTCCCAAGCCCAACACTGTGTTGGTTATATTGGAGCGAAAGTAGTAAATATGACCCCTGTGAATTGCAACATCTACTGTTGCTCAGGTTCAAGTGTGAATAATACATCTGACTCTTCCAAAGTGCAACATTTTCCCTACTGTTGCTAAGGTTGGAGTCGGAGTATAGAATTTGACCCATCCAACTCTTAGCTTTTTTTGTGTCAATTATTTAAGCAGATTTTTTGCAGTTTTTGTAACATATTGTTTTTATGATTTCATTTTTAAAGTTATTTTACATTACATTGTATTTATTCTACATATGTTTTTAAAGTAACATTATTTAATGATTTTAATAATTGTATTTATTTAAATAATATGTTATTAAATTTATTTTAAGTATATGTTTTTATTGTATGTTAGTTAGCTGTACACATTTGTGATATTTTCATTATATTATGTGCGTTATTATGTAATGTTTTTATAAAGTTAATATATTTTTTTGAGTTGGAATAGTATTCAATATTTAAAATTCAATATAAGAAGCTATTTTATGATAATATCATGGTTTTCAATGTTTTTGTAGTTGATATTTTTGTACACTATATACAAAGTGTGTAAAGTCAATATTGGTGTCTGCTATATTTTTTGACAATATTTTGTATCACAATTCTTTTGTATTCGATATTCTGTCATACAACCATGAATGACTTACCAGGGAAAACCCTGGGCTGACCACTTAATTCAAGCAGTAAGGCTGCAATAAATGTATTGATAAAACCAAATTAATGGGTATAGAGCATGGTGTATGTAACAGAAGAGGAGGCAACACTGAATTGAAAGTCAGAGATAGGGAAACCTATTGGGTTATTAAACTAAAAAAGGTCCAGTTATGTTTGAGCAGTGACAGGGAACTATGCGCATCATTATGAAACATCACTCAAAGGACAATACAGTTAGAAGATATCATCTGTAGATAGAGAGTAGTTCTATGAGGATATATATCCCCATGAGACCCGACTAAAGACGAAGTACAGACATGATAAGAGAAGGCGAGTGAGTATAAATCTCCCGACATAAATATGAGAGAAAAATGTATTTTCAGCCAGAGTGGAAGACAACAATCTCTTGCACAGGATTATAATCTGTAGCAAATCATGCAGGGATTTGGAGTTTAGCTCCAAGTGGTGGTGGATATTTTCATTGCACTTTAACAAAAGATATATTTTGAGAAAATAAAATTAAACTGTTTAGCTTATATAGCTTTGGCAATACGGTAATGTAGTTTTTTAGAATAAACTACAGGGTAATTTTTACAAAAGATAGATGTGTTTTTAAATAGAAGATGTTATTACACAGCACAAGAAACTAATCTGTGATGAATCATGCGGACTTCCAATTTTTGATCGTAGATATTGGTAGGTATTTTCATTTCACCCTAATAATTGTATTTTGTAGCAGAAAAAAAAATATTTTTTGTTAGTTTCATGTGGTTTGTATGGGTTTAAGCAAAACTGAAATCATGAGGAAATTATGTGATGGTTTCAAGTTCCATAGTGCTATTAAATGATATTGTTTCATCCTTTTGATGTAGATAAAAATAGATTTTTGTTGCAACTAAAACAGACAACATCGGACTATAGCACAAAAATGTATTCTGTGAGGAGCCCCAAAGGAACCTTTTTTCATTTAAAAATTTGAAAATTGTATTTTACAGCATGTTAAAAATTTATTTTTAACTTTACGTTGCAAACAGAAATAGGGCTGATCATGTCTCCTAGCAAAGAAAGTAAATTAAAAATTAAAAATAAAACTGAATCCTCAAAGTGAGCAAGAGGGTTCTAATGAATATCCTTCAAAATGAATTAGAGACATAGGGCCTGATATAGAGTTTGGTGGATGGTTACAGAATCACAAATGTGACGGATATCACCTCCACCGTATTACAAGTGCATTATATCCTGAAGTACTTGTAATATTTTGGATGGGATATTCATCAAGTTTGTGACAGAGTACCTATCCGCCAAGCTCGAAATCAAGGCCATAGGCCCAAAATTCCATAAAAGTTTACTCCAAGACTTTGGGGGGCATATCAGCAAGGGCTTTATCTCCGTTTTTCTGGCTTTAAAAGCCAGAAAAACGGAGATAAAAGTATCGCCCTATCAACAAGAGGGTGCTAACATGCATAATCGCATGTTAGCACCCTTTTTCCCAACGCCTCCCTTTGCATCTCCAATGAGATGCAAAGTGGGCGTTACTGGGCGTACCCCGGATGGACTACGTTGCAAATATTGCTGATGTTCACATCGCGATATTTACAAGGCAGCCCACATGATTTTAGCAGAGGTTAGATTTTGGCGAAAACGGACGTTTACGCCAAAATCTAACCTCTGCTAAAATCCTGACTTAGCCATCCCTAACATAGAGGGTGGATTCTGCTGATACGACCACAGGGTCGTATCAGCAAGGTTATCGCCGTTTTGCAGGGAACATTGCTGGAAAACCAGCGATGTTCCCTGCAAAACGGCAATTTCCCCCGCTATCGCTGGATTTCTTATCGCCGTTGTGAAAAGCGTTGTTGATACAGCGCTATCACGGCGATGAAGTCCAGCGATAGGATAAACATCGCTAAACGCACTTAGCGATGTTTATCTCTAATCGTTGTTGATATGCCCCTGGGTCCTTTGGAATGTTTTTCCTGTCTCTCACCGCCAAGTTTTCTCTAATTAGTGTGGATGGTGCAATGCCCTTCCCCTAATGGCTTCTACTCTCTTGAACTCTCGGAGGAAGTATTCCATCAACAGAGCTAACTGGGATCCCATTGACAGAATGCTTATGCCGGATTTAGGGTTTGACAGGCAGGATACTCTGTTGAATTTGTGTCCACCAAGCTCTAAATCAGCCCTTATTTTTCATGTTACAACAGCTTTTTCATACTATATACATAGATTGCGTTTGCAAAGAAAAACAGTTTATCCCTGTATGGGTTCAATTAACTGCTAGAGATGGTAACGTCATGCACAATATAAACAACTGGCTCGGTGTGGCTGAATGTGTGACATGTTTCTACTAGGACCAAACTCAGCTGTGTACATACAACATTTTAAATGAAACTGAGGAAGAGGAACACAAAAAAGTTGTCTTGCCTATTCTTCAGTCTGTTTTTACTGCTCACCAATTCCCTTACATTCTTTCTGCTGTTTCTTTACTGCAATGTTCATTAACACTTTCTCTCTCAATGCTCACTTTTCATTCACATGTTCTAAACCTTTACTAGCCCTGTCCTGTTCAAATTGTGTTTAAATGTTTTTAGACCTCATATTTCAATCCGTTCAAGTGGAAATAAAGTAGATCAGGGATCCAGCCAAAAGGCAATTCAAACAAAGTTTCAGACTAGAGGAAACTGAAAGAAAGGTCAGATCAGAGGAAACTGAAAGAAAGGTCAGATCAGAGGAACCTGAAAGAAAGGTCGGATCAGAGGAACCTGAAAGAAAGGCCGGATCAGAGGAACCTGAAAGAAAGGTCGGATCAGAGGAACCTGAAAGAAAGGTCGGATCAGAGGAACCTGAAAGAAAGGTCGGATCAGAGGAACCTGAAAGAAAGGTTGGATCAGAGGAAACTGAAAGAAAGGTCGGATCAGAGGAACCTGAAAGAAAGGTCAGATCAGAGGAAACTGAAAGAAAGGTCAGATCAGAGGAACCTGAAAGAAAGGTCAGATCAGAGGAACCTGAAAGAAATGTCAGATCAGAGGAACCTGAAAGAAAGGTCAGATCAGAGGAAACTGAAAGAAAGGTCAGATCAGAGGAAACTGAAAGAAAGGTCAGATCAGAGGAACCTGAAAGAAAGGTCAGATCAGAGGAACCTGAAAGAAAGGTCAGATCAGAGGAACCTGAAAGAAAGGTCAGATCAGAAGAACCTGAAAGAAAGGTCAGATCAGAGGAAACTGAAAGAAAGGTCAGATCAGAGGAACCTGAAAGAAAGGTCAGATCAGAGGAACCTGAAAGAAAGGTCAGATCAGAGGAAACTGCAACAGTGGCTCAGAAAAAAGGAATCTGCTTCAAAGTCTCAAAAAAGAGTTAGAATCTACCTGATGTGGACAATTTCCGCTGCATGCATTTGCAGAAATCCAATAAAATGTGTGTAAAATTTGTTACAGAGGGGTGATAGTATGGTTTAATAAATAAGCATTGGCAAAGTCATTAGGCCTCACCATGAAATCTATTGCCTTTGTCAGTGCTTTTTTTAATGCTAAATGTCCTCTACTAATGTGTGCACATCTGTGACAGCCTTCAAGCATAAAACATTTGCAAAGCCAATAGGTTTCACTGCTGAGACCTATTGCCTTTGCCAGTGCTTGTTTTAATGATGCCGTCTTTCACATCTCTGTTACCTCCACATCCACCAAGGCTCCCAATTTATCTCCATCATTCACACCTGCATAAAAAATGTTCCTTTTCCAAAACATGACAACAATGGCATGGGAAAGGTAGTTGGGTGTATGGTCACTTTAGGTAATGGGTACTCGCAAAAAAATTTCCAGGGGCCACAAAGTTTGGTCTATGATTTGACGGAGGCCCGCATTGATTTGTGCAGGGGTTGGGGATTGGTAGTAAGGTGGGTGTAGGGGAAGCAAAGCATATACATCCAGGCCCTCATTTACTAAAGGCCTGCGCTGCCAGAGTGTCACTTTTTATGATGATCTGGTGGCGCGGGCCTCTCAATCATATCAATGAGGCAATGCAAAGCCACTCTGCGTGGCTTTCCACAGCCTCATAGATACGGAGTTATGGAGTGATTTACATCATTGCGTAAACCTGGAGCAGCACCAAAAATGTACACCTCCCCATAGCAGGCGTAACAAGGAGAAATATTTACATTTGTCCTCATTTATTCCTCTTCCCACATGTACTCCATTCTGCAGCACACACAGAACAAGGAAAACGCCTCTCATGAAGGAAGGGGCACCTTCCTGCACAAAATAAATCATGCCCAAAACACAGAGGGCTAGATGTATGAAGCGATTTAGCATTTCTTTACAGCCCGATTCGCTATTTCGGGCAGTTAAGAAATGCTAAATGGCCTTTTGATTTGTACAAAGGTCAAATCGCTCTTGCAATTTATTGTGACCGCGATTTAGGAAATGCAAATAGGGATTTCCTATTTACGATTCCTAAAGCACGTGCACAAAACACTTCCTAAATATGAATTGGGCATTTAGGAAATGCTATTCCATCAACTCAAAGTCGATGACAACCATGTGCAAAATTTTTAAAAAATGCATTTAAAAATGCATTTTTTAATGTGACATGAAGCACACAGATGCCCCTAGGGCATATGTGCAATTACATGTGCACCACGATTTTTGGGGTGCCTCCAGGGGGGTATTACCTAAATTGCAATTGCCTCCTAGGAAATAGCAATTTTGGAAATGCAAACTATTTCCTATTTGGCCCATAGGTGGGATTGCATAGGAATTCCTATTTGCGATTTCCTATAAGCGATTCCTACTCTGTAGGAATCAGTATTATGAAATCACAAATTTTAAACATATATCATTTTGCATTTCCTACTGGAATCGCTATTTGGGAAATGCAAAATAAGAACTACGTACATCTGGCCCAGACATCCTTGCACACTTGCACCATGGTACAAGATTGCCTGTCTTGGCGCTCGGTTGCAAATTTGGTGCTGGCTGAAAGGACCAGTATCTTGTATATTTGGTTCATGCCTGCCCTTTAGAATTGGCGTTGGGCAGCGCAGCAAAATGACTTGCAGCGCTGCTGTGCGTCAATTCTTTGTAAAGGAGGTCCCTGATTTCTGAATTGCACAATGTGAAACCAAAAACTTGGGACTAATCCTGGATTCTCAACTTAACTAAACTGTGTGATCGTAGGCAACTGTTTATTTCACTTTCCCTACTTTTTCATAATCACATATGAAAGTTTCGAAATTCATGTTTGAAAACTATCACTTTAAAAAAAATACTTCTCAATGCACTGATATAATCTGCAGGTGAAACGGTGAAGGTGAAAAGGTTCTGCATTTTAGTGAAATGCACTTTTTGGATTTTAAACAGACTTTAACATATTTTTACACTTTTGCTGCAAGATGTCTTTAAGTCAAGTCAAGTCAAGTCAAGAATATTTTTAAGCGCACATATCACCCTGGGGTCTTATTTAAAAATAAAAGCATTTCTAAATTTAAGCTGTACAGGACACCCTAGTTGCTTTCTTTCTTTAACTTAAAATAACCTTTAAACAAATGTTTCCCTGTTTATTTAACATCTTTTTAGTGTTTGTGCTGGGTGAGTCCATTGCTGCTGTTGACCAGGAGCCACATGTAAAGGTCAGGAGGGCCGCATGCTCCTCCGGGCCCTACTTTGAGGATCACTGCTCTAGAGGGAGCCACAGCCCGGAAACAAAGCTGGAATTGACATCCACATCCAGACTCCTTCTTTTCCTCAGCCCACATTTTGTTTTTTGTTTGTTTTGTTCTTTATTTTTTATGTGGCATGTTCCCCATGCCTTCACCTGAGCTCTAGATGCTGATTTTTATTTTATTTATTTATTTTATTTTATTTTGTGTGTTTTATAGAGCGCGAACTTTACCCGTTAGGGTATCAGAGCGCTTTACATGAGAGCAAACAATATACAGACAGGCTTAGAAACGACCAATTGCAGATCGAGTAGTAGGGGGCCGGGTGCCGGAGATATAAGGGAGAGAAGGACACGTATTTACAGTTTACAAAACCAAATACTGAAGACGAGGTAACATATACACAGATTATGTTTACAATTATTCAAGACAAGGTACCAAGTTTCCGATGGGCGACTAGGTAGTCCGAAGGGAGGCAGTGGACGTCCATAGGTCAGGGCCATAGTGAAGCATGAGGCCAAACTTAAGCGAGGAATTTGCCCATAAGGAAGGTTTTGGCATCTTTTTTTAATCGAGTTAGAGAGGGGATTCTTCTGATGTCGGGTGGGAGAGAGTTCCATATTCTTGGAGCAGCCAGATTGAAAGTTTTTTTTTTTCGAAAGCGTGTAGGTTGAAGCAAGAGGTTTCTGGCAGATCGGGAGTTTCTGATTCCTCCGGAGATCACAAGTTTCTGTGCCAGATATGCAGGGGAGTTAGAGTATAAAGCTTTGTGCGTGATGCATGCTAGCTTCAACTGTATTCTAGCCTCTAGGGGAAGCCAGTTGAGAGCTTTCAGGTGTGGGGAAATATGATCATATTTTCGTGTGCCGGTAAGTAGTCTGGCGGCCGCATTGAGGTAGGCTTTAAGAGGTGCCAGGGAGATCTTGGGTAAACCCGAGAGGGTAGAGCAGCCATATTCCAGTCTAGAGATGACGAGTGCTTGGACTGCCATTTTTAGGTCGGGAGCATCGAGGAAAGGTTTCAATTTCCTAAGGTAGCTCAGGTGGAATCTGGCTGTTTTGGCCATCGAGTTGATGTGGTCCCGCATGTTCAGGTTGCTGTCGACGGTAATTCCCAGGGATTTAGCCGAGTCCACAATGGTCGGTGGGCAATTTAAGGCTGTGATAGCCTTAATCCATGAATGAATATCAAGGTTGGTACTGGGAGGGGAGACCAGGAGAAATTCTGTTTTCTTTGCATTGAGTTTGAGTTGATTGGATGCGAGCCATTGGACGGTGAGTTTCAGGGCTTCGTTCAGGGAGAGAATCTCTTTGAGAGATGAGGTTTTGATGTAGATCTGAGTGTCATCAGCGTACATATGATAGGAGATATTTGCAGTGCGTAATACTTCAGTAAGCGGTTCTAGGTAAAGGTTGAAAAGGGTGGGGGACAGGATTGATCCTTGAGGGACTCCAACCGTGACCGGGGATGGTGACGAAAGGTTGCCGTTGATTAGGAATCTCTGTGACCGGTTTTGGAGGAAGGACCTAAACCATTCTAGAACAGTGCCATCCAATCCCATTCTGAGTTTGAGGCGTTCGAGTAGTTTTTCATGGTTAACCGTGTCGAAGGCTGAGGATAGGTCCAGGAGAATTAGGAGACAAGTTTTGCCTTGGTCAAGGGCTTGGAGGGCATCATCCACGATGTGGAGCATGGTGGTTTCGGTGCTGTGCCCTGGTCTAAATCCGGATTGGAAGTCATCGAGCAGGTGGAAGTTGTTAATGTGTTGGCTTAGCTGCTGTTGCACACATTTCTCCAGCACTTTGGCTAACGGGGATGTTGGAGATGGGTCTGAAGTTATCGGGAGAGGCTGGATCCAGCGACGGCTTTTTCAGAATGGGGAGGACTTGGCCGGCTTTTAGGGAGTCAGGCATCGTTCCCTGCTGGAGGGAGGCGTTGATTATTGTAGTCCAACTAGGAATAATGGATTGGGCGATGGCAGCTAGGCAGTTGGAAGGGAGCGGGTCATTAAAATGGTTGTTCGGGTTTAAGGTGGAAAGGATTTCAGAGATGGAGTCTTCTTCGTAGTCTTTGAAGACAGACCAGTGAGCATGATTTTTAGGAGGAGCCTGTGGCTGCGTCATGGTGGGAGGAGGCGGGTCAAGAAGGGGTTGAGGGTGTGTGATGGAGCTGAGTTCGTTTCCAAGGGCAGAGGTTTTGTCAGCGAAGAAGGAGGAGAATTCCTCTGCGGATATAAGAGACTAAGGGGTTTCTTTCGACGTTTTGGCCAGTTTATTAGATTGGTGTTTGACCAGTTCGAAGAGCTTGTGGGGTCTGTTCTTGGCTTTCTCAAGTTCAGTTCTGAAGAAGTCTTTTTTTGAATTGAGTATGTTCCTGTTGTAGGCATTTCTGGCCTGGCGAAGGAGTTTTAGATGTGCGGCAGAGGGGTGCTGCCTCCAGGATCTTTCAGCATGCCGGAGGGCTCTCCTCTCATTATTAAGGGATCCCGTGAACCAGGGGTTTCTGTCTTTGATTTGCGTTCTTTTCAGTTTTAGTGGGGCTAGATCATCCAGGATGTTTGATATTGTCGCAGAGTAGTGATCGTTGAGGCCACTGACTGTTGTGATATGCGAAGGGGGGGGAGGTCGGAAATGCAGCGAGCCTCAAGTTCACTGCGGTCCAGGTTCTTGGTATCTCTGATCCAGCGTTTAGGAATAGCCGGTTGCGGTGCTCTCGTCTTGTGCGTGCCAGGCAGATGGAAGGTGATGGCATGATGGTCAGACCAGTCGCATGGGTCAATAGCGATGAGCTTGATTTAAATACATTTTTTAATGGGGTCATCGTTTTTGGCCTGGCTGCCCTCGTCAAGTATGTTTTTTTGCTTGATTTTGAGGTAGGCGGAGAAAGGTAGTGAGGTGCCACTAGTAGTGCAACACCAGTGGCCTCTTGTTCCACATACTCTCAAGCGCACATAAATCTCTGTATTTCTCAGGTGTGTTGTTCGGTAGCCCAGCATACCTGAGACTATAATTGCCTTGTCTTCTCTGACACTTGTCTTGCGAGTGAACAGAACTATTACAGGTTGGCCCGTTCTCAATCAGAGGTTCCTGACCATCCACTCTAGCCTGCTCCTAAAATATCCCAGGCTCCTCCTTGCGATTAACCCTTCTGACCAATCAGATGGCGTTTACTTTGAGCGTGCAGACAGTACGTGGACCAGCCAATCAAAGACAGGCAGAACACCTGCTGTGTGACCCCTGTAGTATGTCAAGTAACATGACTCAACCTACGGATCTCTCCAGCAGAGCATGTTCAGACCAAGTAAACCAGCTCATTAGGAGAGCAGTTTCACCATTTGCACAATGCGGCTTCTTCTGCTCTGAGCCCCCGACTCCTAGTCTGTTTAGGTATTGGTCAGATGTCATGACCCTGTGACCTTACTGGGTGACCTATAGCAGCAGTGTCCTTGTCATGGCTTCCAATGCTGGACCCATGCACCCATGCGGGACACTTCCGAGGGAGCGCCCAGGAGGGCTTTGGGTTTTGCTTTTACACACAGTTCCGGATTACCAAATAGGCAAAGTAGGCACCGGCCTATGCGCCCCACTAATTTTAGGGGCCCCGCAGCAACAGAGCAAAATAATATTGATTTGATCTTGAAAGAAAATTACAATCAAGCCTTCTTAAATATTGTTTCCAAGAGATAGAAAAAAATGAATCAACTCAAAGAAATGAAAACTTAACATTAAAGAAAATACTGTATTAATTTAATGTACCCATTAGCAACTTAAAGAACATAAACCAGAGACATCAGATTCACATAACAGTTTGTGTCTTAAAAGCTCATTTTCTGGCAGCTGTCAGTTTGTAAAAAACTCCGGTGCATTGGGTATTAGGAGATAATTTGCAAGGGGTGCCCCGAAATTTTCACTGCCTAGGGACCTCAACGGGGTTTAATCTGGCCCTGTTAATTACACAAAGCAGTAACAGTCTGCTTGTGGCAACTAGAAATAAATTCCACGCTTAACCACCAGCCAGCACCAGGGATCACTGATTCAGAAATATCCCTGCCCCCCCTTCATTTTCTTCGCTTTGCAGCCCCTGCACCCCCTGCACCCCCGGGAGAGCTCTGCAAGCCCCCCCAGAGCACCCATAGCCCTTCCCTGTCTTTCACTCAAGACCCTCCGAGTGTGAGACAATTTAATTTCACACTGCAGCAGTCACCTCTCTCCAAAGCCAGAGGTGACGTTGCTTTCTCTTTTCCCCTGTCATTTATATCCTGCCTCGTGCTGTTTCCGCCTCTTCGTCTTCTCTGGCTCTCAGATTCCTTCTAACAGTGATGTGTTTTGGATACTAAGGCTGTGGCCTCATTACTCCATGTTCACTTTGAATGTTTAAGTCGCCATTTTGTTTTCTTATTGAACTGTAACACTTTGTCACAGGTGAAGTTAGTTTGTGCTGTTTCCTGCCACAGTGCCAAGATCATAGCGCTCCCCCCCCCTTCCCAAGACCCGCCCCCAGACCGCTTCTGCTTTCTATTACTGGCAGCACGGCTGCATCCCCGGCCGCGCGTGCTTCCCGTGAGTGACGTACATGTATTCTATACACGTACCGCTCCTGTATTCATGTGATAGCTTCGCTCGCCTGAACAGATATATTGCCTCTTAAATGTATTTGCATCTCATTAAGCAAGTTTATACCAGCACTGGATCGGCTCTTTTATAGTATCCAGTCACACAACAGATGACTTGATTTTGGGTTTTTTCCCCCGATTTTCTAGTATAAGATAAAGGAACTAACATGAAAATATAATTTTCCTTCGACCAAAATCAACTATTTTTAATATGCATTTGACTTTTTTAGAGGTGGGTGAAACTCGAATTCCACGGAGTTACAGAAAAAGTCTGAGAGATTCTGTGGAATACTACAAACATGAGAAAAGTAGGCTGCTTGCACTGCAATCTAGTGTCTGGTAGCGCGCGCAGCACAGAAAATATGCAGGAACGGCACCATGCATTGTGAAAATCTACTCAAGATGCAGCAAATCTACTTGAACAGCAGCCCTTTTTGACCGTGACCGCTCACGTCTGCAGGCATTGGAAAATGGCGCTGTAAGGCTTTGTGGTGACCCGAAATCATGCCTGGGGCCAGCAATTCTTGCTCATGCTCACTAGCCCGCATTGTAGAGCCTTACGTTGATCCTGTGAAAATCGCAAAATGTAAACGGCAGAAAAACTCCGCCATGTGCCAATCAGTGGAATTTGGCAGGAACTCTGTTACAAATGTAATGCGGAGTTACCAAATTCTGCCAACTTCAAGAGCAACATTAAAATTCCGTCCAGACCTACTTTTAACATTGACTCTTCTCGAAGGATGCAAAGTTTTTCAGTTTGCCTTTACAGTTTGTCACCTGGAGGAGAGCCCTGACTCCTCACCCAGCCCGTCTTGGCAAGGAAAGTCCATACAACCATTTCCTGCTCTCTCCCCAGGAAGGCAAAAGACACACAATTGATGGACGGGATGCAGAACTTATCAAAATATTCACCCCCAGTCAAGAGATCTGTGTTAAATGCATCATTCTTTTGCTCACTACGCCACCCCAGTTTAGACCTGGCCATATGCAAATCAGTCTTGACCCTGTGCCTCATGGAAACAGTCCAGCCAGAACTACCAAGCCAGGTCCTCCCTGGACAGGAAACAAGCATCCTAGGACCGGTTTCGGGGTTTTACCCCTCATCAGCCAGGATAGCTTTAATCGAGTGGCACAGTGAGCCCGGGACTCACGTCTGGGCAAACCCAGCGCACTTAGGGTAAGAAAGCAAAAGACACACAATTGATGGACGGAATGCAGAACAAATCAAAACATTCACTCCCAGTCAAGAGATCTGGGTCAAATCCATCATTCTTTTGTTCACCATGCCACCCCAGTTTAGACCCGGCCATATCCAAATCAGTCTTGATCCTGTGCCTCATGGGAACAGTCCAGCCCGAACTGCCAAGCCAGGTCCTCCCTGGACCAGAAACAAGCACCCTAGGACCAGTTTCAGGGTTTCACCCCATATCAGCCAGGATAGCTTTAATCGAGTGGCACAGTGAGCCCGGGACTCACGTCTGGGCATGCCCAGCGCACTTAGGGCGAGAAAGCAAAAGACACGCAATTGATGGAAGGAATGCAGAACAAATCAAAACATTCACCTCCAGTCAAGAGATCTAGGTTAAATCCATCATTCTTTTGCTCACCATGCCACCCCAGTTTAGACCCGGCCCTATGCAAATCAGTCTTGATCCTGTGCCTCATGGGAACAATACACCCCGACTGCCAACCCAGGTCCTCCCTGGACCAGAAACAAGCATCCTAGGACCAGTTTCGGGGTTTCACCCCTCATCAGCCAGGATAGCTTGAATCCAGTGGCACAGTGAGCCCAGGACCCACGTCTGGGCATACCCGGCGCACTTAGGGTGAGAAAGCAAAAGGCACACAAGGGATGGATGGAATGCATAACAAATGAAAACATTTGTCCCCCCTCAAGCGATCTGGGTTAAATCCATCATTCTTTTGCTCACCATGCCACCCCAGTTTAGACCTGGCCATATGCAAATCAGTCTTGAACCTGTGCCTCATGGGAACAGTCCAGCCCAAACTGCCAAGCAGGTCTTCCCTGGACCGGAAACAAGCATCCTAGGAGGGGTTTCACCCCTCATCAGCCAGGATAGCTTGAATCCAGTAGCACAGTGAGCCCAGGACCCACGTCTGGGCATTACCGGCGCACTTAGGGCGAGAAAGCAAAGTCACACAATTGTTAGACAGAATGCAGAACAAATCAAAACATTCACTCCCAGTCAAGAGATCTGGGTCAAAGCCATCATTCTTTTGCTCACCATACCTCCCTAGTTTAGACCTGGCCATTTGCAAATCAGTCCTGACCCTGTGCCTCATGGGCACAGCCCAGCCCTAACTGCCAAGCCAGGTCCTCCCTGGACTGGAAACAAGCATCCTAGGACCGGTTTCGGTCTAGGCCCAAATCTCTGTACTGGGGTGAATGTATGACATTGTTCTGCATTCTGTCCATCAATTGTTCTTTTTGCATTTGTCACCCCGAGTGGGACGAGTATGCCCAGACATGGGTCCCATGCTCTCCATGCCACTGGAGTGAAGCTCTCCTGGCTGATGAGGGGTGAAACCCCGAAACCAGTCCTAGGATGCTTGTGGTTTTCTCCACATTTCCACCCTCATCCACTGCTCAATGTATTCAGTTTCTGGCGTGATGAGGCTCATCAGTGGCATAATGGTAGTAATTCTTGGCATAACAGTGGTAAATCTTGGTGTCATGTGGGCATCCAGGAAAGGTTGGTGCCTACACATAGGACATTTGCTGCTGTGGCATAATGTTGGCAGTTTGTGATACTATTTGGGCAACCATGGCAGGACAGTGCCCAGCGTAGTTAGATCTAACCCTGGAATATTGTCTTTGCATAACACTGATACTTCAGGATGTAATGAAGGTGGCTGTGGCATTGTGTTGGCCAACTGCCTTAATGGCCATAACTCTTGGCATACAGTGAGCAGCAACTACGTGATGGCACCCACTTATGGCAAAGTGATCACCCTGGCATAATAGTGTTAAGTCTTAGCATATTGTAGTTATCTGTTGCTTGATAATGCCCACCTCTAGACTAATGGTTCACCTGGCATAATGATGTTAATGATATCAATTATTTTCCTACTGTTGATGCCCACTTCATGATGTCACCATCTTCAGACTTAATTCTGCCCTTGAAGAAAAGATGGTAATTCTTAGGATATTGTAGGCATCCGTGGTCTGATGGTGCCCACCTCTGGCAGAATGCACCGCCTGCCGTAATGAGGGTCTTTCTTGTCATTCGTTAGGCATCTTCGGCATGATGGTAAATAATGCTCTCCCTAGCATTCATTGCTATGATGGTGCCCACTTTAGGCAGCATGGTACCCCTGGCATCAAAGTGACAATTCTGAGATAACATGGACGTCCTTTCACATGCACTAACACTTTCATGTGTGTACATTTGTGGGTGGTAGATCGCTTACATATCTGATGGGTGAGGAACTGGGATCTCTCGGATGCGGAGTACCCCAAGGATCCTCCCTCAGTCCCACCATCTTCAACGTCTATATGGCCCCCACGCAACCATCTTCAGAAACTACGGGCTCAACATCATCTCCTACGCTGATTACATCCAGTTCATCATCTCCCTCACTAAGGAACCCGACATCACCAGGCACAACTTCCAAGAAGGGATGAAAGCCGTCGCAACCTGGATGAAGAGCAGCTGCCTGAAACTCAACTTGGAGAAAACAGAAGTTCTCATCCTTGGCTCCACCCCCTCCACATGAGACGACATCGGTGGGCCCCCACCCTTGGAAACCCACCCATCCCGACGGACCATGCATGTAACCTCAGCATCATACTGGACTCATCGCTCCCCATGAATCGCCAGATCAACGCCGTCTCCTCCGCATGCTTGAACACCCTCTGCATACTACGTAAGACATTCAAGTGGATCCCCCCGCCCCCCGACTCCAGGAAAACGGTCACTCACACACTCGTCACAAGCAGACGGGACTACGGCAACGCCCTCTATGCCGGAATCAACAAAAACCTCCTCAGCAAACTTCAGACCGTCCAGAACGCTGCAGCCAGACTAATCCTCGACATCCCACGGCACAACCACATCACCCAACACCTCTGTGACCTCCACTGGCTCTCGGTCAAAAGAAGAATAACCTTCAAGCTGCTCACGCACGCTTACAAGGCCCTCCACAACATCGGACATCAATACCTCAATGACCGCCTCTCCCTAGCCTTCGTCCCACGTTTCTACAGGACCAGAGCAGGTGGAAGGTCCTTCTCCTACCTCGCAGCCAAGACCTGGTACAATCTACCCCTTCACCTCCGGCGAAGCCCGACACAACACAATTTCAGGAAAGACCTCAAGACCTGGCTCTTCGAATAACCCCAACGGAGCTGCCCACACCCACCCATCAGTGCCTTGGGACCCTAATGGGTGAGTAGTGCACTCTACAAAACCCTGATAGATATTGATTGATTGATTGATCGCCTCTTATTCTGCTGATGGCAAGTCACAACCCGGCCTATTTATAGATTTCTAGCAAGTTCCATTCATCAACCTATTAATGTACTTAATTCTTCAAACCATGCACCCGGCCACCTGTTCATCTATCCATCCACCCGTTGCCTCAATAATCATGCATTTATATTCTCAATTATTTAACCCGTAACTCGTTCTTGCGTTCACCCCAACCCTTCCCCACCCATACACACCTGTCATCTATAAAGGAAACTTTCACGCAAAGGTGAGACTTTCTTGGCTGTGTCAGTGCTTGTTTGGGAAGATGTACCTGAGCCATTATCCACAGGTGTGGCCTGGTTGTGCCGCGTGCCTCATATTTATCCTAATACATCTACAGATAGCGCTTTAAATTGTAACAAATTGAGTGTCCCAGAGCTGCCCTATCTGGAGGATAATAGCTCCCATCCCCTCAGGCAGCGCTTTATCACACTCACATTGTCTGCAGTAAAGCAAACTCATCCCTGGGTCTGTGACGGCCTCGAAGATCGAAGAGAACATTTACACTAACGAAGCAAAGCCCAAGAAAAACACAAACTGCTTAAATTATGTACAGAAGAAACCAGCTGCCGAAGATCACTCCTGCATCACAGGAGCCGAGCACCGACCCAAGGGAGACTTAACATTGACTCACTCGGTATTATGCATCGTCTCATGTAAATTGATGCAGCTGAGGCTAGAGCAGGCTCTTCTGTCTGAGATCTTGTGTCAGACCAGCTGCCGAAGATCACTCCTGCATCACAGGAGCCGAGCACCGACCCGAGGGAGACTTAACATTGACTCACTCAGTATTATGCATCGTCTCATGTAAATTGATGCAGCTGAGGCCAGAGCAGGCTCTCCTGCCTGAGATCTGGTGTCAGACCAGCTGCCGAAGATCACTCCTGCATCACAGGAGCCGAGCACCGACCCGAGGGAGACTTAAAACTGACTCACTCAGTATTATGCATCGTCTCATGTAAATTGATGCAGCTGAGGCCAGAGCAGGCTCTTCTGTCTGAGATCTGGTGTCAGACCAGCTGTCCTGCACTACGGTCCGAACAATATCTGGGATAAAGTACACCCAGCTGTTCATAATCAGGTTTTTGCAAACCAAAGAGAGCCTATTATTTCAGCCACAAAAGCAAGTGTTTTTTCTTTTTGTGAGGATGTCTGTCTTCATTCCCTGGGCTCGGCCTGGTGATGCTGCGTGCCTCTGCCGCGCGCCCCATATTTATCCTGATACAGCTACAGATAGAGCTCTAAATCCTGATAAAGAGAGAGTGCCCCAGAGGTGCCGCATCTGGATGATAAATCCCAGCCCTCGAACAGTGCTTTGTTATTGTCTGTCAGGAAAGCGCGCTCCTGCCCGGGTTTGTGAAATAGCCCAGAAGATCTGAGAGACCATTTACACTAATAAAGCAAGGCCCAAGGAAGACACAGGCTGCTTGCATTCTATACAAGATGAACGTTTGCCTAATGTGACATCTGTATGAATAGAAGCTGCTCGCGGTACTTACAGGGAACTTAAAACACCTCCCTCAGCACATGTAAATTGATGCAAATTAAGCCAATTAAGAGACTTCTGTCTGGCATAATGAATCAGACATGTCCACCGCTGGCGTTTGAATGCTACTCCTCTTGGAAGGCATAACAAGTCTCCTAAAAAGAGTCTCTTGCACAAAAAGTTATGGGTAAGGTATTGTTAGAAATTGGGTTTCTGGTTGCATAGGTATGCACTTTGTCCAAGCAGGAAACACAATCCTACTCAGGGTAAGCTTGATACGCACTAAAAGATAACCAGTCCTCACCCTGTGGTAGCTTGGCACAGAGCAGTCAGGTTTATCTAAAGAGCCAATGTGTAAAGTATTCGTGCAAACACACACACCCACTGTGAGAAGTTGGCCTGGTATATGCTGTTCACTAATTAAAGTGGACACCTTGCACCAGTCCAATTCGACTCTTATGGTAGGTAGGTTTAAGACAACCTTTATAGAAAGCTATCCTAGTGGTAGCTGTGGAGAGCAGCCTTCAGGCTAAGTCTTGGAGGAATGTAAAGCAGCTTGTTTTACCACACAATATCTTGAATAACCAAATGAAAAGACACCACACAGGTATATATATCAAATATATATGTATTTATTAATAAACAATGTAGGAAGGTGGAATCTGGCTATATGGTTGCCCCCACTTTTTTATGGTGTTTTGCTGGTTTATGACTTAGTTGGACTGGGATCCTGCTATTCAGGGCCCCAGTCTATCTGCTTTCTCTGTAAAAGGTTTCCATGTGCCTTAGGCACATCTCTGATTGGAATCTGGAGTGCCCTTATAAGTCCCTAGTATATGGTATACTATGTACCAAGGGCATAGGTACCTCAGAGGCCTACCAGGGGCTGCAGCATGTATTATGCCACCCCTGGAAGGCCATCCAAACTGACACCACAGGTCTGCTACTGCAGCCTGGGTAAGGTGGTGCATGCACCCCTTACTGTGATATAGGTTACCTATATCACGAAATACATACACACATATAAACCTATAAGTCACTCCTAAGGCAGGCCTTATCAATCCTAAAGGCAGAGTGCGTGGTTCCTATGTGAGAGGGTGCCCCTGCATGAGCAGGGCCCCTCTGCAGCGTTCGGAGACCATCTCTGATGCTGTTTGTAGTGCAGCCTGACCATATACTCTTAAGCGCATTATATCCTCGCGGTAAAATGCTAACTTTGGAATGGCTGCACCTAAACATGTCGTGTTTGGTGTCAAACATCTTGGAATACTACCCCCCGCCAATTCTGGCGGCGGGGGTAGCATTCCACCCTTCTAGAGGGAAAGACATGTTAACTCTGACTAGTCCGGTAATTTCTTTCCAGAGCCCTGGCATCACAAAATGGATGCTGCTGCCACAGACGCGAGTCTGGCCTCCTGCTGCTGGACGAAACTCCGGCAGGGGAGGCCTGGACAATAGGTTTCCTGTCCCAGGGAGGTGTGACCACCTCCCCAGACAGGATAATGTGTATTGGGGCTGGGCGGGAGCACTTTCGGGTGCTTTGAAGTCCTGCACTGGGGGCACATTTGGTGTCCCTGTGCATACCCCAGTTCAAACCGGATCAGGGGCTTGCAGCCCCTGCTTTGGCGCGAACTGGACAAAGGAAAAGGGTGTAGCCACCCCTCTGCCCGGGCCCACCCATAGGTGGGGCCACAGAGTAGTCCAACCCTATTTTTAGAATAAAGGTAGGAACCCAGTCCTTAGGACTTTAGATTATACCTGGACGAAACTCTGAAACTGAATCCTGGACCTTCGACGCTCTACGACAAGATTAGAGGACTGAAGAATCTCCCTTGGGGTCAAGGAGTGACTCCCCTGCTTGGCAGGCACCAAAGAAGCATCTGTCCGGTTCGCATTTCTGAAGCTCCCGTCGGACGCCGAAGTCATCGCATCACCAGAGGTGGATTCTCAGACTTCGCCGAGGCTACCCTGAGTCCCCAGCAAAGCTGAGGCCCGTGGCTATCGTGGGTGACTTGAGACCGTGACCCCTGGACACCGAGCACATTTGCAAGTGCACCATCTTTTGGGTCTCCCAAGAAGTCGTGCTTTGGGCTCCGAGTAGCCCTAGCCTCCAGGACCACCTGCACCGAAGATCACTGGCCCCCACTCCACGAGTGTCCTGTGAGCCAGCTCCACGTGCGGCGTCACGAGGCTCCTTCGCGGTCGCTAGCCTGTTGGCTAGTAGCCCTTAACGAAGGCCAATCCTTTTCTTACTTGGCATCCTGGTTGCTCCAGGCCTGCCCTCACTTACCCTCACTGGGTGAGTTCTACAGACCTTGCTGGTCTGCACCATCGACGATCTACATCTTCATCGAGACTTGCCGTTGCCAAGGCTTGTTGGGTCCAATCCGGTCGCCGATACCTCAGCACTCGACAGACATCGTATACCAGCCCGAATCCTGCTCCTGGTCACCGACAACGCCTCCTGGACCTCGTGGCTGAAGAGTCAAGACGACCGTCAACGCACCTGAAGCACTCGACATCGGTGGGCATCTGCCAATCGCCTTCCTGGTCACTGGCTAGTGACCCAGACTCTGTCCCCTCTGCTTTCAGGTTCTTCAGAACTCCGATCCACTCTTGGATCCACCCGGACACTTTTCTCTTGGCCGCCAGCAGCACTTTGCAGCAGATCGCCATTCGAATCGACGACGAAACCCGACCCCGAAAGGCACCTATGCACCCGGCTTCCCTGGGTGAGGTAACACTCCGGTGCTCCCGTGGGTAGAGACTCTTCAAAGTCCTAGATCTCAAAGGGTTTTGTCCTAGTCCTCTTTTAAGTGTCCCTTTTCTATAATTTCCCGATCCCGACTTTCTCCATAGAAGTCAACGGCGTATCGCGGTTGTGTATTTACACTGCACGCGTCTCTCGTAGGTCCCCTGTGTCACTACCTTGGGTGGTTCCTTGTGGTCCAAGCACTTCTAGAGGCTCTAGGCCTAGTGTCTAGTTCAGTCGTGGTTCGCATACCACTTTATTGGTATATGGTTTGGTACGCCCCTAGGGCCCAAACGTGTATTTGTGCTATTACTGTGATTTGATAACTTATAACTTATGTACTTGAACTCTAGCCTCATAAAGAGACTAGAGGGGTGTGTTTAGCAATAAATACATATATTTTGAATATATACCTGGTGTGGTGCTCTTTCATTTGGTCACTCAAGAGATTATAGACTGGTAAAACAAGCTGCTTTACATTCCTTCAAGACTTAGCCTGAAGGCTGCTCTCCATAGCTACCACTAGGATAGCTTTCAATAAGGTTGTCTTTAACCTATCTCCAATAAGGGGTTGTTTGGACTGGTGCAAGGTGCCCACTATAATTAGTGGACAGCATATGCCAGGCCAACCTCTCACATACAACTCTCTACTAATCTCTTCATGAGATTAGAAGCCAGGAACATATGTACAAGTCAATGTTTTATCAAAATAAGTTAGCACAAGTAAATATCACAATCTTATCTTGGCTAGACCGTGGTCTAGAGCATTTAGAATCGAGGGACCCCAAAGAACCACCCCAGGTAGTTTTAGGAGACCCACAGGGGACGGACGCGGTGTTCAGACACTGGTGCGAGTCCTGTACGAGTCTATGCGAGAGAACGCGATTGAGTTATCAATGTTACAGGTCCCTGGCGTGTTCGAGGCGAACACACCGATCGGTCAGTACGAGTCGAGGGACGCGGATAATGATAGAGTTACAAGGGAGTTGGACGCGATGTGTCTAACACAGACACGAGCCCTGTACGAGCCAGTGCGATAATCGCACGGGGAAAATAGGAGTTTTAGGGCACTTCTAGGGTAGCTACAAGCAAGCCACTTACAGGGTAAGTAGTTCTAGGGCCCACACCCACAGGAGCACCGTAGTGCTGAAGTTACCTCACCCAGGGGAGCCGGGTGCATAGGTGTCCTTTGGTGTCGGGTGGCGGCGTCGTTTTCAATGGGAGCCAGTGAAGACTTGCTGCTTGCGACGACAGAAGAAGTGTCCATTGGAATCCAAGCCTGGATTCGGAAGGAGGAAGACCTGAAAGCAGAGGGGACAGTGTTCACAGTCACTTGGCAGTGACTCTGGGCAAGGAAGATGAATGCCCACCGTCGTCGACAGCTTCGGGTCGTTCACGGGTGTCTTGACTCTTCGACCACGTGGTCCAGGCAGTGTCGATGATGACCAGGAGCTGGATTCGGTGTGTCCCACGATGTCTGCAGCTTACTGAGGTGTCGGCGACTCGATTGGAGCCAACAAGCCTTGGTAGCAGCAAGTCTCGTGGTGATGAGGAAAAGTCAATGGTGCAGACCAGCAAGGTCTGGGGGACTTACCCAGCAAGGGTAGGTCAGGGCCGGCCTGGAGCAACCAGGGGAGCCCTTTGGTTTTGTTGGAAAGTCTTCTGGGGACCCACAAGACGGCTTGCAAGGGATCGCGAAGACGCCTCGGGAGGATCCACTCAACAGGGGCCCACGGTCACTCGGGACAATGTAGGCCTCTGAATTCGGGAGGGATCTCTGCTAGAGGCTGGGACCACACGTGGCCCAAAGCACAAGTTCGTAGAATGTCGTCAAGGGGTTGTACTTGACAATAGTGCACGGTACCCAGGGGCTGCGGTTCCTCATCGCTCGTGGGGTCCACTTGCCTCAGCTTCGCTGGGGACTCACGATGGCCTTGGAGAAGTCAGGAAATCCTCTTCCTGGGCTGCAGGGACTTCGGGCTCCTGCGGGAGTGGCGTAGTTTGCGACCGTCATTGTAGTTTTTGGTGCCTGCCAAGCAGGGGAGTCACTCCTTGACTCCAAGGGAGATTCTTCAGTCTTCCAAAGGTAGTGGAACGTCGAAGGTCCAGGATTCTTCTGTAGAGTGTCATCCAGGGAGATCTGGGTTGCAATGCACAGGTTCCCCCTCTTATATTAAAAAGAAGGGAGGGACTAGCTCTATGACCCCACCTATGGGAGGGTCAGGGGAGTGGGTGGCTACACCCACTTCCCTTTGTCCAGTTTCGCGCCAGAGCAGGGGCAGGCAGCCCCTGAGCCGGTTTGAACTGGGGTATGCACAGGGGAGCCTTCTGCTCCCCTAGTGCAGGACTTCAAAGCACTCTAAGAGTGCACCCACCCAGCCCCAATACACTAAACCCTGTCTGGGAGGTGGTCACACCCCCTTGCGACAGGATATCTATTGTTGGGCTTCCTCCACTGTGAGTTTCGGTCATCAGCAGGAGGGCAGCCCAGTGTCTGTGACTGGTGGCATCCATCTTGTGATGCCAGGGCTCTGGAAAGAAGTTACCGGTTAGGCCGGTGTATACATGTCTCTCCCTCTAGAAGGGTGGAATGCTACCCCTGCCGCCAGAACTGGCGGGGGGGGGGGTAGTATTCCAAGATGTTTGACACCAAACACAACATGTTTCCGTGCAGCCATCCCAAAGTTAGCATTTAACGCGAGGTTATAATGCGCTTAAGAGTATATGGTCAGGCTGTACTACAAACAGCATCAGAGAAGGGTCTCTGAACGCTGCAGAGGGGCTCTGCTCACGCAGGGACACCCTCCCACATAAGAACCAAGCACTCTGCCTTCAGGATTGATAAGGCCTGCCATAGGAGTGACTTATAGGTTTGTATGTGTGTATGTATGTAGTGGTATAGGTAGCCCATACCACAGTAAGGGGTGCATGCACCACCTTACCCAGGCTGCAGTAGCAGACCTGTGGTGTCAGATTTAGTCTGCTTCCCAGGGGTGGCATAATACATGCTTCAGCCCCTGGTAGGCCTGTGAAGTACCTATGCCCTTGGCACCTAAGGTACCATATATTAGGGACTCATAAGGTACCACAGTATCAATCACTAGTCACCTGAGTGCACTCCAAGTCGTTAGAGAGAACAGAGAGGCTGGGGCCCTGATTAGCAGGGACCCAGCCCGACTATAGCCAGAAACCAGTGTAAACATCAGAAAAAAAGTGGGGGCAACATAAGAGGCAGATCCTACTCTCCTACACAACCCCCCAAACGCAGGGACACTAAACTAACCTTGACCAGTTAAGTCTTCGTGCTCTAAGTGGAAATACCTTGAGAGTCCATCTGCATTGGCATGTTGGGTCCCAGGTCTATGCTCCACTGTATAGTCCATCCCCTGTAGGGTAATGGACCACCTCAAAAGTTTTGGGTTTTCTCCTTTCATTTGTTTAAGCCATAGGAGGGGCTTGTGGTCGGTCTGAACTATGAAGTGAGTGCCAAACAAGTATGGCCTCAGCTTCTTCAGGGCCCACACCACAGCAAAGGCCTCCCTCTCTAAAGCTGACCAACGTTTCTCTCTAGGGGTCAGCCTTCTGCTAATGAAAGCTACTGGCTGGTCTTGACCTTAATCATTCAGTTGAGACAGTACAGCTCCCACACCCAGCTCAGAAGCATCTGTTTGGACAATGAACTTTTTGGTGTAGTCTGGACTCTGTAAGATGGGGGCAGTGCACATGGCCTGCTTTAGGTCTTCAAATGCCTTCTGACAGCTAGCTGTCCACTGAACCTTTTTTGGCATTTTCTTTGAGGTTAGATCATTCAAGGGGGTCACTATAGATCCATATCCCTTTACAAACCTCCTATAGTACCCAGTCAGGCCTAAGAAGGCTCTCACCTGTGTCTGGGTGGTTGGAGCAACCCATTCCATTATGGTTTGGATTTTGCTCTGTAAAGGCTGAACCTGGCCTCCACCTACAAGGTGGCCCAGGTACACAACCTGACTCTGCCCTATCTGGCACTTAGTGGCCTTGATAGTGAGGCCTGCTTTCTGCAGAGCCTCCAAAACATTCCTGAGGTGGACCAGGTGATCCTGCCAGGAGGAACTAAAGACAGCAATATCATCTAGATAAGCTGAGCAATAAGTTTCCATCCCTGCCAGAACTTTATTCACCAACCTCTGAAAAGTGGCAGGTGCATTTTTCAATCCAAAGGGCATCACCACAAAGTGGTAGTGCCCACCAGGAGTCGAAAATGCTGTTTTGGCTTTTGCATCATCAGCTAATCTGATCTGCCAGTAGCCAGCTGTTAGGTCAAATGTACTTAGATACTTGGCTGAGGCCAAAGTATCAATCAGCTCATCTGCCCTTGGTATGGGATAGGCATCAGTCCTAGTGACTGCATTGAGGCCTCTGTAGTCTACACAAAACCTCATTTCTTTCTTACCACCCTGGGTATGAGGCTTGGGTACTAGGACTACTGGGCTAGCCCATGGGCTATCTGAAGGCTCAATCACACCTAACTCCAACATTTTCTGGACTTCAGTCCTGATACAGTCCCTGACATGGTCAGGTTGCCTGTAGATTTTACTCTTGACAGGCAGACTGTCCCCAGTGTCCACCTCATGGGTGCACCAGGTAGTCTGACTAGGGGTCAGGCTAAACATATGTCTGTACTGTTGCAGAACCTGCCTGCACTCAGTTTGCTGATGGTCAGTGAGGCTGCTTGCCAAAGCAACACCATCTACTGACCCATCATCAGGGTTCTGTGAGAGAAGGTCAGGGAGAGGGTCACTCTCCTCCTCCTGGTCCTCATCAGTTGCCATGAGCAAGCCCATGTCAGCCCTGTCAACATATGGTTTCAATCTGTTGACATGGAGCACCCTTAGGGGGCTCCTGGGAGTTCCAAGATTCACCAGATAGGTGACTTCTCCCTTTTGTTCAACTATTGTATGGGGGCCACTCCACTTGTCTTGGAGGGCTGCTGGGGCCACAGGCTCCAACACCCACACTTTCTGTCCTGGCTGGTACACAGTCAGCACAGCCTTTGGTCATGCCAAGCTTTTTGTAATTCTTGGCTGGCCTCCAGGTCTTTGGTTGCCTTTTTCATGTATTCAGCCATCCTGGAGCGGAGGCCAAGTACATAGTCCATCACATCCTGTTTGGGGGGCTTGAGGGGTAACTCCCAGCCCTCTTTGACCAGACACAATGGACCTCTTACAGGATGCCCAAACAGAAGCTCAAATGGGCTGTAACCAACACCCTTCTGTGGAACCTCTCTGTAGGCAAACAACAGGCAGGGAAGAAGAAGGTCCCATTTCCGCCTAAGCTTCTCTGGGAGTCCTTTAATCATTCCCTTCAGGGTTTTGTTGAAGCGTTCAACCAAACCATTGCATTGTGGGTGATAGGGGTGGTGAACTTATAAGTCACACCACACTCCTTCCACATTGCTTTCAGATATCCTGACATGAAGTTGGTACCTCTGTCAGAGATGACCTCCTTTGGGAAACCCACTCTGGAGAAAACTCCAATGAGGGCTCTTGCCACCACAGGGGCTGTGGTGGTCCTCAGAGGAATTGCCTCTGGGTACCTGGTGGCATGATCCACTACCACCAGGATAAATCTGTGCCCAGATGCAGTTTGAGGGTCAAGGGGACCAACAATGTCAATCCCTACCCTTTCAAAGGGTACCCCCACCACAGGTAGTGGTATCAGGGGGGCCTTTGTGGTGCCACCTGCCTTGCCACTGGCTTGGCATGTGACACAGGAGCGACAAAACTCCTTTGTGTCCTCTGACATATGTGGCCAATGAAAATGTGGAACAAGCCTGTCCCAGGTCTTGTTTTGGCCCAAGTGACCTGCTAAAGGGATGTCATGTGCTAGGGTCAAGAGGAACCCCTAAACTTCTGAGGTATTACCAACCTCCTGGTGGCTCCAGGGGCTGGATCTCTGCCTTCAGAATATAGGAGTCCCTCATCCCAATAAACTTTATGGGACCCACTAGCACTCCCAGCAGCCTCAGCAGCAGCCTGCTGTCTGAGGGGTTCAAGAGAGGGGCAGCACTTTTGCTCCTTACTCAGATCTTCCCTAGAAGGGCCCCCTGCCCCCAAGAACTCAACCTGATCAGGCTCAAGTTCCTCTGGGGCAGTTCCTTCTTCAGGGTCTGCTCCTCCTCCCTGGGGAGGGGAATCTGTGATCTGAGACAGAGGGAAGGCACTGCCTTAACCCTACTGCTCCTCCTCTTGGGAAGCATCTGGTCCATAATTTCAGGATCCAGAGCTGATTCAGTGTCATGTATTTTGGCTTGTGACCTGGTCACAGCAAATACCTCTGCAGGGATGCCCAACATCTCAGCATGAGTCCATAACTCTACTTCAGACCAGGCTGAAGTTTCTAGATCATTGCCCAATAGACATTCTACAGGGAGGTCTGCACTGACTACAACCTTCTTGAGGCCAGTTACCCCTCCCCAGGAGAAATTCACAACTGCCAGACTATGGTTGGTCCTGACATTGCTTGCATTGGTCACCTGGTACATTTCGCCCAGGATGATCTGTCCAGGGTCCACAAGATCCTCTGCCACCATGGTGACACTAGCACCTGTGTCCCTAAATGCCAAAGCCTGTTTGCCATTTATTACAGGCTGCTGTTTGTATTTGCCCAGATTACTGGGGCTTACTAGGAAGGACATGTCAATGTCTCCATCACAAATCAGCATTGCCTGAGTGGGTACTCTGACTAGGTCAGCGTCCACTTCAGAACCCAGGGTCAACCCTACTACACCCTTCTTCTGTGTACCACCTCCACCAGTAGCTGGACTAGGGGGAACAGTTGCATTAGGGGCAGGAGTGGTGGTGGTTTGGTCTTTGGACTTGTTACAGTCAGAAGTCCAGTGCCCTTTCTGTTTACAGAATTTGCACCAGGGCTTCTTTTGGCCTTTTCCCTTGTTGGATTGTGACTCCCCACCAGATGCTGATTTTTGGGGCCCTTGTGAAGACTTCTGGTCTGTTGACTTATCCCCACCTTTCTCAGAGCCCTTAGAATCCTCCTTCTTGGTGTCACCCCCTTGGTTCTGGGTTTTCTGCCTCACCCTGGTTCTGACCCACTTGTCTGCCTTCTTTCCCAATTCTTGGGGAGAGGTCAGATCGGAGTCCACCAGGTATTGATGCAACAACTGGTTCTGGCAATTATTAAGGATCTGTTCTCTCATCATTAGATTATACAATCCCTTGAAATCAGTAACCCTACTGCCAACCAGCCAACCCTCCAGAGCCTTGGTTGCACAATCTACAAAGTCAGTCCAGTCCTGAGTCCGTGCCTTCTGGGTGTCTCTGAACTTCAACCTGTACTGCTCAGTGGTTAAGCCAAACCCATCTATCAGTGCACTCTTCAGGACTTCATAGTCATCAGCATCCTCTTCTATAACAGTGAGGAGCTTGTCTCTACCTTTATCTGAAAAGGAGAGCCACAAGATTGCTGCCCACTGCTTTTGGGGGACCTGTTGTACTCTACAGGCCCTTTCCATAGCAGTTATCCACTTATGGATATCATCCCCACTCTGGTAGGGAGGAACAACCTTGCTCAGGTTCCTATGGTCTGGAATATATTCTCTGCCTCTAGGGACACTGTTGCTGCCACCAGGGGGTTCTAACCCCTCTTTTCTAGAAGCTCTCTGGAGCTCAAAGGCTTCTCTATCTAATGCCAACTGCTTGGTTTTGAGGGCAAATCTTGCTTCCTCATACTGCAGCAGTTTGCACAGTCTTTCAGAGGAGGTCTCTCTTCTTGGAAAGTAGGAGTTCCTCTGCTGGACAAATTCTCTGCCAGAGTGATAGGAGCGGTCAGAGTCCCTAGAAAGGGACCTGTGCCTCTCCTCCACTGTGTCAGTTCTCTTAGGGAGAATTCCTCTGTCCTTTTCAGACCCCTTGGGGCCTGGCCCTACAATCACAGAGTCTTGGTCAACTTGATGTTCATCATCTGACCCAGACACTGTAATTGACCCACCCCTGATTCAGACCCATTAGCTCCTAGAGCTAATCTAAGATCATCTGCTGTCAGCAGATCTATCAGGTGTAGTGTGGAGGGACTCTGTCCTATCTTCAGGTGCCTCTCAGCACACATGGCTTTCAAGTCAAAGAAAGTCATGTCCTTATACTGAAGCTGGGTGGATCCACTGGGTCCATCCCTTAAGGACATTCTAGTGTTGTGCAGTGTTGTACTACCTACACTAGTTTGTGGCCTACTGATCCTAGCTTGAGCTGTAGAAAGGGTGTGCTATCCCTTGGCACACAGCTCTAAGTTCAGTAGAACTTATTGATACTAAGCTTGACTTTATATGTACCTTGAGTACCTATAGTGGTTTTCAGTTAGTAATTCAAATAGAGATTTTCTGGTAAAACAATAGCAAGCTGGAATCCCACACGCTGCCATCAATGTGAGAATTTGGTCTGGTATATGCTGTTCACTAATTAAAGTGGACACCTTGCACCAGTCCAATTCGACTCTTATGGTAGGTAGGTTTAAGACAACCTTTATAGAAAGCTATCCTAGTGGTAGCTGTGGAGAGCAGCCTTCAGGCTAAGTCTTGGAGGAATGTAAAGCAGCTTGTTTTACCACACAATCTCTTGAATCACCAAATGAAAAGACACCACACAGGTATATATATCAAATATATATGTATTTATTAATAAACAACTCTCTACTAATCTCTTTATGAGATTAGAAGCCAGGAACATATGTACAAGTCAATGTTTTATCAAAATAAGTTAGCACAAGTAAATATCACAATCTTATCTTGGCTAGACCGTGGTCTAGAGCATTTAGAATCGAGGGACCCCAAAGAACCACCCCAGGTAGTTGTAGGAGACCCACAGGGGACGGACGCAGTGTTCAGACACTGGTGCGAGTCCTGTACGAGCCTATGCGAGAGAACGCGATTGAGTTATCAATGTTACAGGTCCCTGGCGTGTTCGAGGCGAACACACCGATCGGTCAGTACGAGTCGAGGGACGCGGATACTGATAGAGTTACAAGGGAGTTGGACGCGATGTGTCTAACACAGACGCGAGCCCTGTACGAGCCAGTGCGATAATCGCACGGGGAAAATAGGAGTTTTAGGGCACTTCTAGGGTAGCTACAAGCAAGCCACTTACAGGGTAAGTAGTTCTAGGGCCCACACCCACAGGAGCACCGTAGTGCTGAAGTTACCTCACCCAGGGGAGCCGGGTGCATAGGTGTCCTTTGGTGTCGGGTCGCGGCGTCGTTTTCAATGGGAGCCAGTGAAGACTTGCTGCTTGCGACGACAGAAGAAGTGTCCGTTGGAATCCAAGCCTGGATTCGGAAGGAGGAAGACCTGAAAGCAGAGGGGACAGTGTTCACAGTCACTTGGCAGTGACTCTGGGCAAGGAAGATGAATGCCCACCGTCGTCGACAGCTTCGGGTCGTTCATGGGTGTCTTGACTCTTCGACCACGTGGTCCAGGCAGCGTCGATGATGACCAGGAGCTGGATTCGGTGTGTGCCACGACGTCTGCAGCTTACTGAGGTGTTGGCGACTCGATTGGAGCCAACAAGCCTTGGTAGCAGCAAGTCTCGTGGTGATGAGGAAAAGTCAATGGTGCAGACCAGCAAGGTCTGGGGGACTCACCCAGCAAGGGTAGGTCAGGGCCGGCCTGGAGCAACCAGGGGAGCCCTTTGGTTTTGTTGGAAAGTCTTCTGGGGACCCACAAGACGGCTGGCAAGGGATCGCAAAGACACCTCGGGAGGATCCACTCAACAGGGGCCCACGGTCACTCGGGACGGTGTAGGCCTCTGAATTCGGGAGGGTTTCTCTGCTAGAGGCTGGGACCACACGTGGCCCAAAGCATAAGTTCGTAGAATGTCGTGAAGGGGTTGCACTCGACAATAGTGCACGGTACCCAGGGGCTGCGGTTCCTCGTCGCTCGTGGGGTCCACTTGCCTCAGCTTCGCTGGGGACTCACGATGGCCTTGGAGAAGTCAGGAAATCCTCTTCCTGGGCTGCAGGGACTTCGGGCTCCGGCGGGAGTGGCGTAGTTTGCGACCGTCATTGTAGTTTTTGGTGCCTGCCAAGCAGGGGAGTCACTCCTTGACTCCAAGGGAGATTCTTCAGTCTTCCAAAGGTAGTGGAACGTCGAAGGTCCAGGATTCTTCTGTAGAGCGTCATCCAGGGAGATCTGGGTTGCAATGCACAGGTTCCCCCTCTTATACTAAAAAGAAGGGAGGGACTAGCTCTATGACCCCACCTATGGGAGGGTCAGGGGAGTGGGTGGCTACACCCACTTCCCTTTGTCCAGTTTCGCGCCAGAGCAGGGGCAGGCAGCCCCTGAGCCGGTTTGAACTGGGGTATGCACAGAGGAGCCTTCTGCTCCCCCAGTGCAGGACTTCAAAGCACTCTAAGAGTGCACCCACCCAGCCCCAATACACTAAACCCTGTCTGGGAGGTGGTCACACCCCTTGCGACAGGATATCTATTGTTGGGCTTCCTCCACTGTGAGTTTCGGTCATCAGCAGGAGGGCAGCCCAGTGTCTGTGACTGGTGGCATCCATCTTGTGATGCCAGGGCTCTGGAAAGAAGTTACCGGTTAGGCCGGTGTGTACATGTCTCTCCCTCTAGAAGGGTGGAATGCTACCCCCGCCACCAGAACTGGCGGGGGGGGTAGTATTCCAAGATGTTTGACACCAAACACGACATGTTTCCGTGCAGCCATCCCAAAGTTAGCATTTAACGCGAGGTTATAATGCGCTTAAGAGTATATGGTCAGGCTGCACTACAAACAGCATCAGAGAAGGGTCTCTGAACGCTGCAGAGGGGCTCTGCTCACGCAGGGACACCCTCCCACATAAGAACCAAGCACTCTGCCTTCAGGATTGATAAGGCCTGCCATAGGAGTGACTTATAGGTTTGTATGTGTGTATGTATGTAGTGGTATAGGTAGCCCATACCACAGTAAGGGGTGCATGCACCACCTTACCCAGGCTGCAGTAGCAGACCTGTGGTGTCAGATTTAGTCTGCTTCCCAGGGGTGGCATAATACATGCTTCAGCCCCTGGTAGGCCTGTGAAGTACCTATGCCCTTGGCACCTAAGGTACCATATACTAGGGACTCATAAGGTACCACAGTATCCAATCACTAGTGCACCTAGAGTGCACTCCAAGTCGTTTAGAGAGAACAGAGAGGCTGGGGCCCTGATTAGCAGGGACCCAGCCCGACTATAGCCAGAAACCAGTGTAAACATCAGAAAAAAAGTGGGGGCAACATAAGAGGCAGATCCTACTCTCCTACACAACCCCCCCAAACGCAGGGACACTAAACTAACCTTGACCAGTTAAGTCTTCGTGCTCTAAGTGGAAATACCTTGAGAGTCCATCTGCATTGGCATGTTGGGTCCCAGGTCTATGCTCCACTGTATAGTCCATCCCCTGTAGGGAAATGGACCACCTCAAAAGTTTTGGGTTTTCTCCTTTCATTTGTTTAAGCCATAGGAGGGGCTTGTGGTCGGTCTGAACTATGAAGTGAGTGCCAAACAAGTATGGCCTCAGCTTCTTCAGGGCCCACACCACAGCAAAGGCCTCCCTCTCTATAGCTGACCAACGTTTCTCTCTAGGGGTCAGCCTTCTGCTAATGAAAGCTACTGGCTGGTCTTGACCTTCATCATTCAGTTGAGACAGTACAGCTCCCACACCCAGCTCAGAAGCATCTGTTTGGACAATGAACTTTTTGGTGTAGTCTGGACTCTGTAAGATGGGGGCAGTGCACATGGCCTGCTTTAGGTCTTCAAATGCCTTCTGACAGCTAGCTGTCCACTGAACCTTTTTTGGCATTTTCTTTGAGGTTAGATCATTCAAGGGGGTCACTATAGATCCATATCCCTTTACAAACCTCCTATAGTACCCAGTCAGGCCTAAGAAGGCTCTCACCTGTGTCTGGGTGGTTGGAGCAACCCATTCCATTATGGTTTGGATTTTGCTCTGTAAAGGCTGAACCTGGCCTCCACCTACAAGGTGGCCCAGGTACACAACCTGACTCTGCCCTATCTGGCACTTAGTGGCCTTGATAGTGAGGCCTGCTTTCTGCAGAGCCTCCAAAACATTCCTGAGGTGGACCAGGTGATCCTGCCAGGAGGAACTAAAGACAGCAATATCATCTAGATAAGCTGAGCAATAAGTTTCCATCCCTGCCAGAACTTTATTCACCAACCTCTGAAAAGTGGCAGGTGCATTTTTCAATCCAAAGGGCATCACCACAAAGTGGTAGTGCCCACCAGGAGTCGAAAATGCTGTTTTGGCTTTTGCATCATCAGCTAATCTGATCTGCCAGTAGCCAGCTGTTAGGTCAAATGTACTTAGATACTTGGCTGAGGCCAAAGTATCAATCAGCTCATCTGCCCTTGGTATGGGATAGGCATCAGTCCTAGTGACTGCATTGAGGCCTCTGTAGTCTACACAAAACCTCATTTCTTTCTTACCACCCTGGGTATGAGGCTTGGGTACTAGGACTACTGGGCTAGCCCATGGGCTATCTGAAGGCTCAATCACACCTAACTCCAACATTTTCTGGACTTCAGTCCTGATACAGTCCCTGACATGGTCAGGTTGCCTGTAGATTTTACTCTTGACAGGCAGACTGTCCCCAGTGTCCACCTCATGGGTGCACCAGGTAGTCTGACTAGGGGTCAGGCTAAACATATGTCTGTACTGTTGCAGAACCTGCCTGCACTCAGTTTGCTGATGGTCAGTGAGGCTGCTTGCCAAAGCAACACCATCTACTGACCCATCATCAGGGTTCTGTGAGAGAAGGTCAGGGAGAGGGTCACTCTCCTCCTCCTGGTCCTCATCAGTTGCCATGAGCAAGCCCATGTCAGCCCTGTCAACATATGGTTTCAATCTGTTGACATGGAGCACCCTCAGGGGCTCCTGGGAGTTCCAAGATTCACCAGATAGGTGACTTCTCCCTTTTGTTCAACTATTGTATGGGGGCCACTCCACTTGTCTTGGAGGGCTGCTGGGGCCACAGGCTCCAACACCCACACTTTCTGTCCTGGCTGGTACACAGTCAGCACAGCCTTTTGGTCATGCCAAGCTTTTTGTAATTCTTGGCTGGCCTCCAGGTTTTTGGTTGCCTTTTTCATGTATTCAGCCATCCTGGAGCGGAGACCAAGTACATAGTCCATCACATCCTGTTTGGGGGGCTTGAGAGGTAACTCCCAGCCCTCTTTGACCAGACACAATGGACCTCTTACAGGATGCCCAAACAGAAGCTCAAATGGGCTGTAACCAACCCCCTTCTGTGGAACCTCTCTGTAGGCAAACAACAGGCAGGGAAGAAGAAGGTCCCATTTCCGCCTAAGCTTCTCTGGGAGTCCTTTAATCATTCCCTTCAGGGTTTTGTTGAAGCGTTCAACCAAACCATTGCATTGTGGGTGATAGGGGTGGTGAACTTATAAGTCACACCACACTCCTTCCACATTGCTTTCAGATATCCTGACATGAAGTTGGTACCTCTGTCAGAGATGACCTCCTTTGGGAAACCCACTCTGGAGAAAACTCCAATGAGGGCTCTTGCCACCACAGGGGCTGTGGTGGTCCTCAGAGGAATTGCCTCTGGGTACCTGGTGGCATGATCCACTACCACCAGGATAAATCTGTGCCCAGATGCAGTTTGAGGGTCAAGGGGACCAACAATGTCAATCCCTACCCTTTCAAAGGGTACCCCCACCACAGGTAGTGGTATCAGGGGGGCCTTTGTGGTGCCACCTGCCTTGCCACTGGCTTGGCATGTGACACAGGAGCGACAAAACTCCTTTGTGTCCTCTGACATATGTGGCCAATGAAAATGTGGAACAAGCCTGTCCCAGGTCTTGTTTTGGCCCAAGTGACCTGCTAAAGGGATGTCATGTGCTAGGGTCAAGAGGAACCCCTAAACTTCTGAGGTATTACCAACCTCCTGGTGGCTCCAGGGGCTGGATCTCTGCCTTCAGAATATAGGAGTCCCTCATCCCAATAAACTTTATGGGACCCACTAGCACTCCCAGCAGCCTCAGCAGCAGCCTGCTGTCTGAGGGGTTCAAGAGAGGGGCAGCACTGTTGCTCCTTACTCAGATCTTCCCTAGAAGGGCCCCCTGCCCCCAAGAACTCAACCTGATCAGGCTCAAGTTCCTCTGGGGCAGTTCCTTCTTCAGGGTCTGCTCCTCCTCCCTGGGGAGGGGAATCTGTGATCTGAGACAGAGGGAAGGCACTGCCTTAACCCTACTGCTCCTCCTCTTGGGAAGCATCTGGTCCATAATTTCAGGATCCAGAGCTGATTCAGTGTCATGCATTTTGGCTTGTGACCTGGTCACAGCAAATACCTCTGCAGGGATGCCCAACATCTCAGCATGAGTCCATAACTCTACTTCAGACCAGGCTGAAGTTTCTAGATCATTGCCCAATAGACATTCTACAGGGAGGTCTGCACTGACTACAACCTTCTTGAGGCCAGTTACCCCTCCCCAGGAGAAATTCACAACTGCCAGACTATGGTTGGTCCTGACATTGCTTGCATTGGTCACCTGGTACATTTCGCCCAGGATGATCTGTCCAGGGTCCACAAGATCCTCTGCCACCATGGTGACACTAGCACCTGTGTCCCTAAATGCCAAAGCCTGTTTGCCATTTATTACAGGCTGCTGTTTGTATTTGCCCAGATTACTGGGGCTTACTAGGAAGGACATGTCAATGTCTCCATCACAAATCAGCATTGCCTGAGTGGGTACTCTGACTAGGTCAGCGTCCACTTCAGAACCCAGGGTCAACCCTACTACACCCTTCTTCTGTGTACCACCTCCACCAGTAGCTGGACTAGGGGGAACAGTTGCCTTAGGGGCAGGAGTGGTGGTGGTTTGGTCTTTGGACTTGTTACAGTCAGAAGTCCAGTGCCCTTTCTGTTTACAGAATTTGCACCAGGGCTTCTTTTGGCCTTTTCCCTTGTTGGATTGTGACTCCCCACCAGATGCTGATTTTTGGGGCCCTTGTGAAGACTTCTGGTCTGTTGACTTATCCCCACCTTTCTCAGAGCCCTTAGAATCCTGCTTCTTGGTGTCACCCCCTTGGTTCTGGGTTTTCTGCCTCACCCTGGTTCTGACCCACTTGTCTGCCTTCTTTCCCAATTCTTGGGGAGAGGTCAGATCGGAGTCCACCAGGTATTGATGCAACAACTGGTTCTGGCAATTATTAAGGATCTGTTCTCTCATCATTAGATTATACAATCCCTTGAAATCAGTAACCCTACTGCCAACCAGCCAACCCTCCAGAGCCTTGGTTGCACAATCTACAAAGTCAGTCCAGTCCTGAGTCTGTGCCTTCTGGGTGTCTCTGAACTTCAACCTGTACTGCTCAGTGGTTAAGCCAAACCCATCTATCAGTGCACTCTTCAGGACTTCATAGTCATCAGCATCCTCTTCTCTAACAGTGAGGAGCTTGTCTCTACCTTTATCTGAAAAGGAGAGCCACAAGATTGCTGCCCACTGCTTTTGGGGGACCTGTTGTACTCTACAGGCCCTTTCCATAGCAGTTATCCACTTATGGATATCATCCCCACTCTGGTAGGGAGGAACAACCTTGCTCAGGTTCCTATGGTCTGGAATATATTCTCTGCCTCTAGGGACACTGTTGCTGCCACCAGGGGGTTCTAACCCCTCTTTTCTAGAAGCTCTCTGGAGCTCAAAGGCTTCTCTATCTAATGCCAACTGCTTGGTTTTGAGGGCAAATCTTGCTTCCTCATACTGCAGCAGTTTGCACAGTCTTTCAGAGGAGGTCTCTCTTCTTGGAAAGTAGGAGTTCCTCTGCTGGACAAATTCTCTGCCAGAGTGATAGGAGCGGTCAGAGTCCCTAGAAAGGGACCTGTGCCTCTCCTCCACTGTGTCAGTTCTCTTAGGGAGAATTCCTCTGTCCTTTTCAGACCCCTTGGGGCCTGGCCCTACAATCACAGAGTCTTGGTCAACTTGATGTTCATCATCTGACCCAGACACTGTAATTGACCCACCCCTGATTCAGACCCATTAGCTCCTAGAGCTAATCTAAGATCATCTGCTGTCAGCAGATCTATCAGGTGTAGTGTGGAGGGACTCTGTCCTATCTTCAGGTGCCTCTCAGCACACATGGCTTTCAAGTCAAAGAAAGTCATGTCCTTATACTGAAGCTGGGTGGATCCACTGGGTCCATCCCTTAAGGACATTCTAGTGTTGTGCAGTGTTGTACTACCTACACTAGTTTGTGGCCTACTGATCCTAGCTTGAGCTGTAGAAAGGGTGTGCTATCCCTTGGCACACAGCTCTAAGTTCAGTAGAACTTATTGATACTAAGCTTGACTTTATATGTACCTTGAGTACCTATAGTGGTTTTCAGTTAGTAATTCAAATAGAGATTTTCTGGTAAAACAATAGCAAGCTGGAATCCCACACGCTGCCATCAATGTGAGAATTTGGCCTGGTATATGCTGTTCACTAATTAAAGTGGACACCTTGCACCAGTCCAATTCGACTCTTATGGTAGGTAGGTTTAAGACAACCTTTATAGAAAGCTATCCTAGTGGTAGCTGTGGAGAGCAGCCTTCAGGCTAAGTCTTGGAGGAATGTAAAGCAGCTTGTTTTACCACACAATCTCTTGAATCACCAAACGAAAAGACACCACACAGGTATATATATCAAATATATATGTATTTATTAATAAACAACTCTCTACTAATCTCTTTATGAGATTAGAAGCCAGGAACATATGTACAAGTCAATGTTTTATCAAAATAAGTTAGCACAAGTAAATATCACAATCTTATCTTGGCTAGACCGTGGTCTAGAGCATTTAGAATCGAGGGACCCCAAAGAACCACCCCAGGTAGTTTTAGGAGACCCACAGGGGACGGACGCAGTGTTCAGACACTGGTGCGAGTCCTGTACGAGCCTATGTGAGAGAACGCAATTGAGTTATCAATGTTACAGGTCCCTGGCGTGTTCGAGGCGAACACACCGATCGGTCAGTACGAGTCGAGGGACGCGGATACTGATAGAGTTACAAGGGAGTTGGACGCGATGTGTCTAACACAGATGCAAGCCCTGTACGAGCCAGTGCGATAATCGCACGGGGAAAATAGGAGTTTTAGGGCACTTCTAGGGTAGCTACAAGCAAGCCACTTACAGGGTAAGTAGTTCTAGGGCCCACACCCACAGGAGCACCATAGTGCTGAAGTTACCTCACCCAGGGGAGCCGGGTGCATAGGTGTCCTTTGGTGTCGGGTCGCGGCGTCGTTTTCAATGGGAGCCAGTGAAGACTTGCTGCTTGCGATGACAGAAGAAGTGTCCGTTGGAATCCAAGCCTGGATTCGGAAGGAGGAAGACCTGAAAGCAGAGGGGACAGTGTTCACAGTCACTTGGCAGTGACTCTGGGCAAGGAAGATGAATGCCCACCGTCGACAGCTTCGGGTCGTTCATGGGTGTCTTGACTCTTCGACCACGTGGTCCAGGCAGCGTCGATGATGACCAGGAGCTGGATTCGGTGTGTGCCACGACGTCTGCAGCTTACTGAGGTGTTGGCGACTCGATTGGAGCCAACAAGCCTTGGTAGCAGCAAGTCTCGTGGTGATGAGGAAAAGTCAAGTGTGCAGACCAGCAAGGTCTGGGGGACTCACCCAGCAAGGGTAGGTCAGGGCCGGCCTGGAGCAACCAGGGGAGCCCTTTGGTTTTGTTGGAAAGTCTTCTGGGGACCCACAAGACGGCTGGCAAGGGATCGCAAAGACGCCTCGGGAGGATCCACTCAACAGGGGCCCACGGTCACTCGGGACGGTGTAGGCCTCTGAATTTGGGAGGGTTCTCTGCTAGAGGGTGGGACCACACGTGGCCCAAAGCATAAGTTCGTAGAATGTCGTGAAGGGGTTGCACTCGACAATAGTGCATGGTACCCAGGGGCTGCAGTTCCTCGTCGCTCGTGGGGTCCACTTGCCTTAGCTTCGCTGGGGACTCACGATGGCCTTGGAGAAGTCAGGAAATCCTCTTCCTGGGCTGCAGGGACTTCGGGCTCCAGCGGGAGTGGCGTAGTTTGCAACCGTCATTGTAGTTTTTGGTGCCTGCCAAGCAGGGGAGTCACTCCTTGACTCCAAGGGAGATTCTTCAGTCTTCCAAAGGTAGTGGAACGTCGAAGGTCCAGGATTCTTCTGTAGAGCGTCGTCCAGGGAGATCTGGGTTGCAATGCACAGGTTCCCCCTCTTATACTAGAAAAAAGGGAGGGACTAGCTCTATGACCCCACCTATGGGAGGGTCAGGGGAGTGGGTGGCTACACCCACTTCCCTTTGTCCAGTTTCGCGCCAGAGCAGGGGCAGGCAGCCCCTGAGCCGGTTTGAACTGGGGTATGCACAGGGGAGCCTTCTGCTCCCCCAGTGCAGGACTTCAAAGCACTCTAAGAGTGCACCCACCCAGCCCCAATACACTAAACCCTGTCTGGGAGGTGGTCACACCCCCTTGCGACAGGATATCTATTGTTGGGCTTCCTCCACTGTGAGTTTCGGTCATCAGCAGGAGGGCAGCCCAGTGTCTGTGACTGGTGGCATCCATCTTGTGATGCCAGGGCTCTGGAAAGAAGTTACCGGTTAGGCCGGTGTGTACATGTCTCTCCCTCTAGAAGGGTGGAATGCTACCCCCGCCGCCAGAACTGGCGGGGGGGGGGGTAGTATTCCAAGATGTTTGACACCAAACACGACATGTTTCCGTGCAGCCATCCCAAAGTTAGCATTTAACGCGAGGTTATAATGCGCTTAAGAGTATATGGTCAGGCTGTACTACAAACAGCATCAGAGAAGGGTCTCTGAACGCTGCAGAGGGGCTCTGCTCACGCAGGGACACCCTCCCACATAAGAACCAAGCACTCTGCCTTCAGGATTGATAAGGCCTGCCATAGGAGTGACTTATAGGTTTGTATGTGTGTATGTATGTAGTGGTATAGGTAGCCCATACCACAGTAAGGGGTGCATGCACCACCTTACCCAGGCTGCAGTAGCAGACCTGTGGTGTCAGATTTAGTCTGCTTCCCAGGGGTGGCATAATACATGCTTCAGCCCCTGGTAGGCCTGTGAAGTACCTATGCCCTTGGCACCTAAGGTACCATATACTAGGGACTCATAAGGTACCACAGTATCCAATCACTAGTGCACCTAGAGTGCACTCCAAGTCGTTTAGAGAGAACAGAGAGGCTGGGGCCCTGATTAGCAGGGACCCAGCCCGACTATAGCCAGAAACCAGTGTAAACATCAGAAAAAAAGTGGGGGCAACATAAGAGGCAGATCCTACTCTCCTACACAACCCCCCCAAACGCAGGGACACTAAACTAACCTTGACCAGTTAAGTCTTCGTGCTCTAAGTGGAAATACCTTGAGAGTCCATCTGCATTGGCATGTTGGGTCCCAGGTCTATGCTCCACTGTATAGTCCATCCCCTGTAGGGAAATGGACCACCTCAAAAGTTTTGGGTTTTCTCCTTTCATTTGTTTAAGCCATAGGAGGGGCTTGTGGTCGGTCTGAACTATGAAGTGAGTGCCAAACAAGTATGGCCTCAGCTTCTTCAGGGCCCACACCACAGCAAAGGCCTCCCTCTCTATAGCTGACCAACGTTTCTCTCTAGGGGTCAGCCTTCTGCTAATGAAAGCTACTGGCTGGTCTTGACCTTCATCATTCAGTTGAGACAGTACAGCTCCCACACCCAGCTCAGAAGCATCTGTTTGGACAATGAACTTTTTGGTGTAGTCTGGACTCTGTAAGATGGGGGCAGTGCACATGGCCTGCTTTAGGTCTTCAAATGCCTTCTGACAGCTAGCTGTCCACTGAACCTTTTTTGGCATTTTCTTTGAGGTTAGATCATTCAAGGGGGTCACTATAGATCCATATCCCTTTACAAACCTCCTATAGTACCCAGTCAGGCCTAAGAAGGCTCTCACCTGTGTCTGGGTGGTTGGAGCAACCCATTCCATTATGGTTTGGATTTTGCTCTGTAAAGGCTGAACCTGGCCTCCACCTACAAGGTGGCCCAGGTACACAACCTGACTCTGCCCTATCTGGCACTTAGTGGCCTTGATAGTGAGGCCTGCTTTCTGCAGAGCCTCCAAAACATTCCTGAGGTGGACCAGGTGATCCTGCCAGGAGGAACTAAAGACAGCAATATCATCTAGATAAGCTGAGCAATAAGTTTCCATCCCTGCCAGAACTTTATTCACCAACCTCTGAAAAGTGGCAGGTCCATTTTTCAATTCAAAGGGCATCACCACAAAGTGGTAGTGCCCACCAGGGGTCGAAAATGCTGTTTTGGCTTTTGCATCATCAGCTAATCTGATCTGCCAGTAGCCAGCTGTTAGGTCAAATGTACTTAGATACTTGGCTGAGGCCAAAGTATCAATCAGCTCATCTGCCCTTGGTATGGGATAGGCATCAGTCCTAGTGACTGCATTGAGGCCTCTGTAGTCTACACAAAACCTCATTTCTTTCTTACCACCCTGGGTATGAGGCTTGGGTACTAGGACTACTGGGCTAGCCCATGGGCTATCTGAAGGCTCAATCACACCTAACTCCAACATTTTCTGGACTTCAGTCCTGATACAGTCCCTGACATGGTCAGGTTGCCTGTAGATTTTACTCTTGACAGGCAGACTGTCCCCAGTGTCCACCTCATGGGTGCACCAGGTAGTCTGACTAGGGGTCAGGCTAAACATATGTCTGTACTGTTGCAGAACCTGCCTGCACTCAGTTTGCTGATGGTCAGTGAGGCTGCTTGCCAAAGCAACACCATCTACTGACCCATCATCAGGGTTCTGTGAGAGAAGGTCAGGGAGAGGGTCACTCTCCTCCTCCTGGTCCTCATCAGTTGCCATGAGCAAGCCCATGTCAGCCCTGTCAACATATGGTTTCAATCTGTTGACATGGAGCACCCTTAGGGGGCTCCTGGGAGTTCCAAGATTCACCAGATAGGTGACTTCTCCCTTTTGTTCAACTATTGTATGGGGGCCACTCCACTTGTCTTGGAGGGCTGCTGGGGCCACAGGCTCCAACACCCACACTTTCTGTCCTGGCTGGTACACAGTCAGCACAGCCTTTTGGTCATGCCAAGCTTTTTGTAATTCTTGGCTGGCCTCCAGGTTTTTGGTTGCCTTTTTCATGTATTCAGCCATCCTGGAGCGGAGGCCAAGTACATAGTCCATCACATCCTGTTTGGGGGGCTTGAGGGGTAACTCCCAGCCCTCTTTGACCAGACACAATGGACCTCTTACAGTATGCCCAAACAGAAGCTCAAATGGGCTGTAACCAACACCCTTCTGTGGAACCTCTCTGTAGGCAAACAACAGGCAGGGAAGAAGAAGGTCCCATTTCCGCCTAAGCTTCTCTGGGAGTCCTTTAATCATTCCCTTCAGGGTTTTGTTGAAGCGTTCAACCAAACCATTGCATTGTGGGTGATAGGGGTGGTGAACTTATAAGTCACACCACACTCCTTCCACATTGCTTTCAGATATCCTGACATGAAGTTGGTACCTCTTTCAGAGATGACCTCCTTTGGGAAACCCACTCTGGAGAAAACTCCAATGAGGGCTCTTGCCACCACAGGGGCTGTGGTGGTCCTCAGGGGAATTGCCTCTGGGTACCTGGTGGCATGATCCACTACCACCAGGATAAATCTGTGCCCAGATGCAGTTTGAGGGTCAAGGGGACCAACAATGTCAATCCCTACCCTTTCAAAGGGTACCCCCACCACAGGTAGTGGTATCAGGGGGGCCTTTGTGGTGCCACCTGCCTTGCCACTGGCTTGGCATGTGACACAGGAGCGACAAAACTCCTTTGTGTCCTCTGACATATGTGGCCAATGAAAATGTGGAACAAGCCTGTCCCAGGTCTTGTTTTGGCCCAAGTGACCTGCTAAAGGGATGTCATGTGCTAGGGTCAAGAGGAACCCCCTAAACTTCTGAGGTATTACCAACCTCCTGGTGGCTCCAGGGGCTGGATCTCTGCCTTCAGAATATAGGAGTCCCTCATCCCAATAAACTTTATCGGACCCACTAGCACTCCCAGCAGCCTCAGCAGCAGCCTGCTGTCTGAGGGGTTCAAGAGAGGGGCAGCACTGTTGCTCCTTACTCAGATCTTCCCTAGAAGGGCCCCCTGCCCCCAAGAACTCAACCTGATCAGGCTCAAGTTCCTCTGGGGCAGTTCCTTCTTCAGGGTCTGCTCCTCCTCCCTGGGGAGGGGAATCTGTGATCTGAGACAGAGGGGAAGGCACTGCCTTAACCCTACTGCTCCTCCTCTTGGGAAGCATCTGGTCCATAATTTCAGGATCCAGAGCTGATTCAGTGTCATGCATTTTGGCTTGTGACCTGGTCACAGCAAATACCTCTGCAGGGATGCACAACATCTCAGCATGAGTCCATAACTCTACTTCAGACCAGGCTGAAGTTTCTAGGTCATTGCCCAATAGACATTCTACAGGGAGGTCTGCACTGACTACAACCTTCTTGAGGCCAGTTACCCCTCCCCAGGAGAAATTCACAACTGCCAGACTATGGTTGGTCCTGACATTGCTTGCATTGGTCACCTGGTACATTTCGCCCAGGATGATCTGTCCAGGGTCCACAAGATCCTCTGCCACCATGGTGACACTAGCACCTGTGTCCCTAAATGCCAAAGCCTGTTTGCCATTTATTACAGGCTGCTGTTTGTATTTGCCCAGATTACTGGGGCTTACTAGGAAGGACATGTCAATGTCTCCATCACAAATCAGCATTGCCTGAGTGGGTACTCTGACTAGGTCAGCGTCCACTTCAGAACCCAGGGTCAACCCTACTACACCCTTCTTCTGTGTACCACCTCCACCAGTAGCTGGACTAGGGGGAACAGTTGCATTAGGGGCAGGAGTGGTGGTGGTTTGGTCTTTGGACTTGTTACAGTCAGAAGTCCAGTGCCCTTTCTGTTTACAGAATTTGCACCAGGGCTTCTTTTGGCCTTTTCCCTTGTTGGATTGTGACTCCCCACCAGATGCTGATTTTTGGGGCCCTTGTGAAGACTTCTGGTCTGTTGACTTATCCCCACCTTTCTCAGAGCCCTTAGAATCCTGCTTCTTGGTGTCACCCCCTTGGTTCTGGGTTTTCTGCCTCACCCTGGTTCTGACCCACTTGTCTGCCTTCTTTCCCAATTCTTGGGGAGAGGTCAGATCGGAGTCCACCAGGTATTGATGCAACAACTGGTTCTGGCAATTATTAAGGATCTGTTCTCTCATCATTAGATTATACAATCCCTTGAAATCAGTAACCCTACTGCCAACCAGCCAACCCTCCAGAGCCTTGGTTGCACAATCTACAAAGTCAGTCCAGTCCTGAGTCCGTGCCTTCTGGGTGTCTCTGAACTTCAACCTGTACTGCTCAGTGGTTAAGCCAAACCCATCTATCAGTGCACTCTTCAGGACTTCATAGTCATCAGCATCCTCTTCTCTAACAGTGAGGAGCTTGTCTCTACCTTTATCTGAAAAGGAGAGCCACAAGATTGCTGCCCACTGCTTTTGGGGGACCTGTTGTACTCTACAGGCCCTTTCCATAGCAGTTATCCACTTATGGATATCATCCCCACTCTGGTAGGGAGGAACAACCTTGCTCAGGTTCCTATGGTCTGGAATATATTCTCTGCCTCTAGGGACACTGTTGCTGCCACCAGGGGTTCTAACCCCTCTTTTCTACAAGCTCTCTGGAGCTCAAAGGCTTCTCTATCTAATGCCAACTGCTTGGTTTTGAGGGCAAATCTTGCTTCCTCATACTGCAGCAGTTTGCACAGTCTTTCAGAGGAGGTCTCTCTTCTTGGAAAGTAGGAGTTCCTCTGCTGGACAAATTCTCTGCCAGAGTGATAGGAGCGGTCAGAGTCCCTAGAAAGGGACCTGTGCCTCTCCTCCACTGTGTCAGTTCTCTTAGGGAGAATTCCTCTGTCTTTTTCAGACCCCTTGGGGCCTGGCCCTACAATCACAGAGTCTTGGTCAACTTGATGTTCATCATCTGACCCAGACACTGTAATTGACCCACCCCCTGATTCAGACCCATTAGCTCCTAGAGCTAATCTAAGATCATCTGCTGTCAGCAGATCTATCAGGTGTAGTGTGGAGGGACTCTGTCCTATCTTCAGGTGCCTCTCAGCACACATGGCTTTCAAGTCAAAGAAAGTCATGTCCTTATACTGAAGCTGGGTGGATCCACTGGGTCCATCCCTTAAGGACATTCTAGTGTTGTGCAGTGTTGTACTACCTACACTAGTTTGTGGCCTACTGATCCTAGCTTGAGCTGTAGAAAGGGTGTGCTATCCCTTGGCACACAGCTCTAAGTTCAGTAGAACTTATTGATACTAAGCTTGACTTTATATGTACCTTGAGTACCTATCGTGGTTTTCAGTTAGTAATTCAAATAGAGATTTTCTGGTAAAACAATAGCAAGCTGGAATCCCACACGCTGCCACCAATGTGAGAAGTTGGCCTGGTATATGCTGTTCACTAATTAAAGTGGACACTTTGCACCAGTCCAATTCGACTCTTATGGTAGGTAGGTTTAAGACAACCTTTATAGAAAGCTATCCTAGTGGTAGCTGTGGAGAGCAGCCTTCAGGCTAAGTCTTGGAGGAATGTAAAGCAGCTTGTTTTACCACACAATCTCTTGAATCACCAAATGAAAAGACACCACACAGGTATATATATCAAATATATATGTATTTATTAATAAACAACTCTCTACTAATCTCTTTATGAGATTAGAAGCCAGGAACATATGTACAAGTCAATGTTTTATCAAAATAAGTTAGCACAAGTAAATATCACAATCTTATCTTGGCTAGACCGTGATCTAGAGCATTTAGAATCGAGGGTCCCCAAAGAACCACCCCAGGTAGTTTTAGGAGACCCACAGGGGACGGACGCAGTGTTCAGACACTGGTGCGAGTCCTGTATGAGCCTATGTGAGAGAACGCGATTGAGTTATCAATGTTACAGGTCCCTGGCGTGTTCGAGGCGAACACACCGATCGGTCGGTACGAGTCGAGGGACGCGGATACTGATAGAGTTACAAGGGAGTTGGACGCGATGTGTCTAACACAGATGCGAGCCCTGTACGAGCCAGTGCGATAATCGCACGGGGAAAATAGGAGTTTTAGGGCACTTCTAGGGTAGCTACAAGCAAGCCACTTACAGGGTAAGTAGTTCTAGGGCCCACACCCACAGGAGCACCGTAGTGCTGAGGTGACCTCACCCAGGGGAGCCGGGTGCATAGGTCTCCTTTGGTGTCGGGTCGCGGCGTCGTTTTCAATGGGAGCCAGTGAAGACTTGCTGCTTGCGACGACAGAAGAAGTGTCCGTTGGAATCCAAGCCTGGATTTGGAAGGAGGAAGACCTGAAAGCAGAGGGGACAGTGTTCACAGTCACTTGGCAGTGACTCTGGGCAAGGAAGATGAATGCCCACCGTCGTCGACAGCTTCGGGTCGTTCACGGGTGTCTTGACTCTTCGACCACGTAGTCCAGGCAGCGTCGATGATGACCAGGAGCTGGATTCAGTGTGTCCCACGACGTCTGCAGCGTACTGAGGTGTCGCCGACTCGATTGGAGCCAACAAGCCTTGGTAGCAGCAAGTCTCCTGGTGATGAGGAAAAGTCAATGGTGCAGACCAGCAAGGTCTGGGGGACTTACCCAGCAAGGGTAGGTCAGGGCCAGCCTGGAACAACCAGGGGAGCCCTTTGGTTTTGTTGGAAAGTCTTCTGGGGACCCACAAGCTGGATGGCAAGGGATCGCGAAGACGCCTCGGGAGGATCCACTCAACAGGGGCCCACGGTCACTCGGGACGGTGTAGGCCTCTGAATTCGGGAGGGATCTCTGCTAGAGGCTGGGTCCATACATGGCCCAAAGCACAAGTTCGTAGAATGTCGTGAAGGGGTTGCACTCGACAATAGTGCATGGTACCCAGGGGCTGCGGTTCCTCGTCGCTCGTGGGGTCCACTTGCCTCAGCTTCACTGGGGACTCACGATGGCCTTGGAGAAGTCAGGATATCCTCTTCCTGGGCTGCAGGGACTTCGGGCTCTGGCGGGAGTGGCGTAGTTTGCGACCGTCGTTGTAGTTTTTGGTGCCTGCCAAGCAGGGGAGTCACTCCTTGACTCCAAGGGAGATTCTTCAGTCTTCCAAAGGTAGTGGAACGTCGAAGGTCCAGGATTCTTCTGTAGAGCGTCGTCCAGGGAGATCTGGGTTGCAATGCACAGGTTCCCCCTCTTATACTAAAAAGAAGGGAGGGACTAGCTCTATGACCCCACCTATGGGAGGGTCAGGGGAGTGGGTGGCTACACCCACTTCCCTTTGTCCAGTTTCGCGCCAGAGCAGGGGCAGGTAGCCCCTGAGCCGGTTTGAACTGGGGTATGCACAGGGAGCCTTCTGCTCCCCCAGTGCAGGACTTCAAAGCACTCTAAGAGTGCACCCACCCAGCCCCAATACACTAAACCCTGTCTGGGAGGTGGTCACACCCCTTGCGACAGGATATCTATTGTTGGGCTTCCTCCACTGTGAGTTTCGGTCATCAGCAGGAGGGCAGCCCAGTGTCTGTGACTGGTGGCATCCATCTTGTGATGCCAGGGCTCTGGAAAGAAGTTACCGGTTAGGCCGGTGTGTACATGTCTCTCCCTCTAGAAGGGTGGAATGCTACCCCCGCCGCCAGAACTGGCGGGGGGGTAGTATTCCAAGATGTTTGACACCAAACACGACATGTTTCCGTGCAGCCATCCCAAAGTTAGCATTTAACGCAAGGTTATAATGCGCTTAAGAGTATATGGTCAGGCTGTACTACAAACAGCATCAGAGAAGGGTCTCTGAACGCTGCAGAGGGGCTCTGCTCACGCAGGGACACCCTCCCACATAAGAACCAAGCACTCTGGCTTCAGGATTGATAAGGCCTTGCTTAGGAGTGACTTATAGGTTTGTATGTGTGTATGTATGTAGTGGTATAGGTAGCCCATACCACAGTAAGGGGTGCATGCACCACCTTACCCAGGCTGCAGTAGCAGACCTGTGGTGTCAGATTTAGTCTGCTTCCCAGGGGTGGCATAATACATGCTTCAGCCCCTGGTAGGCCTGTGAAGTACCTATGCCCTTGGCACCTAAGGTACCATATACTAGGGACTCATAAGGTACCACAGTATCCAATCACTAGGGCACCAAGTCGTTTAGAGAGAACAGAGAGGCTGGGGCCCTGATTAGCAGGGACCCAGCCCGACTATAGCCAGAAACCAGTGTAAACATAAAAAAAAAAGTGGGGGCAACATAAGAGGCAGATCCTACTCTCCTACACCCACACATGCATACAGTGTAATATCATGAAAGCACCACAAAAATACTTCACAAAGGTTTTAAAAGAATAGATAATAATTTTATGAGTAAAACAAGACCAACAAAATAACAAAAATCCAATTAGTAGAACAGGAGATATGAATTTTTAAAGATTAAATCTAAATCTAGTGCGTAGAGTCAAATGTCGCTTAGGGGTCACTTGAGGTTGTGCTGGACTGGGGTAAATCCAAAGTTCAGGCGCAGGGGATGAAGAACCCCTTTACGATGCAGGCACTGCGTCGTATTCAGGATTGCTCTGCATCGTCGTCGAGCCACGCAGTCCTTCAAAGCATTGTTGGCGATCGGCTCCTGCATCAGCATCGAAGGGCAATGTGTTGGTTCAAATAAGCACAAAGTCGTCACTGTGTCGATTTCGATGGTTCTGGACAGCAGAAATCACCTTTCAAGGGACCAGGACTGGATTGGCACCACTTGGCAGATGGCAGAGTCCAAGTGCTGTTGCAGAGTTGAAGGAAGTCTTTGATGGCCCTGATACTTCAGAACAAGGGGCAAGCCAGCAAGCCCTTTGAGTCACTCTGGGTTCAAGTGGCATGGGTCCAGCCCTTCTCCTCAGCAGGGCAGAGCTCAGCAGGCAGCAAGGCAGCACCGCAGAGCAGAAAAACAGTTCATCCAGAGCAGCAGTTAAGCAGAGTGGCAATCCTTGTAGCACAGCAGTCTTTACTCCTGGCACAGTTCTTCACAGTTCCAGTAGTGCACTGTCTTGGTAGGGTCAGAGCACCAGTACATATACATAAATGTGCCTTTGAAGTGGGGGTGACTTCAAAGCAGGCCCTTGAAGTGCACAGCCCTGTCTGCCAGGCTATCTGTGGGGGGTAATCAGCCCCTTGTGTGGGAAACAGGACACTGCTTATTCATGTAGAAGTGTCAGCCCCTCCTCTCTCTTCCTGCCCAGGAAGAGCTATCGCAATGTGAATGAATGCAGATGAGGTCTCTGTCACACCCACCCTTCCTGTGTTTGTGACTGTCTAGAAGGAATGCACAAAGTGTTGCTGTCACCCACCTCAGACGTGTATTGGAGACAGACTGCAGGTACACAGAGGTAAGTTAAGAGCAGAGAAATATCCACTTTCTAGAAATAGCATTTCTAAAATAGCAATGTTAAATCCATCTTTACCACTAAAGAGGATTTCTCATTACCATTCTAAAGATGTGAAACAAGATGCAACTACTCCTTTCTAATCAGGAATTAGAGCTTAAAGGGGTATTAAGGAATTCCCAATGCTATCCTATGAGAGGAGTAGGCCTCACAGTAGTGAAAATCGAATTTAGCTGTATGTCACTACCAGGACATGTAAAACTTAAAGGTTCATGTCCTAACTTTTACTTACATAGCACCCTGTCCTTAGAGCTACCTAGGGCCTACCTTAGAAGTGACATGTGTAATTAAAAGGGAGTTTAAGGCTTGGCAAGTGGTTTTAAATGCCAAGTTGAAGTGGCAGTAAACTGCACACAGGCCTTGCAATGGCAGACCTGAGACAGGTTTAAAAGGCTACTTGTTTGGGTGGCACAACCAGTGCTGCAGGGCCACTAGTAGCATTTATGTTATAGGACCTGTATATATGTTATACCCTCTTACAAGGGACTTATCAGTAAACTAAATATGCCATTCATGTATACACCAACGCCCCCATGTTTAGGGGAGAAGCATGTGCACTTTAGCACTGGTTAGCAGTGGTAAAGTGCTCAGAGTCCTAAGGCCAACAAAAAATATAGGAAAAAGAGGATGTAAGAATGCAAAATGTTTGGGGGAATACCATCCTAAGGATGACAGGTCCACCAGGTATGTGACTGGATGAGAGAGTGAGTTGGCAAAGGAGTTAGAACTATGTTAGATCACACTGACCTTATGTTACTATACCTTGAGACTGATCTTGGGGATGGGGTTAACAAGCTGGTGCTGAACAGTTTATATTGTGGCAAGCACATTTACAGATATTGACCCATTCAGCATCACTCTCCAACCAGGGTATTTCAATCCCTCCATTTGGGATTATCTCAGTACCATAAGCATAAACTATAAATAGTAAAAGCTCTTGCAGCCCAGAGAGTTCTAGGTGTGGCAAGGTTCTGCCATGCTAACTCTCCTAAACACTACACATTGGATTTTGATTGGTGGTTTATCAAAATTCCAAGCAAAAAAATATTGTTATACCAAAATATCGTGACCTACCTAGTGGCTGCCAACTTAACTTTAAGGTAAGTATATAAAGGTAAGTATAGATTTACCATTATCAACTCCGCATCAATGAGCCACGTGGTACCAGGAATAACTCATGGATAGGTGTATCAAATCTGCCTTTTCTGCACGATCACCCCAGATTTTTTGCCTTTTTCTAGAACTTATCTTTTCTGGCATTAGATCTCTGTGCACTTTACCCCTGCTACATATGAGTAAAGTACCTGTGCTCCCCCTTCAAACATGGATAGATTGGTTTACCCCTGACTGACATTTAACTTGCCTATAAGTCCCTAGTATATGGTGTACAAAAGGCACCCAGGGCCTGGAGGTTCGCTGCCACCTGTGGACTGCAGCACCCAATGGGCCATCCACAGAGTTGGCCAGTAAAACACGGCCTCAGGTACACCATGCATAGCCTGACTGCAGCAGCCTAAAGACCTGCTGTCAGACTAGTGAAAATAACCCTTTTTTGACATGTGGGACACCGTGCTTTTACACATTATTGAGAGTCACCACTAAGTACACCTTGTCGTCCAGAAGGTAGAGTGCCCAATCCTTAAAAGTAGAGCATGTACGAAATTAAAGTTTGCATGATCCTCTAGTGACTAGACCCCAAAAGTTAATTTTTACTGGCAGGTCTGTAGCTGGATACCAGAAAATGTCAGATTATGGAATATAAACTTTACTCTGTAACATTTGGTGGGAAATGGCTAAAATAGTTATTCAACGTCTATTTTTCATACTTATTTAAAGTACATTTTATTGGTTGAGTTACGTTTTTAATAAATAGTTAAGAAATTAACTTTTAGAAAGTTACTTTTTCCCTTCTTGAAGCTCTTGGAGTTTAACTTGTATTTGCTTGCCAGCAGGTGCCCAGTCAGTGCTTTACCTTAATGAGGTATAAAAACTGACCTCAGAGCAATGACTTAGGCCTGATTACAGGATGGAGTGGTTGTGGGGGTTGTGATCCCTATCTGTTCAGGAAAGATAGTTGGTTTGGCCTCCAGAAAGGTGAAGCCTGGCCATTTATAGTTTAATGAATGGAGAGACCTGAAGAAGGCAAAATGTTTGTCACCAAGGTTACAATAGCCAGGCTGTCTCCGACCCTGTGGGAGAGAAACTACCCCTAGAACGGATTTGAGTAGACACCGGGGAGGGAACTGTTCCTAAATATACCTGTGACTGGCACACAAGCTCCCTCCATGGTCAGAATCCCTGTGCCACCTTCCACTCCCTTTAGACTGATGTAATGTGGGACAGTTTGCAGTAAGGCAAACCGGATGTGCTGCAAAAATACGGAGGGTTGCCGTAGGAATTTTTCCCCCATTGGTAAGGGAGTGTGCTGGACTCCGTGCCCCCCTCCCCCCCACTGACTAATGCAAACCATAGATAAGGCAAACCAAGCAACCCTCTTCATAATACTTTCTGGACTTGTGGAATACCAGAAGAGAACTGGAACTTCTGTCTGTGACCTGAGAAGAGCCCTAAAGAGGGCCTGCTCCCTGTTGTACCCAAAACAAAGAAGTGGGCCTCAAGAGTCTGTTGGCTAACCTCCTGTGTGGCGACAGGGACACAACAAGCTGCAAGAGGCCTTTTTCCTGAAGTGATCAGTTGACCAGTACCAACTGCACCTGGACCGGGCCTTGCTTGCGGCTTCTGCTTGAGTGTGTCCTTGCTTACAAATGTTGCCACCGAGGTCCTGGGCACCTTAGACGTGACCCAAAGGAACTGCTCTAGAAACCATGAAAACCCATCACTTTGAAAATGTTTTGACTTCCAAGATTCCAAAGCTGGTGCATGACTTTGCGGCAAAGGTGTCTGATTTCGATGCAACTTCGTCACAAACAGATTCAGGCTCGTCCCACTTGATGATTTTGAGCACCATAAAAAAGACTAACTCAGAAGGTAAAATCTTTGACTCGGATGAACCTGCTCCTTATATCTGTCCCACGATCCATCACGGTCGGCCTGAAATCACGCCTAGGTCCCAGTCTATACCTTCCAAAGACGATCATTCATGATTAGTGCTTTTTGGTATGATTTTCTTTCAAATCTTCAAAAATTCATATCTCTGGTTCCCCTAATTGGATTTTTGCTGTTTTGGTGTAGTTCTTTTTTATTAAAAGTTACTCTATTTTTCTAATTCAGTTCAGGATTTGTTTTGTTTGGTGCTTTGACTTTACTATTGTTTGTGTACTGCATACATACTTTACACCTTTCCCTAAGTTAAGCCTGTCTTCTCTGTGCCATAGCTACCAAGACAACAAGCTCAAGTTAATTTAGTGATTTTGAGGTTTATCCTGACAAGTTAGTGTTATTATTCCTTGAGCTGGCCTCCCCAAATAATAATCCACTTTCTTATATTAGTGTGCAGTAGTGGGACCCAGGACTTGTGTTTTGCTGTACCGCACAGTGATTTAGGTTGATATTAAAAATCCCTTTTTAAATTGATAGCAAAAATTGCCTTTTTGGATTGGTAACTTGCATTCAATTTTTGCACCTCATGTCTCTGGGGAACATGGAGGCGGATCTGGAAGCCCTGGCTACCCTTACCGTGGCTGAGAGGAAGGCTCTCTCAATCAAGAGGAAGCTCAAGATGAGCATGAATGCCCAAAAAGGGAGGTATGAGAAAACCCTCAGGGCCATTGAAAAGACTGCCTTCAAGGAGTGTAAGAATATTAACCCAGCAGAAAAGGAAGATGATGTCGCAGGACTACCATTACCTGTGTTGTCCATGACAGGGAGCATTGTTTCTTCTTGCAGCCTGCGCACTGCATAGCTGGAACCTGGCAAGCTTGAGCTGGCACACTTGTGGTTTGAGAGGGTCCTTAAGTTGGCATTGACAATCGTTGCCCTGGTGGAGAAGTGAGCAACCCTGGAAGCTGAGGAGAAAAAGGCAGAGGCTGCTCGGGAAGTGGCCCTGGAAGAGAAGAAGGCAGCCCTCACTCTGGAGGAGATGAGGTTGACAACTGAGTCACACGTCTGGGCATACCCTGCCAACTTAGGGCGAACAAAGCAAACACAAGGAGATGATAGAGGGAGCGCCGAAACTTTTCAGACACTCACCCCCAGTCACAGATCTGGGTTGAATCCATCATCATTCTTTAGCTCACTTCGCCACCTCAGTTCAGACCCAGCTATATGCAAATCAGTCTTGACCCTGTGCCTCAATATTTGGTATAGACAGAAGCAAGGGGTGGCAATCGGATCTAAATTCTCCCCTTCGTTTTAACCCTGGGCGGAGTTGCTGTAGTGCCACTATGCGGAGTTCCACGGAGTTATGAAAAAAATCCATGGAACAGGAGCCCACGTCCTGCGGCCAGCCGAGGGTCCATGTCCCCGGGACGGGGACCCTCGTGCCCAGGCAGGCTCCCAGATCCTGCCGGCCTGGCTGGGTTGAGAAGCAGGGCCCGGGGCCTGGGTTTCGGGCAGGGCCTGGGGTGTGGGAGCCCCCATCCTGCTGCCTGCCAAGGGTCTGTCTGCCCGGGACAGAGGTCCCTGGTGCCCGGGGAGGCTCCCCCCCCTCCCCGGCCTGGCTGGGTTCAGAAGCGGAGACCGGTTCTGGGGCCTGGGCTCCGGCGGGCCCTGGGGTGCGGGAGCCCACGTCCTATGGCCAGCCAAGGGTCTGGGTGCCTGTCACGGGGGTCCATCGGGCCAGGGCAAGCCTCCCCTGCTTCGCCTGCGTATCAAGGTGGCTGCGGGCCCCGGGTCAGAGTTCCGTCGGGGGCCCCCCCCCTTGCAGCCCCGTGCCCGAGACCCAGCTAAGGGCTCTGATGAGCCCCCGGGACGCAGAGCCCCCGAGCCCTCCAAAGGGCAGGCGGGAGCCCTCCGGGGATGGGTTTAGCGCCGCCATGGGCCCGGGTCGGAGGACCGCCGGGGACCCCCATTCTCAGCCCTGGGTCTGAGGCCCAGCTGGGGTCTCTGAGCCCCCGGTACGCAGAGCCCCCGAGCCCTGCATGGGCAGGCGGGAGCCCTCCGGCGAAGGCTCGGGGCTGGCAGATTGGCATCCTTCGGGCCGGGCCATCTTGTCGGGCTTTCCCCTCGGCCATCTGGTCGCACGTAATGCATTCCAATGGGGCGACCAGATGGCTGGGCCGGCCTGGAAGTCCCAATGAGGGCTCGCCCGCCTCCCCGATCCTAGCCAGGGCTCCAGGAGGTCGGGCGCCTCGGTGCCCTGGGTCCCCTCCGTCACTCGGTGCGCACGGGTTACCAGAAAGAAGGGTAGCTTTCCTTTGGATTACTAGGGACAGAGTATGCCAGAACCGCTCCTGGGCTGGCGGTTCTCAGCCGGGGACCAGATGGGCTAGGTACAGACAATACCTCCCCACTGCCCGAGGCTCCCTCCTCCAGCCCGCCGCACGGCAAAGTGCCCGGGACGGGCTCCATCGGTCCTGGGCAGTCCTCCCCTGGGCATCCGGGCCTGAGAGCTCTGGCCGGGTGCTCCCACCCTGGGCTCCGTCCCACGCCCTGGGCCCGGGCAGGCCTTCCGCAGCTTGGCTGGGTTCAGGAGCATAGGCCGGGGCCCTTGATGGCCCGACGCAGGCCCCCCCCGTGCAACCTGGCCCGGGACCGCCGGGCGGGCCCAGGGATGGGTTAAGCTCTGCCATGGGCCCGGGTCGGAGGTCCGCCGGTGACCCCCATTCTCAGCCCCGGGCATGAGGCCCAGCTGGGGTCTCTGAGCCCCCGTGACGCAGAGCCACCAAGCCCTGCATGGGGAGGCGGGAGCCCTCCGGCGAAGGCTCAGGGCTGGCAGATTGGCGTCCTTCGGGCCCGGCCATCTGGTCACGCCTTTCCCCTCGGCCATCTGGTCGCACGCAATGCTTTCCAATGGGGCGACCAGATGGCCGGTCTGCCCTGGAAGTCCCGATGAGGGCTCGCCCACCTCCCCGATCCCAGCCAGGGCTCCAGGAGGTCGGGCGCCTCTGTGCCCTGGGTCCCCTCCGTCACTCGGTGCGCACGGGTTACCAGAAAGAAGGGTAGCTTTCCTCCGGATTACTAGGGACAGGGCATGCCGGAACCGCTCCCGGGCTGGCGGTTCTCAGCCAGGGACCAGATGGGCTAGGCCCTGACAACACCTCCCCACTACCTGGGGCTCCCTCCTCTGGCACGCCGTGCGGCAAAGTGCCCGGGACGGGCTCCATCAGGCCTGGGCAGTCCTCCCCTGGGCGTCTGGGCCTGAGAGCTCTGGCCGGGTGCTCCCAGCCCGGGCTCCGTCCCGCGCCCTGGGCCCGGGCGGGCCTTCCCCAGCTTGGCTGGGTTCAGGAGCATAGGCCGGGGCCCTTGGTGGCACGACGCAGGCCCTTGGAGGCTTCCCCGCGTGGCCTGGCCCGGGACCGCCGGGCGGGCCTAGAGGATGGGTTAACCTCTGCCATGGGCCCGGGTTGGAGGTCTGCCGGGGACCCCTATTCTCAGCCCCAGGCCTGAGGCCCAGCTGGGGTTTCTGAGCCCCCGGGACGCAGAGCCCCCGAGCCCTGCATGGGCAGGTGGGAGCCCTCCGGTGAAGGATCAGTGCTGGCAGATTGGCGTCCTTCTGGCCCGGCCATCTGGTCGGGCCTTCCCCCTCGGCCATCTGGTTGCACGCAATGCTTTCTAATGGGGCGGCCAGATGGCCGGGCCGGCCTGGAAGTCCCGATGAGGGCTTGCCCGCCTCTCCGATCCCAGCCAGGGCTCCAGGAGGTCGGGCGCCTCGGTGCCCTGGGTCCCCTCCGTCACTCGGTGCGCACAGGTTACCAGAAAGAAGGGTAGCTTTCCTCCGGATTACTAGGGACAGGGTATGCCGGAACCGCTCCCGGGCTGGTGGTTATCAGCCGGGGACCAGATGGGCTGGGACCGGGCACCACCTTCCCCCTGTCCGGGGCTCTGTCCTCTGGCCTGCCGTGTGGCAAAGTGCCCAGGATGGGCTCCATCGGCCCCAGGCGGTCCTCCCTTGGTTGTCCGGGCATGAGAGCTCTGGCCAGGCGCTCCCTACACTGGGCTCCGTCCTCCGCTCCGCCAAGGGCCCGAGGCCCGTCGGGCATTCCGCAGCTCGGTTTGGGTTCAGGAGCTCCGGCAGGGGCCCTCGGTGGCCCTGGGGTGGAGGGTGTCCTCCCCACCTGGGCTCCGTCCTCGGGCCTGCCACGTGGCAGGGTGCCCGGGACGCGGGCCTTGAGGAGGCCTCGCCTGACCATGCCGGCCTGAGACCTCTGGCTGGGCTTAGGGGACCGGGATCCGTCCCCCTGCTCCACCATGGTCCCAGGACGGGGGTCCATCGGGCCCGGGCAGGCCTCCCTCCTGCTTTGCCTGCCTGTCAAGGTGCCTGGGGGACCCCGGGTCGGAGGTTCGTCGGGGACCACCGTCCGCAGACCCGGGCCCGAGGCCCAGCCGGGGTCTCCAAACCCCCGGGACGCAAAGCCCCAGAGCCCTCCAAAGGACAGGCAGGAGCCCTCCCGTGAAGGCTCGGGGCAGGCAGATTGGCATCCTTCGGGCCCGGCCATCTGGTCGCGCCTTCCCCCTCGGCCATCTGGTCACGCGCAATGCTTTCCAATGGGGCGACCAGATGGCCGGGCTGCCCTGGAAGTCCCGATGAGGGCTCGTTTGCCTCCCCAATACCAGCCAGGGCTCCAGGAGGTCGGGCGCGTCCGTGCCTTGGGTCCCCTCAGTCTCGCGGTGCGCACGGGTTACCAGAAAGGGGGGTACCCTTCCTCCGTATTACTAGGGACAGGGTACTTCAAAACCCCTCTCGGCCTAGCGGTCCTCAGCCGGACGGGCCAGGACGGCCCCCCCAGCCCGGGGCTCCGTCCCCCGGCCCAACGTTTGGTGTGGTGCCCAGGATGGGGCCCGCGGGCCTGGGGAGGCCTCACCTCTGCCTGGGAGCCCCGACAGGGTCCAGGGGCCCCAGGCTCAGTCTCCTGGCCTGCCGCTCCACCAGGGTCCTGAGACGGTGTTCCGCCGGGCCCAGGGAGCCTCCCCCTGCTTGGCTGGGTTCATGAGCTCCAGCCGGGGCCTTGGGGAGGGCGGCCTCCCCACCCCGGGCTCCGTCCTCAGGCCTGCCGCGTGGAAGGGTGCCCGGGACAGGGTCCCACGGGCCTGGGGAGGCTTCCCCTGCGCCTCTGGGCCAGGGAGCCCAGATGGGGTCCAGGGGCCCCGCCGGGCCCTGGGTCAGGTGCTCCAGCCCTGGAACCCGTCCCCCGGCCTGCCGCTATGCCAAAGGCCCGAGACGGGGTTCCGTCGTGCCCGGGGAGCCCCCCTCGCTTGGCTGGGTTCAGGAGCTCTGTCTGGGGCCCCTGAGGGCCCTGGGGAGGGCGGCCTCCCCACCCCGGGCTCCGTCCTTGGGCCTGCCACATGGCAGGGTGCCTGGGACGGGTTCCAGCAGGCCCGGTGAGGCTTACCCTGCGCCTCTGGGCCCGGGAGCCCCGGTTGGGTCCAGGGGCCCTGCCGGGCCGTGGGTCGGATGCTCCAGCCCTGGGCCCCATCCCCCGGCCTGCCTCTATGCCAAAGGCCCGAGACGGGGTTCCGTCGTGCCCGGGGAGCCCCCCTCGCTTGGCTGGGTTCAGGAGCTCTGTCTGGGGCCCCTGAGGGCCCTGGGGAGGGCGGCCTCCCCACCCCGGGCTCCGTCCTTGGGCCTGCCACATGGCAGGGTGCCTGGGACGGGTTCCAGCAGGCCCGGTGAGGCTTACCCTGCGCCTCTGGGCCCGGGAGCCCCGGCTGGGTCCAGGGGCCCTGCCGGGCCGTGGGTCGGATGCTCCAGCCCTGGGCCCCATCCCCCGGCCTGCCTCTATGCCAAAGGCCCGAGACGGGGTTCCGTCGTACCCGGGGAGCCCCCCTCGCTTGCCTTGGTTCAGGAGCTCTGTCCGGGGCCCCTGAGGGCCCCGGGGAGGGCTGCCTCCCCACCCCAGGCTCCGTCCTTGGGCCTGCTGCGTGGCAGGGTGCCTGGGATGGGGTCCCGTGGGCCCGGAGAGGCTTCCCCTGCACCTCTGGGCCCGGGAGCCCTGGCTGGGTCCAGGGGCCTGCCTGGCCCCGGGTCGGGTGCTCCAGCCCTGGGCCCCGTCCCCCGGCCTGCCACTATGCCTAAAGCCCGAGACCGGGTTCTGTCGTGCCCGGGTAGCCCCCCTCGCTTGGCTGGGTTCAGGAGCTCCGTCTAGGGCCCTGAGGGCCCCGGGGAGGGTGGCCTCCCCACCCCGAGCTCCGTCCTCGGGCCTGCAGCGTGGCAGGGTGCCCGGGACGGGGTCCCGCAGGCCCGTGGAGGCTTTCCCTGCACCTCTGGGCCCGGGAGCCCCGGCTGGGTCCAGGGGCCCGCCAGGCCCCGGGTCGGGTGCTCCAGCCCTGGGCCCCATCCCCCGACCTACCGCTATGCCTAAGGCCCGAGATGGGCTTCCGTCGTGCCCGGGGAGCCCCCCTCACTTGGCTGGGTTCAGGAGCTCCGTCCTGGGCCCCTGAGGGCCCCGGGAGGGCGGCCTCCCCACCCCGGGCTCTGTCCTCGGGCCTGCCGCGTGGCAGGGTGCCCGAGACGGGGTCCTGCGGGACCGGGGTGGCTTGCCCTG